>OY728131.1:286875404-288075404 GCA_963277665.1 Viscum album
GTCTAATACCATCAAGACCAATAGGATGTGGATAACATATTCATGTGATGAAAAATCACCTCATTATTATAGAAGGATGTCCTCATCATTTTTTATATTCAATCGTTTGAAATAGATTCTATTAGCATCTTCATGGCTACACTTTATGATGTCAGTCTATCAAAAAAACTCAATGATCTCATTAGGGTGGCATGTGCTGAGATGATCCACACTATATGGTGAGGATGGAACCAGACCATCCATATCTAGGCCCAATTCAATGTTGGACTTTCCATTCTAAACATCACAACTACAATAAAAAATGTCAACAACATATAGAAAGAAAAATTACACAACACAGTAAGGGACATTATGATCATATGGTGGCTAAACATTAAAGGAATCATTCTTATAATTTATTGTACCATTGATGGGTTTTTGATTCCTCCTACACTGGATGGATGAAATGAAACATAGATGGGGAATCATGGGGAAACCAAAGAGAAATATTTTTATAGGGACATTTTTAGAGACTATAATGGGGAGGTTGTGGAGTGATTTCATGGTCCTTGTGGCCAGACCACTACACCAATAGCTGAAATTATTGGATTAGTTAGTGAAATTGATCTTGAACATTAAATAACATAGAAAATCAACTGGTTCTAATGTGATTCCACTATTGTTTTGAAAGACATAAGAGGATGGCCATATTCACTTATCATGGAAGCTGAATGTGAAATGGTCCAATTGTCTTGACAGACATTCTTCTACGAGATACATCATCACTCACACCTTTTAGGAAGAAAACTATATTTCTGATGGTATTTCAAATAGAGAGGTCACTAAAGATAAGTGTATCAAATCCTTTCCTTTTCTTTGTGACATGAATCCCCTCTTCATTCGGGATAAATGTTAAATACTTTCATTTATTCTCTTACAAGTAATATTTTATTTATTACAAGAGCCTAATATAACACTTTTCATAATACAAATATTTTATATCTTGGAATGAGGCCTTGATGAAAATATTAGGATATCCAAAATTATGAATTCTATCACTATGATACCATTTATCATTTTTAATGTGATTATTAATATTTCTATACATACACTAATATTTTCATTTGTAATGATATTATTTTTAATATATATTGGATTAATATTTATGTATTATTTAGTATTCATGCATTTTTGGTTATATATAATCCAACATCAGTTTCCACATAGTATTCATTTTTGAAGGAACTCAGATCTTCTTTTAAGGTATGTCTTCCTTCTTCTGGTCATTGTCTTGAAAAAGAGGAGTTTCTGGAATGTTTTGAAGTAAAAACTATGTTCTCAGATACCACAGGTAGCTTTGTACTGGCTGTGTAGCAACCATACACATGGATATGTGTGGTGAATTGGATAATACCTAAAGAGGGGTACTGAAAAAGAAATTACACACTGTGTACTTCTAATGTACATGCCGTGTATTTTCTTTTTTTCATTAAATGAACCAGGGTCATATCTGACGATCATAACCATCTTCTTCTCGAACTAGTTCATTTAAGAGAACCCTTACGACCACAAATATTCTATTAGCCTCTCATTTTCCATCCATTCTGTAATTCTACCACCATCGATTGAGTTGAAATTTCCTCGGTAAACTCTTATATCTGATTGAGATTTGATTCATGATTCTTCCTCTTCCTCATGTTATCCATAGTTGAATGCATCAGGTATTTTAGTAGATCTAAGATGTTCTTGGGCGAATCAAGGCTTGATGATCACGTATAGTGATCTTCCAACACAATGGTAGGTGGTTTGTGCCTTTCTGTTGAAGTTCCTCATGTTATATGTGCAATATAACTAATTTTAAATACCCGTAAATTTAATGGATTTTTTTTCTTAAATTAATTGTGATTTTACAAGTACACATTTTTTGACGGAACCAGATTCAGAGGCCCGGAGTGCCCGGAATAAATTTCTAATGTTTATCTTGGGTAAGTTCAGTGAACGAATGAGCGGGTTTTTTAATCTTTTGAACCGGTGCTCGGAATTGAAATCTGAGGGCACCGATGGAACCGCAGCACCAGTAATTGCTTAAGAAAACCTTTACCAAAGGTGTGTTTTCTCGAGAGGAGTTTTTAAAACATGGGGATTAATAAATAATTGAATAAAATTTGTGGTACAAATTTATTCCTATCATAAGTTGTTTTATCCTACACGGGGAAGTTTGGGTGGGACCCAATGGCACACTAACTACCCATGTGAGGATAAATGTGAGGTGGGTCCTGCATGAACCCCAACACTTCACATTCCCCATAACTACTTAAACTCTCCATTAAACCCCCCTTGTATTTAATTATGTGAATTCTCCTCTTCCACACTATTAATTACAACACACATAAATTTAATTAATTGAATCTCTTAAATTAATTGAATTAGGTGTTTGAATTTTGGAAATATGAAATTATTGGAAAAATAATAAAATAAGGGGGGCCTTATTTTATTTGGTTAGTTTTGATGTGTGAGGAATTTGGGGAGAGAGTTATTTTCTACTTGGAAGAACATCATCCTCACGTGATGAACGACACCCTTCGACCAAGAATGATGTCACCATTCGGAGAGATGATGTGACATTGCTTCATCTCTTCGCTGCTAGGGTGAGATGTCATTCCCTCCATAGATGGATTCCAACGCTCTCTTTAAAACCTTACCCTGCGATGCCATCTTCCGTGTCGCAGGCAAACATCAATGTTTATCGAGGAAGGGGTGTGTTTATGAATGAGAAATATTGTTTTCCCTTACATTCTATTGGGTCTCTCTAAACATTTTTCCTATCAAACTAATGTGGAAGTAATCAGACCAAACTAACATGTTCTGATTCCTCCGACGTTCTTGTTGTATGGTGTTCTCCAACCATTATTGAGCGGTGAATCAAGGACAGTTTTCAGAGCCAATCGAAGGCATGGAAATATCGGAAACGACCTCAGAACATTGGGATGACCTTGGAACGAGAGTTTTCTAGAAAACAGATAATCGTAACAAAGGAAGAACACCTCAGAAGGCATGCTGGAAAGAGGCATTGTTTATGGAAAATTCCAGAATACACAGAGTGTACTTCCAAAGAACACACAATGTAGTACAAGTGTTCACCAGAAGAAGTAACATACATCAGAAGAAGTGACACATGGCGTGTGACCCCAGTTACATGTTGTGTACGGTCCACACAGTTTGACAGAGGATACATCAATAGACATGGTGTTTATTCGAGGGAAATACATAGACACAGACAGAAATACATGGCCACAATGTCACGGCATGTAATATCTTCATTGAAAGTCATAAGGGGCTTCGCGAGGCTCAGCGTGTAATCTGGGAGATACACGGACACGGGCAGAACCAGACGACCACGAGGCATGACGTATACTACGACAACCATGGTAGAAGCGGCTTCGTGAGGCTTAGTGTGTAATCTGGGTGATACACGGACCCGGGCAGAAACATACAGCCAAGAGGCACAGTTTGTATTCTGGAAATACACAGACACAGGGTGGAGTACATGGGAATGTACTCCACCAGACGGATATACATGACCAGTGCAAATGGAACTAACCCTAGATGCTTGGACACATCATGTGACCATAGTACACGCCGTGTATTTTCTTATATACATGACCGGCCTTGTGGCTTAAGCCATATCACACAGGAAGTAACCGGTGTCTGATAAAACGATGTGTATCACTTACCTACATGCCCTGTACTTTTGGAAAATGACTTGGTCGTCTTGTTCTCCGTGACTCAGGCACATTTTTCTTTGTTTTCTCCTATGAAGTGGGAAGAAACATTGGGATACATCATCTCTGGTCATCATGATGGTTGATGTATCCACCCCTTTTACTCGAGGAGCGGACCCTCTCGGAATCGAGTATGTTGTGTACGGGAACCCTAGAGTAGGCTGTGACTGTGAAGACAATGATGACTGCACATGGATCCTTTGTGGATTTGGTAGCGAGGACGACTGTACATGGATCCTCCGTGTGTTCGGTTGTGGTGACGACTGTACTTGGATCTTAGTTGGGTTCGACATCGAAGGATACTGTACTAGGATCCAACGTGGGTTCGGCAACGACGACTTCTGTAATTTGATCCTACGTTGGTTTGGTAGAGGATATGATTTAGGGGATACATCAATCATCTCCACCCCACCTCATTAGCAGTATACCTATATGAGATGAGTCTTGATTTTCAGTCATTATCATCGATATGATTGAGTTTCTTTCCTTTGTGGACTGGGTTGTGCTTCCCTATGAGGATTAGGTTGTTCTTTCTTGTATGGACTAGGTTGTACATGAGCTCGTGAGTTGGAGACGAACTATAATTGATGACTTAGGTATATGTATGGTCATATACCTAAGTAGAGTTGGTTGATTACTAATGTTTGTATCTTTCCATTGTGGTTTATCCTTTGTGGAGTTTGGGAGACCGTCGGGGGTCTTGGGGTCCCTACTGATTATTGTATACTCACCCCTGCATGGGCTATGAGCGCACTACGTTGTGTTTGTTACAGACGACAGACAACACTGATTGTGGTTGTGGCTTGTGGAGCGGGACGGTACCCGGAGGTGGACTATCAGGCAGGACGTACATGGAGCGGATGGACGGACCTGAGGAGCCGACGAGGCTATCTGTACCCACCATTCAGGTGGGAATTTTGGAGGAAGACATGGTGGATACTGCTTTACATTTCTCAGTTGTACTATATTGTACTTTCATTTGGGTTTTTATACTGGCCCATTCTCATTCCATCACTTACTTTTGTACTCATTTTACATAGTGTTTACTTCAGCATGCGTACTCTATTGTGTTTCTTTACTTATATAATGGTAATGAATTCCCTTTTATCCAGATTTAAACTTTTGGTGCTAGTTTCTATCCCTTGGCCTGTGGAAGGAGGGCTTGGGGTAGTCACAGCATGGGCCCTGAGGATGGGTCATGGAAAATTCGTATTAGAGGAGTTGGTTATACTGTATATCTCAGGAATCTGATAACTTCTTCTATGTGAAGCAATATTGTTAAGGGTATTGAGTGTGGTTATAAGTACAAGGATTCCAATGTTGGTGTGGTGGCCGACGTATCCATATACCAGGATCCTGACTTCTGATTTCCAACTCAATTCTCGAAAAAATTGATTGTATGTGTGTTTCAAAACTTTTCTTTGTGA
Source organism: Viscum album (assembly GCA_963277665.1). NCBI lineage: Eukaryota > Viridiplantae > Streptophyta > Magnoliopsida > Santalales > Viscaceae > Viscum > Viscum album. Next base: position 286,880,593 of record OY728131.1, read on the forward strand.
TTACATTGTGTCAGCTCACCAGGTATACTGTATTAACCGTGGCGCACCTGTTCCCTTTCCGGATGGCCCCACGACGGAAGCTAGCTAGGGTTCCGAGCATTATATGAGATAGAATCCCAATGAGCGATGAGGCCTATGTGGAGGGCCCTATTACAGTGGAGGCACTGGCGAAACCCTTACCCGCCGAGCCACCAATGCCACCATCCCCAACAACTAAAAGTGCACGTCGCCTGAGTGCACTACATGAGTTTCATCATCAAAGACCGCCCAGGTTCTATGGGGAGATGGACACTCAGGTAGTCGGGGATTGCCTAGAGGCTGTTGTTTGAGTCTTCAGATTAGTAGGGAGACCAGTTGACCTCATGGTGATCCTTGCGGTGAGTCTCCTACATGCAGAAATAGGTAGATGGTGGAGTCTGAAGCTCCAGGTGCACGACGAGGGATCTCTTCTTGGTTCGGACTTCGAGAGAAACTTTCGCTTGGAGTTCCTTCCAGCCACCCTCCTTGCAGTGTGAATTCAGGAGCTACTACAGCTGCGGCAGGGCAGAATGACAGTAGCTCAGTTCTCGGTGAGATTTCCCGACCTTTCGCACTATTCCACTAACATGGTACAAGACCCATTCTTCGGGGCCCAGACATTCGAGAATGGAATGAGGCATGAGATCTGGGCATCTATGATCTCCCTTAGTATTCCGATGCAAGTAGGAGTACTAGAGTGAGACCTTACTGTGGAGAGATTTCTTGTTGAGCCTTCACCAGCAGCAAGACCTAACGCAGGGCGGCACGTAGCGGAGTCTTCTGTAGCCGACTGTAGACATACGTCGTAGAGGTCCTAGCAGACCACACCATCAGATGGACTACCTATGGATACTAGTTTGGTGGTTCTGGCACACTCAACAGAGCTAGTCATTCGAGAGGCAGAAAGTTCTATGCATGCGGCCTGCAGGGCCATATGGCTCGTGACTACACAACCCGCCATGTGGAGGTGTAGCAGACGGTTGAGGGACCACCTTGGCAGAGGCAGAGGATCGACCGTGGTAGTCTACAGGGAGAAGGAGGATGAGGTAGAGGATATGGGCATGCAACAGGTGGTGGAAGACACTTCGAAGCTCTACCACCACCACTACCAGGAGATCCACCGCGACCATAGGGAGCTGGCGGGCAGGGGCAAGCTCAGCTTCAGGCAGTGGAGGCCAACGACCACGGAGCACCTGAGATGATTTGAGGTACTATCTTTTTCTACACCACCCATGCTGCAGTTCTTATAGACACAAGAGCGAGTCATTCTTTTATTTCTTCTGCCCTTGTTCAGAGATCGAAGATTCTGATGGAGCTGTTGGCTCGATCCTTATGGCTAGAGACTCCTATAGGAGCAGACTCAACGATTACGCACTGGTGTCAATAGTGTGTTCTTACTATAGGAGGTGAGAGATTTCGCTGGGATCTTGCTGTAGAGGCGTCAATGCCTTACAACATCATCATGGGAATGGATTGGTTATCTACGGTCCATGCTCAGATCGACTGTATTAGGTGTAGAGTGCGGTTTGTCCCCACAGATGGGAGTAGGTTCACCTTCACCGATGAGAACAGAGCCTTTGCAGTGCTGGATGGACTTACCCAATGGAGAGGATAGCTGATCACTCATTAGTTGGCTAGTATCATCCTAGGAGAAGTTGATTTGTGGAGTCCATGTTTTCCTATTGTGGTGGAATAGTATGCGAATTTTTCTCCTGAAGACGTTCCAGAACTACCTCCTCACAGAGAGGTAGACTTCTATATTGTCATGTATCCCGGGACAGCCTCGATATCTACCCCAGTATATCGAATGGCTCCCACTGAGCTTCATGATCTACGGGTATAGCTGGAGGACTTTCATGGCAAGGGATTCATTCGACCTAGTGTTTTACCCTGGGCTTCCCCAATATTGTTCGCCAAGAAGGAGGATGGGAGCATATGACTGTGTGTCGACTACCATCGCCTGAACCAAGTGACCGTGAAGAAAAAGTACCCACTTATGGGGATTGACGACCTCTTTGATCAGCTCAATAGAACACGCTGGTTCTCAAAGATAGACCTCGGGTCAGGATATCATCAGTTCAGAGTTTGAGATGGGGATGTGCAGATGACGGCGTTTAGGTGTCGGTATGGCCACTATGAGTTCGTGGTTATTCCTTTCGGCGTAGCCAATGCTTCATTAGTGTTCATGACTCTAATGAACAGAATCATCCAGCCTTACCTCAATCGGTTTTTTGTGGTCTTCATTGACAACATACTGATTTTCTCGACCACTGAGGAGGAGCACACCTACCACATGCGGGTTGTACTGGACACACTTTGAGAGCACCATCTTTATAATAAGCTCTCGAAGTGCCAGTTCTGGATTCGAGAGGTCCACTTTTGGGGGAATGTCTTCTATGAGGTAGGAGTTACAGCGGATCCTGTGAAGTTCGAGGCCGTGCTAGCTTGGGAGCCACCCAGGAGCGTGACGGAGGTGCGGAGTTTCCTAGGTATGGCTAGATACTATTAGATATTTGTGCCAGAATTATCCAGATTTTTAGCACCACTTTAAGCTTTGATGAAGAATGGGAAACCCTTCATTTGGTCTGATAGATGTCAGCAGATCTTCCAGAAGATGAGACAGAGATTTACTAGTGCACCCATCTTGAGGCTACCAGAGGAGGGCATAGGGTATGTAGTTTACTACCATGCATCAGGGACCAGGATCAGGTGTGTCCGGATGAAGGAGTGGGCAGTGATCGCCTATGGATCATGACAGTTGAGGCAGCATGAGAAGAACTACACTACCCAAGATCTAGAGTTAGAAGCAGTTGTCTTCGACCTAAAGATGAGGAGGCACTATATGATAGGTGAACGCTTTATAGTCTATTCTGACCGACAGAGTCTCTAGTACATCTTCTCACAGAAGGACCTGAACCTGACACTGTGGCGATGGCTTGAGTTCCTTATAGACTACGACATTTAGAAGGGGAACGTAGTAGCTGATGCTCTCAGCTAGAGGTCGGCCATTCAGCTACTTGGAGAGGCGATGGAGCAGCTATCCGCATTGCAGATATCCATTGTGGATTGAGATGGAGAAGCCTTTCTACAGTCACTAACATTCACTCCTCTACTACTTCAGCCGGTCAGAGAGGCACAACATGGGGAGGTTGACTATGAGACATGACATGGACAGATTTCCACAGGACATGAACCTGGTGGATTTTCTATAGGAGGAGAGCACGCCATCCTTTTCAGAGGAAGTACCATGGTACCAGTTGCTGTACATGAGGAGGTTCTGAGAGAGTTTCACAATTCCCCATTGGTGGTGCATCCAGGAGTAGCGAATATGTACCAGGATCTCAGACGACATCACTGGTGGTCAGGTATGAAGAAGGAAATAGTAGGGTTCATTTCACGATGCCTCACTTTCCAGCAGGTGAAGGCAAAGCCCCAGGTACCAGTAGGCTTGGTACAAAACTTAGAGGTTCTAGAGTGGAAGTGGGATGAGATGTCTATGGATTTCGTGATGGGACTTCCACGTAACTCTAGAGGACACGATTCCATCTGGGTGATTTTCGACTGACTCACCAAGTCGGCCTACTTTCTACCCATCAGAGCGCATGGATAATTAGAGAGATTGAGACACCTCTACGTTTAGGAGATCGTACTACTTCATGGTGTGCCATCGTACATCTTCTCCAATCGAGTTTCTTGTTTTACATCCCAGCTTTGGAAGGGGTTGCATGAGGCATTTCAGACGCAGCTACGCCTGAGCACCGTCTTTCAGCGCCAGATAGAAGGCCAGAAAGAGAGGACCATTCGGACTCTCGAGGACATGCTCCATCCATGTGTCATTGAATTTGGTCGCAAATGGGAGGATCATCAACCATTTGTGGAGTTTTCATACAATAACAGCTTCCACTCCACCATCGGGATGCCACCATACAATGCTTTGTATGACCGATCTTGCAGATCACCTCTGTGCTGGACAGACCCTGGGGAGTCAGCACTTGTTGGGCAAGAGATGGTCTAGTCCATGATGAAGAAGGTACAGATCATCCAGGAGAGGATGAGGACTGCCCAGAGCTAACAAAATTCCTATGCTGACATGATGTTGAGATGAATAGTGTTCTAGGATGGCCACCACGTTTTCTTACGGGTCTCACCTCGACGTGGATTACAGAGATTTGGCTGGGGCAGCAAGTTATCTCCAATATTCATTAGACCATTCCAGGTTCTCAACAGGATAGACGAGGTGGAATATCACCTGTCTCTTCCACCTCAGTAACACCAGGTGCACGACTTTCTACATGTATTTCAGCTGAGGATATACGTGCACTAACCAGCACATATCATTCATCATGTGGCATCATGGGAACCTCCAATAGAGCACATGAGAGTGGGAAGCTCAGATGCATGCACAAAACCCTTATCTAATTCCCTAGTTTACGATGTAACTTTATGAGGACGTAAATCCATGATGTAGGAGTAATGTAAAGTCCTGTAAATATCAAGGAAAATTTTTTTCTTAAATTATTTGGGAATTTACGAGTACGCAGTTTCTGACGGCACCTGATTCTGTGGCCCGGAGTGCCCAGAATCAATTTCTGAAGTTTAGCTCGGGTGCATTCAGTAAACGAACGAGCGCGTTTTTCTATCTTTTGATCCAGTGGTCGAAATTGAAATCTAAGGGCTACGATGGAACCGAAGCTTCGGTAATTTCTAAAGAGGATCTTTACCAAAGCTGGGTTTTCTCGGAAGGAGTTGTTAAAATTTGGGGATTAATAAAGATTTGAATAAAATTTGTTGTACAAATTTTATTCCTAACCGAAGTGATTTTATCCTACATGGGGAAGTTAGGGTGGGACCCACTAGCACCCTAACTACCCATGTAAGGATAAATGTGAGGTGGGGCCTGCAAGAGAACCAAACCTTCACATTCCCCATAACTCCTTAAACTCTCCATTATACCCCCCTTGTATTTAATAATGTGACTTCTCCTCTTCCACTTTATTAATGAAAACACACATCAATTTAATTAATTTAACATCTTTAATTAATTGAATTATGTGTTTGAATTTTAAAAATTTTAAATTCTTGGAAATATACTAAAATAAGTGGAGGACTTATTTTATTTGGTTAGTTATGTTGTGTGAGGAATTTGGGGAGAGATTTCTTTTCTCTTTGGAAGAACTTCATTCTCTATTGAATGATGACACCCTTCGACGAAGAACGCTGTCACCACAAGGAGAGATGACATTCCATTCCTTCATCTCCTCACAGAAAATGTGAGATGCCATTTTCTCCTTGGATGGACGCCAACACCGTCTTCAAAACCTTACCCCGTGACGCCATCTTCCGCTTTGCCGGAAAACGTCAATGTTTATCAAGGTAGGGGTGTGATTTTGAATGAGAATCGTTGTTTTCCCTTCCATGTTATAGGTTCTATCATATCCTTTTTACTATCAATCTAATGCTGAATAAACTAGACCAAACTAATAAGGTCTAATTCCTCCGTCGTTCTTGTTTTATGGTGTTGTCCAACCATTCTAGAGAGGTGAATCAAGGCACGTTTTCGGAGCCGATCAGAGCCCCGAAAACATCAGAAACGGCCTTAGAACATCGGGAAAACCTAGGAACGGAAGTATTGTAGCAAATAGATCATCAGAACCAAATATGGACACCTCAAGAGGCGTTCTGGCCAAGGGAGTCGGTTTTGGAAAATTTCAGAATACACAGCTTGTACTTCCAAAGAACACGCCGTGTAGTACAATCATTTAGCGGTAGAAGTATTGGACATCAGAACACGCGACAAACTACTTGTGACACCAGTAACATGACATGTACTGTCCACACAGCATGACAGGGGTGACTTCGATGGGCATGGTGTGTATTCAATGGAAATACATGGATTTAGACAGAAATACACGACCATGATATCACAACGTGTAATGTCATCATTTAAAGGTAGAACCAGCTTCACGAGGCTCGACATGTAATCTGGGAAATACACGGACACGGGCAGAACCACACAACCACGAGGCACAACGTGTACTACCCCCACCATGGCAGAAGAAGCTTTTCAAGGCTTGACGTGTATTCTAGGTGATACACAGACTCTGGCAGAACCATATAGCCAAGAGGCACGGCGTGTATTCCGGAAATACTTGGACACAGGGTGGAGTACACGGGTATGTACTCCACCACACAGCCAGACATGGCCAGCACACATGGAACAAACCCAAGAGGTTTGTACATGGCATGTAACCATAGAACACACTGTGCATTTACATATCTACATGACCAGCCCTGCGGTATGAGGAGTATCACACAGGAAGTACCCGGTGTCTGATGAAACGGCGTGTATCGCTTTCCTACACGCCGTGTACTTTTGGAAAATGGATTGGTCATCTTGTTCTCCGTGACTCGAGCACATTTTTCTTGGTTTTCCCCTACGACGTGGGACAGAACATTGGGATACATCATATTTGGTCTTCATGACAATTGATGTATCCACCCATTTGACTCGAGGAGCAGACCCTCCTAGTATCGAGTATGTTGTGTGTGGGAACCCTCGAGCTGACTGCGACTACGACGATGATGAAAACTGTACTGGTATCCTATGTGGGTTTGACAGTGAGGACGACTATACTAGGATCCTCCTTGGGATCGGCAGTGAAGACTTATGTACTTGGATCCTACGTGGGTTCGGTAGGGGAGATGATTTAGAGGCTACATCAATCATCTCCACCCCTCTTCGTGAGTAGTATACATGTGTGAGATGAGTCTTTATTTTCAGTCATTATCATCAATATTATTGAATTTTTTTCTTATGTGGATTGGATTGTGCTTCCTTTGTGGACTGGGTTGTACTTGAGCTTGTGAGTTGGAGCCGAACTAGAATTTTTGACTTAGATATATGTATGGGGATAAAGCTAAGTAGAGTTGGTTGATACCTCGTGTTTATATCTTTCCCTTGTGGTTTATCCTTTGTGGATTCTGGGAGACCTTAGGGGGTCTCAGGGTCCCTACTGAGTATCGTATCCTCACCACTACATGGGTTATGCCCGCACTTCCATGTGATGGTTGAAGACAACGGACAACGCTGGTCGTGGTTGAGGATTGTGGAGAGGGACGGTACCTGGAGGTGGACTATCAGGCGGGACATACACAGAGCAGACGGATGGAACCAAAGAGCCTATAAGGATATCTGTATCCACCCTTCAGGTGGGAATTCCGGAGGAAGACATGGTGGATGCTGCTTTACTTTTCTCAGTTATATTGTACTGTACTTTCAGTTGTGTTTGTATGCTAGCCCATTTTCTTTCCAGCACGTACTTTTGTACTCAATTTACACAATGTTTACTTCAGCATGCATACTCTGTTGTGTTTAATTAATTATATAAAAGCAATGACTTTACTTTTATCAAGATTTACACCTATGGTGCAAGTCGCCAGCCCCTGGACTATAGAAGGCGGGCTTGGGGTAGTCACGGCACGAGCCCCGATGACGGGTCGTGACACCAATACCCATGAACATGGAATTGCTTGATTATTATTTTAGCCATATTGTTTCCCTGCTATGCTTTTATGCCTGAGTAGAGGTTAATCGATTTGTGAATTTGGTGAACTAATATTCATTGATGGTGTTTCAATGCATGTTTTGGTTGTGGTTGTTTGGTTTTTCTGAAGTTTTTAGGCTACATTGTTTTCCCCCATGCGTAGTTTTGTAGGATGTAGTGATCTTTTTATTGGACATGTTGTTGTTGTATACTGTTATCCATTTAGTTCTTGTGGTTATCATTAGCCGATGAGAATTGATATATTTTCTTGACTTACATTAGGGCTTTAGAACCTAGTGTAGTAGACCATATAGAGAATTGAAGGAAGGGATTCTCTAGAGTGTCTATTTTACTTATGATGTGATACCATAGGAGTAATTGATGTAAGAGTTTCCGTAGAGTGTTTGTAGATCCATGACGTGGGACATAGTGGGAATGTGATGTAAGTGCTTCCCTAGAGTGCCTTTAGTTACCGATACAACACTATATGGGGAATTTAAGGTGAGTGCATCCTCAGAGAGTCTATGATTAAGCTGAACCAGAGGGGTTAGACAGAGTGTACTACCAAGACAGTTTCATGTGTTGCAAGTTAGGACCAGAGAGGATAGTTTGTGAGCACATTCCAGAGGATTACATTTTGTGTTTAACTGCTTGGTTGAGTTTCTAGGTAGGACCAGAGGGGATATGCAGTGAGTACTTCCTAGAGGGTTACCTATTTGTAATTACTTGCTTTGTTTAGTTGTTTCTCGATATATGAAACTAAATGCATTAAACCCAAGGATTGATTGCTGATGTGTGCTTCCTTTTTTACTGATTTATTTCACTTATTACTTGCCATATATTTACTGACTGTTAGGAACAGATCATATGATGGTTGCCTACTAGGATTCAGTATCACAGCCTATTTGGGTCATTCTTTTAAACCAAAATAGAATATATTGTTCTAGTTATATATAAGGGAAAGAACACATCTACAGTAGGTACTTGATTGTTGTGGAGCCGGAAGGCTTCAGACCAAGCTGAGGCTTACGATGCCGAGGAGCTGTTATCTATTTTCATTTGGACATTGGTTTAGTAATATTTGTATTCCATCATTGTCATTTTTTTGGCTAATTTCCTATACAAATGTATCATGCATCATTTATATATATATTTGTGTGTGTGTGCTCCAGTTTATTATAATTTTGTCTGTCGTTGTTTACTTTTTCATGGATTATTACTTCTTCCACTATTGTTATTATTTTCTTACATTGTGTTACTATTATAATGAGGGAATTGTTTCCCCACTATCACACCCAAGTCCCTCACTGCTAGTCGGCAGCCTCATGTGTTTGAGAAAATTTTCTTGAGCACATGTGACCAATCGGGTACGAGGCGCCTCTCAGCGACTTCTAGAAATGGGATGTTACAAAGTGGTATCAGAGTGATTTTTTTCACCTTTACATAGTTTTTGGAGCCTATAATCAGAGATATGATGAGATAGGTACTTGGTAATAATATGGTCATGGGAGTAACTAATATGTGTATAGTTAAAGGCCAATCTACTTCGCTTATTGAAATTTTTTGATTTAGAAATTTTATGGTTGATTTGATTTTCACTGTTGGGTGACTCAAATACCTTGTGATTTTATCGTTGATGTTATTGAGATTTTATTTTTTCACATCCCAATGAGATGAGGTTTTTCCATCTCATTCATCATATAAGAACTTTCTAGAAATCACATGTCATGAATTCTTTCCAAGACATTTAGGGGGAATTTGCAATTGCATGTTGTTGTGAAAGAGGTTGTGTAGAATATTCATGCTATTTGAAAGGGTATTTGTTTTGAAAGGTTTTGATTGAATTAATTCCATCCTATGGTTCTTAAGGTGTTATGGGGCTAATAGATTAGAATTTGGAAGAACATTGACTTTTTTACCTTGTCTATAACATTTATGAGGTGACAAGTATTGATTCTTGGGGAGTATGTGCCCTCACAGATCAGAATTGGGGATTTAAATTGTGTTTTAGTGTTTTTCTGGGATCCATAGTAGTTTATAAGGCTTAATATCTAGAAAACCCCATTATAAACCACGTTTATTTTTAAATACTTTCCAGGTGTTCTTCTGTTCGGGAAGAAACTGTTATTTCTTAAGTACATGTCGGGTACCGTATGTACATACTAGGTAGTATTTAATCGTGTCTCGGACTATGTGTGTGGGGACACGTGGATCAGAATCTATGGTAGGACATTCCATGTAGAGGATGTACACACCGTGTTGCATAAATTTGTTACCGGCCGTGTCATTAACAACACGGGTCAGTTGAGTCCCTTTTAATACATGTTGTGTCTGTCTGGAACATGCTGTGTAGTGTAACCCGAGTACCAGGTCATCTAACTAAATACATGGCTCAAAAAAATCATCTGCGTACATGACATGTCCTTCTAGAACACACCATATAGTGTGAACTATTTATCCATCCATGTTACTAACAACACGGGTCAGTGATGCTCGTCTATAACTGGCAATGTCTTAACCGAACACACCGGGTAGTCTTGTTCTAAGAGAACTGTGTGGCATAGCAGTGTAGAAGGACTCGAGTAGGGGAAGACGATTCATGTACACACTGTGTGTAAGGACAACACGCCTTGTGTTTGGGGTGTTACATTACTTGGGTTGGCAGATGTACATGCCCATATGAATGCCTTGAGGGAACATGTCGTGAAGATTTTATACACATTGTGTAGTCATGTTTTGGATAACATGAATAATTTATTTCTCCTATTTCCTTATTAAAATTATAATTTCCAATACTTGATATCTTGATATAGGGTGTGTGAATGACCATACAAAGTCATGCCACTAAGATATCCTCCAGTTTTTCTCTAGTTGCATGGTAGTGATCAGGAACCTAACACGGCTGATCAGTGACTTCCAGCGGATCCTCCTATCATGCTAGTCTTGGCACCAACAATTATACCAGATATAGGTTCTAATGGATAGTTTTGGGAAGGCATCCTGAGGATGATGTAGATCTTCAAGGAGAACCACTTCCTACCCTGTCTATTCTAGAGTCGACGCAGGTTCTCTAGCAGCAGAATCCTCTCGCCTTCTCTGGGGAAGAAGGACCTCAATCTACAGAGTCACAGCTAGAAGCCATGCTGACTATCATTTAGCATTTTCATACACCTCTGGAGATTCATGTCAATCTCCCTACTTACATTCTGCAGGATTCCACCAAGTGATGGTGGGATGTAGTCCCATAGGTGGGGTATCAACGGGTTGTGGCATGGGAGGTGTTACCACATATCTACTATGAATACATCTACTATTATTCATTGAGGGTAAATTGATCCCAAGAGTTTATGAGTTTGGAGCAGTGTACACTTTCCTTTATGGATCGTTCCTCTCATTTCAACAAGCATCAACACCTTACACACTTTTTATATGTATATTGGATGTTCCTAAAAAGGAAGTTTTAGGATGGTCTTAGACAGGACATCTGCTCATAGGTGAACATATTCTGGTTGAATTCCATCACTTCTTTAGTAAACCATCCACTGATCATAGAGCAAAATATGAGCGATTCTAGAGTTACAAGGTAGGGTGGCTCAACATCTTGAGTTATAATTCCGCTTTCTTATAGCAGAAAGTGCCGCATGGAATCTATGTGTGAAGATCCGATGAGTCAATAGATATCTATTGGTGGCCATGTGGGGTGCTACCAATGAAGGAAGAGGGGGAATACGAGGCCACATTTCTCGATAGAACCAATGGAGTGCCTCTATTATGACAAAATAGGTCATCTTCAGCGTTTCTGTCAGATATTTTCACCAGTAGTGGGTGACTTTGGTTCTTCTATGACTCCTCATTCAGGAGCAGTACCACTAGTTTCTTGTCGATCAGGGAACTGGTGTTCTTCTGGTCATTCAGGCTGAGGTGGAGGTTGTGGCCTTGGTAGTCGGTCACCATTATTTTAGTGACATTAGGATGGATCAACTCAGAGTGGATAGAAAGGGTCACAAGGCCACGGTATATGGCATACTTTTTGCAGTGAAGTGGACCCATCAACAGAAGGATCCCAAACCCTCTATAGTTCGAGGTGCGATCATAGTTGCTTCAGTTTAGCTTCTTATCTTTTCTATATAGGTATTATTCCATAGCTTTATATCTGTTGATGTTATGGAGAGACTTGGAATATGTATCTTTTCCTCATCCTATATCTAGACACTAGACACTCTGTTGGGAAGTATAATGACCAGTGTACGTCAATGCAAGGAGTTCCCTCTAAAGGGTGGTGGGTTTCAATTCTTGTGGGACCTCTATGACATATAGATGGCATGATATTATGTTATTCTCTTAATGGACTAGTTAGTTCCCTTCTAGAATGTTATCCACTCTTATCATCGTAGGGTGAGTTTTACATCACCATATGGAAGATTGTTTCTTCATAAGGGTGAATGGGATTTCCAATCAAGCAGAGAAGGACTCAAGAATCATTGTTTGGGAGGAGTTACAACACAGATTTCTTGTCTATATCTAGATCGAAAGGGGATTTCCCAGTTAGACATTCCTCCTGTGGTGAATCGTTTCAGATATTTCTTTCCAGAGTATTTTCAGGTTTTCCTCTAGAGCGAGAGAAGGACTTTTCAATTGATCTTGTTATAGGAGACGCACTGATGTCTATTCCTCCTTATAGGATAGAAAAACCATAGTTACCGGAGCTCAAGAAACAGTTGGGGGAGTTGTAGAAAAAGGGTTTCAACTAACCCAGTACTTCTCTATGGAGTTCGCCTATCCTATTTGTGAAGAAGTCAGACGGTACCCTCAAACTGTGTGTGGATTATCAGAAGATGAACCAGTTTACTATCAATAACCAATGTCCTCTACTGAGTATTGATGATATATTTGATCAACATTGAGGATCCCAAGTGTTCTCAATAATTGAAATGAGACTCGTTTATGATCAGTTGCGTGTTAGACCATCTGATATACCTCTCACAAATTTCCGGACCAGTTATGGTCTATATAAGCATATGGTTATGCAGTTCGGTCTCACGAACGCACCTCAAGTTTTCATGGAACTGATTAACTGAGTGTTCCATACATACATGGATTCCTTTGGGGGTGGTTTTCATGGATGATATATTTTTGTACTCTCGCACTTGATATGACCATGACAAACATCTTGAGATCGTTCTGAGTACCCTGAGAGAGCATTAGTTATATTCTAAGCTCTCAAAATCCCACATTTGGATTGACCAGAATCACTTAATGTGTAATGTTTTCTTAGAGACCTAAGTATTAGTAGACCTAGGGAAAGTGAGAGTAGTATTTTTCTAGGAGCATCCGAAGAATATATTTGTGGAATAATGTTTTCTAGGGATGGCTAGATACTACAGATGATTTATATAGGTCCTTTCATGCTTAGATGCACCACTGAAGGTTCTTCCAAAGTAGGGTGCGAAGTTATTGTGGTCAGATTCTTATGAGTCAGTCGTTCAGGAGCTGAAGGGGAAGTTGACTTCAGGGCTGATACTAGTTTTTCCAGATCCGGGAAACAAATATACCTTTTACTGTGATGCTTTATGTATTGGTCTATGAGCTTTTATTTTTCATGGAGAAGGAGTCATTGCGTATGGGTCTCATCAGTTGAGGCCAAATTTGATGAATTACCCGATGCACGATCTCGAGTTGGAAATAGTAGTTCATGCCTAACACTATTAGAGATATTATCTATTGAGAGAGAATTTTGTGGTTTTCACCGATCACAAAAGTCTCTTGTTTATTTTCAATCAGCATGACCTGAATTTGAGACAACAAACATGGGTTGAGTACCTTTTGTCTTTTCACTCTGAGAATGCCTACACGCCTGTGAAATACAACTCAGTTACTGATGCGTTTTGTAGGAGGACTCCGATATAGGTTGTTTAGGATTCTGACAATGAGTGGAAGCTTATGGCTTTGTTCTCTCAGATGCATTTGGAGGTGCATGAGAGACAAGGGAAGATGTTTCTTTCTTCTTTATCTGTTACCTCTACTCTTCTTGATCGAGTGTGTATGAGGAAGCTATTAGATTTAGAAGTCCTAGTCCTATGAGAATGGGTGTCTGGAGAGAACCCTATTTAGGGACGGACATTAGGTGAGGAAGAGATCCTACATTTTCAGGGGCACGTATGGGTGCTAGAAGATATACATGAGGATCCGATAAATGACATTCATTCATATGTTTGGGAAGTTCTTCCTGGTGTCCCCACGATGTATCTGGATCTAGAATGGTTGTATTGGAGGTCAAGTATGAAGAGAGATGTCTATGGTTTCTTCATGAAGTGTTCCACCTGTCAGCGGTTAAAGGCGAAGAATCAATGACAAGCATGAATTATAATGCAGTTTCCCATTCCTAAGTGGAAGTGGAATGATGTCGGGAGTGATTTTGTGACTGGTTTGCCGAGGTTGCCTCGAGGGAACAATGCTGTTTTTTTGTCATTGAAAAACTCAAGATGTTTTCTCACATCTTTCCAATAAAAGTGACCTTGAATGTTGATGAGATGGGATGGTTTTAAATCCGTGAGATTGTACATATAAATTGAGTTACACACTCCATTTTCTCAGATAAGGACGCTTGTTTTACTTTCCGGGTGTGGCAAGGGATTCAGAAGGCTTTGGGTACATAGGTACTTTTGAGTACAACATACCACCCCCAGACAGACGGCCAATCAGAGTGTACGATTCAGGTGTTTTAGTGCATTATCCAAGAATGAATCCTAGATCTTGGAGGTTCATGGGAGAAGCACATACCTCTTGTAGAGTTTGACTAACAACAATAGTTATAAAAAACTATTCATATGGAACCTTATGAGGCTTTGTAAGGTTGGCCATGCCGATCAACCTTATATTGGCTTGAGATAGGAGATGCTTCTTTTTTGGGACATCATATTGTATAGAAGACCATAGAGTATATAGATTGATTTGGAAGGGGTTGGCTACTGCACAGTCTCGACAGAAGTCATATGCTAATCAGTGGAGATGACCTCTGGAGTTTGAGGTCGGGGATCAAGTTTTCCTATGTGTCACTCCGAGGTTGGGATAAAAGTGGATTATGAGACATAGTAAGCTTTCATCGAGGTATGTCATTCCATTTGAGGTTTTGGAAAGAGTTGTGATGATTGCCTATCAGTTTCATTTACCTCAGAGGTACCGGTCTATGCAAGATTGTTTCCACGTTTCTCAGCGTCGACGTTACTTCTCAGACATGTCTCTTGTTTTCAACTAGAGGAGGTTGTGTTGGAAGATGATGCAACATTCGAGTATCATCGCATCGGAATTTTGGATCATAGTGTGAAGGTTCCCGGTGGAAGGTCTATTCCTCTGGTATGAGTGCTATGTAAGCATGGGCGAGTATATGATGAGGCATAGGAGAGGGAGATTGATGTCCGATCGTACTAGTCAAAGTTGTTCGGGGTTTCTTCTTCTATGCTGCCTTGCTAGTGGAATTCGGGGACAAATTTCTTTAAGGTGCGATGTTTTTAAGAACTCGAATCGTCTATTCAAGTTTGTCTTCATTATTCTTGTCATTTTTAGAAGAAGATGAGTTTTTGGATGTTTTTTATGTACACGTTGTGTACTTTTTATGTACATGTCATGTACTCAGTTACTGTGGGTAGCCGTGTGCTGGCCGTGTAGCGTCCATACAAACGGACGTGTGTGGTGATGTGGAGACAACATAAATTGGAGTACGAAAAATCAAAGTACATGTTGTGTAACTTATTTTTTGAATTAAATGTACCAGTGACGTGTTGGATGTACAGAACCATCGTCTTCAAAACCTAGTTTGTCCGAGAGGATCTTTAAGGCTGCTAATCTTCCTTGAGCCCCCAATATTTTTTCAGTTCTCTTATTCAACCCTCATAGATTGTGTTAGGATCACCTCGGTATGTTCTTCTATCCGAATGAGATTTTTTTCCTAATTTTTCCACTTTCTCATGTTATCCTCAGTTGAAAGTTTTCGGCGTTTTTGTAGGTCTACATTGTTCTAGGGAGATTAAAGGCTTGATGTTCATGTATAAAAATCTCCCAACACTAAGGTAGGTGGTTTGTTACTTTTTGTTGAATGTATTTGAGTTACATGTGCAAAATCTACATTACCCATGAACAAGGTATAGTGTGTTTACTGTTTTAGAATTATTGTATGCAAGATTTGCATGTATACCTGAGTATAGGTTAATTTATTTTTGAATAGGTTTAATTGATATTCTTTGGAGGTGTTTCCCATGCATGTTTTAGTTTTGGATTTTCAGTTTTGCATAGACTGTAAGGCTGCCTTGTTTTCCACATGCCTTGTTTTGTAAGATGTAGTGATGTTGTTTATCTAACATGTTGTATCCTTAGACTAATTTCCAAGTAGTTCATGTGGTTTACATTGGCTGATGCACATTTCTATATTTTCTTGACTTACACAGGGCCGTGAGAACCTGGTGTAGTAGACCATAGAAAGAATGGATTTAAGGGATTATCCAAAGTGTTTGTTTTACTTAAGATGTGAGTCCATAGAGGGAATTGATGTAAGTGCTTCCTCGGAGTATCTGTAGTTCCTCAACATGGGCCATAGAGGGAATGTAACATAAGTGCTTCCCTAGAGCGCATTTAGTTACCAATACGAGACTATAGAAAGAATTGATGGCATGTGATTCCTCTGAGGGTCAAAGTCTAAGCTGAACCAGAGGGGTTGGACTGAATGTACTACCTAGAGGATTTCTTGTGTTACTAGGTAGGACCAGAGAGGATAGACTATGATTACATCCCAAAGAGTTAGCATTTCAGTTTAGATGTCGGCTTGAGTAACAAGGATAGACCAGAGCGGATAGCCTATGAGTAATTCCCAGATTGTTACCTTTTTGTGATTACCTAATTTGTTTAGTAGTTACTTGATATATGAAACTTAATGCATTGAAACTGTGGATTGTTCACCGATGAGTTCTTCCTAGTTATCTAATTTCTTTCACTTATTACATGCCATATATTCACTGACTGTTAGGAATATATCCTGTGGTGGTTGCCTACTAGGACTCAATCTCACACCATTTTGGGTCATAATTTTGGACCCAAACAGATTATATTGATGCATGTACAGATAGGGGAATGTTTCCTTCTACTGATGGTACATGATTGTTGTACAACTAGAGAGCATGGGACCAAGCCAAGGCTGGCGATGGTGAGGAGCTGTTATATGATTTCTTTTGTACTTTGGTTTAGTACTGTTTTTATTCATGCATTCTGATTTGTTTCGGTACTTTCCTAGACATATGTACCATGCATCATTTATATATACATATATATATGTGTGTGTGTGTGATCCAATTTATTATATTTTAGTATTCCACTATATAATTTTGTATGGATTATTTCGTCTTCCTCTATTGTTATTTCTCTCTTGTGCTTTGTTACTATTCCAATGATATAATTGTTTCCCCACTATCACGCACATGGCCCTCTTTTCTAGTTAGAAGCCTCTGGCGTTCAGGGAAATGTGCTTGTGGCCATGTGACCAACCAGGTACAGGGTGCCTCTGGGCGGCTTCCAGAATGAGTATGTTAAAATTTTAGCTTACACTTTTATTTTTTTCCATTATACAATGTACCATGATGGTAAATATGAATGATTTCAAGGATATAATATATGAAAGAAAAAATTATATCACTATAGATTGATGATGAATTTCATATTTTTAGTTTTAATATAATAATAATCTAAGTATCTAGTATAATAAGACTACTACACTATTCAATACTTCCTAGATTAAAAATTCTGTATTTTATTATAATGTAATTATGTAACCACCTAATTTGGGTTATTGGATTTGAGGGTGTTATAATTCGTATGATAACTAGGTTTTTTGAACCATTAGGGACTAGATATATATTAATACATTTATATAAAAAACAAATTATAATAAACTCTTGTGAAATAAAATAAACTATTCTAGATTATTCTACAAACACATTGATTATTTTTTATTATTAATATTATTAATCTAATGATCTAACTTAGTGTATGAAATTATATAGAAACAGTACATGGTTAGAAGAACAAGATGCATATCAAAATAGATAACTTATGAATATTTTCCCTCATGAGAATGAAAATGAATTAAAGGAGTTTGGATTAGTAGTTGATAAATCTTTAACTGTATATGGGAAATTGACTTTGGTTATGACCAATAACCCTTATTTAATATATAAACCAACTTATCTATAATGTGGGGAAATAATATATAATATCCTTATACAACATCATACTCCTTAATTTAATGGGATCACTAATCTATTAATAGCTAATTAATGGACCAATCCCCTAGATATGATATTTCATTATTCATAAAGTATTGAAATGGGAGAATGTTAACTAGACAGTATATTCTTTAATGGGAGATCCACCTCAATTGTGGTCGTTGTTTCATAAATCTCAAGTGGAATTAAAAATAGAATGTATATGGGATTAAATAATTTTTAGGTACTATTATTGAAACCCCAATTTCTTTATGAGCACTGAGATGATATGGAATAAAAATTCCTATAAACTAGGAAAAAGCAATTGGAATATATTATTGAATATAATTATAGATTTACAAGGTCAGCAACGTTTGATGAAAAATACATATGTAACCAATGAAGTAAGATTGATAAAATCATTTAAGTGTTAATGATTATCGGTATACATGAATTAATTTCTCAACAAAAGTTAATTATGTGAATATATAATATTATATTCCATCATGATAGAGAATGAATTCTACAAGTCTTAGATTTTTGAAAGAATTCAATAAAAAAATAGGGATGTTAAATTCTCTATGAAGATTAATACAGAAAAGGAGAAGAAATAAAATTTTAATTTTTAATCTTCCAATAGATGTGGAATGAAAAATAATTATTAATATTTAATGGAAATGTGAGTATACATAAAATATATAGAGAAAGTGCATCACACTCATTAATTCATAGTAAAGAGAGATTCACCGTGTAACACAATGATATTTTAAAAGAGGAACCTCTTGTTCTATAGTGTATATGAAAAAACACTAATTTTATAAAAGAATATATAAAACTTACACTTTAGGATATATTTATTAAAAAAATCCAATCTCTTCAATAGCTTGTGATAAATATAACACCACTTTTAAATGGAAGACAATGCGGCATTATAAAATTATTATTTTATCACATCCATTATAACAATGTTATTAAATAGGTGGGAATGAATAATAATAATGAAATTATAAAAATTATAAGGTTTAAAAATATATTAAATTCATTCAATGGAAATATATTTATTATAAATATAATATAAATCATTTTAAATAGAATGAAATGTTTTTTAAATTCATTTTCAACAAGACATTTTAGTCATTCATTGTGTACAAAATTTAAATAAATTTTTTACCAATTTATGAGAAATTAATTAAATAATTAAAATTAAATTTTAAATCCAATATTTATAAATTAACTTTGGGGGATTTTTTGATATATTTTCTAAAAGAATAAATTTTCAATTATTGGTTAAAATGATGATTTTTATTAACAAGTGTCTTTTGAGTTTTACTATTTAAAAATACAATATTTTATTTTATTTTAATGTAAAAATAATTCATTAATAATTAAATGAAACAAATTTAGTTCATTTTAATAAATTATATATCAAATATTTATATATAATAATTTTTTATTTTAGAAAATATTTTTGCTGGAACCGACATTTTTTTGACGCATTACTGTGTTTTATTTAAAATTTAAATTTTCAAATTGTAAGGATTAAGTGATGAAAAATGGATATAATATTTCGGATCATCATACTTACAATTATTCAATACAAGTATCTTAATTTTATACCATAATGGATGGTAAGAATAATAAAAATTAATTATCACAATTATGGTAAAAATGTCTTTACTAGGTGGTCAAACTAAGAAGATAAGGGTTTGAAATGAAATAAAAAATGTTTGGAAAACAATTTTATGTACATTTGATTACTTTATCCCCTATAAAAGTCTATAATATCCAATTTTTAGGTTTTTTCATGATAAAAATTTGGGAATCAATTTCTTAATTAAAAAATTCATATTGTGTCCCCTCCCCCACTATAAAAGTCCACCACCTCTCCCCACTTCACACTACCAAAAACATTTTTAATTTAAATACCTATCAAAATATCATCTTTAATACCCTAAAAACACAATATAAGGATTATTTTATATATTAATATCTCATATGAAGGCTTTAGATATAAACCTAACCGGGCTCTTTGAAGATGAGGTAAAATTATTAACTGTGCATATATTTTTCTCTCTTCTTCCACCTCAAAAAAATAATCATAAGACATTATAATATAATAAATAATGAATCATATAAATAATTATATGTTATTATTAAAATAGAATGAACCATAACCATTTCCACTTCTATAAAATGTGGAATGAAATCATCAATCATGTGTATGAAAAACTACCATCACATGAACATATATAGTCAGTTTTCCATAAGAAAAATTAAAACAATTATACAATTATGGACGTAATATACATATATGATATTAATGATATTAATATAAATTTTTTAATCATATCACATGTACCTCCTTAATTTCCATTCTCTAGGAAATTTGATAATGTAACACATCTGTGTGACAGACTACCATCTCACGATGTGATGTGATTCATTTTTAATTTAGGATTTATATTGAAGGTAGTAAATAAAATTCTAATCATTATAAGTGGTATTTATGGTCTTGCCATACTTATGGAAATATTATATGACATATAATACATTACCTTATAATATGGTTGTGTAATCCATTTTATATCTTTAATTTTTTATGATAAATATAGAAACATACATAATGAGAATATATGGTACACATATCATTATCATATTATATATATTACAAAACCGTTATAAAATTAATATAATCAAAATTAAAGAAAAAAAATAAAAATGAAAATGAAAAAAATAATCACCTGAAATAGATATATTAATAAAATTTTTTTAATAAAATGGTCATAATATACTATTAGTAAATAATATATTTCATTATATCAATGATTATATTACTATAATAGATTTAAAATAAATTTAAAGTTAGTATAATAGTGTTTTCTACACATATAATGTAATTTGATTCGATGTGAAGTGTTTTTTGTCTCACTTTTACTTATATGGGAAATATGATATATTCACACATTATCCTTTTGTATAGTGTACATAATCCCCATTTCGATATTTTATACCCTTAAAATATTTATCTTCATGGTATATAAATTTTCATTTGAAAGAGTTTCATTTAGGGAGATTATGATTCAAACTTTTCTAAAGGGGAGAGGATATATTTCACAATCTCATCATTATTCAGAATGGTTTATGATTAAGTATCCATTGGGGGAGTTTTTTGATATTTATATATTAAAATTAATTAATTTTATTATCCTGTAATTATTCATGTCATTTTTAATTTAATAATAACATTTTTTATGTTTTTAATTAAAATTATTGAGAAACTATTTTTAATAAAATTCATCATTAATTAACTATTTTTATAAAAATATTTATTATCCATAAACCATTATTTAAAAAAGAAATTCCAAAAATTTAATTAAATTTCTAAAAATTATTTATTAATTATATTTATTCCCAGGTAAAACATGTTTATGAAATATTTTTAAAGGAATCTTTATGTAATATTCAAACCAATGCAAGTTTGGATTCTACAGTTAATGTTAATATAATATATTTTTTAACATGTATGGAATAAATGTTATCTTCCACTAACAAAATAAATAAACTTCATAAGACTTTCATTAGATGTATTAAATTATTATTTTCAAAAAAAAAGCAAAAATTATTTTGAACACTTTTTTAAATATGTTTGAAGTTAAAAGGTTATTTTCATTAAAATTATTTTTAATGATATTTTTTGGTATTTCCATTCCTCATTGATAAAAAAAATATTATTTTCCTTATGATTCACTGGGGATATGTTTTATTGATATCACTAATATTAATTATTTAGATGGACTATTATCAGTTTCACTATGTATGCACAATTTTATTACCATTTTCTATATTAATCTAGATTGTTTATGAATATAGATATTATTTTTGTGAACGTGTTACCATTTCAAATAATTGTGTCTAAATATGAATTTTCATATTGATTATGTTATATACCTTTCATAAGAATAATTAATAATACATATTAGGTGATGGGGGTATATTTGTAGATAACCTCTTAACCCATCGTATGGTTTCATGAGACAAATCAGTTGGTCAAATTACATGGCTATTTAACATCATATTTAACCAATCATGTTAAATTCCTTGACTATATATTTATGATTTTCAACATTATGAATTCCACCATTATGATATTAGTTATTTATGTTCATGTTATTATTTGATTACATAGAATATGTATGGGTGATTTTTAAAATCATCTGATTTTTTATATGGATTTATCTGATAATAATTTATACCTTGTATATTATTATCCTGTTTGTATTTATGTTTCTTGTGATTTAGTTATGTTCCTTTATATATTGATTATTATAATTTATTCTTAATATATTACACTATATTTTTACACTTATGGGTCATCTGATCTCACCCCTTTCTATTGTTTTGTTTTACCTATGATACTAGGATTTTTTTAATAATTGATATGAATGGATTTGGAAAGGGTAATAATGGTGTTCTCAGAGAAAACAATTTTTAGTTTATGTTTAAAAATTTATGTAAAATTAAATAATTTATCGAGTTTAATGTGACTAATAAACCATTAGATTACTCAAAATCTGATTCCTTATATCCTGTGCCAATGTAATAATGTAACCACCAACTATGGGTTACTAGGGTTAGGGTATATACATTTAGTATCAGAAGAATTTTATTATAATCCTTCAAAATAATATTAAGGAAAAAATATAACATGGAACATAACCCTATGATAGACATTAATGATATGTGTATAATAACATTCAAATATTTTGGTGAGGTAGATATTATATTTTTTCCTATATAAAGATTTATGTTTGGATACAATAACTGTACGTGGTTCTAGAATCAATGCACAATTAGGTAATAACTAAGAAAAATGTGAATTAGGATTTAATTGAGTGTTACTAGGTAAATAACATTGAGCCTTTCTGTGCACATCGTTTGAAACACCTATTTCATATTCTAATGAAAATTCCAATTTTCTTTAAAAATCATTATGAAATATTTGATATTATTTTTATTATTTTAAAACCTTCCCAAAGAACTCATGTATATGATTTTGATATTAGTTACACATAAATTATTAAATTTATGTTAATTAGTTCACTATTATTGGGATTATTCATTATATTTCACAATGTTATAACCTAATATAGTGTATTCAATTGTTAATAAATGGAACCTAGTAGATGAAATTGAATACACATCAATATACATACCATATATAGTTAATTTCCCTCATGGGAAAGATAATGAAAATAGAGCTAGAGCTATAGATGTAACTGATAAAATTATAACCATATTTGGGAAGATGACTTGAGTTATGAGAGAAAACCATTCCCATATAGAGTCTCTTACTGATCCACTATGTTGTGTAACACTTTTGTAATACATTATGCATCAACAACCTCCATCATTCAATGAGACTACAAATGTGTTTATAGCTAGGATATGGATACGTTATTTAGTAAATATATTTCTCTTATTAGGAAGTAATGAAAGTTTAAAGTTTACATGGTATAATTTCATCTCTCTGGAGATCCATATCAATGTTGATTGATGATTCAAATAAATAAAGTTTTAGAAGAAATGAAAAACAAGGAAAGAAAGTATTTTAAGGGACTCTTAGGGGAAATAAATTTTCCCTATCAGCATTAAGCAGTAACAGAGAAACAAATCCACTATATTATACAAAAGGAAGATGATAATGTTTCTTTATAAGATATTTTTTACAAAGTTGACATGGAATTCTACAGACTATATGCATAATCCAAAGTAAAATATTGACTATTTCATAGATGTGATAAATACAATACATTGATGGGAATTAGTCTCGCAAACATTTCAAAAATACAAATACATAATATCATGTGATATCAAGATAGATAAATTATTCTACAGGCCTTATGGATTAGATGGGAATAAAGATAAAAAGAGGTTTATAGGGAAAAATATAGATAAATGGACATATGGAATAAAGTATTTTCCCACATGTGATAAGTGTGCAAAGAAACACATAGGTATTTTAATGATGGTAATGAGAGTTTGTTACAAGTGTGGAAATAATGAAATCCATTAGAATGATTTAAAGGGAACATAATAAGTTTCTAATGCTTAATGATTCAACTTTAAAGAGATGGTTCACTATAAAAACAATCTACCTAATGATCAAGTGAATATATCACAAAAGAAGCTAAGTGATTAAGGTCAAGATTACGATATTACTACTAATGAATTTGAATGATTAATTTTATTGTGTTTGGATTTAGGAATAATTTTTTATGGGTAATTTTATCAATGGAATGCAGGTTATAAGAATTATGAATTGTATACATATTGTTCTGCAAAACATTTTAAGGATTCGAGTGACGATAGTGAATGATACCAATGACCAAAAAAGTTACTTAGATATATTTTTAAATTATTATAAAACAAATTATCTATGGAATATAACCATTAATATGTTTTATATATTAAAAAATAATGATAAAGAGATATTTATGTGATATTATTGGTTATGTAAAGACTAAAATATTTTTTAAATGATTCAGATTTCCAAAATAATTTTTTGATACATATTATATAATAATATAGAAACAAAAAAATAAATAGAAACCAACAATATTTTAACTCACTAACAATGAATATTAAATTATTCATATATAAATCCAATTTAAATTCCAAAAATTGATAGGGGACCAAATAATATAAAATACAATAACTAAAATTGAGAAATATGGATCACCATAATCTACTAGAATCATTTTCCCCAATAAAAATTCTATATAGATGAAACACCATATTAATAAACCGAAATTTTTTTTATGAAAATGAAAACATAACCTTAATTGAAATTAATGTTAATTCCGAGTAAAATAAGGACGTGGAATTTATAAGGCATAAAGTGAAATGTGACTGTTGGGATTTGACTATTTTATGATTGTTGGTCAATTATGATAGCTATTCAATATGAAATTTATAAATTATGATGATTTCAAAATGTTTCCACTGGAATCTTTACCTTTAGTTGATAATTTTACTAATATAATTAGGGTTTATAAGTAGTAATAATTATTGATAATTTATACTGAATGGTGGATTGATTCCCTCATCCAGTAGAGTCATTATGTTTGAAGCCCAATATTTAGAACGTGGGGGGAGTTATCATCACTAAGGATCACCCTTGACCAAGACCAAGATGAGATTCATCAATTTAATATTTAACTAAATTTCCAATGGGATATGTTCATGTTATTAGAGAATAATAGTTAGTCGATGTTAGCCAATCCATCCCAAAAATATACCACCATCACAAACCTTACCCTTAGGGAGTATGTGGGTATAAGAAAGGGATAAGTGTCCTATCCTTATGTAGATAAAGTGTAAATTCATTATTTTAAATGACATATTTATTCTATAAATTTCTATGAAATTTAGTTTCTTAATAAAATATATATTTAATTGAGATAAATTTGATAATATGAATTTTAGATGAAAATAAATCATAATGTTATTTTTTCTAGAAAATATATAAATACTTATAATAATCTATGATATTATGAATAATAATTATTTTAATAAAATATTTTCTATAAAATAGTGATATCTAAATATAAAATTTATAATAATCTTACAATGGCATAGAAAATGTTTAATAAGTGTCTGACTTTTTATTCTGCAATGAAAATAGTTTTTTTTAATAAATAAATATTTTTTTGTTTAAATGTTAAAATTTTCTTATATACATAATTTTTATGACACAATAAACAACATATCTGAAATCATCACATCAATTTTTTGGTTTGATGAATTTATGAGATTTTTAAAATATGTTATTTTCTCAAGAATAGTAAAATATAGAATTTCATGTTTTTAATGTTTCTTATGAATTCATATTTATGTTATATAATAATTAATTTAACAAAATCCATTCCATGAAAAATCTAATTTATTTAATATTATGTATTTTACCAGATTTTATTAAATTTCTAAAACAATAAGAGACTTTCCATAGTCTAAGAAGGTTTTTTTAAATTATACATTGTCTAATGTTTATTTTTTCATGACCAATTATGTATTAGAAAATGTTAGTCGGTTTTGATGGATTAAAATTTCATAAATTGTTTCCAAATTTCAAATAATATGTTAAAACCCTTGGTTAAGTGTATCCTTTTTTATTTTTCACTTACCAGTTTTCAAATAACTATATTTTTATATTATTAAAAAATTTACCATCTTTTGAAATAAATACCACCCATTTATCCATTTTCATTCACTCATAATCCATAAAAAATTATGTTTTAGAGGGCTTACCTCCCAAGGATCCCCCCTAGGTGTCCTCGATACTTTAAATGTTCGAGTCACCATTATCTCATAGAAACTATGAATGGTAAGGGAATTATCCTTTCATTCTCATCAATCCAATAAAATATTTTTTATATATGTAATGTAAATGTTATTTTTACTCTCTTTAATACCATTTTTATGAAATAATTATTAAAAAATTATGTCTTATCAATGAAAAACCCTTGACCCCAATCATTTTACCATCTTCCAAAACTATGTTTTATCCCTGTCATGATGTCAAATTTATTCCCAAATTTCTCTCTATCCTTAATAAATTCACTTTTATTTCGATATTGTAAATATAAAAGCCTCTTTCCTTTCCAGGGGTATTCATCAAGATTTAATTTTTTTTTGGGATTTACATATTATAAACCATCATTCTCTTTTCAAGGTATAAAAATGACATAATGATAATATCTTTAACCACATTTGAAATGTCATGATTTTGATAAAAAAAATCCATTTATTATTCTCCACAGGTGATTAATAAAATAATTTATTATAATCTATGTGTATCTAATTAATTAATACATATACATGGTTTACCCTGATTGTACTCCGATTAATTGGGTAAAGAATTTAATTTCTAAAAACTACATGTTTTACCATACCTCGGTGAATAACCATAATAATTTTCAGTTATGACACCATAGTGACAAAACATGGTGATATTCTTACGAATGTATCATTTAATTATTGTATCCCCAATTCCATGTTACAATTCATGTTATTTTATTTATGGTAATCCTCATGACCCCCTTTTAAATCTATATTGTTATTCCATATGTTCTTATATATAGTCATCATGATCACATGCTGATGGTTTCACTTTCTTGTTCCCTTAATGGGAATCATGCTCACCCCATTAATTTGATGTATGTACCCAGGTTATGTTATGTAGTAAAAGTAACATATGGTTAATCAATGATGTTTAATTCAAGTATAATTAGAGGAATGATTTTTTTCCGTGTATTATGTACCTTATTTACAATAAACTAAACTTTACAAGTTCCTCTGTTTATACCATGTAATGAAATGTTATGTAATAAAAATATGGGATTCCATAGTTGGTATGAAAGGAAAATTTAGTTATTTGTGGAAATTACTACTTGAAAACATTAGTATAAACAATACTGACATGCCAAGATATATGAAAACATCATTGTTTTTTGGTATGTGTTATGTAATTGGGTTGAAAAACAATATATCCGTCTATGAATCATATAAGTGGATGTGGCACTCTAATCGACCTACATAGGGGTAACACCCAAAATAATTATTTGAGATAGACTCGAATGGAAATAGGTGCGCAACCATGATCCATACTATACACCTATATTGACATTCTTTGGGATTATATTTATTGAATCACAAAAGTTTTATGATCCTTTATAATTGACATACCGAAAATGTAGTTGTTATTAGAAGATATTAACGACAAATTTCAGTATGATGATCTATGATATAAATTCCATTTAGAATTTTAAAATTGATAAAGATAACATGTTCATTATAATGGACTTTTTCTTTTAGAAAACATGGAATGAAATAGGAGGAAAAATGAAAACTTTGAGTGTAATAGTTGATTCATGATGGAATTATGATGGAACATGGAATGGAAAATATCATAAGGATGGGAAAACAACTCTCTTGAGTTATAAAAAAAACATGAACCAATTTGAGAGACACAATTCATCTTGAAGGGAATAACATTTTTTTGAGTAATTCATGCATAAATGAAAAAGTTAGTTTAGAGGATCTACATACCCACTTTTTTTCTAAACAATATATAAGCTATATCGAAAATATATTTTTGTACATCATTTTTTGGAGTAAGAGAAAGTCACCTTAGATGTAATTACATAGAAGGATATGTTGATCAATGGTGGATAATGATTAAATACAAGAATCTAATAATTTGTATTAATGATTTGGAGTGGGAAGAGTTCATGGGAATATTATTTTAAAAAATAATTTCATGATTCATTGTGATGAAAAATAGAGAATTAATTCCTAAAGATAAACTAAAAGGAAAATGAATTGGTGGGAATCTATGTGATCGATGTTAAAATAATTTCTCAATACACCTCGATCTTTTTTTATAGATCCAAATAAAAATTATGATATATTCTTCAGTGGAATAAGATCCCATATCCATATTAATCTAAACAATTAAGAAATTTATTTCTATTAGGAGATAATATATAGTTCTATGAATTATGAATTGGAGTTTGGAGAGACACAGTGTTTACACATATCAAAAGAAAGAAAATATAAGTGGATCAAAAATTGTGGAAAAATTTCGATCATGGAAGAGATGGAAATAATGTTCAACTTCACATGTGAAATTAATGTGGGAAAAAGAATTTGGGAATTTTTACATGGGATTTGAAAGTAATTCATGTGTTTAATATAGATTCAAATGACACAAAACTATCATGGTGAGGTGATGAATAAACTATGCAACACAAAGGACCAATTAAATACGGTTCAAGATCATCCATAATAACAATGTTTCATTGTGGATAGCCTGTGAAAATTTCCAATCAATGTAAAAATCAAATGATAATGGATAGAGACCACCATCATCATTAGTATAGTCCAAGATATAAAGGTTGATCATTTTATATCTCAATAGATGAATTGAAGTTTCATAATGATGTGGTGAGAGGTACACACATTGTGATCTCAAATACATCATGTTCTTTGTTTTATCATGTGTCTATACATTCCTTTATTTCACCAAAGATTATAATTAATATTAAATCATTCCCTGAACTTCTTGAAGTGGAGTTATCAATAAAGACTCCTGGATGTATTACCTAGAATCATCAGTGTATAGAAACTATAGTATTGATTTTAACTATTTCAATCTCATCCCAAATATATTAGTCATTACCATGGTTGATTTAGATACCTTACTAGGGGTGGACTGGCTCTCAATGTACAATGATAATATCAACTATAAAATCAAGTAAATCTGTATAGTTATGAATGGGAAACCTATAGTTACTTTTATGGGTGAGATATCCCAAAATGATATTTTTCTAGAAACACCTCACATATCCTATTTTATAGAGATGATCAGCGAAGGGGGTAAATTAAATTAAATTATAAATATTGATCATTTGAAAATCATTCACGACTACATTAACTGATTCTTAAAGTGTTAAATAGACCCCCTAGAGGGGTCAGTAGAGTTCTCCATTAATCACATACTTGGAAAAAAGATGATATCAAAAAAACTATATTGAATATAAAATATTGATTTATAGGAATTAATGGATAAAAATAATGATATTTTTAGAGAAGGGATTTCTCTAACCATGTGTGTCCCCTTTGGGGAAAAATATTCACTTTGTTAATAAGAAAGATGGATCAATAATGGTATATATTAATGATAGAGACCATAATGTGATCACATTGAATTATAATTACCCCTCTGAATGAGTGATGATTTATTTGATCATCACCACATGGATCAATTCTTTACCAATATTGTCCTTCAATTTTGGTATAATCAATTGAGGTCGATAAAGGAATATATTCTAATGAATTCATTCTAAACATGATATAGAAAATATCTCTTTTTCATTATTACCTTAGGATTCACCAATTATCCTTCTATATTTATCTATTTTATGAGTATAATCTCTAAAAAATACCATGATACATTTGTGGTAGTTTTTATTGATGATATTATGATATATTACAAATATTGTGAGGAGCATGATGATCATCTACTCTCTATTTTGGGAACCATGATTTTAAAGAATATATTTGGAATTCAAAAAAAGTGAATTCTAATTAGAACAATTTCAATTTTAATATCACATTATAACCAATAATGGAATATTATTTGACCCTATGACGAAAAATTTTATAGTACAATGGCCTCATCCTTTAATATTAAATAAGATTTGTATTTCCTTTAGTTAACCAGGATAATATTGGAGGGTTGTGAAAATATGTTCATTAATTTCTAATCTAATAACCATGTTATGTCCAAAAGTGTATAAATTCATCTATAAAAAGCAGTGTGAAAAACATTTTCGATAACTAGTGAAGATATTAGTTTTTTCACCTATGTTTAATATACCATTTATTAGATAAGGATTTCATTTTTATATTGATCCATATTTTACTGTTCTTGGGTTTTTGATCAATTAAAATTAAAAATTGATTTCGTATGCATCTCGATAGATAAAGACACCTCCGAATAATTATCTTAAAAATGTTTTATAGCTACCTAGGATTTTGTTTCTCAAAAAATATTGAGGTTCTATCAATATTTAGAGAAATGTGATATTTACATATATTACTACATTCTGAAGTATATTTTCATCAAAGGTAATTTAACATGATAAAAAGGAGATGGTTTGAACTTATTAAAAAAATTTACCATCAAATAATTATCATATAGGAAAATAAGAAAAAATCTATATGCATTATGTGGGAAAGAATATGTTGTGTAGGAATTGATGAGGATTAAAGGAGATACTTTTTACAATAACCTATTAAAAGTGTACATGGAAATCCTAAGGGATGAGACTTTATCAAATATATCTAAAATAATTTATCAACCATATTTATTATATATGAGCACAAAGTTACTAAATAATATATTCTGTTACAAAACAAGAGAGTAAATGATGAATTGGTTGTTTTCTGAGTTCAATATTGATCATGAACGTGTATTGAAATTTCATTCAAGAATGTGTGTTCCATATGTAAAAAATAAAAACTAAGGAACTTGTTGATGAGTCTCATGTCTCAATATTATCTATACATATGAGAAGAAATAATATGTTTTGGGAAATTCATGATTATTATTGGAAGAAAAATATGAAAAGCAAGATTTGAAACCTCCCAAAAATGGGGATTGGTATGCCAACAAGTGATGGATATGTGATTACTTTTTAAATGGGTATTGAAACCACTACCCTTACCTGCAATGATGTAGGAAAATATCACTATGGACATCATCATTGGTCTTCCAAGAATAACAAAAGGAACCAATGAGTTCTGTATTTTAGTGGATCCACACCCCAAGACAAACCATTTCATCACTATTTAAGAATATTTATTTATTGAAAAGTATTCCATGGTATATGTAATTGAACTAGCGAGGTTACATGGGGTGCCACTTTCAATCATTTCTGATCATGATCTATGATTTACATATTAATTATAAAGAAAGTTTCAACATGCCTTGAATTCTGAATTGTATTTTAGTACAACCTATCATCCACAAATTAATGGATAATGTGAAAGGACTATTACAATTATTGAGGACATGATCAATGGAATTTAAAGGATTATGGTGTAAAAAATTAAATTAGTTGAATTTATAAATGAAACCATATTCAAATTGAGTAATCAAGTGGAACCATATGAATCTCTATTTGGGTTGCAATGTAGAATATCTACTTTTTGGGATTATATTTGTGAGTGGGAATTGGTAAGGGCCCAATCATATGCAAGAGATGATATAAAATTTACATTTTATCCAATTACATAAGAAGTGTTATTAAAGAGAGAATAAGAGCTATACTGAAATCTATTTAATGGGCCAAGAGTTTGATACTGGGGAATTAATTTTTCCTTTGGATATCTCTATGGAATAGATTAATGCAAATTGGAAAGAAAGGGATATGTATCACTTGGTACGTTGTCCCCATTAAGAGCCTTAATCACATATTGGAATTGAACCATCACAAGAAATTCTAAAAAATATTTATCATGTTCATGATTTATTATACAAATCTGTCTTTAAGAAGTAAATATCTGATCCCTCACATGTACTGAACACATAGGGGGTGAAATTGGAACCTGACTTCTCTTATGTGGAGTAGCCGATGGAGATCTTAGAATATAGAGGTAATGTTTTATAAAAAAAGAAATAATACCTAATCAAAGTATCGTGGAGGAAATATAAATATTAATAAGCATCATGGAAACTAGAGGAGCGAATGTGACATAAGTACCCTCACCTTTTTTCAACAGATAGAATGTGTGGAAATTTTGGGGAAGAAATTTCTTATGGAGAGATCACTATAATGACCCAGACATTTTAGAATAATATTTTCTCATAAATAAATGTTTTTTAAATATTTTATAATTTTATACAAGTAAAAAATAATGAAAAACCAATTTTATTCCCCTTAACAATGATTATTACATTAGTTAGCTATGAAACATATTAAAATGGATAACATTACAACAATAATGTAAATATAAAATAGAACAGATATAATGGGAATGTATATATCACCCAAATCTACTTGAAACATCAACCTTATTAAAAATGATATATAAATGAAACTAAATAGTATTAAAGTATTCATTATGTCATGAAAATTAAAATATAACCACATGATAAATTGAGGTGAATTTTTAGTGAAATAATGAGGTGATAATTATATAGTATAATGTGTAATGTGATTTTGGGATGAACCCTTATATAACCATTTTTTAAATATAAATTTTTGTCAATACGGTCATTTTTCAATATGTATATTGGAAAATATACCCTTTGTAGACAATTTTAAAATAATAAATATTTTTGAAATGTAATAATGACAATGGAAAATTAATATAGTATGGAGGATAAATGACCTCAACCAGTAGAATCATCTCCTTGAATCCCATTTATCAGAATATTGGAGGGTTGTATCATCAATGGGGTTCTACATTGACCGAGACAAATCCATGATTCAACGTGTGAGAGTTGAATAAAATCACATATTGGAGAATTTTATGTTAGTAGATATTACCACTCGGTCAATGTTTGTGAAGAAACCCTATGAAACTACCACCATTACACCACTTACCCTAGGTGAATATGTTAGTGTCAAATGAAGTACATGAACATAACATAGTTACATAATGTTTAAAATACATTGTATATATTAAAATTTTTATTCCATAAATTCCACATAAGAATTTTTTTAATTAAATATTTGTTTAATTGGGATGAATTTTATAATTTTATTTTTATTTAAAATAGAACGTAATTATATTTTTCTGGAAAATATGTAGTCTTTTAAAATAAACCAATGTATTCTAAATATTAATTCTTATTCATTTATCCTTTTCATGTGACCCTTTTCTAAAGACAAATTATAAAATAATTTGATTATGACTGTAGAATCTTCAATAAGCGTCATTAATTTTATTGTCCGTTAATAACTTCTATTGTAAAATATTTATTGAATTTTTTGGTTAAAGGTTAAAATTTTATAATTTTGAGAATTTTTATAAAAAAATTAAATCATATTTCACATATTAACATAAAAATAAGGTTAGATTTAATTTATTTGCATTCTTGAAAATATTTTTTTTTCCAATGTATATAAAAATAATCTTTTATGGTTTATGTATATTTAATGAATTAATTTTTATGTAATAATGATGTAATAATTAATTTAACACAATATAATAATTAATATATATCAATTTATTAGTATTAAGTACATTAATATATTTTAATCAAATTTTAAAACTATCAGTGACTTCCTAAACTCTAGAAATGAAAATTTGATTTTTAATAAGATTACATTGCACAATCATTAATTTTCCAAGAACAAATAAGTTTTAAAAATTGTTGTTTGGTCTATTGGATTAAAATAACTAAATTTTTTACCCAAATGACGAAACGATGATGTAATCAATGGTTAAAGTGATGTTTTCTCATTTTCCCTAACCTAGATTTCCATGTCCTATTCTTGGAAATTGTTAAATAGTTCATCCCATTTTCCATAAATTCCTACCCATTTACATATTTAATTTCACTCCCCTTCTAAACATTATGAATTCATAGTTTTTTACATCGCATTTTTTTCCACCACAGTTTCATAAGGCCCCAAAATATTTAATTCCTCATGATATAAGAAAAAATATTCATGGTAATTGAATTATCCTTTGATTATCATAAATTCAAGATCCTCTTTTTGAATATATATTCTAAATGTTATGATTAATCATTTTTATTAACCATTTGATCTTAAAATTAGTTAAAATTTATTTTTTATAAATGGGATACTCTTGGAACCTCTAATTTTATCATTTTCAAAAAAACATGTTTAATACACATCATTCTACCGAATTTAATTATCAAATTTCCCCCTCTACATAAAAAATACTATTTTATTTTCATTTTTTTAAATTAAAAAAATCTTTTATCTTTCTGGGTATTCAAATAGATATAAGTATTATTTACATTATATGGGAATTTACACATTATAATACCGCATTCTATTTTTATTATCTAAAAATTACTTAATGACCATATCTTTTAGCACATTTGAAATGTCGTGATTTTGATAAGAAACCCAATGTTTATTCTCAATAAGTTATTAATGAAATTATTAATTCTGATCAATCGATGTATAATTAAATATTTTATAATTAAGGTTCCCTTAATAGTACTCCAATTCCTTGGGTAATGAATTTAATTTCTAGATATGACATGTTTTATGATACGATGGTGATTAATAGTGTAACATTCGTTTATGACACTATGGTGACAGAAATACTCATAGGATTATAAATGTCTTACTTAAATTTTTTATTGACATTTAAATGATTTGGTTCAGGATTATATTATTATGATTAGCCTCATTTTATATTGGTCAAGATATATAATCTTTTTTCTCATGTTCTTATTCAAATTATTTTTTATCACATTCTAAATATTTCCCTTTCTTATTCTATTAATGGGCCTCATGATAACCCCCTTAATTTTATTTTATGTATATAGGTTTTTAGATGTAATAAATGTAAATTAATCTAAACCTATCAATGTTTCTTCACCTGTACATAGAATAATGATTTATGTTTTCATGTATTGTGAAACTTATTTCCATGAAACAAAACATTAATGTATCCTCATTTCATAACATGTAATGAAACCTAATGTAATAAAAAGTTGGTAAATCATAGGTGACCATGATATTGGTTAGATATTTGATTTATTATAATATCTATTTGGGAGTTTAAAACATTTTTTTGATTTATTATATAAATTTTACAAATTAATATTTTATCTTTAGAATCATGCACGTTTTCTATAAGGTTTTATGGTGACCACGGTATTCATATATTTGAAATGTTATATTAAGAGACACTTTATATTGTTTGGGGAATTTAGTGGTGGTATAATGCAAGTTGTTATTTATTTTTGGAAATTGAATTTGGATAGATATGTTTTTAATTATTATTTTGAACATAAACATATAGAATGGATTAGGTAAAACATTGGGAGTTATTGGATATTTTATGTTAACCATTTTTTTTTTGTAAAATATATAGAGACAAGAGAAATGACATTTCATTTTTTTATTGATATAATTAATTATTAAATGTTCATATTTGTGATTTAGGATTAATAAATTACTATTAGACCTCTATATCTTGGAGTATAAGATAAAATAGAAATTTATTGAAGAACATCCCAATAATGAAACAATAATTACATTTTCTGGAGTTCCCTATCAGAACTATAACAAACCTCCACAACTCTATGAAACTGATCATGATTTTTTTTATCCGAGTACCATAATTTATGATCAATCAAAAGAACACATAACATATATTTTTTTTTTGTATTTTTAGTCATTAAATTCTCTAGATCATTAAATTTATATTCATCATTGATATCTTTCACACTAACTAATTATTTATAATTTTCATCAATGTTAATTTTTTCATTTCCCAAATCATTATCTTACATATAACCCTAGAAATGTGTTAATGTGGATAACATTAGTACATGGGGTTCTATATTATCAAGAAGAAGATTTATTATTAATTTTTACTATATGGGTTACCACAAAAGGTATTTTAAAATTTCAATCCCTTGATTATTGAGATCAAGATTGAATTATGAGTATTAAATTTATTTAATAGTGTATAATGTGACACCCAATGATTTTAAAAGACCAAAATATTAAAAAATAAATTATATAAAATTAACCACAAATATTGGATGAAAATTTAACACCATAATAATTTATTGAATATTTATTTTTTAAATTAATCCAATCTCTTAGATAACTTATAATTCACACAACAATGGGTTTAACGGAAATGTGATACTTTTTAAAAATTTAATAATTTTTCAAATATGCCCATTATAACCATTCTTTTATGGTTGAATTAATGAATGACAATAAATAAATTAGGTATACTATATGGTTTAAAAATCTATAATATAAATTCAATTGTAATCTATGGATTATAAATTAAATAAGACACATATGTAAGAAAAAGAAATGATTTCTAAAAAACTAAATTTTTCTATATAACGGTTTAGTCATTCTTTTAGAATGTAATTTAAAATTATGTTTTTAATAATTGTAAAAAGATTTCTTAAAAAGTAAACATATTTTTTAGATATAAAAGAAAAATTTATATTTTTTAAAATGGTAATGTTTTATGAAAATAAAAATTTATAGATAAATATGAAAAAATTATGATTTTTTTGGAAAACATCCATTTTGTGTAAACTATTTGAAAAGTAATATTATATTTAAAATTGTAATTAAATTAAAATAATTCTAATATTTTAATATTTTAACATTTTATGTCATTGGAATAAATTTCATATTGAATCATAATACAAGAACATTTTGATCTTATGAAATTTGTTCTGTAGAAAATCCATTTTATCTACACGTCTGCTGGTCAACATTGAACATTTATTATAAAAAAATTATTAAGTGAATTTAAAAAAATATATTCAATATTTTGAATAATATAATTAATAATATACAATCTTTTCAATATCATTTTCTTGAAAATGAACAATAAAAATATTATAAAATTATTACGATTATTAAAAGAAAAATGGGTTTTATTTGGATTAAACTATGATGAAATTGTTATAATGAACTAAAAATATTATAAAAAAAATTTATGGACATATATATACCTCATAACCATTAATGGCCAATAATTGTCCATTTCTGAGTCTCTGTTAAATTATACAACTATGGGCATCACTTTTTCTTTTCAAAACCTCCAAATGTATACCTTCCCCCGTATATAAATTACCACCCACATCCACAATATCTAAATTTCCCAAAGAAAATTTATTTGAAAATAAATTCACAAATATCTTCCATTGATAACCCCTATATCATATATGACATCTTTTAATTATAAATTTCACATATGAAGTCTTTATGTATAAACCAAAAGAGGCTCTCCAAATAAGATGTAAAATTCCAACACTTGCATATTTTTTTAATTTATTTTTCCACTAATTAAAGTCATATGAAATATGTTAATATAATAACCATATAATAAAATAAATTTGATATTTTATTTCATGTTAATCGTATATCCTAGTTATATCTGCACTCTTACAATATAGTAAACAAAATATAAGTTAAAGTTTTTGACGTATTACCACCTTGGGAACTGATGTAATTTATTTCACATACCCACCATTCATAGATGCATATAATTTTTTAGTTAACATATTTATATCATATTAACTAAATTATTAAACTTATAGAATTATTATATCCATTATACCTTCGTAATTCATATTCTTTGGGGGTTACGATAATGTCACTATTATGTAAAATAAGCTACCTCCTCGCAAAGTGATTCAATTATTTTTTCTCTTATGATTTACATAGAAGTTGTTACGTATTATGTTAATTAATATATATTATATTCATAAATAGAAAATAATTTTATAAATAAAATATAAAATCTAACTTCTTACCTTCAAACCTATTGGAAATCTGAAATGTCACTCATGAATACTTGTAGACTACGACCTCTACATATCAGCTGCTATGTGACCATTATAAAACCCAAAAGTTATCCTATAATCATATAGAAATCACTCCATTACTAAATCCCAAAAAATAACATCAAAATGGTTAATAAATCTTATAGATATCACTTTATCCCTAATATCACAGTGTATTCATAGCTTGAAGGCCCATTCTCATAAAACTAGAACCAAAATAATATCCATAGTGTAAAATTAAAGCCTTGTTAACATTAATTAATACACTACCTAGGTCATGATAACCTAAAAAAGTGGAAGAATTGTATGGATGTGATATTCTCACAATATGATTAGATAAAACTTCTCCTTGAAGATACAGTAAAATATTGTACAAGAAATATCCCTATCATCATGTCTATGAGTCCCCAGACTCGTTCATCTTAATCAGATCCATAATTATGTTTCATCGTCAGGACTAGAAACTAATATTAATGTGTCCTTGCAAGGATGATAACTCTGGTAAAAGCCTTTATCCATCTCTCATTTACCTAGGGGTTTGGTCCTCCCATGAACCCATGGGGATAATGTTTGAGAAACTCATGGAGTGAACTCATATGGAACACATCCTCAGAAGGTATTACCAACACAACCGAATACTCAACTGGTGGTACCATGAATGAAAAACCACTCAATGTAACCAAATTACATACATGACCCAATACCAAATCCTCATTTCAAGGTAGATTATAATTACAATCCTACTGTGGAATCCTAGATGGATGTTATCATAGAGGCCTCCAGAAATAATTAAGATGTTCCGTCGTCAAAGAGTATATCTGTGAACATGACTGAAGAAGGATATATAAAACAAAACCCATTACTATATTATGGATTGAAAATAAATTCAGTGGAACTAGTTCTTATAGAAACCTTATTAGAAAGTATATTTTCAGAGTCTTAGTGAATGGATACATCATCTACCACAACAACATTGGATCCCATTTCATGAGAGTCAAAAAAATGCTTACAATTTTTTCCCTAATTATGAAAACGAACAAAATAAGATAAAAAATCCCAATTATGTTCCTAATATGAATAAATATGATTATACACTTTTACGATTTTACCTATAGAAAACCTCATATCATGTGTTAATCAATGTGTTCCACCCAAAGACTACCTCCAATAGTCAATGGGTTAGAAACAAGTTCCAAAAAACATTTCTACCACATGGGTGCCCTAGCCTAAGTATATTTATAAATTAACACATATATAAATAATCATACAATTCTTAAAGGTAAAACAGAATTGATACTATAATACATTCAAAAAATATATATCAAATAATAGTTTGAAAATGGTTTTGGAATTAATAAAGTGAAAAATATAATTCCCCAAAAACATCTAGAAGAATTCATCCTTCTATGATGTTGGGTAATTTATAAAATTAAACATCTGATACATACCATAGTTTTTAAAATTATCTATCCTCTTCCCACTAATTGTCTTCAGTAGACTCTGTAAAGTGACCCTTCATATACAAATTTTATGAATCATGTTACCAGATTCCATGCAAGGGTGAGTATAATAATACCCAATATGAATCCCCAAATTACCAAACATAAATCATCAAGAGATAAGTTATATTTTAATCATGTAGGCTTGAAAAAAATAATATGACACATAGTGATATGAAAACCTAGATATTATAATAACATAAACCATAATCTAAGAGGACACATCAATATTTCAAACCACATGATTTTTATCTCGGAATCAAGGTAATTATTGTCCAAGAGTACTAACTCAACAAGACATGAAATAAATTATTGTTCTCATATGAGGGGATGTGATCATAAGTATATATCATAAAAGATTAGTCACTAGAACTCTAATGATATCAATACATAGATATGTCATATCACCCATTACCTATAGCATATACCAAACCCTACATGAATTGACCCACTATATTGGTGTTTATACGCTCATGTAAGTTGGTCAGGAATATTCCTTAAACGCCACCAAGGGAATGTGACCAAAACTATAGAGGATCACACCCTATGTCACATGTGTGGATTCAAAAACTCTATTTGAGATTTATCCTGTATATTGTATAAAATTTCTATGCTCAGGATGGAATACTTCATTTTACACCTGATGGTATGGAAATTGGGAACACACTAAAATGATTCCAGTCCAAAATAAAGTGATGATGTACCATCAATTATCCTAGAGAATACCACATCACATAATGTGAGTACATAACATGTCTATTATTCATTGATTTTACACATGTATCACCAACTCACACAGAATGTCACAATCCACATACACGAAATGCATATTTGGGATAGATGGTGTGTATAGGTCAGCTGGTAACTCATTGTGTGCCTCCTGCTAGAGCCTATATACACAATCACATGCCATTTTATTTCTGTCCATTCCCATATACTTAGCCATTATTATGTATCTAGATGAATCTGAATATCAGGTTGTGACTATCTATGTTATCCATTCATGTGTTCATATATGTTCCCATGATGTTGAACCCTTATGATACACACAAAAATTCTAGCCACATGTCACACAACATGGGACATGTGGGAAATGGTGTGTGATTTGTTTCTCTATGAATAAAACCTAGATCCATAGTATTAGACCACATGTTTCATTTTCATCGTACCATATGATATGTAGTTGAGTTTTTTATAGAAATTTCTATCAACTCTAGGAATCTCTCACACTCCACCTCCACATCAAATTCCACCATCAAACCCACTGATAAACACAAAATTAGGTTTCATCTAAGCATATCCATAATTAAAGATGGAATTTTAGATACTTTAATCCCATTGTGAAAGTATATTCCATCACACTTCCATGCAGATATTCCTGAACTGTGAAATTTAAACTCACAATATGATATCGATCCATCATTGACCATATACCATCATTGTTGCACTGAATTTATTGTATTTATAACAACCCTAATACCATTATGACATACAATGAACATTAAATAATCATCAAATGAGTATTGGTTAAACCAAAAGGGAAATAAAATACAAAAAAATCATGTGAAGAACGATGGAAGAAGTGAACAAAACAAATATGTGGGAAAAACCAGAACGCTTTTCGGGGTTGACCTCAATTCATTTAGATTATAATGATGATTGAACAATAAATAATCAATAAGAAAATAAAATAATTTCTAAATAATATGTAGATTAATCAATACCTTAAATCAATGATTGATTCATGAATTTATTATTTATAAGATTATTTCACATTTAATGAAGGTAAAAAAATAACATTATAAATAAAAACAATTGAAATTTCCTACCTCAATTTTGGGTTAGATGCTGTAGAAGAACTCACTAATTTTAGAGTCATTGCTGATATCCAAAAGATATGACTGGAAAAATGATTTCCAATCCCAGTACATCATTGATCATACAAGAATACTCCTTTGAAAACCCTCTCTTAATCCCTATAGATGTGCTGTTAATCTTAGAGGTTTGTCATTTCCATTAATATAATGAGGAGTTTTGTTATTATGAAATAAAAAATTGATTTATTTTTTAATTTATTAGTTTATAAAACCAACAACCAAATGAATATATATGAAACACCTAATTTTGATAAAGGTTATGTTACACATAGGGTAAATCATGTGTTTCGTATTTAATAGTGGTCTTGTTTTTCTTATCGAATGACCTATGTTTCATTTATTCAATTATTTCAGAAAAATTGTGTGTTTGTGATATAATATATTTAATATTTTTATTATATCAATATTTGGCCTCTTCAAGCCATATAATATAATTTTATCTTAGTGTATAGCCATGAATATATTATTTAATATATTCCAAGGCATTATAAGGAAAAAAAGTGTCACTAAAATGAAAACCTAAAAATAATTATAACCACTATAAGACCTATGATAAACTACAATTAAATAGATGTTTTTGTTATGAATTCACCATATGGTTATTGGTGATGTTTTTTCCATCCCCTTTGATATATGAAATTTATCTTCAAAATGTAGGTACACCATACATTGATATATATAATCTGAAATCTCCCCCATCATATTTCCCCATTAATATGATCCATCATATATATATATATACATCTTTTTTGTAACATCATGTTAATTTTTTTTGGGTTTTATTAAACCCTCATATCCAATGATTATTGGTTGGGAATCATTTAGGGTTGCTACATGTAGATTCAGGTGATATTTTAAAACTTTTTAATGTTTCTGGTCTGTTGAATTGTTGTTTCATGGTTGGAGAACATTTTTTCCAGACTATGCATTCTCTCAAGAAAATTGTTCTACATGAGGCGGCTAGATTTCTCACAGTGGTTCATTGTTTATCTAATTTTAACCATTTTAGTAAAAAAGTGTGACCTATTTATAACTAGTGCATGACATGTGAATTGTTATTCTAAACCATATTCCTCTTCCTAAAAAACTGTACATATGATAATCTAAGATATATAAATTTTATTAATATTTTCTCAACCCCTGTTTTAGGTCATGAACATACCATATTTAGTTTAAACACGTTTTTAAATTTCCTAGAGCTCAAAAGGAGGATCTGTGTCCCCTCATATCCCTCTTCGATTTGATCAAAATCTAGTGGAATGACCTTCAATCTCCTAATTTTTTGTTTCCGTATATTGATCTCTATATCCCCGAGACTCTCTTATTTTATCATGGGTTCTAATAATCTTTGTTTGGATTTAAGGATCTAATACCCTTTTTGAATCTTAAATAATTTTTTTATTTCTATCTATGTGATCATCATTGTTCATGGAAAAATCATGTTTCAGGATTGTTAGTAAGATATCAAATGATTTCCATATGTGGTTCCATTACGATGCTCAGTTTTTATTAGACCTCAATTTATTTTGTTAACATAATTTATTTTGAATTAAATAGAATTTCATAGTTTTGGAATAAATGTATTTCAATTTTTTTGTTGGAAAAACCCAAATCCATATAATTGGTGTTTCTATGAAAAATGATTTTTTATGATGTAAGAAACCCCCCAATTATATTGAATTGGAGTGCGTTTGTGGAAATTATATGATTTAAATTGTATATTTAAATTTTGGATTCTTTGGAAATTGTTTCAATTAAATTGATGAATTTAATATTTGAAATTGTTTTGATTAAAAATTGTGGAAAAACCAATACCATTGAAATGAGGGATTTTGATGAAATTGATGGAATAGTATGAAAATTAATTTTTTTGATTTATTTTTGAAATAAAAATAGAAATTGAATGAATTGTTTTCAAATAATTTTTTTGTGAAAAAAATTCATAAAATAGTTTTCATGGAATCCATAGGGTTTTATCTTGGTGAAAAGGCATGTTTTTTTATTAAAACCCCATTATTGATTTGAAGGGAAAAATTTGAAAATATTTGAATTAGATAATGGGTTTAAATATTATTTTAATTTTCCTTGAAATAATTTTTACATCACTGTTTTACTTGAGCAGATGAATTCATTAGGTTGTTAGTAATTTTTTATGGGTGGCACATTATGACATAAAACATTCAAATAGATCAAATCATCACATCCTTATTCCTCAGGAAATGTTAATCAATCTGCATTGCCTGAGGTCCAAATGAGGATATCTATATTCTTTCATATTCAAAATGTTGAGTACATAAAACATGAAACTACCAAACCTAGTTTCCACTTGACCATTTTCCTAAGTTATTGTTTTTTAAAATGTATACATATTCCATAGTTGTAATATATTTTACATGTATTAAAAACATATATAAATTGTTTTATATAAAAGTGTTTATTAGTAATTTTTTTGAAAATTTTCATTTATGTAATGTACCATTTTTTTAGATAATTTATATATTGGAAATTTATTTCTCATCATTAGATATTTGAATCATGGATTTCCATATTATTTCTATATTATTAATTATAAAGATTGATTTGTTTAAATAATATTTTTATATTAAAAAACTATTTATTTAAAATTTAATTCACATTGTTAGTTAACTAGATAATGGAATATTGTTATGGAATCCTTGGGTGAAATTCTACAAAAATGTTTCTCAAAACATAATTGTTCATCTAGTGTTTATAGATTATATCCTTTTATGTTTGAGAAATGGATAAAGTTCTCATAGCGATCCAGGTATTGAAACAAGGGCTCAGTGAGATTTTTCATTTGGGTATGGGTTTTATTCCTTGTTTTGGTACATTGATGTTGTAATATGGGATATAACATATATTTGAGATGTAGTATATTTCTCATAGTAGGGTTTCTTTTTATTTTAATACTATCTTGTCTCTTTTTTC
Source organism: Viscum album (assembly GCA_963277665.1). NCBI lineage: Eukaryota > Viridiplantae > Streptophyta > Magnoliopsida > Santalales > Viscaceae > Viscum > Viscum album. Next base: position 286,924,834 of record OY728131.1, read on the forward strand.
CTAATATATTATTTTTGGAAAAATTGTTTCAACATTCATTTTTTCGAATCTGATGTTATAGTTAAAGAACCATGTGGACCAGGATTAACCATCAGGAAATGTCTGGTCCAGATCAGTTATCATGTTACCATGGTACCTGGGTTGGTACTTTACAAAGTTGTATTAGAGTCTCTAAGTGGAACTTTTTTCACGAATTTAGTATGTATTTGTGATGAAATGTCAGGTCATAGGAGGTAGTTGTGATTGAGTTCCTAGATAGATCTCTCCACAATGAACCATAAATTTCTAGATGCTATTAGTGAAGGATTAATTCTGGAATTGATATAGGCTTTTTTCTTTTTTATTTGGATAGAGTTAAATCCAAATCATGTTATCAATCTTTTGGGATTAATTTTCCAATGGTACTAAATATGTGTATTAATATGATGTATTATTATTGTCTAATGATAATTCTTATCATCATGCCTCTTAGAAGACATAGGAATAAGATTTAAAATGAATACAATGCTGAACCCCAGTAAGGGAATTCCCTTGTAGACCTAAACCTGGTAGAGTTGATTGTGTTTGTTGTTCAAACATTGGGAGATAATCCACCACAAGTTTCCATTCAGGATCTAGTTGTGGAACCTCATAGGTATATTCTCCTGATTATTTCTCAAGAGTTAAATCACTAGAATACCACACCATTCAATGTCATAAATGATCCTTAAGAGGCTATGGAGAGGTTTAATTCGACGGATCATTTTTATGTGATCGTAGACACACTATATGAAATCAAAATAAGGTGTGGAACCTTTATAAATAAAGGCCCAATAAAGAGATGTTTCTAAAATATGGTGAGGGTGTAGAAACATGAGGAATTGGGGTGGAATGATATTATGGTTCTTTTTACAAAATATTTCTATCTAGAATTGATTTAGATTAACAATTTTATGGAGTGTTTGAATCATGAGACACCTGAATGGATTGTGACTCAGTATAAAAACCCTTTTGCTAAGCAGTTTCTTTTTTAACCTGAGTTTTTTATCGAATGAGATGATGATGAATATAAGTATTGTGTTGGGTCTTCATCAATATATTTAATCCTCAGTTTTTCATTCTAAATCTTACTTAGTATACAAATTTCATAGACAGAGCATTAATGGTTGAGATAGAGCTGACAGGAAGGTCAAAGTTATTGTGAGCTAATTTACATCCCTGTGACTGCATGAGTTCTATTGAAGTAAAATTGATGCATGATTGTTATCATGATTGTTTTTGATGTTTGGATAATTGTAGGCCTCCGAAATTTCCTAGAAGAGTTTCATTAATTTGTTACCACTATGGAAAGATAGAGAATTCAATGAAGATTTTCACTATGGTACCCAACAATTGTGGATCTTTTTGATGCTCTAGGAACTTATAAAGATTATTACATATATATTATAATATATGTAATGGGAAGAGATCATCATTTTATCATAAAATGATGGTGTAATCAAATGATTCATGGGAAATAAGGTTCCAAACATAAGCATATAGAACACAAAATATTCTTACAATGGAATAGACTCTAGAGGAAGCAGATCTCAGTTCAGGGACTATGAGAGGTACCAATTTTATATTTTCATCTACAGTGACTACTATATTTTATATTTTTGCATCTAATTAAATTATTTCAAATCATCTTGTTAATTTTCTAAATATTATAATGGATATTTTATCTATTGAAATAGATATTACTACACCCCTTGGCATTTAGAGAGAGCACAATATCAACAGTCTGGAATATAATTTATCTCTATTAGATATTGATAATTATTGTAATTTTTTCAATGACATGAAATATAATTAATTCTTTTTTGGGATTTATTTCCTAATTTACATTAAATTTTGGATAAATTCATATAAACAATGGGACCCATTGATGAGAACCACTGGTGTGTGTTGTGTCTTTTATGGGAAAATGACCAAAGGTCGAGTAGAGAAAGACCATATTATCTAGATATGGGAAATGAAATATTTGTGTTTTCCTATGGTCTTTATTGGGGATCTTTCAGTGAAAATATTCACCCAGTGTTCATCTAGTTTTCTAATGTGTTTTCTTATGAAATCTATGGGTTCCACCAGTAAGTGAGCTTCAGTTTTCAATTAACATATTGCATGGATCCCAACCAGTTTCAACACCTTCTTACCATAGGGAACTAGTTGAACTGAACAAGTTGAAGTCTTAGTTGGATGATATTTTAAAGGAAGGCATTCTATGCCCGAGTGTGTAATCTTAGATGGAACAAGTTTCCTATTCTATGAATGTTGATTGTTCACTTGGCCTATGTATTGACTATAGATTTCCCAATCATGTAATGGTAACGAATAAGTATATGTTTCCATGAGTTTTATATATTTTTGATTAGTTGAAACAGGAAAAGGGGGTCTTAAATATTTATCTTCTCTCACGATACCATCAGTTGATGATATACACATATAAAATCTAGTAGGAAACCTTTCATAGTAATTACATGATTAGGAGAAAATTTACATGCCCTATTGTCTAACAAAATCTCATGAAATTATCATGGTGTTGATGAACATGATTTTTCATGAGTATCTAGATATCATTTTTTTGTTCTATGTAGATGAAATCCTCATTTACTCTATTTTCAAGGACTATCATGTTTAGTGTCTGACAATAGTTCTTGGATTTCTGATAAATCAATGCCTTTATGCCATGCTTTCAAAATGTGATTTCTAGATTAATAATTTGAAATTATTGGGACACATAGTATTTGGACATGGAATATCAATTGATCCTGCAAGGTTTAGGAATGATATGACATAGGAGAAACCACAAAAAAATTACAAGATTCAATGATTCATGGTCATGGACATATATTATCTTCAGTTCATTAAGGAATTATCAATGTTGGCTTCTCTGATTACTTCCAAAACTCGGAAGGGAGTAGACATTTCTTGGAAGGAATAATGTCAAATATATTTTGTCGAGTTGAATCGTCATTTGATGACTGCTCTAATTTTGACTCTTCTAGAGGATAGGTAGGGTTATATGGTGTTATATGATGCATCAGGTTTAGGTTTGGGAAGTGCTCTAATTAAAGGTGATCTGGTTGTTTCTTATGTATCTCATTATCTTAGAACACACAAAATTACTTATCTGACCAGTGAACATGAACATGAAGTTGAGATGCACAAACGTAAATGTTCGTGACATTACCATTATGGATAAGGGTTTATTGTGTTTTCATACCACAATAGATTGATTTATACCTTCTTTAAAAAGATTTTAATTTCCGGTACAAGTGTTTGTTGGAATACCTACAATATTTTTATTTCAACATCACTTATACCATAGGGAAAAGGATTGTCATTGGATATTCATTGAGAATTAATATTTCTTTCTATGTAGTTAAAGAATATTAATATAAGTATAAATTTATTGATATATTTTCAAAATTAAATAATGGAGTTCAGAAAAATGTGGAGAAGGTTTCCTTGACCATTGTTTAGTTAATATCCAATCTTATTAATTTCCATATTCAGTATCATTAGCTTGATGATGAGTTCCATTGAATTATAGACAACCTTAAAGATTGGGAGACTGTTCATTATTGTTCATTATCCAAAGAGGGTATTATATAACTTTAGAGGTATTTTATTATTATTTTCATCAGTAAAAATATATATGATTGGTGATTTATGTAGTTCATAGTGGGTTGTGCACCCAGGAACGACGATTGTGTTCTATAACTAGCGATGGTTGTTCTGGTGGCCAAGTATAAGATGAAGCATGTCTATGATTGTTTCTCATTGGTATATGTGTCAAAAGGTTAAGGATGGGAACTAGAAACCTTTGTGTTTGATTTATCCATACCCATTCCCAACTAAGATGTGGTATGATATCTCTATGGTTTTAGAGGTTTTGTTGACATGTACTTTGAGATAGAAGAATATTTCATGGGTTGTGATAAATATGCTGAAAAACACATCTCACATTATAAATATTCATAATAAAACCAATTTTGAAGAGTGTGGAAATATATACGTGAATGATTTTTTTTGTTTTTAAATAGTTTACTTTTCAATATTATCTGATAGGTATCCTCTATTCACTTATCATCTTAGGGGAGGCCATCATGAGGCACTGTGATGTAATGACCATTTGATTAAGGCATTCCATCCACAATCAAATGGCTATATAGAAAGAGTTATACTGATTCTTGATGATATTCTTTGCACTTTTGTTATTGACTTTGGTGGGGATTTGGATGATCATGTGGGTCTAGAAGTTTTAAATTTTAATAATATTTAAACATATATAATAATAATGGCTTAATTTTAGGCTTTTTATAGTAGGACTTATAATTATCTGTTGCATAGGATTGATAATGGTGAATGTTCCTTGGTTGGACCATGATTGGTTGAAGAGAAGACAACAAAGATTCATTTGATTAAAAATATGATATTGATGGTCCAAATACAATATAATTCTTATGTTGGTTATCAGTATATACCATTTTACTTTCTAATGGTGAGTATTTGTTCTTGATTGTTTCACTATGTTTGTGTCATTGATGAATCTTAATGCAAGGAAAGCTTACACCTCATTTTTTGGGACCTTTAGAAGTTGTTGAGTTGGTGGTGAAAGTTACATACAATTTAGTAACACCACTATAGATGATATCAATACATAACATGTTCCATGTATCACATATATCAATTTATCTATCTTATCAATCTCATGTTTTGAGTTTTCATGATCTTGAAGATGAGCCAGATTTGTTCCGTGACTAAACAGTCAGTAATGATTACTCATTCTGAAACCAATGTAATTGTTTGGAATAATAAACATTTGGTTCATGTTCTATGAATTTATGGTTCTGATAATCATGATATATAGTAGAGATATGCACATATGAGAAATTATTATCCTCATCTTTTTGGCATGGAAGCATATTTGTAGGGTTTTTGGTGGCAAAATGTTTCAATGGTGGGGGGGGGGGTGGGTTATAAAATGTTGTTACTATTTTAAGGTATTCATACACCCTCATTTTTTGAACATTTATTGGGTTTCATTTAACGTTTCATATGAATTCATTGGGTTAAATTTTAATTATTTTGGATGTTTTGGGGTCATTACATGCTTGTCGCATGGGTGAAGCACAATTTCCTCAAATTGTGTGCCCTCTCAAAAAAATTTACAAAATGACGTAGTGGAATTTCAATTGTATAAGAAAAAATTATTCAATCAATGTAATATATTATTATTATCCATGTGATATATTTATAATTGGTGAATGTATTGTGCATGGTTTATCTAAACTGTGCACCTATCCCTAGGAAACTATGCGTATAATATTTTAAGAGTTCAAAATATTTATTAAATTTTTGGAACCCCTATTTTAGGCCCATGATGAACCTCATTTGAAAAAAACATGTCTTCCCTTCCTCAAATTCCATATATAGAATTCTTTTCTTCACATACGCCTCATGTATTTTATCTTATGCTTGTTTAATTTCCATTATCCATTACACGATACATTTTCTTATCCCGATATCATTCTCTTATGGTCTTTATTATTATATTTAGAGTTCTTTAAATATTTGTTTTCTTTAATTGATATGAAACTCTATTTTTTTATTTTAAAACTATCTTTATTTTGTATGAACATAATTATTTGTGAAAAAAATCCAATTTTTGGTTTGGTGTTGTCTGATCTATTGATTTCGGTAGGTTGTTCCATTTTGTTGACCAATTTTTATTAACACTAAATTGGTTTATTTAATTTCAATTATTTTTAATTAAATGGACTTTCTTTTTGGATTTAATGTATTTATATGTTTTAATGGAAAACCATAAATACATTGAATTTAGGTTTTCAAGAAAATTGGGTTTTATTCATGAAATTATAAAACACCTAATTCCATTAAATTGGACTGTGTTTATGAAAATTGAACGATTTAAATTGATTAATTAAAATTTTGAATTTCAATGACATCATATCCATTAAATGTTTAAATTTAATTATTGAAATAATTTTTTAAAAAAATTATGAAAACCCCACATTCAATCGAATTGCGGATTTGTGATGTAATATATGGAATATATAATAGTAATATTTTTTGTAGTTAATTGGTCAATGGATTATGAAATTTTTCGATTTGGTTTCAAAACCTTATTTTTTAAAAATTTGATTAAAAATTATTTGATTCAATACATAGGGTTTCATCTTGGTAAAAGGCATGATTTTTTATTAAAACCCCATTATGATTTATAAATATATAATTGACATATTTGAAATGGAGAATGGGTTTTAATTTCATTTTATGTTTTCTTAAAATAAATTACTCGTAGTTGTTTATACTATATCACATGAAAGACATAAGTAGTTATTGAGTTTTCATGGGTGAATTATTATGAAAAATAAGTTCTAAAACCTCACATCATATAATAATCCTTCTTTGGGTGATGGTGATGATTCCCCATTTCCATAGGCCTAGAGGTGATTATGTGCATACTATTTCTTTCAATGTGTTGAGTATATATAACCTAAAACAATCATACCTATTTCAAAAAAGTCAATATTACTCGCTTTTTATTGTTTTATGTTTATATATATTCCATAGTTGTAAACTATCGTACATACCATGATAATTTATATAAACATTTTTATATAAAAGTGTTTAATTAAAACATTTGTGAAAAGTCCATTTGTGCAACGTACACTTTTTAAATCGCAAAATCCATCTGTAACATTTCTTTTTGATCATTGAAAATATATTCATGGTTTAATAATGTATTCACATATATCAAATTACAAATAATGATTTATGTAAATTTAAATTTGATATGACATAACTAACTATTTTAAAATTGAAATCACATTCTTGGATAATGTGATATTGGAATCATGTTATAGAATCATTGGGTGAAATCCTAAGGGGATTTGTCTCACTCCCAACATGTGCCTTCATGTGTTTGTAGATTATATCAATCCAGGTTCGATCAAGGGAAAATGATCTCTTAGAGGTGTATCCTGTTATTGATCATCTAGCTTGGTGATTTGATTCCATTGGGGATTGGTATATTTTTCATATTTTTGTACATTAGTTGTTGTACTTTGGGGTTCAATTCCATTTTGAATTTTGGTACATTACTCTGAGGGGTGATTTTGTTGATATTTATAATGTATTGTATCTTTATTAATTCAGAAATATTTGTGAAAAAATCATTACCACATCCATTTTGAATGATGCAAGGTGCTAGTCATTGATGTATAGTGATCTAGACCATCCATTAAGTTGTGTCATGTCCGTCTTTGATATCGGGTTACCACTGTACCGTGGTAGGATTCTGACAGTTTTTTCTTCCTGGATGGATGAAAAATTATAAGGTGCGTGCATTATCCAATATCTCCATATAAAATTTTGATACTGAAGTGCGGTATAATCATTCATTGAATATTAAAATTACATCAATATAATTGATGAAATATAGAATATTTATTACCTACTTACATATATTTATGACCACCTTCCTCCCCCCATTTTTCATCATAAGGATGGATGACTGAGAAATAATTTGGAAAATGTAGTATCATGTTCACCCTTTTAAAATCCATTTTTATTGTGTCTGTTTCAATAATTATTATGGATAAATTATCATGATCCTTTAACTCTATTAATTATCCATGTTTGTTCCATAAAAAAGGATAAATATAAATAACTTGTAATAGAGGGTGTTAAATTTTACATTAAAATTTTCAAGTGAAGTATTACAGTTTTAATAACAGTACTATAATGTAAAGAATAATATAAAAAAAATAAATCCATCAATGTGAAATAATAACATAACAAAAGAAGATGAATTTAAGTAAAGATAAATATAAATAAATAGATAATTAAAATATAAATAATTAATATAAAAATAATTAATTAATGGATTAAAATCATAAATAATTTAATGATTAATAGTGATACGTAATTTAAATTGTGGAATTTATAATATGAATGTTAATTCATATGAATTGTCAATAGTAACTCCTTAAAGGATCCTCTAAATACAAGTCCATAAACCTTACATAATATTTATTTCTATGTAAAGAATTCTATCATTTTCTTTTTATGATATTTTCATGTTTATAGATTTATATAAATATGTCATAATTAGTACATAAAATTCAGAAATTATAAATTTGAATGTTTTGATTATTATAAAATTTTCAAATAATATAAATCTTCTGAAATAATGCATGACTTGTATTTAATGGAAATTTTTTATGGACTTCAAAATTATATTTTATATCCATTAACCATCTTTAATTTTTTTTAATCATTTTAAAAACATTGAAAGAGCATAAAAAGCATAGTAAGGTACATAAATGGATGAAGGTCATTTGTCATGTAAAAAACATGAAAACCCATGAAAAAAGTTTATTCAAAACATACCATTATTCATAAAATTGAAACAATTTTTCATGAAAAAACATCATTACATTGACATTTGAATGAATATTAGTTAGCTTAAAACATTTTATGAAACATAGAAAATTCATGTAGTTTCACTAGGACGTCGTCTCAAAGAACACTTAGATAACCCTTAAAAATTTGAATAACCTTGTAGAAAACTTCCAAAATATTTCTATGGAGAACATAATCATTACAAAATTCCTTAGGGTGCTATCTAAGAGAATCAATCATATAATATATAATGGAGACACCCCTAAGAAATATTAGATCTGAACCCTTAATAAGAAAATAAAAAATACTATATCATGAATAAAACATTTTATACATTTAGTTTTTTATTAAAACACATTTAAATGAATTTTCAAATCACATTAGGATATCAAAATACCCATTTATTTTATTAAATTGATCCCAAAATACCTCAAAAAATGAAATAATTTATTTTATTTGAAAAAAACCCGAATGATTATAAAGTAAAACAATATTAAAATAATTTTTATGGTAGAAGGAAAAGTAATTTTTGTTGTATATCTTAAAAAATAATATTCGTTTTGTCTTTTGTAATGAATGCCAAACATATAGAAACAATATTATTTTTTCAAAAAAATGAAATAAATAAATTAAATAAATTATAAATAAATAATTTATAAATAAATAATTAGAATTAAAAAAAATAAAAAAAAACAGACATGGAAGGAAAATAAGTTTATATGGAATGAATTAAAATGGATTTTTTAAATGAAAAGTCCCTTATCATGTTTCAAATATTTAAATCGTAAGCCTGATGAAAAAAAATTTAGATAATTTGAACAATAAATAGAATTATAATAGAAACATTATGCATATAAAATGTCATATAGGATGCATATAATCCTTATAAAACAATATAGGTTCATTACACCAAAATATTCCCCAAAGAAAATATTTTTAGATGATGTCCCTAACCTTGAGTTCGATTCATCTAGTTCATTATATATCATCATGAATAATAGAATTATTTTAACTATTTAGTAACATATGAAATTTTTTCAATTTTATTATTCCTTTTAATTTCGTTATTACATGTTCATAAAAATTTATTTAATTAATTATGTTTACATCAGATGTTTAGAAGTTTTATGGATTATGTATCAAAATGCCTTTAGTAGTTTGACTATTGGCCTAAGATGTAATTCATTAAAGATGTATATAATAAATAAAATGAAATATTTTTCATATTTTTTCATAAATTATAATTTGAAATCCAATCATGAAAGATGGTTATGAAAATTGAATCACAAAACAATCACACAGACAGTAAGTCATACATAAACATGAGTAACATTTCCATTTTAAAATGATCATTATTGAACAGAGGTAAGTAATATTTTATAATTATATAATTATAGTAATAAAATATATTCCATATAATTTCTTATAATATACATATATATATCATTATAGTTATGTGGTGATGAAAAAAGAACCACATCGCATTGTATAAGCTATTTCCCACACATACACGAACGTCATTTTCATTTTTAGTGTCTAAAATTAATTGATATATTATATTTCATGAATGGAAAATATTCCATTAAGATAATTATTATGTAATTTATATCACGTATATTCATTAAATTTATGAATTTTACATTTTATGTAAATCATTACTGAAAAATAATTCACATCTATTCGTGTGGGGGTAGTCCTTCATACACAGGAGCGACGATATCATATCCCACAAAAAAAAGAATATAGAAAGGTATATGTGATATAATAAATATATAACTCTCAATATATTATAAATATAGTTTATATAATTTTATTCCAGTATTTCAATAATCCACAATAAAAGATAAAGGAAAACAAACGACGCCAGTTCGTGAGGAGGTAGTTCTTTGTAACATAAAATGAGGATTTGTTATCCCATTTGATAGAATATAAAATTTATTTTGGTTATAAACTAACATAAAAACGTCTTAGTATATCGTATTTAATTGTGAGTTTATATAATAATAACTTAAGATAATTTTATGGATCTAGAATAATAAAAAATATAAAGTCGCCTGATTAAGCATGATGCCTATTCTTCGGTAATACTTCTTAGGTAAACACCAAAATCCGTTTTAGGAAGTATTTATGAACAAAAAAGGTGATATTGTTCATTTGAAGGTAATTATGTAATATATTTGGGTATTTATTTACTGAAAAAATGGATATTATTGTGTTAATAGAAGTTGACATTATGGGGGTCTCTTACAAACGAGGCGAGTGACACACTTGTTGTTTTGGAAAAGAAAAATGTATACCCACATATTTTCAAATTCCAAAAGGATCCAATATGTAAAATTATTAATATTTATACATGATAATATTTACTATTATTTTTAAATATATTTTATAAAAAAATTTACACCGTTTTAATACATATCTATTTGGTTTAACCTCCCAAAAAATAATTTTAACCTCAACCACATTATTTATTTTTTTACTTTTTTTAGTATTCATTATGTTAAAATATCTTGTTTCCCATATTAGAAAATATAAATTGTAATGAATAAAAATATGCACCTCATTTATAGAATTCAATATACTTAAGTGGATATATATAATTTAAACAAATTCACAGACACGATGAAAAATTGATTTTCCAATAATTGATTTTCTCAAGAAAAATATAATTGTATATTTGATATATGAGTAATATTATTTTTTACGAATATAAATTTATATATAATCATATATAATATATAAAATTTATTTAAAACATTCATCACTTGTTATTATTTTAATTAATTAAAACAGGGAAACATTATGCACTTTAAAATAGTATTTCTGAAATTTTGATTTTGAATTCCAAAAACAAACTTATACTAAAATTCAATATAAAGTAAAATAAAAAGAAAATAATTGGAATGAATATAAAAAATTAATACTTATGTTACATGAAAAATTATTCAAAATATAAATGGACATTTAAATTACTTAAATATATTAAAAATAAATTACTTTTTTTAACATAATTGGGTATTATAGCTATTCAATAAAAAATAAATATATTTTTAAAAATATGAACCGTTTTATAAAGAACCTAAGCTCAATAGTCTGTATTGGATTCCTTAGTTTATTATATTGGAAATAATTACAACATATCATATATAGAATTACTGAATAGTTTAATTGATTTGGAAAACCAGATAATAATTTAAATTTTATATTAAAACATTATATAGAATATGAAATATTAACTCCATAAGAATCAAACATAATATAATAGATTACACATTAATTTCAATCATAATATACACCATGGAATCCTAGGTAAAAATAAAATATAAGAAAGTATCTACATTATATTCCTTGTAATGGTAAACATACAACAAAATATATCATAAAAAAACTATAATGAAAAGTGAATACTTATAAAAAAATTACATTAAATCATAATCATAATCATAATATAGAAAAAAATGAACAAATAATTCCATATAAATATTCACATTTGATTTAAACATAATCATGTGTATTCTAATAGTCTAATAATCAAATTTATTATCAATAACTAATCTGATAATAGGGGAACTCATAATGAGGGAAATCATAAACATAATATCAATGATTCAACAAAGACACCATAAATAAATGGATAGTAAAATAATCAAATCCCGAAAAGATTAACTCGTGAGATAATGTGATACATCAAGAGGATATACCAGTGCCTTCGTGACACATTATAAATCCCATAGTGTCCTCATAAGAATGGGGAAAAAGATAATCAACATAAACATTCATATTTAATATAGCATATTAAAGGAAGAAAATACCAAAATTAGTAAATGTAATCATATCCTATATAGAATTAGATGAAGAATGATATCAAAATAGGGCATTGCCAATCAAAATGATCATAAACAATTTAATAACTTTTGATAGATTGTATTATATGATGTCAACTCAACTTAATAGGAATATTAATTTAAGGTTTATTATATAGTTGAAAATAACTTAATAAAATAATTGACATTTTATTGACAGTTATACCAATTTTACATTGAAATCATTTATTTTAAAAATCCATGAAATTTTAAAAGAACCCATTTTATTTGAAAATAGTATTGTAAATTTATAAATTATTTATAATTTAATTAATAAATCCTAAAAATGAAAAATAAAAATATGCCCTATAAGTTAAACAAATTCTTTAAAAAATAGACTTGAACCTGGAAAGAGGATTTTATCAAAATATATTCCCTTTGCACTATGTAATCAATATGACTGGATTCCCAAAAAAGTAATAATTATCTAATTTCAAATTTAATACCATGAAAATAAATTTATTCATCATATGATATATCAATGGATAATATATAGAGACCATACACAAGAAATATGGGGTGAATAAGGAATATCTCAAATAAATAAATGTGGAATGAGAAACCCTTAACATTTGTCCCAAAGCATTCTGGAATAGTACATAACATCCTCATTAATAGAATTTGATCCATTAATTACTTAATTAAATAACCATTGAACATATATTTGATATATTATAATTTTATTATACTCTTTTATGGTTATTTCTTTGAGTTTTATTTTTTAATTTCTTTGTTCCTGGTGCATATGATTCATATTTTTATGGTTAGTTTCTTTGAGTATAAAAAAAAGAATTATTATAAAATGGGGTTAACATAACCATAAGTGAAATTATATAGTATTAAGAAACGTCCATAAAATTAAATGGTCTCATATATCACATTTTTATATTGTATATGGATGATTAATGGGATAAACTATTACTGAAAAATAAGTAGTTACTTTTTTCAGTTTTAATGAAAATCATGAACTAGTATCATCTTATTTAATAATATATTTATATAATGGTTAGATATAATTAAATAAATTAAAATTAACATATTATTATAATTTTAATAAATAAAAATGTCTTATTCAGCAACCATGGAGGGCATAATACAAAAAGAAAACATGTCGTCCATAAATGCAGTGAATCAACACCTCACAGATGATTTTTCATTATTCAGAATAAATGTATAAGGGCACAGAATCGATGATTGATCTTCTATTAACATAATAATATTACATTAAGTTTTTGCTATTGTAGTTTCCATTAATCATTGAATAAGGGAGGTGAGGAAATGATACAGAATGATATGAAATTAATGGAGAAAGAGGAGGGGATTTACCACTCGAGTGTTTCCCCTTGATAAAAGCACTATAACACTTGGAAATGGTCTTTTAATGATAAAAGTAATAAAATAATATTGTGAACTAGTTTTCTAGATTATTTTGGAAGAATATAACCATGATCCAATGTTTGACGGTGTAAGGAGAAGGGGTTTATTTATAGTGGATGAGTGAGGTATTTTTCTGATTATTTTATTCATTAGATTATTATTTTGGATAATGAATATCAAGAATACATATTAAAATGAATTAACCATGTAAATTAATAATTTTATTTTTATATAATGATCATATACATCATCTGTGACTCAAACATGATTCAAAAATTAATTAGTTTACTTATATTGTTAAATAACATAAAATAATGTATTTCACTATTCAACAAAAATAAAACTTTAGTAGGAGAATACCAAAAAATCAGCCTAAAAATATTATTACATATAAATTTCAAAATTTCACTCCATTTTATGAAAATAAATTTCCCAAAATGTGGAATTTAAATTTTATATAAAATAATTATTTATTCTAAAAATACCTATATCAAATTTTTTATGAAACATAGAAAAAATAAATATGGTAGGTTAAAATTTTCATATTATCATAATAAAAAAAATATTATCTGAATAATGTATTTTATGAAAATAATTATTCTTTTAGATAAATTAAATAATTATAAATTTTTAAGAAAACATTTATGTTTCACAAAAATACGAAGTTCTAAGTTATCATTTTTAAAATATTTAATTACTTATTATAATATATATATATATATATATGTGATATTTTAATTTATAAGATACAAAAATTTTATTTATAATTTCACAAGTGGGGTTATTATTGTAATTTTTACCTTAGTATTCCCAATAGTCACTTAACTATTCATCAAAAAATGAATCTTATAAAAAATTAACAAAAATAAAACCATTGAAAATTATGAAATTTAACATTCAAAATGAAAATTATTTTGAAAAATAATATTTATAGAAGATTCAATATTTTTCATTAAATTAGGTTCTCCATTAAAAGGTCATAAAGCTACTGTTTTGAAAATATTAATTTTTTTTATAAAATTGGATTCATTCTTATCGTTTCCTATAAAATAATTTGTATGAATGTAAATTTTTTTATTGAATATATAATATATGAAATTAATAATGTGGATAGTATTATTCATTCTAGTAATTTTAATGTCTACGCTACAAAAATTCAAATATTATATTTTTAATTTTAGTTGGGTGTTGTGTGAAAATAATTCCATCAAAGATATTGGATTTATTTAAGAAGATAAATATCATAAAATATTGGTGTGTTAAATTCTCCACTCCCAAATAAAATAGAATCCTCATAATTTTGAAATTTCACTTTGAAAACCAGAGGTTGATATGTTATCATTTTTGTGTAGGAAACCACATTGTAAATTATCTTAATAATGCATATTCTTAGTAATGGGGAAAAGGAAACATAAAGGTAACAGTGGAAATATAAATTTAAATAGGATAATATTAGTGTCGAGTGAAAATATGGTCAGGGAATAAAATTTTAATGATAAATTTATAATGGATAGTAATAGATATCATCGCTATTAGAATTTTAACCAACCTAAAACCATTAATATATGATCAGTTAAAACACTATCGATTTCTCAAAAAAATGATTATTATTATTGTTCCAAAATGATTTTTTTAAAGTTGGGGGTTTCTATTAGTATATGGAGAAGCACTTTAAAAAATAAACATACATTATTCCTTTCCAAATCAATATCTTATCCATTGGTTGTGATTCAATCTATATTTAATTAATATCTTAAACCAAAATATGGATATTAAAGATACATTTTATTCCAAACAAAATTTTATCAAATGATCTGTAAGTCATTCCGAAAGACGTTAAATTTACATATAGACCGAAAAGGTTTTAATAGGTTATCAAATACGAAAAATCATACTTTAATATAAATAAATTATATCATTAATCCATTCAATAAGTAGATAAACTTACGAATCATCCAAAATATTTTATTCAAATTATAAGACAAAATATTTTGAGGAAATTTTATTTGACATTATATTTTTCAAAAGAAAGCATAAAATATTTTTTATTATAACATTAAAAAAATATGAATACATTGATCACCATTATCCTTAATGAAAACATGAATGATTTTTAATGTAAAATCTCAGTTTGATGACTACATTCCCTAAATTTAAAAAATCTAACAATTACACTAAAGATAATACAAATGATCAAATCACTAACCATCTTCATATTCAAAAATATTATCCCATAAACAAAACATTATCAATATTATATAAACATCTACCATTTGTTAAGCCTTATCATCCTTCAATCATGTGTTTTACAAAATATCAACATTCCACTGAATAACATTTCTTTGTACCATTCAACACATGCTTCCAAATCCTTAACAAGCAGGTATTGCAGTATAGTCCATATATATTTAAAAATTATTACAAATATAAAATATGTTTTTTATATAGTATTATAACAAAATTATTAAATCCATATTCAATAAAAATAACAATTACACATCATTATTTATGATGAAATAATCATTACATAAATCCCTTGTCTTCTTCTGGTGTGTATTCGCTTGGATCTTAGATCATTAATTAATATTATTCTCTATATTGTTACTATTAAAACCATTGATCATTTGAATATAGTTTCATTCCACTATAATTTTGATCATGGTGTTATTTTTCTCTAAACCTGATGATAAATTATTTTCTTATTAATAATTTAGCATGATTTTTCCTTCGACAATTATCACATGTTGGAAAATCATTATTTCGATGCATTCATTTAGGAAAAAATTTCCTCTCAATACTCTTGTTCCCAGGCCTCCTTCCAATTTAATATTAAAAATGTAATTATTTCATTGTCTCATTAGAAAATTATAATATATCATCAGATGATGAGAATTTTTGGGAGACTTGATACTTTTGAAATATTTATATACGACCATAAATGAATTGATCCACCTTACACTTTCGATCATATGCATTAGTAATGTTCACAATATTTTTAATTGATTCCATTTATAAATTATGGTATACACTATATTAGTTCATATCACTATGTATAATCTCATGAATAGAGGAATAAAAAAATTGTAATGTTTATGTGTAGTTAATCTCATAAACAAGTTTTTTTTTGATGTCATTCTATATTTATACACAAGAGCTATCATAGGGTCATTTTCTCTAATCTATGTTTTAATAAATAAAATATTTAATATTTCTACCAAATATGGCATGATTCAAACTATAAAGACACCAACCCCTTGTAGATAGAAGCTATTTCCTTACTTTATAACATTGGTACAAAGTATAATGAAACACAGCCCAAAAGACCAAGTTGTTTAATATATTTGGGAAACCAAAACAAACATAAGTGTTAATTTAAAACATGAAATGGAATATAAAATAGTAACTCCATTGAAAGCACCCATAATCTCAAAGATAATACTATCATTTCAATCAAAATATACATCTTGGAATCTTGAAAAAAAAAAATATATAAGAACGGGTTGAGAAATGATTCATAGTAAGGGTAAGAATACAAAAAAATATACCATAAAATAAATATTATGGCCTGCATAATAATTAAAAAACATTCCATTATAACATAATATTGAGCATAAAATGGATGTAATAAAAGATGATAAAATAATTCTATATGTATAGTCACATGAGATTATAATATAAAAATGGATATTATACTAGTCTAACAATCACATGGATTATCAATAACTATTCTCATAAATAGGGAACTCAACAAGAAGTAAATAATAATCACAATGTCAAGGCTTTGTTCAAGACATCATACAAACACCACTAAAACATCATCGAATACCCAAACAAGTTTGTCCCATGACACCGACTGATGCATTGATGGGCTATAAGAGTCCCCACTCAACAAATACTATGTAAAATGAATTCCAAATAATAAATGGGTGAAACATTTTCAACAGATGAATTAATATTGAGAATATAATATTAAATTTAAATAAATTTCAATATTTGAAGTAACAATCATAAAATATGTAGTTTAATTGGGAGAATGGTATCAAAATATTACATCCCCAGTCAAAATCATCACATAACATTAAATAAAAATTTTTAGATAGAATAATAAGAGATAAAAATGAATTAATAATATGATTAAATTGATTTTGTTTACATAGTTGAAAATACACTAAAAATCATTGAAAATTTCTTGAGAGAAATACCATTTCTTACATTCAAACCATCAATTTCTTAAAAAAATGTAATTATAAAAAAGCATTATTTCAAAAATGACATGATAAAATTGAAATGGGTTACTCAATAAATTATATAATCACGAAAGTGAAAGAATATTAAAATTATATATAATAAATAAAAAATATTTATTAAAAATAGTTGTAACTTAAAAACGATATATTTTTTAAAAGAGAATGCCCCTTATTATGTTATAATGAGTCCGAGCGTATGCCCCATATACAAAATAATTATCAAAATAAATATTAAATACATTGATAATAAATTTAATAATGTCATTATATATCAAATGGATGTATAAATAAACTTAACACAACATATATGTGGTGAATAAGTTAAATATCGCAGAAATAAATGTATGAGTAGAAACCCTTACCTTGTCTAAAAAAGTGTTTTGAACATGTACTACACATCATGGTTAAGGAAAATATATTAATTAATTACTAAATTGAGATCCTATTAAAATTATTTTATAGTTTTTATAATTTTATTAAGTTAATAAATTTACATTTTATTTAGTTATACTGTTTAATTTTGTTGTTTCAGAAGATTTCGTTTCATATTTTTTGGTCAGATCTGTTGATTTTAAATAAGGTAATTCTTATGAAATAAAAATAAATATATATAGAAGATTAATTTCTATGGATTACTGAAATAAAATAAATTTAAATGGTCTCATATATCATTTGTATACATGGTATCCATTTTATTTGTAAAATAAAATATTAATAAAATTTGATTAATTTATTTTTGCAGTTTTTATGACCATCTTGAACTATATTCAATTTATTTTACACTATATTTATATTATTGGTCTTGAACATTAAATATGTTATTAAATACATTTTATAATTTTTTTAACCATATATTTTAATGGCCAGTTTCGATGGGGATAATGAGAAACTAGAACTTGTCATCTATGAAGGTGGTAAATCAACACCTCACATATGATGATTTGATTTTTAGAATAAATGTAGATGTAAAGAGAGTTGATTATGGATATTAACTAAAACTAATAAAATTCTAGAATAAGAATGATGACTTAGATAAAATTAGACTATTTATATGGTATTTGAGGTAATGATAAGAAAAGAAAATAAATAAAAATAGAAAGAGGGAGGGTTTTACCTCTTGAGAGTTGTCTCCTTGAGAACCATTTTAAACACATAGAAATAAAATTTTGGTGAGACAAGGAAGTACAGATTCTTGGCAAGTGGGTTAGGAATGTAATTTTTTAGTGTATAACTAGGTTCCAATTCTTAGAATGTTTAAATAAAAGGTGTGGTATTTATAGTAGAAGAGAGTAGTGTTTTTTTATTGTTTTATTGATTTTTTTATTATGATGGCTCATGAATATGAATAATATTGATTCCAATGAATTAATATAGTAACTAGAGCATGTGAGTTCATGATTTTTGTCACTTACATAATCCATGACTTAAACATGAGTAAAAAATGCATTTATTTACATATGATGTCAAATATCGTAAATAATCATATTTCAGTATTAACAAAAAAATATACTATTTTAAAAAATCTCAAAAATTAACCCAAACTATTTTTATAGTTTTAATTTAAAAAATCGACAACATTTTATGAAAATAATTTTCTCAATATGAGAAATTTAATATTTAAATAAAATCAGCATTTATTTAAAAAATAATAATTTTAACAATATAACCGATTTTAAGACACTTTTAATAATTAATTATGTTATTATAACATTTTTTTATAATCAATAGAGAGAATAATATTTTATTTGAACCAATTTTATAAAAAATATATTATATTTTGAATAATTATATTAATTTTAAAATTGTAAATATAAAATTATGTTTTATAAAAATACCAACGATGAATATACAATTCTAAAATCATTTATTTTTTTATTAAAAGATACAAATGTGTGATATTTTCATTTATAAGATAAAAAAATTCTATTTATACATTCATAGGTGTGGTTATTATTCAAATGGACACATTTATATTTCCAATGGTCTTATAAGTATTCCCAAAAAAATTAAATTATTAGAAAATACAAAAAAAATAACAAATATAAATATAGATATTTTGATATCAAGATATAGTTTATATTTTTTAATAAATAATATAAATTTATCTAAATTTATTATCAAATATGGGGAACCATTTACAATTAGTAATACTACCAACATAAAAATTTATCTCTTTTAGGTGTAAAATTGGATTCATTTTTAGATTATTCATATAAATTATTTAAATAATTTAAATTGATTTTATTTAATATAAAATATAAAAATTTAATAATTTGGTTAATACTGTTGATCTCCTCCAATTTAATTTCTAGGTCATATTAATAAAAACATTTCATTGTTTCTTTAGTTGGTTATTGTGTTAAATGTAATCCATGAAGGATATTGAATTTATTTTTGATGGGATATACCCTACAATATTGGGGTGTTACATGTTCTCACTAAGATAATTTTTATATAATGATTTCTAAAATTAAATTCATTTTTTTTCAAATAAAAATTCTATAATCTATAAAATAATAATTCAAATAAAACATTATAACAAAATAGATTTTGTAAAATAATTTCATTTTAAATTTAAAAATTATATAATGTTTTTAAGTTGAATATAATTATATTAATAAACATGAATTTGATTTATTATAACATTAATTTGGTTGTTAAATTCATCACATTCTATAAAATATTTTCTAATAATTTTATTCACTTATTAATCAAGTTTGAATATCCTACCATCATTTGATTTTCAAATTCCCATGTTGCCTCTTCATCCATATAGATTTAACATAAAACCTTAAAAAAGGGGAATAACCTTATTCTCGAACACATTCCCTCTATATCCAAGAATTTAAATATGATATTTCATTTAGGAATTGATCTCTTCCATTAGCCGTCTTTTTAGTACACAACATTTGATAAATCTGATAAATATTTCCTTAACATCGAGAAATTGAAAACATTTCAAACCTATGATAAACTTTGATACCCTAGAAACTTGTAGGAAACTGATCTATCATTCATCATTATTTTATATAATTTAATTAACTATAAACATATCTATTCCTGGTTACCAAAATGCACAACACTATTCCATTTAGATAAATTTAAAGAAACATCATCACCTACCATGAATGGAATATCTTTCCTAAGAATATTTGTACAAGTTTTTTACCCTCTCGGAGCTGTCAACATATATTGCTGGATTAACAATACATTGTCAACAATTTCATCATCTAACAAAATTCACATCAACTTTATTTCTCCTACATCATTCCAATAAGCTAGTGTCTCACACAACATTCCCAATAATATTTCAAATGATGCCATTTATATACAAGAATAGATACTATTTTTATTAGAAAAATAAACCAAATAAATATGTTCATCCCAAAATCCATTTTATTACTTTGAAATAGTATTTAGTATATCTTATATGGTCCTAATTGTATGCTCAGACTAACAATTGGTTTTTGGAGAAATGTTGTACTAAAATCTAATTTATTACACAAAGATTTATAAATTCTATTATAATGATTATTTGAAAATTTGGGATCACTGTCTGGAACAATGGAGAGAGTAATGTATTGTATACATACCCTATGGTTTTAATATAGTCATGAAAAATGATCCAAATACATAATATCTCAAATGGTAAAAAAAATAAATGATTTAGTTAATAAATATACAATAATAAAAATCACATTATTACCTTGAGAAGTCTGGGGTAATCCAACTATGAAATTTATTGTTTTGTTTACCCATTCCCACTCCAATACTATGAATGGAGGACATATTCCATTTTGTAATTTTCATTCTTCATTATCCTTCTAAAAAATTAATCAATTTATGATAATATTTTATATATAAATACATCCTTTCATTTCGTCTCACTATTAATACTCACAATGTTTATTTTATATCATAGTTATTCCTATATGAAAAAAAAGAGAAATGTGAGATTTACTCAACAAATAATTTCTCCACTAGGATTCTCAAGGAACACATAATCTTTTCTAAACTGAAAAGAATTGCCGGAAACATTATTAAAATTAGGAAACATACCCTTCTTAATAGATTATATATTTTCCTAAAAAATATTATCGAAATATTAACCTTGATTAATTATTTCTAACAATGTCAAATATATTACAACATGATACAGAATAGAGGTCTCACTACATCAAAAAAGTCTAGAAAAAATTATCAAATCATTATCCAAATGGGTATGATACATATCTAATGTGTTCAATTTAATATTATTTTTTGAATCGATGAATCTACCAATTTGTTTTTTTTCATGGTAGTATTGAATCATGAAAACATAATACTTGAACATTTCGGTCTATCTTATTTTCTAAATGTTCAGTTAAATCTGAGTGAATATATACATAAATCATTTATGAAAAGAATAAGTCTCATAGTTTTCACCATAAAAATAATGTCTTCATATTTTTATAGTAAAAAAGTTGATAATTATATATCATGCATAAGATAATTTGACAAATCGGGTTTCAACTGATTTAAATCACATAAAAATACTCGATCACTGTTAATTAAGATACAACCAAGTCCTTTTTTTATTGATGAGTCACTTTTAGATGAAGAATTATCCATTTATGGAAGGCGTAGAAAAAACTCTATCATTCTCCGTTATTCTTTAATATTTCCTAAAAAGAATCATAAAAATGTTTTTTCTGGATGTATTTATATCCTTTTTTGAGTTATATTAGTCTTTGTACTATAAATCTGAGCAATGTTTTCAAAATACTGTAAATAGTAACCAAAAAATGAAATAAAACAGTGACACTATTAGATATATTTTGAATCATTTCCACCATTATAAAAATAGAAGGGTCAATAATTATTCTAGCATTAGAAAAAATATTTTAATGGAATGAAATTTTTTGCATTAAAAATTAGAACATAATAAAATTTTCATATAATTTTTTATAAGCATTGTAATTTGATAAGTAGGTTTATTTCATGTTTTTATTTACATTTATGGAATTCAAAAATGTAATAAATAGACATAAACATAATATTATCCATGGACCCATAGATGAATATATTCATGAGGTATATAAATATAGTTTGTCTATTAGAAAATTCAAAGAAAATAACTAAAAACTCAAAACTCCTATATATATTATAAAACAATTTGTTTGAAATTAAATACTCTATCACCATTAACTGAAGAAACCTAGCCCTCATATCAATGGATAAAAGTGTCTTATCTCAAAGGAAATGATAAAATAAGTCATCAATATATGAAACATGACACATTATCTTAATAGTTATGTTATTAAAGGTTTTACAATCAATGAAATGTTTTGTTGAAAAATAATTCATTCTAAAAAAATAGGAGCACCCTAGAGTGATGTTCTAGGTTGAAATAATCCTTTATAAAACAACTACAGTACTTTATTTTTCAATTCTAAACATTTTACTCAAGGAATTTGATAAGGGTGTCTAAAACATTCTTATAATTAGTCATTAATTCTATTATAAAATTAACATAATGATTATGAATAACACTAATAAAATAATAAATTAATAAATCCATGAATTCATTCACTCTTGGAACATATCAAATTTGAATATTTTTCCAATTCTCAATAATGTAATCTTGATAAATATAACAATCATATTTAATCATTTTCTCATATTCTTGATATACAATAAAATGTATTTAATAAATTAATAATAGATTCTCATATCTACAGTCTCTCTTAACTGCATAACAATAATTCCTATACATAGATAAAATGATATGAATCTACACTATAAGAAGTTCAAAATAATTTATAGGTAATACCTTTCTACTCATGACAATAAAAAGTTTTATAAAAAGTTTTATTTCTTAAATACTTTCACTCAGAGGTTTTACCAAAACATATATATTAATTTTATGAAGATATATTACCAATTTATTTAAAAATTTCTCAAAAATGATAGAATGCAAAGATCTAGAGTAATAAATGGTATTGAAAAATTTCAAATAAAAAATTAACCAACCTTACACCACATCACTGGATAAAAAACAATAAACTATAGTAATAGGAGTAAAATATTCTTATACACCATTTGGATTATAATCTTTATGATCTCTAACATGAGTTAATAAATTCATGTGCATGTTAGTAAAATGAACCACCTCATTATAACTAAAACATCTCAACATTGTATGTTATACCATTCATAGATTATTCAGTATTATTTTCTTTGCAATCATGGGTAATATGTCCAATCATTCCACATAAGTATCACTTCTATAATTTCATATGACATTCTACAAGGTTCTTTTTACTACAATTACCACAATATGTGAACATAATTTCTTCACCACTATATTTTTTTGATTTATGTTTCCCCAATCTACTACTATCTAGAACAATTCATACATTCATTATCATAGGGGAAATTATGGTCACAGAACTCTATCTCAAATTTTTCATCACAAAGAACAACTTTTTCAATTCATTTAAATTCCCTTGTTGCCAAATATCTTCAATGACATGGTTTTAATCTTGGGAATGTCGTTTTAATTTTACATGAAATTTTACAATAAATATTTATTACTTACCAATCCCATATTATATATTCCAATTCAGACATGACCAATGAATATTCATATTTTTTTCTTCAATTCATGGAATTTTTTTCCATATAGATTCATACAACCTTAAGGAAATATATCTCTAGAAAAATATCTTTCAAATTTTACCATTCCAGGGAATTAATATCATATTTCTCTATATTAATCTTAACCAAAGACTTCCATCAACCATCATCATGATAAAAATTATGAACTAAAAGTTTTTCATTTTGATGTTATTAACACCGCATGACTTCAAATATATTCTTCCAAGCCATGATCCATCCATAGGATTCCACATCATTGAATGATCCCTTGAATGATGTAGGATGTTTCATCAATAAATAATCCACTATAAACATGTTCATTAATTATGTATTAGGTTCCTATATATCATGGAAACCACCAACATTTATAGCTTTTTTCAAATGATCAAACACAACAAAAAAACTATTTTATTCCAATTAAAACCATCTTGGACTACAGATTTTGATTGATATTTTCATCTCAGTGACATACCTCTACCACCGACATATTTCCTAGATAAAAAAAAATTTTAACATACATATTTTTTATTAATAAATATGTTAATATTTAAATTTTATAGCATTTCATCATCACCACAATGTAAAATCATTCAATGAAATGATATTATCATTATACCAGATAGTAATGTTATCTAAAACAAACTCTCATACCAACAATAATGAACTAACCATAAACAATATATAATATTTATTTTTATATCTAGAATTAATTCTCTTACATGAATTGTTATTTCCCAGTTTGGAGTATTATATAATTATATCATAACCCTCACATAGTAAAAATCATAAATTAAAAAGTTTAATCATCAAAAAATTATCCATTTTCCTATAATATAGAACTTTTAAAATAATTAATGATTTCCTTTCATGATAAATATTCCTGAATTTCATAATGTCTTTTTCATTTCCATTACCCATCATTAAAACCATTTTTTACAGTAACAATGAAAGTTAAAAAACATAAATAGAAAAAGTTTTACAGTCCTATAAAAAACATGAAAACCCATGAAAACCCACTATGTAGAATTCTATTTTTCTCTTAAGTGGAATTATTTTTTCATTTATGAAATATCATTATATTTTTATTTTAAATCAAATGTTTTTATGAAAACACATTAGAAAACATAGTTAATTTTAATAGGAGACTTGGTACATCATCTCATAGAAAACTTACAGATCACATATAATTTGGAATATCCATAGAAAAACATTCAATATCATTTTATTGAGAACAAAATCATTTCGCAGGGCATTGGAGTCTATTTGGGAGAACCCATTATATAAGCTATAATGGGCTCACCCATGAGGTATAATGCAGATCAACCATTCATAATAAATATACAAGGACCATATCATGAATAAAACATTTTATACATTCATTTTATTAATAATAAAAGTTTTAAAAAAACATTCAAACTCATAATGAAATCACCATCAGATATCAAAACACCAATTAATTTTAAAAAAACCATTATAAATACCAGAATACACACTTAAATGATTGTAGATTTTTTAATTTAATAAATCATTATTTTTTTAATTTAATGGAACATTAATATAAATTTATGGGTGTTGAGAAAATTCTTTTTTACCATATACATTAAAATAGAAATTTTCATTCATAAATTTTATAGAAAGTAAAAGAATATCTACAGTGATTAATTTTATTAAAAAATGTATCAAAATTTCAAATTTCATATATAATACACTCATTTTCCTAATAAAATAATTTAAAATATGTTTAAATGGAAGAAAAAGTGAGTTTTAATGAAAACATTAAAAAATTTAAAAAAATCCCCTTATCACTTTGGAATTATTTGAATCATACCCCCCATTTAAGAATGACATTAAAAAGTCATATATACCAATATAATAGAAATATTAAATATATAATTTTTAATCATGGTTTTATATACCCATCTTAAAAGAATATATGGTTATATCATTAAATTATTACTCAACAAAAGAATATTGACACTAAGTCCAGTGCTCTAAAATTGATTAATAAAATCCATTATTTATCTTCCCGAATAACAAAAATTTGATAACTGTTAACATTATTAATAAAATTTGTATATTTAATTATTCAATTTATTTCACTTTTCATCATTTTATAAACAATTAATTTTTCATTTTAGTTTATGTTAATAGTTTTGATGGTATATGGATTATGTGTCGAAATGAATTTAGTGGGTCTTGAATTGGTCTATGAGTTCATTTATTAAACATATACAAAATATTATTCATGAATTATAAATAAAATTTATAAATCAATTATACATATAAATATGACTATGAGTTCTTATCAAAAAAATTAACTACATTACAATAATAGAGGTGGAAGGTCGTATACAGACGTGAGAAATATTTATATTTTTCAATGGTAATTATGGAAAAAAGGTAATTAATATTTTATAATTATATAATAATGATAGCAATATATATAATTTTACATCACTAAATACATGCACATACACACATATATATATAATATGATAATGTATTTTTATGAATAGAAAATCATATCGCTTTTTGGAGAATATAGTTCATACGTACACGAACGACATTATCCATATTAACTATAAGAAATAATATGATATATTACCATTTATGAATGAAAAATAGGCCATAAATATTATTATTATTTCCTTTTAAACATATATATTAATTTTATTTATCCTCACTAGATTAAATTTAATGTGTTATAGAAAAATGAAGCACATAGGTTCACGAGACAATAGTATATTGTATACACGAGTGATGTTATCATATACAACATGTAGAAAAATGTAAGATGGTATATGAGGTGTAATAATAATATTAGTATACATATTTTAAAAATATCATATATATACTTGAAATATATCATTAAAATAGTCCATGATCTAATATGATAGAAAAAATGACATTTTTTCGCAATGCGGTAGTCCTCCATACACATGAATTGTGATATGATATCCCATTTGATGGAATATGAGATAGATTTAGGTTATTATAATTGACATAAATAAGTCTTATATTAATAGATATAATCATTTTATGGTATAAAATTAATTGAATAATATTCCATAGCGGTGGAAGAAGAAATAAAATAATGATTCTCATTTATGCACAATACTTCTTCATCAAGAAACCTACTTATGTTGCCACAAAAATAATTTTAGGATCGATTTATGATCAAACTAATGAATATAGGTAATGGTAGTTAACTATGGAATATTTATGGGAAATAATTGGGAGAAACAAATGGACATTATTTTGAAAGAAGAAAAGGATATTGGGTAGACTTTTTTAAGTGATGTGAGGGGAACACGTACAATATCTGAAAAGGAATAGGTATACCCAGGTTTTTCATAAAAAATATGTTCCAAAAGAGACCATAATTAAGGTTTATAAATAAAAGATAAAATTTTGAGTATAAAATATATTTTATTAAAATATTTATGTAATTTTATCTTTTATCACGTTAATTGAACCCCAATAAATTCATTATAACCATAACTGTGGTAATTAATTTTTACTTATTCACAATTAAATATGTTTAATTTTTAATTTTAAATTACTATATATTATAGATTATTTGGTTAAAAAATTTTAAATCCATTTTAGAAAATTCATTTTATATATGCGGTAAAAATCACTTTTAACTGAAATCTACAAACAGGGAGAAAATGGGGTTTTCAAGTTTTTTTTTGAAATAAATATGATTTTATATTAAATATATGACTAATAATAATTATTCTATGAATATGAAATAATATTTATTGATATATAATCTATAAATTTCACTTAAAACTATCCAAATTAGGGATTATAATAATTAATTAAAATGTATACACATTATTGTCGTTAAAATAGTTTATCAAAAAATATCATATATTCCATATAATGTTTACTGAAATGAAAATAAGTGGTTTAAATATAAATAAATAATACCAATTTTACTTCTAAAAATATTAAAAATATAATTTTACTTTTAAATTACTTATATTGATTGTAATGATATGAATTTTCATTAACTGTTCATTTCAAAAAAATATTACTTGAAAGATTATAATATTTCATCAGATGTTATTGTTGATATGTTAAATTCAAAAATTTAATTATTTTGAAAAATATCAATATCCCACAAATTATAATTTAATATTTTAAATAAAACATTAAAATAATATCATTTAACTCAAATTATTTACTTTTTTTACAAAACAGACATAATATTTATATGATAAATGTAATTATATTAATAAAAATGAATGTGATTTTTTCTTTCATTAAATTGGTTTTTTATAGATCCCATACATGTACCATCATAATCCATTGAGGATTTTATTTATTAGTCTTTTGGATTTATTAGTTGATATGTTACAAAAACTATCAAATTTTTTCCCCGTTATGATATGAAAATATATACAATAGTCACTAGATTATTAATAGTGAAGATATAAACATAAAAAGAAAAACCTACTTGAATTTTCAAATACAATTTAAATAAATACATGATATATTATTTTAATGTTACTAATAACTAAATATATAAGAAATATGAATGATTAAAAGATTTATATGAAGTAGTCACTTCATAGATTATTTTGAAATATCTTAAAAAAATAAATAATGATAGGGGAAATATAATATTATAATATACAAAAAAGATATATAATTTGGAAAACAAAATATAGTGAGATAATATTTATAAATATATATATTGGAGAGAAACATGTGAGTTAACAATGATGATGGAATGAAAAATATAGGGGTTGTGTCATTTATAGATTGATAAGTCATGTCAGGGTGTCCTTTTAAAGGATCTAAATTATTTAGTACTATTTTTTAATACATTGGGTGTATTTACTTAAAATATTTCCATTTTTTGATTTTATTTAAACACATATAAAGTTCTTGAATTAGTCTACTCAACACCACTAGGTACATGGTGTCCTTTAATGGGTAGTCGGAGGGATTACTACTTCTTGTTGTATACTTCTTGATTCCACCGGATCGATGGTGCACATACAAAGATAGGATGGTAGCATAAAATAGATAAAATTCTCATTATATATTAACAATATCTATTGGGTTGTCCATGATAAGATAAATGGTGGCGTTCTACTATAAGGGGATGAAGTTAGGCATCTACTGATTGGCCTGTTGCACTGCACTATCAAGGAAACATTGTTTGTGCCTTCTGGATTCATAATGTGTAATCTCTAATTCATTCAATGTGACACCATGGAACCTATATACATATTCAAAGGCTTATAACAATATTTTATTACATTTTCAACGTTCCATCAAACATTTTAAATTATGGTTTTTCATTACATATTCACATAACATTTCCAATCATCACTTTATTGTATCTAAAATTATTAAATAATTTGATTTATAACATAATCAAACATTATTTCTCTCTTCAAGTAGATATATGTTTTAATTGAAAATCATTTTTTCTAAAAATGATTCATTATTATAATGTTATTTTAAAATTACTTTTTACCCATTTTTTAATATTTATTTTTTTGAATGGAATATTATATTAATTTTCAATACAATTATCGTGTGGTTTTCACTTAAAATTTGAATGGAATATCCATTTTAACTTTTACGGCATGAATATAATTTTCTTATGCCCTGAAAAATCACTTCATTGAATATCAGTTTATAATTTATCAAAGTTATTATCAATAAATGTTGTCTTTAAAAATGTTTTATGTTTCAAAAAGAATCTTTGAAAAAGTAAAGTATATTATCCTCAATAAAATTTTAAAATAACCTGTCAAAATTATTTTGAATCTACGAAAATATCTATTTGTATTACCTATGCCTTACTGGGTATATTATCAGAAGTCACCGAAAATGTTCCCTTTATTAATGGTTTATATTTTCATTTAATGATATCTTTGAAACCCATATCTCTTACACAATTTATGCCTTGAGAAAATTAAAATGAATCATATTTCCTTTAATGAGTTCTTCTTTGATGAAATGTCTATGAAGCTACTCTATATAAATAGGAAATGATATGATGAAATGTTTATGACACCAATTTCTTTTCCTGAGTTATTATTTGATTAATGTTTATGTTATTCCAACACACATAAATATTTGTTTTCTTTATTAAATGGATTGGACATATATCTCCATCCAACGAATTGGGTAAAAATTTATATATATCAAGACAAAGTTATGGATGGAATTGGTTGTGACACGATTTAGTAATATAGGGATGTAAAGGATAGTGAACATTATACATTAATACATTTCTAGAATGAGGAGTGAACTAAATTCAGTAAATGACTTTATACACTATGATGGAAATAGTAATGAGCCTTGAACAATATGAATATGATTTATGATGCTTATGTTTATGCCAAAATTATATATATTATGCCAATGTTATATATTCATGGATGATGTTATTTTATTAAAATATAATTCATGTCATATGTACATCAAATAATTATTCCACGATTCAAGATTATGATATTTTATTTACAGGGTATAATTTTCAAATGTTATGGCCATATAGTCATTATCATGTTATAGTTATATATGATTAATTTACCCATATTGGGTATATAAACTAACACATTATTAGGTTTCCATTCCCCATGTAATGAATAAGGGTGTGGGAGAACTAATGGGAAGATATTTGTGGGAAATATTTATGATCTCTAATCAAATTAGAAGATTGTGTTTTATATTTACAAATGAAATAATGTATTATGGTCCGTAAGCATTATTTTTTGAAAAAAATGAATATTCATATAATAATATGTAATATCCATCTATTAGATATTTGGGCCACGATACCAACCACCTGCTTGAATGATTTGGGAAGGAAATAACCTCACTTATTCTTTTTTAAGGGATTTGGATAACCACCCATGTGTCCTCTTTTGGTCTAGGGATGGCCTCTCAAGCACCCTCTTTTAGTCTTGGTATGACCTCATATGCAACTCATGAGATCGTAAACCATTATATTTCCTCAATTGAATGGATTTATATAACCTAACAATCATCACACAATCATAATCCATTCATATATATGAAAAAATATCATAAACAATGTATCTTTTTTTCATAAAATAGCATGTGGTAAATAAAAATAGTTCCAGTGATATTCCCTAAAAATAATACAAATAAAACATCTAGAAAAATAATAGTGATAATTTTATATAATAATATTTATAGTGAAGAATACGTAAAATAAATTGAGGATATCATAGATGAAACATTCCATTACAAGATAAGTGGACTACTTATTATAGAATATAACTTTTAATTTTAAAACCACTTATTTAAATTATAATATTTTCAAAATATTAAGGAAAAAATTTTATTTGAAAATAATTATGGAAACATAGAATGGACGCCTAAAATCATTAAACAATCATGATTGTGGAAAATTTATTTCATTTTGTAATCATTAAAACAAAGACTCTATTCGCACATTTATTAAAATATAAATCATTCCAGATAAATATTATTCCTTTAAGAATATATTATATAAATTCAATCATGGAAAAAATTACATTAATAAACCATTTTAGATTATTAAAAACATTCCTTAGATCTTTTTTATAATAATATGAACGTGGAATAAATAAATTTCAGAGCAAAGATTAAAATCATTTCTATTTTCAAAAAAAATTCATTCAGTTCATTGTGTACTTAATGAGAAACATTTTAAAAGAGAAAAATATAATATATTTGAACAGAAAAGATATAAATAAAATGAATTTTATTTTGGATAGATATATCATATAATTTCATCATCTGAAATTTAAGTATAATAAATCTTTGAGAAAATCATATTTTAACGTGAAACCATTACCTCATGTTTCAGTAGTTTCACAAGAACACAAAAAAAAGAGTAATAAATTTATATTTAATTTAATAATATGAAGAAATCATTCAAATATTTATAGTATCATATAATATCCACCTATAATATTTCACCACCTATTTATTAATAATTCATTATGAATGTCTCTGTTCGTGAGGTTCAACTATTTTAAATTACATGAATGTATTAGTTGGGATGATCTAGTGCGTTTTTACATTGATCAAGGTTAAATTATTTCCATAATCATAATAATGATATTACAATCTTATATATTTACTATATACTGATTTAAATTCATCCAAAAAATAATTGAAAAAATAGCCACATCATTCATGGATATAGTAGTCTGTACTTATGAATGACCATTCTTTTCATTTTTCAATGAAAATAAATAAATATAAATTATATTTTATCATTATATATCTATAGTTATATAAAAATATCATATATATATATATATATATATTATCATAATAATCATCTATGAGTGAATGTGGGATGGAAAATGTATTATATTTCTATATGGAGGTGGTTTTTTTAGATGTACAAAAGAGAGATACTTTCAATTTAACTTTTTTGGACATTAAAAAGAAAAAGGTATTTAAAGTAATATGTTATGAGTGGAACCTCATCTTTATGAAACCACCATTAGATTACACATTAATTCATGAAAGGATGGTAGTCAGTTAAAAAAAAAACTAGAATATATGGGGATAAATTTTACAAAAATATTATGATAGAACATGGTAGAGATAAGTGTTTCATGATTTCTGGAGAAGAGAGGAGAGGTGTTTCCCTTTAATAAAAAAGGAGAGGAAACATATGGAATTTTCCAAAATATTAAAATATAATAATGTAATATGAAAGAAAGACAATTCCAAATGACTAATATTAGATGAGGACATGAGTTAGGGTAGATATAAGTCCACATAATCATATTTATATATGTTTAAATGGAATTATCTCCCATATATCATAGTTTAACCCCCAAAAAACCCATTATAACATTAACTATGGTAACCAAATTTATACTATTTTATCTATAAATTGTTAGACAAAAGGAATGTTCAATAATTTTAAAATCCAGATTTTCTTATTTAAAATATGTAATCCATTTTATCAAATTCAATTTCATCATTTGATAGAAGCATATTTTAAAATACACCCACAAAAAGTATTGAATGATAGTTTTCTAGAAAAATGTATTTCTATGAATATTAAAATTAC
This sequence comes from Viscum album, assembly GCA_963277665.1. Lineage (NCBI taxonomy): Eukaryota > Viridiplantae > Streptophyta > Magnoliopsida > Santalales > Viscaceae > Viscum > Viscum album. The sequence continues at coordinate 286,958,490 of OY728131.1, forward strand.
TCAAATTAATAAGAATAATATGAAATCAAATTGTGATTAATAGATTATTTTATATCAACATTACCTGATTAAATATTACATTCAATTAAAAAAATGGACATTTTAATTTTCTAATGGAAATGACAGTTTTTTAATAAAATTTGTTTTTTTATTAATCATAAAAAAATTATCCTTTTTGAAAAATCCTAAAATTTCACTACTATATTATTTTAAAATATTAATTAAAAATGATATATTTATTTATAATATTAAATTTCTATAGTTAGAAAAAATTTATTATATCATTGATGAACAAAATTCAATAAATTTTTTTTATAAAAATATAATTGGAAATCGTAATATTGATTTATTGAAAATAAGCTACTAATTTATTATGAATTAATAAATAAATAAATAGTAAATAAATACATTTAAACATATTGTTAATAATTTTTTTAATATTATTGATACCCCCAATCCAAATACAAATTTATAAAGTATTAATATATCACAATTCATTTAAAATCGAGGTTTTATATAAGTAATACAATCAAATAAATCTTGTTTATTTTGATGAAAATCCATATAAAACCTTTGGGTGATAAATTATACAACAATATAATTAGTTTATTTATATAAATTTTATAATAGTGATACTAAAAATGTGAATATTTTAGTTTCATGACATCATATAGTTCCTATATAGCTTCTTCTAATTTCAAATTTCTTTAGATAACATTAAACATGTGACTAGCCCAGTTACATAAAACATAATCATTACAATCAAATATCAAAATTAATTATTATTCATAATAAATATCAGTATATAGTGGTATAAAATTTGTGTTCAATACATGTGGTGGATCATTCATGAACATCCTTACGAGTGATAAATGAAATACATCATGAACTTGAGGGATGTTTCATAGAGGCACTTTGTGATAATCCACCATCCCTATTTGAAAAATAATATTGAATGGGAAAATATTCCAAGGTATCATATCTCCCTTATTTCATAATATCTGAACCTTATTCAATGGAAAAATTCATTGTAATATCTTTTGAGTAACAATTAATTTAATATATCATCCATGATATTCAACATAACAATTCATTCAATTATAAGATACCACGATGTGCTACTAAATGGAAGTGAATTTTTCCTCCATTTACTTAGAAAACTAAATTGAAAATATTTTCCATTATAAAACATTATCCAAAACACATTTATGCACTTCACTTATTTTAATATAGGGTTTCAAAAGATTCAATTTGATGTATTGGGTAAAACTTTTTATTATATTAAAACTCAACTATAGTAAAGTGGTGATTCCACGTATTATTGAAATTCAAGGAATATTTTATCAAAATATCCTCAATTATTTGAATGGTCCTATTAGAATTACCATCTACTTAATTATGGAAAGTAGTAATGAACAAAAATCTATATTCATATATTTTTGAATAAATTGTGAAAATGTCAATGTAAAACAAGGTTCTTGATCATATATTATAAAATGTGGTACTCTACAAAACCTTACCACTTATTTAATATATATGTTATAAATATGATAAAAATATAAATATTCTCTAATTAAAATGATCTCTGTTGGATTTTTAAGGACTTTTACTATAACGTCAATTATATTATGGACTTAAGACATTTTCTGTAGTCTGACAATGAAATCCATGGAGTTGTTTTCTAATTTCTATCATGGCATAGGAAATGTTTATAACATACCCTTAGAAATTTTTCTCTCAATATTAATTGTATTGAATTCCATGAACCATAATATATACTATGTAATACCCCTTTTGAGGTTATCTTAGTAGAAATACTCTTTGAGGTCTCTATACACTTTCATACATCGAGGATGAAAATAAAATTATGAAATGTGAGTATTATCTGTGAGATATTTTTTAAAATATAGTATTTATGGGATAAATACATGGATCCTAAACACTATCATTCCACCATAATCATGGTTGAAATTAAGTACGTTTTTCATTAAAATTTCCAAATCTATTTCATCCTAATGAGCTTATTAATCATCACATGGATAGATACTAAACACTAATTTTAACTAGAAATTTTTTCTTCCCATCTATCTTGATTTCAAGTTCCATCAAGTAAAAATCCATAATTATTGAATATTTTGTTTCACATAATGGATAATATATCATGATATTTTTTACATAAATAATGAGCCAAATTATTCAACATATTAGCGAGCTAATTTATTGAGTTTTCATTATATTTAATCATTCCCAAACATATTCTTTCAATCATTTTAAACTACTTGTTAGTGAAAATAAACTATCATATTTTATGATTAATATATATGTATAATATTTTTCCATAAATATAATTACTCCCTTTATTTAATTCAATGATTACTATAGATAGCTTCCATACATGATTCCAGCAATCATACTCAGTAACCAGAAATTTTTAATTGGAATAAGATATAACCATATCATTTGTTTTGGGGTTGTATTAATTTCCATTATATTATGGATCATAATAGATCAAAAACAATTCTAAATATTAAATTATAATGAGAATAGGTTTTCTATTAAAACATCTATTTAAATTTTATTTACATTTGTTTATCTAAAGGAAGATGGCCTAAGTCCATGTAATCATGATGAAGGGATTATAAATCTATAAATAATTCTTCAAAATTAATTGTTAATATCTAACATGTATGAGAAATATATGAATTTCAATCATATGTTTAGTCTAACAAAATGTTAAAGAACACTTATATTTCTTCAATCCACAAATATAACACCACATAAGATTATATGACCTAACAATGAATCATTTTATACCTAAAATTAAAACTAGTTAAAATTCAAATTATGTTTATTATTACTTTGATTCTTCAATATAATTTTAAATTTGTATTCATTATCTTACTTTATCTTGGAATATAAAAGAAAAATATATTCATTCTATCAAAAATTAATAATGGTAATCTATGGATACTATATTAATTAAATAACTGAATATTTTTGGTTGAATTATAATAAATAAGTGGAATAACAATAAATTCATAGTTTCAATACCTCAAATGAAAGGATTTTTATGTATTCCTTCAATTTTAACTTAGAACCAATATTCCAGATTACTGATAATTTTAGGAAAAATATAGTGTTCCACATAATCGATAGGAAAAATCATTTATATAATTAATATGATACATATTATTTATTTTTACATTGTTTTATTCCTGATAATAAATGTATAATTTCAATGATCTATCATTCTTTGTAAAATATGAATAGGTGCACCCCATGGTAGCACAATTGGATAAATCAATACATTATCTATATTCTAATAATGTTACTCTTTTCTTTAAATACAATAAAATCCATTCTATATAGAGTTTTTAAAATACCTATAGGTCAAAGTATGATTTCTACTAAAAAATAAACTTTACAATTAGTAGGATGAATATGAAACTCTTGTTAAAAGGAAGTAAAAACTATTATATAATAGTAATATCATTAATTATGAAATTATCCAAAACAATAAAAGATAAATACATTATATTAATAGGAATAGAGACTCATAAATTGTATTTAATTTTCTTTGGATGTTTAAATTATTCCTTTGATGGATAAAATATAATAGGGTGTTTCGAATATCAAATTTCATTTCCCTTCCTTAGAAATTGACATTTTATTTACAAAAATAAATCTATTCAATTCCTATAATAACATAAAATTGAATAATAAGGATAACAATATGTCTTTCTTGGAGAAAATTCCAAAAAAACATTAATCAAAAAATAATCATAGACCAATTATGTTAGCAACATACCATCATATGTTTTCATAGATGATTCCACATATAATAATTATTGTCGTATTTTGATACCCTTATACAATTACTTAGTGATTATTTGTATGAAAATGAAATAATACATTAGTAGTTCTAGAGTGGATGATATATATATCTATCACCTCTTCGTTATAGTACCCCACACAAGAAATAATTATTTCATGATATTTATTTATTATCTCTGGATTAATGATTTTTGTAATGGAGATCACTTTTAATTAACATAAGATTTTATAAATAGTTAATTTAACCTCCATACTTCATCTATATGAAAAACTGGAGTGTTAGTAGTAAATATTTTGTTTCAATCTCTAAACTCACATCATTAGCTAACTTCATCCTATCACACCAACATTATATTTCTAGATAACCTTCCTATCAAATCATATATAATTTTCTATTCCACATAAGAATCATTTCTCCAAAATACCTTCTAAATATCAAACACAATTTTTTTTTCTTCTTCTTCACTATATGATTTATATTTATAGTATTTAATATTAATTTCATAATTAATAAACTATCAAAACCATGATATTGATGGGTATGTCTAATATCCATTTTTTCCTAGATCGAAACAATATACAATTTCATAATAGTTTCTAATGTCCCTAATGGGTAATACCTTTTCGAGACTTGGTTTTAATAAACTGAATAATAAATCAATATTAATTTTATAATGGATGGTAATAATATAAAATTACCTCTCATGGCATGAAAATTTAATCTCATATGTACTGCTGAATTCATTACCCAATTACTTTACCTTAATGAATTCTATTTCTATATAAATAATTAGAATAAGTGAAATTTAATTGTTGAAAAATAACCATATATAATCATTCCAATATATTGATTCAATATTTTCCAATTTCCTCATATTCATGGACGGGTTCATCCATTGACATCATTCACCTTCCCGATGATAATAAGCTGGATGTCACCTCATGATGGACTAATTATATCATTGTTTCATCCATTACCTGATTCACAATTCAATAAGATTCATGGATTGATAATGTTTCATAATAATAGTATTTTTTTCATTAAATATCCCAATACATTATATTTCTAACTAATACAATAATTTCATTATCAGTCAAATTCTACATTAACATCGTTCCATTATGTTCATGTTATTGTCCAAAACCAAAAAAATGGTGAGGGAATAAAATTATAGTGAGAAACCATGTAAAAAAAATAATTCAAATAATTTATAAATAATGACACCTTATTTTAAATATATGAAACATTAGGTTTAACATATGTTATTTACGATCATTTTTAATTTAAATATTTCATAAAGGGTCATAATTGAAATGTGAATTAACAAATTCATATCCCCATGGAGTGTCAATAAATTTGTGTAGTCTTAATTCCAATTATTATAAGCTGATAACCATTGAGCTAAAACCCAATAAAAACCATTTAGCCTTCTTAACCCATTGTGAATCTATGTCATACCCACAACCACTTTATAGTATCCATAAAATGTTGTATTTTTCAATGAAATCCACACCCTTTTTTACAATAACATAAAATCTTCTCATACAAATTTTCTTATCATAAGGAATATTAGTAATTTATTCTCATAATATTTAAAAAATAAACCCATTATTGATTCAATGTATAAAGACTGATAATTTTCATATATAAGTATTACATCATAAAAGAAGAATATTCATTACATAGAATTATGATCCTAGCCAAAACCATAATGGTTTAGTGTCATTGAAAACATGGATACATAATTAACTAGAATATAAAATATCTATATAATAGCTGACATCATTATTCACAACTATAAGATCTCTTATAAATATCACACTTAAAACTATTCTTCATATCCTTTGGAAAAGGAAACATAATAAATTGTGATATCATATGACCAATAATGGTAAACAAGTGATATATAAATAACTATTTAATAAGATAATGAAAATAAGTCAATGAAAACCTGATATTAATATTTTTATAACATTAAAAAACTAATAACATTTTATAAGCATGAGTTATAGAATAAATTTTTGTAGATTGTAAGACATAAATCTTAATGGAATCAAAGAACATGATCCCTGAGAGCATAACATTGTTATAAGTTCATACATAATAGAGTGGCATAAAAAGATTCATTTTCACCATTAAAAAACTAATATGTCCTTGATTCCTAGAAATCTACTAAATAAATTTATTAGTTGGTTTAGGAACCATTTTACATGATTCAGTCATGTGATAACATCCCATGTATCTTACTTTTTGCATGGGATGACATCTCATGTACCCTTTTTTGGGCATGGTAAACCCACATCTGTACCCTATTTTGGGATTGGGAAAACATATAATGTACTCTATGAGATTATAAATAATTATTTGGAAACTATTTTATTAAATGAATATAATTTACCCTCTCATTACATAAACATATTATATTCATTTATATAACCTAATATTGGGACATAATTTCTCAATTCATCAGAACATAACTTGTCAATAAGGAAATGAGTTTTATCTATATTTCATCATCATAATAATAAAAAGTATATATTATTAATAGTGAATGTATCATATATTAATATCCCATTTCAATAATAAGTTACATAAATGGTTTTAATCATATATGAGAAACTACTTTCAGTGATATCTAGAATATTCCATGAGGAAAATAACCTTATCATTACGAAATAACTTATATGACATATAAAAATATGTCAAATATTAAAAAAAAAATTACTTGGAAATAACCATAAAAATTTATATGGGAGTTTTCATATAATTGTGAAGTCATGGTGGTGGTAAATTTTATTCTTAGAGTAAGTATTAAAATAACAATTATGCTCACTGCTTCGGTGAAAATTAAGACATTTGGAAAACCAATGTAGATTCATTTTATTTATTTTAATAAAATGATATAAATGTGTGAAATTGACATTAATAAATACTTTAATAATAGTAAAAACGTTATTTCAATCATTTTATAAAATACATTCATGGAATGAAAATATTCTCATCTGAATTGAGAAACAACTTATGTTTTCCATTGAAACATTCATTAAGAGTCCAGAGCACATAACGATGTGAAATTATAGGAAGTAAATTTAATATAAATATATATATATATATATATATAAGTAACAATATTAAAATGAAATATATAATATTTGGGATATATATATCGTCTAATCCCATTATAATATTTTTAAACATAAATGATCCTATTAAAAATGATATTCTAACATAAAACCATTACCTTACGTTTGACTTGCTTCATAATTTCCCTATACTCCTACATAATAAATTTATTTTTTTATAATATATAAGAGAATCAATAACATAATTATAATATAATATAATATCTAATTATTTCATTTCAACACATATTTGTTAATAATTATTTCTTTAAATCATCATTTTTGGGAGGTAGCAATTTCATTTTTCATGATTGTTTTTGTTTGTATGTTCCTATAATTACAATTTTATCATGGTTAAATCATATAATTTTTTTTAATAATTATATAAATATAATAATTATTAAATATATTTATTTTAAAATCATAGAAATAAATATTAGACATATAAAAATTGATTTCACTGTTCTTGGAGATGCTAGTCCATACCTACGCCTGAATGTTGTATTCAGATTCTAAAAATTTAAAGAATGAAAAAAATTAATATTTTATATTTATTGAATTATAATTACATAATAATGATCATATATAAATGTTATATATTTTGTAAGAACTCGGATCTTTGTTTCAGGTATTTTTTTCCTTTTCTAGTCGTTTTTTTAGAAAAATAGGAAATATGGAAATTTTCTATGTACATTCCATGTACTTTATGGGTACATTCCCTGTAAATTTCTCCTGCACGAGCCCATTTTCTAAACATGTCCAAGCCACTCACATGGTGTGTAGTGTTGATTTGGAGGCCGCTTAATGAGGTGTACAAAAAGGGTGAGTACACGTCGTGTACTCATGAAGTACACGCCGTGTAATTTTCTTTTTTTTTCATTAATCGGACTGGGATCATGTATTATAACTTTTTTTATATTATTCTCTACCAAATTATGTCTTGAGTATCTGAGGAGGAAAAATATTCTCTTAGCCAATGATCCATCAACGGTTATCCGAATAAAATGTCGTCGGTTGCAATTAAATCGTAGTGGTGAGTTATTGGTTCTTCTTTGGCTACATTTCATGATTCTTTCTTTAATTAGATTTGTCTAAGGTTGAAAAATTTAGACGTTATTGCAGATATTCTACATTATATGATGATTCATAGGTCGACGTTCATGCATACCTATCTCCTAGGATTGAGGTAGGTGTTTTGTTTCCACACGTTGAATGTCGTTGAGTTTTTGGGGAAAAAGTGTCGGATACCCATGTATCAGGTATCTCGGGTTATGGTTTTGAACCTATATTATTATCTAGATTAGATTTCATGTATGCTTGAGGCAATTAGATGGTTGATAATTTCTTGTTAACATGTTTGAGGATCACCCCAAGGGTGTTCCCCCTGTTTTGGATGTTTATCAATGTTTGGCTTAGGTTGCCTGTGAGGCATACCTTGTTACATTGTTTACCTGCCTTGATATAATTTATTTCATGTATTTCATGCAAGTTATATTATTTTGATGCATTGTAGCTATGAACAAAGTAGTTTTTTTATCTTACTTTGGGCTTCTAATAGATGATTACACACAACTACACTACTAAGGGATGTGGGAACCTGGTGTGGTAGACTAAATAAGGAATTGACGATTAAGGGCTTCCATGGAGAGTCTGTTATAAATTAGAATCATTCACAGGACCTAAAGGAATGGTACTATGTACTTCTATAGAGTGTTTGTAGTAACATATCGAGAGTATAGCAGGAGTTAGATGTAAATTCTTCCTTATATATTCTATAGTTATTGTTGCAAGACCATTGTGGAATTGATGTTGAGAGCTTCCTAGAGTGTTAGTGACTTTGTATGATTACTTGACTATAGGGGTCTGCCAGTGTGAGCAACTCATAGTGTAACCATGGTTATTGTTTGGTTGGTTGTGACAAGTCCACCATGCCAAAGAACTAGCTTTAGTTAGTACTACTTGTTGTTAGGTATTCTGCTGAGATACATGTTGCATTGCTAGCTAAGCCTTGAGAATATAGTGTTTTTTGCTAGATTCCTTCATTGATAATTTAATGAGTGAATTAAATTATTAAATAAATGTGATTGAAGAATTGTATGATTTCTTACTTTATAATAATCTGGTTTCTCTAATGCATTTATTTCGTTTACTTTTTCTATGTTGCTCACTGACAGTAGGGTACATATCATGTGGTGATTGCCTACTGGGATTATTCTCAAACTATTTTTGGGTACTTCTTTTCTACCCACACAGGTTATATGGTTGCAGGTGTGGATATGGATTGTGGGCCTTCTATATCAGGTTCATGATTTCTAGTTTGAGCTGGAGAGCATAAGACTATGTTTAGGCTTGCGATGCTGCTGGAGTTGCTTCTTACATTTAGAGATTTGTTCTTAGTTATATTTTAGAAGGTTGTTGTGTTTGATTATTTCCTTAGATACATGTAACATGATGCATCATAATAATTTTATTCATTGTTCCCACTGTTTAGTATTAATTGTTGTATACTATTTACTGCTTTCACTATTGACTGTTATTTCTTGTATCTTGTATACCTTACCAAATGAGGGCATAGTTTCCCCAATAACATAACAAGGCCCTCGCTGCTAGTCGGCAGCCTCTGGCGTTTGGGGAAATGCACTTGATGTAATGTGGTGAACCGAGCACCGGGCACCAGTTGAGGGGCTCCAGATTCCGGTCGTTACAAAGTGGTATCAAAGGAGGTTCTTTCATTTTCTATTGAATTAATGTTTTGTGACATTAAACAGGGATATGAAGGAATATGTATATGGAAAATAGATGTGACCGGGCATTCTAGAACCCATGTATAGGGAAAAATCCATATTACCTCGAATATTTCAATTTTCAAGTTCTTGATAATGTTACAGTTTAATTGATTTCACCATTGGGTGGTTCACGTGTTATGTTCTATTAATGTTTATGATTGTGGTTTTATTTTGTTACAACCCAATGAGATGAGGGTATGCCATCTCATGCATCTTATAGGCACTTGTTAGAAAACCAAAAGTCATTCATTTTTACATGCCATCAAGATTTCATTAGAATTTTCATGATGTTGTGATAGTATTTGTGATAGAAGATGCATGCTATTGTGATAGATGATATGATAGAATACCTGCTATTTTGATAGGGTATCGTTTTTTAGAGCTTCTTTATCATGGATGAAAAACTTTGGTCATAGAGGTGTTATGGGCCCTCGAGGATCGGAATTTGGTGGATCGTGAGTTGTTATACATTTAACTTATTATATACATTTATATGATTCCAAACATTGATTCGCATGGATTATGGGCCCCCATCGATCCAAAATTGGCAATTTAACACTTCTTTTCTATGTTTTCTGGTCTCCGGTGAAGTTCTGAAGCTATTGTCTGGAAAAACCCAGAATACATGGCATGTACATTATGAAAACATGTCGTGTAGTTTTTAGCCGTGTCCTTGACTGTGTTGTGCAGAGACACAGGGTTGTAAATGTTCCTATAGGAACATGACGTGTACCAGCTTAGCACTATGTGTTGTCTAGAATAGGTATTCGGCTGTGTCACGAACAACACAGGTCCGGGTTTTCGTTCAAGTTCTCGCCATGTTTCTTGGGAACACGCTGTGTATAGTTGACCATGTAGTCGGCCATGTAGACAACATCACGGGTTGGCGTTATCCTTCCACGTACACGCCGTGTCTGTATAGAACATGCCTTGTAGTGTTCACTGTGTGTCCGGCCGTATCACTAACAACACGGGCTAGTTATGGAATGTCAAGTACACGTTGTGTCACCCTTGACATGCCGTGTAATAGTGGTCCGTGAACCAGTCCATGTGACTAATGACCAACAATGGTAAGATCATAAGGACACACTGTGTAGCGGAAAAGCACACCATGTAGTTTCCTACTGGGACAGTCCGTGTTACCAGCCATGTAAAAGTGAACGGGTAAGGAGGGAAGGGGTTAGTACACGCCGTGTAGTTTTAGAACACACTGTGTAGCCGGGTGGTTTACACAACCATGTATGGACAAGGTACACTCCCATGGTAAAAATTTAATAAATACGCCATATAGTAGTACTACACGCCGTATAGTCATGTTTTCACAAACATTAAAGTTTTCCTCTCCTATTCCATTTTTCTCTTTTAAGATTCATATGTGTTCATTGTTAATAAAGGTGTGCTTTTGACCTTTCAGTGTTATGGCACCAAGACATCCTCCCGTTGCACGTTAGGAACCAGGCAGTGACTGTATGCCTGATACGGAAGATCAGGGACAACCAGTAGTTCCACCTATAGTTCTGGACATGGCACCTAAAGTGATTCTAGATACCAGTGCCGACACTCAGTTCAACGAGGGTTTCATGAAATTCATATAGACCTTTCAGGGAGCTCATCATTCTGCCCTGTCTATGGCAAAGCTAATGCAGGTTTATTCGCAACAGCACCCTCACACCTTCACCGTGGATGGAGGACCATAGGCTATGGAGTCAGTGATAGAAGCCATATTGTCCATCTTCGAGCATCTGGAGACGCCTTTGGAGAGGAAATTGAATCTCACGACTTATATGATTTGAGATTCCGCTAAGAGATGTTGGGATTTGGTTTCATAGACTAGGTTCCACTAGGATATGGCTTGGGATGAGTTTCAACATACATTCTCTGACTACATTTACCCGGTGACACTGAGGGCCGACAGAGCCAGAGAGTTCCTGAACCTGCCGTAGGGTACTCTCACAGTTATGGAGTATTCCTCCTGATTTACAGAGTTACAGTGTTTCACTCTTATTCTAGGGAATGAAGAGCAGTTTTTGGAGAGAATGTTTGAGGAAGGACTCAGACAGGACATCAGGTCACAGGTGAACGTCATTCAGTTGACTTCTATCACTCTGATAGTAAACTAGGCGCTTATTATGGAGAGAATCCTGAGGGAGGCTGGATCTGTGAACCATGGAAGTTCAGCATCCAGGGATGATTCTCTCCATACAAATAGCAATAAGTCCCACCGAGAGTCTACACGATGTGACTCGAGATTGCGAGGTATTCCTTCTGGTAGACGAGATCGTCCCTATAGAAACTTGAGTTCTGTTATTAGTGTGGAAGAAGTGGTAATAAGAATCCCCAGTTCCTGAGGGACCCAGTGGAGTGCCGATCTTGCGGGAATAAGGGTTATCTGCAGTGCTTCTAAAAGGTTCTTCTGCCAGCGGCTAGTGAAGGATGGTCATTTTAGACTTTTTATATAGGATCAGGATTACCAGTTCCATAGCAGACTGGGGGCTGGAGTTCTTCAGGCCATTCTGGCCTGGGTAGAGGCTGGGGACTTAGCGCTCAGGCTTAGAGAGGAGCAACACAGGTATCTCATGCTACTACACAGTAACGCAGTACGGGCCAGACTTTTGTTGTAGATAATATTCATTAAGAGCAGGATCCAAGTCATTCTATAGTTTGAGGTATGATTTTAGTAGCCTTTGATTTATCCACTTCACTTTTCGATACATGGGAATCTCATAGATTTATTTCTATGTGTACTGTGGAAAGCCTTATACATACTGTTTATACTTCTGAAAATATGATGAGGCTAGACATTCCATTGGGAATTAGAACTTCTAGAATGCATCGTTGCTTAGACTGCCCCCTCAAGGTTGGTGGGTGTCATTTTTCATGGAGTCTCTATGTTTTGGAGATGGCAGGATATGATGTCATTCTCAGGATGGACTGGTTAGTTCCCTTCCAGGACTTTGTCTATTACTATCGCTGCAATGTGACTTTCACATCACTAGAGGGCAGATCTTTTCTTCACAAGGGATAATGGTAAGTCTAGGAGAGTAGAGCTGGACCAGAGCATCATGGTTTGGGCAGTGTTATGGCCCAGATTACTCACTTATATCTGGATGACCCCGGGACATCTCAGGAAAATTTCCTCCAGTGGTTGATTGATTTCTAGATTTCTTTCCAGAAGACTATTCAGTTTTCCTCCAGAGAGAGGGGTATAATTATCTATTGATCTTGTTCTAGGAGCGGAACCGATGTCCATTCCTTTTTATAGGATGGATACACCTGAGTTTCAAGAGCTCACGAAGCTGTTGGAGGAGTTGCAGACAAGGGGTTTCATCCGACACAATACTTCTTATTGGGGTTCACCTGTCCTTTTGCGAAGAAGGTAGACGACACCCTTAGGATTTGTGTGGATTATAGGAAGCTAAACCAGTTGATGTTCAAGAACCGATATCCATTTCCACAGATAGATGATCTCATTGATCCTCTTCGAGTATCCAGAGTGTTCTCGAAGATCGACTTGTGATCCGGCTACTAGTAGTTTCATGTCAGACTATCTGATATACCACTTACAGCCTTCCGTAGTAGGTATGGTATGTATGAGTATTTGGTTATTCATTTCAGTCTCACGAACGCGCCAGCAGTTTTCATGGCACTGATGAACATACTTTTCCATCCTTACTTGGATTCCTTCGTGGAGGTCTTTGTGGACGACATCTTGGTGTACTCTCACACTCGACACAACCATGCTACCCATCATGAGATTATTTTGAGTACACTAAGGGAGAATCAGTTATATGCTAAGCTCTCAATGTTACACGTTTAGATGGATGAGATTCACTTCACGGGTCATGTGATCTCAGAGATAGTAGTATCAGTAGACCCAGAGAAGGTGAGAGCAGTAGTCATCTAGGAGCATCATGAGAATATCTTCGAGGTACAGTGTTTCCTAGGGCTGGCTGGTTACTATTGGTGGTTTATACAAGACTTCTCACGCCTAGAATCACCGTTAACGGACTTGAATAAGAAAAGGGTGAAGTTTTTTTGGTCGGAGCCCTGTGATTCATCCTTCCAGGAGATAAAAGTGAGATTGACTTTAGCACCGATTCTATTTTTGCTGGAGTCAGGAAAGAGTTATACATTTTTCTGTGAGGCATCTAGCATCGGGCATGGAGGAGTGCTAATTCAGGAGAATCATGTTGTTTCATATGGTTCTCGGCTCTTGAGGATACATGAGAATAACTATCCTACACACGACATTGATTTTTCTACAGTTCTTCATGCTTTGCATTGTTGGAGACATTATCTCTCAAGAGATAATTTTGTGGTGTATACTGACGATAAGTGCCTCAATTAAATCTTCATGCTGCGTGACTTGAATCTGAGATAGCAGAGGATGGTTGAGTACCAGCATTATTTGGATTTGGACAGTGCCTATATGCCTGGGAAAGGAAATGCAGTGGCTGATGCACTGAGCAGTAGGACTCAGATACAGACAGTTTAGGAGGTCAGTAGTGAGTTGTAGCGTATGGCTCTATTCTTTGAGATGAATTTGGAAGTTCATGATAGATTGAGGCAGACTTACCTATCATCTGAAGTTGTTACCTCTATGCTTCTCGACCGAGCTCAAATGAGGACGTTATCCAATTTTGAATGCCTAGTCCTACGGGAAATTGTGACTGGAGAGGAACCTCTTCCCGGAAGGACCATAGGTGAGGAAGTGATCGTGTGCTACCAGTGACATGTATGGGTGCCAACAGATATATGTGAGGAGATGATGCAAGTATTTCATTCCTCATTCTCGGCAGTTCATCCCAGCGTCACCAATATGTGTCTTGATAAACCCCGCCTGTACTGGCAGCTAGTTATGAAGAGAGATGTTGCTAGTTTGTTCATTAGATGTTCAACCTGTCAGTAGGTGAAGTCAGAGCACCAGCGACAAACATGGCCTTTATAGCAGCTACCCATTCCAGAGTGGAAGTGGAATTATGTTGTGATGGACTTCGTGATAGGGTTACCGAAATCACCTCTGGGTAATGATGCAGTATGGGTTGTCATTGACAGGCTCATAAAGGATTCTCACTTATTTCCAATTAAGGAGACCTTTGGTGTTGATGGGATTGGACGGTTGTACATTGATGAGATTGTACGCTTGTATGGGGTTCTGATTACTATCATTTCAGATAGGGACTCCTGCTTCACGTCACATTTCTATCAAGGACTATAGAGGAATTTGAGTACAATTGTACTTCTGAGTACATCATACCATCCCCAAAAAGATGGCTAATCAGAGCGCACAATTCAGGTGATAGAGGAAATGCTACGAGCATTTGTCCATGATTTGGGAGGTTTTTGGGAGAGACATCTACTTCTAGTGGAGTTTTCCTATAATAATAATAGTTTTCATGAAACTATTCAGATGGCACCTTATGAGGATTTGTACGGTAGGTCGTGTCGATATTCCATGTGTTGGCTGGAGGCAGTGGAGGCAGCTATGATGGGATCTCGTCTTGTTCAGTAGACCACATAGAAGGTGGAGTTGATTTGAAAAAGGATGGCTAATGAATATTCTTGGATGAAATTCAATGGTGATCAGTGGAGACGAACTTTGGTGTTTAAGTTCGGGGATCAGGTTTTCCTATGTGTTACTTGAGGATGGGACACAAGAGGATCACGAGACTTGGTTATATTTTACTGATATATGTTGGGTTGTTTGAGGTTATGGAGAGATTCGGGATAAATTATTATAGGTTGTAGTTGCCTCAGAGGTACTTGGCTATGCATGACGTCTTCCATGATTCTCAGCTTCGCCACTATTTCTCAGACTCGGCTCAATTTTTTCAACCCTAGGAGGTTGAGTTGGAGCAGGATGAATCATTCAAGGAGAATCCTATCAGGATTTTTTATCATAGTGTACAGATACTCGTTGGCCAGTATCTTCCTTTGGTACGGGTGCTATGGAAGCACGACCTTGTACAAGATGATACTTTAGAGACGGAGGCCGATATGTGATCACATTGGCCAGAGTTGTTCGATATTTATTCTTTGCTATCATGTTAGGGAAATTCGAGGATGAATTTCATTAAGGGTAGAAGTCTGTAATATTCTGAATCATCATTTCACGTATGTTTTCCTTTTCTTGTTGTTTTTTAGAAAAGAAGGAAATCTAGAAATTTAATAAGTACACGATGTGTACTTTATGAGTAAACATAGTGTAATTTTTTCCCACTAAAGGCCATGTGATGGCCGTGTCTGAGCCACACACACGATGTGTAGCGATGATGTGGAGGCCACATAATGTGGTGTACAGAAAGGTCGAGTAAACACTGTGTACTCATGATGTACATGCCGTTTACTTTTATTTTTATTTCATTAATCAGATCAGGGTGGTGTCATAAACCTTTTTTCAACATCATCTACACCTAATTACAACTAGAGAGCCCGAGGAGGCCGAATCGTCTCCGAGCCACCAATCTGTCACCGATTATCCGAATCGAACGTCGCTGGTTGCAATAGAATCGCATCAGTGAGTTCTTGGTTCTTCATTTGCCACATTTCCTGACTATATCTCTTGTGAGAGTTATCATAGGTTGAACATTTTAGATTTTTTTGAAGATATTATCTATTCTATGATGATTCAAAGGCCATGGTTCAGGTATATTGATCTCCTAGGATCGAGGTAGAAGGTTTTTCCCTATGTTGAATGTCTGAGTTTTTGGTGAAAATGTGACAGATACCCATGTATCAGGTGTCTGGGGTTTGGTTTTTGATCTTTTATTGTTATCTTCTTTAGATTGGATGTATTCTTGAGGTTATTAGATGATTTATAAATTATTGTTAGCATTTTTGAGGATAACCCCATGGGGTTTCCCCTTATTTTGGCTATTTATCGTCGTGTGGATTATGATTCCTATGAGGCATACCATGTTGCATTGTTTGTGTGCCTTTATATAATTGATTGCATGTATTGCATGTTTTTTATATGCTTTTGATGCATTGTATCTATTATCCAAGTAGTTTGTTGAGCTTACATTGGGCTGGTAAAAGCAAATTATGCACGACTACTCTACTCAGGGCTGTGGGAACCTGGTGTATTAGACTAAAGAGGGTATTGATGATTAAGGGATTCCTTGGATAGTCTAATATAAATTATAATCGTTCTCAGGACCTACGAGAATGAGACTTTGTTCTTTTTGAGTGTTTCCTTAGTTACGTATCGAGACTATAGGGGGAATTAGATGTAAGTGATTCCTCAGAGAGTCTATAGTTATCATTGTAAGACCATAGGGGAATTGATGGTGAGAGCTTCCCAAAGTGTATGTGCCTTTGTATGTTTACTTGACTAGATGGGTCTTCCAGTGTGATCCACCCATAGAGTCACCATGGCTATTGTTTGGATGGTTGTGACGAGTCCACCATGCCAAATAACAATATTGAGTTGGTAATTCTTGCTGTTAGGTAGACTACGGAGATACCTGTTGCATTGAATGCTAAACCTTGAGAATATAGAGAAGTTTTTTCGATTCCAAGGTTGATAATTTAATGAGTGAATTAAATTAACAAATAAATGTGAATGGAAATTGGTATGATTGTTTACATAAGTGTACTCATGTTTCTCTACTACATTTATTTCCTTTACATTTGCTGTATTTCTCACTGACATTGGGGAACAGATCTTGTAGTGATTGTTTACTGGGATTAGACACACACACTGTTTGGGTCCTACTTTTCGACCCAAATTGGTTATATGGTTTTTGGTGGGGATAAGGATTTTGGCCCTTCTACTTCAGGTACATGATTGCTGGTTGGAGCAGGAGAGCATATGACCGAGCTTAGGCTTCTGATGCTGCTATAGTTGCTGTTTACATTTAGTGTTTGTTCTCAGTTGTATTCCAGCATGTTGTTGTATTTTCCTCTTTCCTTAGATACATGTACCATGCTGCATCATTATTATATTACACATTGCTTCTTCTTTTTAGTTTCAGTTGTTTTATGTTGTTTACTGTCTCCGCTATTGACTGTTATTTCCTATACCTTGTATACCTTACCAAATGAGGGAATAGTGTCCCCAATAACTTAGAAAGGTCCTCACTGTTAGTTGGCTACCTCTGGAATTTGGGGAAATGCGCTTGAGGTCATTTGTATAACAAGGCACATGGAACCAGTTGAGGGGATCCAGATTCGTGTCGTTACATATTTCATAAAAATCAACCATGAAATCTTGTGATGTAAAATGAACTATATTTTCATTTGGAGGTTGTAGTCCACACACACAAGAAATACTTTCATTTACCATTTGGTTAAAGTGAGGTGGATAGAGTTTGATACATAGTCATAATAATATATGATTACAATTGTGAAATATTAAAAATCCTTTTATGATGAATACAATATGTTTATATATAGTGGAAGAATAAATAATATTTAAAGTACTGGACTAAGAGTTAAACTCTATCACTGAGAAACACCATCTGGATTACACCTATTGACTTGAATGTTTGTTATTATGATCCTACAAGGAACTATAAGATGTGTATAATAATTATATGAAATTAATTTCTTGGTATTTTAGGATATTATATTTTCTTGAAGTGTAGATAAGAGAGAATATTTAGTGTTATTTTATAGGAAATAGAGAAGAACGATTGGGAATTTTTCAAGAGAAAAAAATATAATAATGTTATACGTGATATAAATGATTAAAAATGATTAATATTATAATTTTTTAGGATATTATTTTTAAATATTTCCATAAAATGTTATTTCTTAAAGATTATAAAAAAAATATAACCTTATCACATGGGTTAACCACCATTAAACCAGATTTAAGATTAACCGATGTAACAAATTTTTAGCTTTTCTAAAAAATCATTTTTATAAAATGAAAGTGGAATGATTTTTTTTGTAAAATTATAAATTGAAATAAAAAAAATTCAAAATAAAAAATTTTTATATTTAGATATTTATTTTAAAACGAAACATCATTATTCTTTGAAAATTTGATTTCTAGAAAAATAAATGTTAGAGTATGAAATTAGTTTATCATATAATAAAATTTATTCTATTATTTATTATTAAAATGAACTAGTAAAATTTTATAAAAAATTATAAATAAAATTTTACTATTTGAATACATGATTTTAAATTAATGTTTTATAGAAAAATGATATTTTGTAATATCATCAGAAATAATACCCTCTTTAGAAAAATACTGAAGTTTAACCAGTATATAATCATGACATTCTTATTTTAAAAACTTAATATTTTTTCGTAATTATATTTCTAAATATGAAATTAGTTAATTATAATGTAAATGTACAGAATGTAATAAAAACCACCTTTGAAGGATAAATTTTTTTAATAATAAATTGAATTTATAGAAAATTTCATAAATATTTAGTATGATTAAATAAATACCATTTCTTTAATTACTACAATATCACATATTTTTTAGAATTTGGTTAATCTAATTTATATAACCATTCCAATATCTAGATTATAATGGTATACTATTCCACAGTTCATTTAGACTCAGGGTTACGTATATAGAATGTTATAAAGTACTCGATGTTTATTTAAATGGGAATACATATAAAATTTTAGTGTGTTACATTTTTGGTTTGAATACTAGGGGTATTTGGGTTATAAACATCCTATCATACTATTAGGTGATGTATGGTGTATATAATGAGGTGTTTGGTGTTCTATTTCACAGTGATAATTATGGTAGTCTTATGATGGAGATCATCTTCAAAATTTGAGGTTTGTCGTATTTGTTTTAGAATAAATAAATATGATTGGATACAGATCGATCTAGTTCTATGAGAAATAATGGATTCAATTTTTTTTGTGGAATTATTGGGTGTCTCGATATTTTCATCACTATTGGGTTTTGTTTTTGTTACCTATGGGAACATCAGATCAGAGGTTCATCAGTGACTTTTGCTGAGTTATTTTAGAGGAGTCATCCAGAATAGGCCAAGATAGTTATTTTCCACAATTTTGGATGCAATTAGTTGAAAAAAGGAAAAATTGATCAAAATATGGTATATGTGGTTCAGTAATTTAATTAGCCCTTTTATAAAAATACATATGACACATGACAAATTGGTAGGGGTTGTGTGGAGAATGTGTTATTGCTTCTCTTATTTAAGAAGAAACTGTTTATTATTGTTTTGACAGCCATGGTAGCAATCGATTATCATTTTATTAACCAATAATTCTTCTCACGAAGAGGGAAGCATTATGCTATGGATTTTATAATAGTCCACAATGTAGTCTGTTATAAAATTTATTGGTAATTTAATATTTTGTTCTGAACATTGGGTCATTCAATGATTAATTATTTAGATAAAAGTATTGATAGGTGGGGCCTCATTTCATAAGTTTATAGGTTGTGAATTGAGTCATGTTAGCAATCTTAGGTGCTCGAGTGATTCTTCGAGCCTCAGAGCGTGTTGTTGTTTTCAAGATACTTTTGACCAGACACATGGTTTAGAGTGCACTATAATATGAAAATTATGAACACTTATTTGTATTAGGGTGTTTCAAATATATTAATAAATATCACGGACCAGGTTCTCAAGATGATAATGGTATGGAAAAAACCACAAAAGATTCACAGGAA
The DNA here is from genome assembly GCA_963277665.1 of Viscum album. Taxonomy (NCBI): domain Eukaryota; kingdom Viridiplantae; phylum Streptophyta; class Magnoliopsida; order Santalales; family Viscaceae; genus Viscum; species Viscum album. Next base: position 286,978,851 of record OY728131.1, read on the forward strand.
ACCATGAATGCCTGGATGGGATTGGGTTTATGGTGCATGGCATGCTTATCATTACAAAAAAAACCATATGAGATATTGAAGAGGGGTTTTAGGAAAATTTTTATAATTTGTTACACATTTTGTAAATCATGTCAGACATTTGATAGACCATGCATCCAAACCATGAAAACTACTTGATTGGGATTAGAAGTTGTAAATAAACAATTTTACCAATAAATATTTTATCAATCTACCATTCATATTCCTCCATTTTGTGTGTGTAGAATTAGAGGGTCAATGACCAATTTCTCAATATATTACCCTCTTTTTTATTGTGTATTCTTAGTGCATTATTTTGAAATTTGATATTGGATTCTTTTCCTCTGATCTCATCCATCCTCTCATTATAAATGTTTTAGTATTAATGTCTTCAACTGAGGGTTTTTGTTTAATTCCCAATAGATAATTGTGTAATTATTTTAGGATAACATGGATTTCACATGGACAATATTTAGGACATCTTGAGAAGGTGTTTTCAGGAATTATATCATCATTTTTGTATTTTTTTTATTCCTAATATATTTTACAAAAAAATTAAATTTAAATATAAGTAATTTTTATAAAATTAGTAATCATGTGTTTGGGATTTTTCTTGATTTGGCATTAAGGGTGTGTTATGGGAATTTCATGGGAGATAGGTTGAAACTTTAGAAGGAAGAATATATTAGTGTTAAATACCTATGAAACATTATAACTAAATTTATTAATTCATTTTAATTATTTTTATTAATTTAATAACATTTAAAAGTTTGAGGTGAAGGATTCAATTATTCGAAGAGTGTGTGGTTGATCCTTATGATTCACTAGTAACACCATGATGCTGTATATGTTTTTGGTTGTCTTTTTTCATTTTGAAAATCATTTAATTTAATTTTTTTTTATTTTCAAATAGAGAACAATGTGTGGGTCTATTCTGTTTTTTTCAAAGGGTTGGGCTACAGATTTCATGAAGAGGGGTCTATTGTTTGAAGACCTTCATTTTATTCTTGGTTAATATAGAAGTAGTTGTGTATCCTCAAATATTGTGTTATAGATGTGATATAGATGATATTTAGCTCCTTCCCCATCCATGAACTGGTCATGGGGTTTTCATAACTCCTTTACAATTTTTCAAACTAAGTGTCAGTGAGGCTTGAGGGTGTGTATGGTATTCAATGAGTATATTTGAGAGATATTTGATTGGATATGAGATTACCATCAAGGAATTTGATTTATAAACATGAAGGGGACTATTATTGGATGACACCCACATAAGTTTATTAGTTGGATAGTACATTGGAACTGGTGTTACAAGTGGGTCGTAAAATTGGATTGATGGATATTTCATATAATTTTGAAATGAGAGATGTATTAGATTTTTATATTATTGTTTCACACATATGTAATGTTAGTTGACTGTGGATTTCTGTCTCTAGATTCTCATATGTTTATCTTAGATTAATTTTTTTGGTGGATTTAGCATTGTATTGAATCATAATGTGTGAGAAACGGAAGGGTGTTGTGGAGTAGAGATTGACAATATTATGAAGGTTTTTTATAGGAATAATTATGTTTGGGATGATAATATCATTTAATGATGGGATCTATCGGATCCCTTAGTGGGATGAGAGGACACTGAAAATTATCAAATGTGGATGGGATCCATTAGTTTTCTTTAAAGGGTTCGTCTAAGAGGACCCCTATGGATGCCCTTATGAGGACATTGTTAACTGATGACTACATAGAGTCCATTGATAGACTCACAGAATTATCCATTAAGAGTGAAATGTCCCAGGGATTTATATAAGGTGGAGAGTCCCTTTATTGGGTTTTCTTTTCTTCTTCTTTTGAAATGATCATTTATGGATCATTTTATGGACATGTTATAAGAGATTAGGTGTGGTAGGGGATACACTAATAGGATTTCCCATTATGATTTGACCATGGGGTGGTGTTATCATTGAATCTTGACCCACCAAGAGATGTGTTACATCTCATTACTGATCTACAGAGTATGTTATTTAACTCATCATGGTTCTCATTATTCCTAAAGTCTATAATGGACCGAGAAGGAATTGGATTGATACCTTTAATGGTGAAGTAAGTAATTTGTTTGAATTTGAACTATAACATGCTTTTTGGGATGAAGCATACGGATTTCACAACATGTAACTGGGATACACACTGTGTATCTATTTGTAGGTACAAGTCATGAAAGGGGCATCACATAGTGATAGTTACACATTGTGAATAGTGGACTAAAATCATGAATTATTTAATTAATGGATTTTTAATCTGAGGTAATGGATTTTTTGCGTACTTGATTACTGTGGATTTCACAGTATATAAACGTATTACAAATATTGAAATGATAGTAATACTATTTTTAAAATAGGTGAGCGACTATTTTGGATGATGTTAATTTCTATAAGCCCATGGATCATGACCTAGAGTTATTCCATGCTATTTTGGGAGAATTTGGTACATTTATATCAATATGGTGGACATTGAATCTTCATTGTAGTTGGGGTATGTCTCTCTTCATAAGCAATCTATCTACTTCATCATTTCTACTGAGCACGGTTGATCCCTAGGTTTGTGTTATTGGATACAATGGAATAATTTGGTTATTCTTTATGTATTGTTCTAGATACATTAGGAGATCATGTTCAATAGTCTATTAATTGGATGGTTGTGGTCGTGAGGATGTATGATCTTTTTGTATGTGGTGTTTTCCCTTTCATCTAACCACTCATTTTCTAATTTGTATAAATATTGAGGTGTGGATTGGATTCTTTGTCCTTCATTGTCATCATTGGGTTCTCATTTTTGGTGGATCCTGTTATGAGTCTCTGTGACCTGACATTTGAGGTTGGTGGTTCCATCTCTAACCTATGATAATTTTCCTGATGACTATTTCATTATAAACGGATTTAACAAATTCGGATGACTATTTGTGTTTTTTGAAAAAGGGTTTTTGAAGATAAATATTTTTTCCAATTTTTAGATAATTGAAAAGGAAATGGGTACTTTTGAAACAATGAAATCGATTTATGAAAATCATCACATGAGATACCTTGGGTACCTAAGTGGAAGGTTCAACTTGAGGAAATCTTTCATGGTTTGTTATTACCAAGATGTTTTCCCATGGGGAATTCCTCTCCTTCCTAGGCCAATTGATTTAGGGTATAGGTTATTATATTTTCATAGGGTATAATCAAGAGGTATTCCTATATTTAGTATTCGTGTGTTTTGGTAACTGAATTGTGATCATTATTTATTGGGGTATAAGTTGTCTTCTAGTCTAAACTTTAGTGTTTTTAAGTACTGATGCATGTGGTGTTTCTTCTGTTATTTCTGGTAGGATTTTTATGATATCATTGATGTGCATGTTGTACCTGATTTTGTTTAGATATGTGAAAAAGGCAAATCATTATGTTGTTTTCTATTAATATGACTTACTTCTTAGAATGACATGTTATCTTTAAAATAAGAATGCATGAATTGTTATATAGAAACATGATATGGAACACATGGGTAGGATCCTACTGACCCTATTATCTCACACATTGTGCACCTCATCTTGGGTACATAGACATATATAATTATTCCAACGTAGGTAAAAGAATGGTTTTTTAGTGAGGAGGTGAGGTTAGTTTCTGATGGTTGTGGGTAGCTTGTGTTGAGATGGTGGGAGTTGTCCAAGCCATCACATACAATAGTTGTTTGGTTTTAGTCAATGCAGTTGGACTTGTTTTGGGAGCATTGACTACATTTCCAGTTATTCATTTATATTGTCTTTTAATTGTTATGGATTAAATTTTCCTTTAGTCTTTTGCTATATTTTTCATTATATGTATACATATATGACATGTGTTTGATCAGGATGGGAGAAATTGATCCCTCTTGTGTGATGTTCGATGCCCAGAAACTATTGGTCAGCCTATGGGGTTTGGAAATTCCATTCTGGTATGTAACGGAATGGGTTGAGTGCAAGGATTAAGGTTAAATTGGGTCGGCTCATTAATAATTGGTGTAAATGGAGGCCTTTCATCAAAAATCATTATCTTCGGGCATCTGTTAGACACGAAATATCATTATTGGGACTTTAGAGTTTCATTACGATATGTCCATGGCTAGCTCTTGAGGTAATGATACTCTAATATCCATAGGATGTTGGGTTGTGTGTCTCTAGGGTTTGTTTTGGTTTTACAAATTATTTTCAACTTATTTTTTCTATTTTTAATTTAGATGTGTTCTATTTTAGGATTGTTCTTATGTTTTTGTGTGATGTATTATGCCTCCAAGACATCTATCATGAGTTCCTCATGAGGGTGCAACTGATGATCCACAGGTGAATCTACTTATAGATTAGAATATCATTGAGACTATAGTACATAATGTATTCTCTATTGAGTAAGATGCCCCATGAGAGTATAAATATATTATTAATGAATAACTTGGAGCTGGAGGAGAGATAGATCAATCACAGGAATTATCATGTGAGAAGCTACAACCATATAAAGTAACAAATCAAGCACAAGATGCGGAGGATCGAATAGATAGTGGCGATCAGATATTCAACTTTTTTAAAAATCCTATGTATATTAGGGTAATGCGTACAACATTTATGATTGAGGGTTTCATAATGTTATAGTAGGATTTGATGGTCTAGGCAGAAAGACAGGTGGACCTGGATTGAAAGGGTTTTAGAATTCAATTCTTTAAATTATTTCCCATATTCATTGATTCTAGAAATGAATCTAGATTTTATGTATTTAAAATAGGGATACAATTCAATGTCAATATACACCAACTATTTTTATATGCGGGTCCATTTTTACTGGGATATGTTAAATAATGACTAGATGAATGTTCATAAGTATGTGTAGCATTTGCAGATCGATATCAGTTCTTGGGTATTCAAGTTGAAACATTCCACCTATGTAGCGATGGTAGGTAGAAATTTTATGGATGTTATGCATATGGATGCAAGGGATGGTTTTTCAAACACCTATATTCTATCTAGTGGTTGTTGTAGTGGTGTTAATAGGATGAAAAGGAAGTTGAAGGGTCATTATTGATGTGGTAGAGGTGGGTCTTAGCTTGAAGCCTCCTCTACACAACCCATTATAGCAGGAAATGTTCCAATGACATTCTGTTAGTGCAGTATGGTGGGATACACATGACTTTCGAGTCCAATTCCCCTGAAAACATGTAATATCAGTCGACACATAGGTCACATACAACACTTCTGTAATGAAATGTCTACCTTTCATTATGGACAGGGTTCATCTTCTCAAAAGGACACTACAGTGTAGACAGAATCTTCGATTACTCTACGGCACTATCTAGAAGCTTCAAGAGTAAAGCATTTTCATAGAGTAGATGAGTGTCCAATAGAAGTCAATGCGGGTTCAAAAACATTGAGAGGTAGTATCCTTATTGGATCTTCAATAGAAATTTTTTTATTCGATACTAGTGTCTCCAACACATTATATCTGCATGTTTTTTTGATGTTATTATACTTATAAGGATCTTATGTCCATTACAATGGAGTTAGAAGAATCTCTAGGTAAGTGGAAGGAGAAGGGGTTTCAATGCCTATATTTTTTAATGATGTATGATATAGAGTTAGTCATGGATTTTCACGTACTTGATAAGGATCTATTTTACGTTATCATTATTATGGATTATCTTGTCACTCATTGAGCTAAGGATTATTGTTATTTTCAGAGTTTCTCATTCCATGTCATCAATGTGAGCTGTCATGTGTTTCAGGGGGACTTGGACCCAGGGGGATGTCATGCATGGTTTCTTGGCCCAAATCTCGAGAGTTTTCTGTCTAGTTTTTTGTTTGATCCTGATGAAATATCTTCCATCATTAATATTCCAATCATCATTTGATAAGTTTTCTGAAATTTTGAAATAAGACTTCTTCAGTATTCCTCCAAAGAGAGTGGTAGTGTTTATGGTTGACCTAGTGTTGGGGACGTAGCTGATACCAAAACCTTCTTACCATATGGATCCAGTATAACAAAAATATATAATGATTTTGATGAATGACTTATTGTAAAAGGTTTCATTCACCCTATAATTTGACCTTGGAAAACCCCTTTGCTATTTTCCAAAAAATAATATGGTTCACTAATGTTATGAGTGAACTTGAATGTTGAATCGGGTGAAATTATATAAAATATATACATTTGTCCATGTGTAAGATTTCATTGATCTGTTAAATAGTGAGATGTAGTTCTTGATGATTTATCATTGGTTAGGATACCATCTGCTCAGAGTTTGTGAGTCTGATATACTGAATACAACTTCAGGAGTTGTTATGGCCACTACAAATGTCTTGTTATACCTTTCAGTCAGATTAATGATCCTATAGTTTTTATAGATTTAATTAATCATATAGTGAATCAGTATGTTGACTCATTGTTTTGTACTGATCTGGGATGATATTCTTATTTATTCGAAATACTAATATGAGAACGAGCATCGTCAGAGTTTGGTTATTGAAATTATAAGAAATAAATATTTGTATGGAATGCTTTGGGAGTGGATATTCTGGATTTAGGAAGTGATGTTCTTATGGAACAAAAATTTTGAATACATCTTTTCAGTTGATCCTGAGAAGGTTAAGGATATCTTGTATTGGATAGAATGACAAAATTTATTTGAGATTTGGAGATTTTATGGCCTTTCTAGATACTACTAAAGGTTTTTTTTAGGTTTGGGATGAATGATTTTAAATGATGACCAGGTGGTAGATTATGGATCTCTTAATCTTATACCACATGAATAAAATTACCCGAATATTTTTATAGAGATTTCCCTACCCATTAATGCACTCAAATGTTGGGGCCACTAACTTTTTGGGAAATGGTTCACAATCTTTTCTAATCATAATATTTGAGCTATATCTTTTCATCGAGTGACTATAATCTCAGATATGATTTATGGGTAGACTAACATTATATTTTTGAGATAAATATCACCGACTCCCTGAGAAAGAAAAATTTTCATGTAGAAGTGCTTTGTTAGAATGTAACGTCATATGCTATTCTGGAATCGAAGGAGGAGTAGAACATTATGGGGATTTCCACTCTATTTCACATGGATTATCATAATAATGCTTCAAGCATGGTATTTACTAGTGATGAGATAATACCATCTCTCATGGAGTCTATATTGTTGATTCAGCATTAAGATTGTTTGTTTCAAAAGACTCTCGAAAGTCATTATGAATAGGAGAATCATTATATATTTCTATTTCAACATTTGTTATGCTTATCTTCAGGATGTAGGTTTTCATCCTGATATCTATGGGAATTTTATTATTTTTTGATCATTACATCTCATCATGGGCCATTCATCCTTACACTACAAAGATGTATTAAATCACAAGGCATAAATTTCAGTGGTAGGGTATAAATCATGACATCATGGAGTTTGTTCCTCATTATTAATCCTTCCAACAGATAAAGGTAGATCACAAAAACATTCTGGTTTACTTTGGACTCATCAATAGCCTATTAGGAAATTGGAAAAGGTGTCTAATGATTTTTTTATTTGATTACTATAGAATCCTAGAAGGAGGATTTTTATCTAGTCAGTTGTTGATCAGTTAAAAAATTACAATCATTTCATTCCAACAAAAGAGACCACTAAAAATAAAGATATGGGTAAGATTAATGTTAAAAAAATTGTTAGATTCCATGGGATACCTTATTTAATGGTTTTGGATAGAGGTCATCAGATTACCTCAATGTACTGGAGAATTAATCAAGAGGCCATGAGCACTCAGTTCAAGTTGTCCACAAAATACCATCCACAGACAAATGGTCAGATGGAACATGTGATCCAGATCCTAGAGGATATACTATGTGCCTATGTCTTGGATTTACAAGGATCGTGGGATATATATCTGTTATTGGATGAGTTTTTATAACTAAAGTTATTAGTAATCAATCAGAATGGATCCATTTTAAGTGTTGTATGGTCTATAGTGTAGATCACCTATTTTTTCAGATAAGAGGAGTGAAATATCTTTAGATATACAAATATGAGTTCATATATATTTGTGAAAATTTAGGATGTATTTCAATGTCAAATAATAGCCTAGAGTTAACAAAAATCGTATATGGATCTGAGGCATTGTCCTCTGGTGTTTTCCATGGGTGACTGAGTATTCTATAATGTTTCTCCTCAATCGTCTCATGGTCTACAAGGAATGCAGGGAATGTTTTCTATGATATAAGTTTAACTATTTGAGGTCACTGAGCTTCACATATATGTTTCTTATCATTTAGAATTTCTAGTCTAGTTGATGAGTATAAATGATGTTTTCCACATTCCTTATCTCAAGAAATTCCATCCCAATCATTCACTCATTCGATCTTAGGATGAATGTTAGTTAGAGACAGATGTTTCTATTTTGGGTAAACTAGTTGAGATATTTGACTATGAATTGAATATTATTTTATAGGAAGTCGATTATGTTGGTTAGAGTTATATGGAAAAGGATTAGATTCCCATGATACTTTGTAACTTGAGTCGGTGATGAGGGATTGATGGACACCAATTTTTTTTAAATAAATTATATCTTCCACATTAATACCAAGGGAAATAAATTATTTATAGTGTGGAGTTTGTAACATCACATTATAGATCTATCAGATATGTTATTCCCCTCTTTATGGTTCTCCTTTTTCCCATTGTATGTAAATGACTGAGAATGAATTTAGAGGATACTATTACTATTGAGGTCAAACATGTCTTGAAAGTTCATCTTTAACAATATTTTTCTAAATAATTCATAAGGATTTTACACAGGGTATCTATGATACAGACCTTGTACATATTTCTATGTTAAGGAAGCGAATGTGGATCGACATTATAAAAATTCATACATCAGGAAGAGTGGATTCACATCTTGAATTGTTTTAATAACTTATTCTTAATCTTTGATGATATATTTATTCATTGTACATGAACACTAATGATTTCATAGAATGTCACTATATTACACATCATGAAATATCCCACATACAGTTTTTAAATTAACTAAGTAGCAATTTTGGTTTTAGATATTTTCTCCATACCCTAGGCTCTCAACCTAGATCTATTATATGATATTTTGTGAGAATATTCTCTATATAGATTTATCCATTCCTCATGGGTTATTCATTATAGTTTCAGTGATTCTATACACGTAAGTGATCATTCTTCTTGTTCATTTATCCTAATCATGGTGGTACCTTAGGGTTGTGTTATTAGATTTAGTGTCCTATATTGGTAATTTTTCATGCCTTCTACTAGATAATTTTGGAGATTTATTTCTGGAGGCTATTATTTGGTAAGTTGTGTTGAAAAGGAAGTTTGATCTTGAGCTATGTGGGTTTTTCCATCTCTTCCAACCCCTTATTTTCTTAGATGGATCCATTTTGGGGTGCTGGTTGGATTCATGGGCCTTCGTTTCCATAATTAGGTTATCATTATTTATTGATATCATTATGAGCACATAAATCCCGAGATTTGGGTTAGGGGGTTCTGTATATAGCTTATAATAATTCTTCTAATTTCACATAGTGTATAAATTGATTTATAAAATTGGAAAGAGTTTTTGTGTGTATTAAAAAAATTGTTTCTGAAGAGAAAAGGGTTTTACTAGTATTTTGGATAAAGGAAAATGGATATTTTTACTTTGGAAACATAGAAGTTGATTTGTAAAAATATTCACATGGGTTACCATGTGAACATAAGTAGAAGGTCTATCTTGAGGACATCATTCATGGTTTCTAATTACTAAGAGGTTCTCTCATATGGAATTCTTTTATTTCTTAGGGTTGATGTTCTGTAACACATTGATTTTTTATGAGATATATTAATTTAAATATCATGGAATTCATATATTATACACTAAACCAATTTTAGATGGTTCTTATATGCAACACTATATTAGCTTGCATTATACAAAACCCTATTCAAGGCTTCTGTTACGCAAAATTTCATATTCTTTTGATATAATTTATTTCATGGAATAATGTATATTGATTTTGTTCAACGAATAAAATAACTATGTTTGTATTCTGTTATATGAAGCACAAAAAAATCATCCACTAAACGTAATAGTGACTTTGCATTCATTACATGTAAGAGAGACCATCCTCGATAGCTTGCATTGAACACAATACTGAGTTTAAAAAATTGATATATTATTAAAATATAATTATTTAATGGGATATAAACTGGCCTTTATGAATAGTATTAACCATATTTTTTATTTTTTATAACATTAAAACCTATCTTATATATTTTCTCTAACATTATATAAGTACTAAATGAATATTTCGAATAAATGAAGTAATTTTCTAAAAAAATTATCATTTTTTCATCTTTTGAATTGGAACCCATATTAAATATTGTTTTTAAAACTTTTATATATTTTATTTGAGAATAAAAACATATTTTAGGAATTTGGGAGACAATAAATTATGTTTTTCAAATTATTAGTATTTTTATGATAACATTATGATTTTAAAGAATAGTGAATGATATTGCATTTTAATTCAAAACATTTCTTTCAACAAATTTATATATACATGTAGGTTATCTATTTATTTTATTTAGAGTGAAATTGGATTATGTTTTTATCATTTTATCAAATTTCAGCCATTGAATTTAATTTCAAATTTAAATCGAACATAAACAATTGATAATATATTGATAAGTTTTTACTTCTTAAAAACTAGCATTTGGTCTTTAACAACGAAAATTATTTGAAAATAAATTTCTAAAAATTATAAGTTTTTAATTAAGAAAAATGGATTCCATATTTGGAATAAGTGGGTAAAACTTATGTTTATAGGTTGATTTTATTTTTGGATATTTTGAATATTAAATACGGTAATTTTGATTTAACACAGTTAAAGGTAAATCAGATAAATTATTGTAACAAATAATATAATAACTAAAATAAAATGATCCTAAAACCTTCAAAAATACTATTGAATGAATACAATTATACCATTAACATATTAGTTTTGAAAAATATTCATTTAAGGGCCAATGACAATGAAAACGACATAGATATTAATAAAACCTATGAAAGTGACAAAATGTCAAACCAAAATTTCGTATAAGTATAATAATTTTAATAAATGGATAACCACATGTAATCATTAAACATAAATAGTAAATGAAAATATAAATTAATAACCAACTTCATGGAAAACTATTTTTAATTAATAGGAAATTAATAATTACACTAATTTTTTATACTTTGATGTTGTAAAAATTAATTAATTTATAAGAAATCCATAAAACAATTTATATTAAAATAATAATCACCTTAAATATCCTAAAAATATGAAAAATTCATATTGTTCTGGTATATATCGACCATAAGAATCCATGTACTGAACAATTGACCGTTTGTATATGTATAGAATATATTCTGACATTGATTTTATATTATTTAATGTGATGTTAAATATTTCACATTCATACTTTAATAAGAATAACAATTTCAATGACAGCTGTTTCAGAAGATAAATTAGACTAAATATATTCTTATAAAACATAGTTAATTTATTTTCACCATAGTATTATATTTCAGAATTTTATTCTACAAAATAAGTGTATTAAATAATTTCAAGATATTGATTTAGTGATTATTTTAATAATGTATATATCGAATAAATGTTTTTAAATATATTAAAATACATAAAATTTTGGCTAATTAATTTTTCTAATGAATTTTATAGATAAAGATGTATCATACATGATATAATAATGTATTTGGATCAAGGGTAACACATTATCTTGGAATTTCTAAAAAAGCCCTGAAATGAATAGTGTCAAAATTGACAAAATTGATATTTTGTTTAAATAATGATTTATAACTTTGTTTAAAATTGATAAAACAATTTAAAAAATATTAAATAAATTTTATATAGTCTAATATGTTCAAAATTTTTCATTTATGGTATAATTGAATCCAAATATGTAAATCTTGCACCCTTATTAATATTGAAACATGTGATATCTTAATTAAAATTTAATATAATATCTAATTGTCAATTATATTGACAATGTATAAAGTTACATAAAAACATGTCTAAATTTTATTTGACGATTACATTTCAGTCGTATCATATCTTCTCTTCGAATATATCTCACACTTGAAGTATTTGGATTTATTTTTGAATTATTATAAATTAATTGTTTCATAAATTCCAAATGTACCCCTCACCTCAGTTATAAAAGGGCACATCCACCCTCACCACTTTACTTCATTTAAAGAACTAAATCTCAACCATCCCTTGCCAAATTACCTTCAATACATCCCTAGTTACATTTTATAGTTTTTGGTCTATTTAAAAGACCTACTCCTGTTCTCTAAGAGGATATTTAGAGATAGCAAGTCAAAGAAGAGGTAATCTCCTATACAGATTCATCAAATCTTCTTTATTCTTAACCTTATACTTCATTAGTTAATTGTTTATAAATTAATATACATAGTTTCATTTATATATTGATATATTCTTATTGTTATGAAACAAAAATATTCCATGTTCTATCCATCCTACAAAAAAATCACCATGAGTGTGTACATAAGACTTACCATCTTCACTTTGTGGTGTAATCAGTTTTTCATCACCAACATAAATGGATTGGTATAATGATGGAAGTAATAAATATATATTTTTATTAAAATGTTTTTATTATGAAATATCTTACACTATCCACTTCAATACCATTAACCAATAATGAGAATGATCATGTCACTCATGCATACATACGACCTACTGTCTCCATTATGTGATGTGATTTGTTCTACACGATCTTCATTAATGAATAATTTTATAAAAGAAATTAATGAATAAATATGATATAGATTAAGCTAATATCATTATGTAATGGATATAACTATTTACAACCAATAATAAAAATAACATATTTGACAAAATAAGCATAAGATCATAAAAAGGTTAACACCTGTATAACGAGTGACAATGAAATGTTATTAATGAATGAATGAGAATATACCCATATATGATATCATAAAAAAAAGACCAGGATTCTATAATAAAACAACGAAATTATTTAAATCATTATTCAGGAGGTTCATGTCATGACCCATCCACGGGGCCCGTGTCGTGACTACCCCAAACCCGCCTTCCATAGGCTAGGGGCCGGAGACTAGCACAAAGGTGTAAATCCCGATAAAAGGGAAGGTATTGCCTTTATATATGAAATGAAACACCAATGAATACGCAAGCTGAATTAAAAACTATGTAAACTGAGTACAAAAGTATGTGCTGAAAAGTAAATGGGCCAGAATACAAACCCAACTGAAAGTACAGTACAACTAAAAAGAACGAACAACAACAGTAAAGTAAATCATCAACCATGAAGTCGTCCTCCGGAATTCCCACCTGAAGGGTGGGTACATCAAGTCTCGTCGACTCCATGGGTCCGTCCGTCCACTCCACGTACATCCTTCCAGATAGTCCACCTCCTGGTACCGTCCCACTCCACAAGCCTCAACATCAATCAGCAATGTCTATCGTCTGTAACCAACACAATGTTGTGCGGGCATAGCCCATGCAGGGGTTAGTATAAAATACTCAGTAGGGTCCCCGAGACCGCCGAAGGTCTCCCAGAATCAACAAAGGATAAACCACAAAGGAAGGATACAAACACGAAGTATAAACCAACTCTACTAAGGTATATGCCCATACATATACGTAAGTCATCAATTCCAGTTATGCTTCAACTCACGAGCTCAAGTACAACCCAGTCCACACAGGAAAGCACAACCCAATCCAAACAGAAAAGCACAACCCAATCCACACAGGAAAGCAAGTCAATCATATCGAAGATAATGACTGAAAAATCAAGTCTCAACTCACACAGGTATACTAATCACAAAGAGGGGTGGAGAAGATAGATATAGGCTTTTAATCATCTCCCCTACCGAACCCATGTAGGATCCAAGTATAGAAGTCGTCACTACCGAACCCACGTAATATACTAGTACAGTAACAATCGCTGCTGAACCCACGTAGGATCCAAGTATATTTGTCATTGCTGCCGTGCCCACGGAGGATCCAAGCATTGTCTTCCTCCCTGCCGAACCCATATAGGATCCAAGTACAGTCGCGATCTTCGTCACAATCAAAACCAGCACTATGGTTCCATCACACAGCATACTCTATTCCAAGAGGGTCCTTTCCTCGAGTCAAAAAGGTTAGATACATCAACCTTCACGAGGACAAGAGTTAATGTATCCCGTAGTTCCGTCCCACGTCATAGGGGAAAACCAAGAAAAACAATCCCATGTCACGGAGAACAAGGCAACCAATCCATTTTCCTAAAGTACATGGCGTGTAGGTAATTGATGCACACCGTGTCATCAGACACAGGGTACTGCCTGTGTGGAATGGCCCATGTCATGGGGATGGTAATGTAAAAAGTAAGTAGACGATGTGTGGTATGGTTACACGCCGTGTCTTTAGTCCCCAAGTACTGTCCATGCACCACAACCCGTGTAAAAGGGTTGTTCTTGTAAAAAGTAAGTACACGACATGTGGTATAGTTACACAATGTGTCCAAACATCCGAGGATGGCTCCGTGTACGCTGGCCATGCCTGGCCATGTGGTTGAGTTCCTACCCGTGTACTCCACCCTGTGGCCGTGTATTCCCTGAGTACAGGTCGATTCATCACGAAGCCTCTTCTGCCAAGGTGATAGTAGTACACACCATGCCTCTTGGCCGTATGGTTCTGCCCGTGTCCGTGTATCTCCCAGATTACACGCCGAGCCTCGAAAATCCGCTTCTGCCTTTCAATGAAGATAATCGACATTGTGCCGCGTGGTTGTGTATTTCTGTCTATGTCCATGTATTTCCCTTGAATGCACGCCATGTCCATTGAAGTCTCCTTTGTCAAACTGTGTGGAAAGTACACTCCATGTGACCGGGGTCAAACCTCGTGTGTCACTTCTTCTGATGTCCATAAATTCTTCCACTGAACGCTTTTACTACACGTCATGTGCTTTGGAAGGACACACCATGTTTTCTGGAATTTTTCAGAAATGACGCCTATGGCCAGCATGCCTCCCGAGGCATCTTCCCATTGATCTAATGATGCGTTTTCTACAAAACTCTCATTTCTAGGTCATTCCAATGTTCCAAGGCCATCTCCGATGTTTTCGGGCCTCCAATCGGCTCCGAAAACGTTCCTTGATTCACCGCTCAAGAATGGTTAGAGAACACCATAAAAAAAGAACGACGGAGGAATCGAACCGTGTTACTTTGGTTTGTTTCCTACCGCATTAGTTTTATAGAAAAATGATTAGAGTGAACTGATAACATGGAAGGGAAAACATAATTTATCATTCATAAACACACACCTACCACGATCAACGTTGATGTCTTCCGGCGACGTGGAAGATGGTGTTGCGGGGTGAGGTTCTGTGGACGTCGACAGAGAGTGTCCAAGGAGAGTGCGATGTCTCCCATTTTTTAATATAGTAATGAAAATTAGTTTTGTCGTCATCCTACGTGTATTTGGAATTATTCGACGAAGAGGATGATGTTCTTTGCGGGTAGAACAAGATATCTCCCCCCCAATTTTCCACACAACAAAACTATCCCCTCAAAATAAAATAAGCTCCTCTTATTTTATTAAAACATGCCATGGGTTTAAATTAAAAAATTAATATACTAAATTCCATTAACTGAATATGTGTGTGTTATCATAATTTAATGTGGGGAACGTGAGGATAGTAAAATTCACCCACTTAATTGGAGTGTTAAACATGTTAAGAAGAATTACCAAATTTAAAAGGGGGTAAGAGGAGTTAAAGGAATATGGAGGGGTGTGGATTGTGTGGGACCCACCACACAAATATCTTAACATGGGTAGTTAGGGGCTTATGGGTCCCACCCCGACTACCCCATGTATTCTATAACCATTAGGTAAAGAAAATAAAATTGTACCATAATTTTATTTACTTCACATTTAATCCTCAATTTTTAACTACTCCTCCCGAGCAAACGCACCTTCGGGAAAGTTCATCTTTTTCAATTACCAGCACTAATGTTTTATTAGTGCCTCATATTTCAATTCCGAGCAATTTTTCAAAAGATAGAAAAACCCGCTCGTCCGTTTATTGAACGTACGGGAGATAAACTTCAGAAATTGATTTCGAGCACACCGAGCCTCGGAATCAGTTGCTGTTAGAAACTGCATACTCATAAAATCCCAAAAAATATTCGAAAAATATTCCCTTGAAATTTAAAGGTCGTTACATTACTCCCACCTCAGGGATTTACGTCCTCGTAATGATATATCACAAACTAGGGAAACAAATGAGGGTACTGAGCACGCATCTGAGCCTCCCGCTCCCATGTGCTCTCCTGGAGGTTCCCATGATGCCACCTGATACGCACTTGATGAATCAACCATCCACGTAGTACCCGCTACTATCAATCCTCGATCTCCACCAGGACCTCCACAAATGTCTCCCCGTCATCGATTTCAGCTCCCCATGATCAATGATATGCGTCGGGTCGTGCATGTATCTCCTTAGCTAAGATACTTGGAAGATGTAGTGCACCCGGTGCAATTGAGGTGGAAGATCCAGGAGATGAGCCACCCCACCAATCCAACTGAGAACCTGGAGTGGTACGATGAAGCAAAGAGACAACTTTCTGCCTCGACCAAATCTCAGTAATCCATATCGTGGTGAGACCAGTAAGAAAACATGGTTGCCATCCTCAAACTCTAGTGGTCTCTGTCTCCTATTAGCATATGACTGCTATCGGCTCTAAGTAGTCCTCATCCACTCCTGGATGATCTATACCTTCTTCTTCATGGCCTGGACCATCTCTGGTCCTACAAGGGATGACTCCCTAGGGTATGTCCAGCACATATTTGATCTACAAAGTCAGTCGTACAATGCCTCGTATGATGCCATCCAAATGGTGGTGTGGTAGTTGTTTTTGTATGCACACTCCACCAGAGGTAGGTGATCCTCGTAGCTTCATCCAAAGTCAATGACACATGCACCGAGCATGTCCTCAAGTGTATGAATGATAATCTCTGTCTGAACATCTGTCTATGGGTGAAAGGTAGTGCTCAGGTGTTGTTGCATCCAAAATTCCTCCTACAACCCCTTCCAAAGCCAGGAAGTAAAGTGAGAATCTCGATCGGAGACGATAAAAGATGTTACACCATGAATCTATACAATATCTTGATTGTAGAGGTGTCCAAGGGTCTCCACTGATCCCTACTCACTGATAGGTATGAATTGAGCCGACTTGATGAGTCAGTCAACAATAAACCAAATGGAGTTGTGTCCTCTGGACGTACGTGGATGTCCCGTCACGAAATCCATGGATATCCGATACCACTTCCACTTCGAGACCTCTAAGGTCTATACGAAGCCTACTGGTACTTGGTGCTCCCCCTTCACCTGCATGCAGGTGAGGTATTGTGAAACGAACTCTGCCACAACCTTATTCATACCTAGCCACAAGTGTTGTCATTTGAGATCCCAGTACATCATCGCTACTCCTAGATATACTGCCAATGGGGAAGCGTTAAACTCCCTCATCACCCCATTCTGCAATGCAACCAGTACCATGGTACGTCCTCTGAAAAGGATGACATGCTCTCCTCCTACAGTGAATCCATCGGGTGCCTGTCCTGAGGATATCTGAGCACATTGCGTCTCACATTCAATGTCCCCACACTGTGTCTCTCTGACCCACTGAAGAAGTGGTGGGGTGACCGTGAGTGACTATAGAAAGGCTTCCCCATCTCTATCGATGAAGGATATATGCAATGCGGCTAACTGCTCTGTCGCCTCTCCAAGTAGCTTAATCCCCAACATCATACTGAGAGCATCAGCTACTACGATTCCCTTACCAAGAGTATAGACTATCTCAAAGTCATAGTCCAGGAGGAAATCAAGCCATCACCGCTATCTCAGGTTCAGTTCCTTTTGTGAGAAGATTTTCCTGATACTCTGGTGGTCAGAATAGACTGTAAGGCGCTCGCCCATCAGATAGTGCCACCACATCTTCAGGGCGAAGACCACTGCTGCTAACTCTTGGTCATGGGTAGCGTAGTTCTGCTCGTATTTCCTCAATTATAATTATACATAGGCAATCACTACCCTCTCCTGCATCAGGACACAACCGATTCTGGTCCCTGATGTGTCGCAGTAAACTACGTACCCTACGCCCTCCTCTAATAGCCTCAAGATGGGTGCACTGATCAATCTCTGTCTCAGCTCCTGTAAGCTCTCCTGACATCTATCTGAACATACGAAGGGTTTCCCCTTCTTCTTCAATGCCGAAAGTGGTGTTGCAACTCTGGAAAAGTCTGACACAAATCTCTAATAGTACATAGCCAGACCTAGGAAACTCTGCACCTCCGTCACACTCCTGGGTGGCTCCAATGCTAACACTGCCTCGATCTTCGCAGGATCCACCGCAACTCCCACCTCAGAGATGACGTGCCCCAAGAAGTGGACCTATAAAATCTAGAATAGTCACCTCAAGAGATTACCTTCAAGATGGTGCTCTCGGAGTGTATCCAGTACAACACACAAATGGTAGGCGTCCTCATCCTTAGTGGTTGAGTAAATCAATATGTCATCAATGAAGACTATGAAAAATCGATCAAAGTATGGCTAGAAGATAATGTTCATGAGACTCGTGAACACTACTGTAGAATTGGTTACGACAAAATTCATAACCTAGAACTCAGAGTGGCCATAACGACACCTGAAGGTCATCTTCTGCACATCCTCATCTCGAACACTTCACCGATGATATCCCGACCTGAGGTCTATCTTCGAGAACCAGCGTGCTCCCTTGAGCTGATCGAAGTGGTATTCAATCATAGGAAGTGAATAATTGTTCCTTATGGTCACTTAATTTAGGCGTCGTAGTCGACACACAGTCATAAGCTCCCGTACGCCTTCTTCGCGAACAAAATCCGGGAGGCCAAGGGTGAAACACTAATTTAGATGAATCCCTTGCCCTGCAAGTCTTCCAGCTATAGAGGCAGCTCACAAAGCTCAGCGGGATCCATCTGATATGCTGGTGTAGATATCAGTGATGTCCTGGGGTAAAGGTCATTATAGAAGTCTACTACTCTGCGAGGAGGTAGTCCTAGAACATCGTCAGGAAAAATGTCTACATACTGCTCCACCACTACAGGAAAACTCAGATTCCGCACATCAACTGCTCCTAGGACGAGGCTAGCCAACTGATGAGTGATAGTGTATCCTCTCCTCTGTGCATGTACATCATGTGTTGCAAAGACTACCTTCATGGTGGTGAATGTTAAGCTACTCCCATCAGCGCGGACACACCACACCATGCGTCTAATACAGTAGATCAGAGCATGAATCGTAGATAACCAATCCATACTCAGGATGACGTCGTATGGCCTCGATGCTGTTACAAGAAGATCCTAGCCAAATCTCTCACCTTCTAGAGTATGGTCACACTGCCGGCACCAGTGCGTAATCATCGAGTCTTCTCCCGTAGGAGTCTATAGCAATAAGGATCGATCCAACAACTCTGACGGAATATCCGAGCTCCGAACAAGGGTAGTGGCAATGAAAGAATGACTTGAACTTATGTCTATACGAACTACATCATGAGTGAGTTAGACAGGGATAGTACCTCGAATCTTATCAGGCGTTCCATGGTCATAACCATCCACTACCTAAAGCTGATCCTGTCTCTATTTGCCAGCTCCCTGTGGTCAAGGTTGACCTCCTGGTGGTGGTGGTGGTAGATCCCCGAAACGTCGTCCACCACCTACTACTTGCCAGCTCATCTGCCACGTCTGCCTGCTCCCTGAAGACCTCCACGTTCGAACCTCTACCTCTACTTGGGTGGTCCCTCAACCGTCTGATGCTCCTCTACATGGAAGGTCGGATAGTCCCGAGCCATGTGTCTATGTCCGCTGCATGCATAGCACTATTTTCCCCACGAATGACTGGCTCTGCTGCGTGTGCCCCACACCTCCGAACTAGTATCCTGAGGTCGTCCACCTGATGGTTTCATCCGCTTGGACCTCTATGACATCTGTCTACTGCCAGATGCTGAAGACTCTGTTATGTGTCGACCTGCGGTAGGTATTCCTGCTGGGGAAGGCTCTGCTAGAATTCTCTCCACAAGAAGGGCTCGCACTAGTACTCATTCCTGCGTCATAATATTGAGGGAGATCATCGATGCCCTGATCTCATTCCTCAGTCCCTGCTCGAAGGTCTGGGCTCAGAATAATGGGTCTCGTACCATGTCCGTGGAGTAGAGAGAGATATGAGTAAATCTCGCCGAGTACTGGGCTACTAACATGCTACCCTGCTGCAGCTATAGTAACACCTGGATGTGCACCGCACGAAGGGTGGCTGGAATGAACTCCGAGCTGAAAAGTCTCTCGAAGTCCAACCAAAAGAGAGATGCATGATCATGAAACTGGAGAATCAGGCTCCACCATCTACCTGTTGACGTGTGCAGGAGACTCACCGCAAGGATCACTATGAGATCTGTTGGTGTCCCTACAAATATGAATACTCGAACTACATCCTCAAGCCAATCCTCCACTGCCTGAGGGTTCGTCTCCCCACGGAACCTGGGTGTTCTCTGGAATTGAAACTCACGCAGTGCACTCAGGCAATATGAACTCTCAACTGCCGGGGTTGGTGGCATCGGTGGCTCGACGGGTAGAGGTATGGCTGGTTCCTCCGTTGTAATGGGGCCCTGCACCGAGGCCTCATCACTCGGTAGGATGCCGTCTCACACAAAGCTCAAAACCCAATCTGGCTGCCATCGTGGGGCTATCCTGAAAAGAAACAGGTGTTCCACAGTCAATACAGTATACCGGGTGAGCTGACACAAAGTAATCACAATGATTACTTTTGAAACACACATGCAATCGATGTTTTCATACATTGTGTAAAAAATCAGACGTCAGGGTCCTGGTGTATGGATATGTCGGCCGCCTCACCAACAATGGACTCCCTAGACTGATAACCACACTCAATACCCTAAACATTATTGCTTCACACAAAATAAAATATCAGAGTCCAAAGTTCTGTGGTAGACCTGACTCCTCTAATACCAATTTTTCATGAACTGTCCTCAGGGTCCATGCCGTGACTACCCCAAGCCCGCCTTCCATAGGTCAGGGGATGACGACTAACACCAAAGGCATAAATCCCGATAAAATTGAAGGAATTTCCTTTATATAATAAATCAAACACCAAAGAGTACGCAAGCTAAAGTAAACAATATGTAAACTGATTACAAAAGTATGTGATGAAAATTAAATGGGCCAGAATACAAACCCAACTAAAAGTACAGTACAACTTAAAAGAAAGAATAGCAGAAGTAATGTAAATCAGCAACCAGGAAGTATTCCTCTTGAATTTCCACGTGAAGGGTGGGTACAGATAGTCTCATCGACTCCTCGGGTCCGTCTGTCCACTCCATGTACATCAAACTTGATAGTCCACCTCTCGGTATCATCCCGCTCCACAAGCCTCAACAACGATCAATGTTGTTCGTCGTCTGCAACCAACACAATGTTGTTTAGACATAGCCCATGCAGGGGTGAGTGTACAATACTCAGTAAAGACAACGGGACCCCCGGAGGTCTCCCAGAATCCACAAAGAATAAACCACAAATGAAGGATACAAAAACGAAGTATCAACCAACTCTACATAGGTATATTCCCATACATATACTAAGTCATCAATTCTAGTTCAACTCCAACTCACGAGCTCAAGTACAACCCATTACACATAGGAAAGAACAACCCAATCCACACAGGAAAGATAGTCAATCATATTGATGATAGTGACTAAAAAAATCAAGACTCGGCTCACACATGTTTACTACTCACAAAGATGGGTGGAGATGATATATTTAGCCTCTGAATCATTCCCCTACCGAACCCACGTAGGATCCAAGTACAGATGTCTTCGCTGTCGAACCCACGTAGGATCCTAGTATAGTGACCATCACTACCGAACCCACGTAGGATCCAAGTATAGTCATCATCACTACCAATCCCACGGAGGATCCTTGTACAGTCGTCCTCACTGCTAAACCCATGTAGGATCCAAGTATAGACGTCATAATCGTCATAGTCGCAGCCAGCACTAGGGTTCCCACACACATCACACTCGATTTTGGGAGGGTCCGCTCTTCATTTAGAAATGGGTTGATAAATCAACTGTCATGATGACTAGAGTTAATGTATCACGTAGTTCTATCCCACGTCAATGGGGAAAACCAAGCAAAACAATCCCAAGTCATAGAGAACAAGACAACCAAGCCATTTTCCTAAAGTACACGACATGTAGGTAAGCGATACACACCGTGTCATCAGAAACTGGGTACTATCCAGGTGAAACGGCCCGTGTCATGAGGTTGGTCATGTAAAAAGTAAGTACAAGACGTGTGGTATGGTTACATGTCGTGTCATGAGTCCTTGGGTACTGTCCGTGTACCACAGCCCGTGTCGAAGGGCTATTTGTTTAAAAAGTAAGTACACGACATGTGGTATGGTTAAACATTGTGTACAAACTTCCGGGGTCACCTCCATGTACGTTGGCCATGCCTGGCCGCGTGGTGGAGTACCTGCCTGTGTACTCCACCCCGTGCCCGTGTATTCCCGGAATACACGCCAAGTCCTCAAAAAGCCACTTTTTCTATAGTGAAGGTAGTACACGCCGTGCCTCTTGGCCATGTGGTTCTGCCCGTGTCCGTGTATCTCCCAGATTACATGCCGAGCCTCGCGAAGCCGCTTCTACCTTTCAATGAATATAATACACGTTGTGCCTCATGTCCGTGTATTTCTGTACGTGTCTGTGTATTTCCCTTGAATACACGCCATGTCCATCGAAGTATCCTCTGTCAAACTGTGTGGATAGTACACGTCGTGTGACAGGTGTCACATGTCGTGTGTCACTTCTTTTGGTGTTTGTTACTTCTACCGTTGAATACTTGTACTACATGTCATGTGCTTTGGATGTACACACCGTGTATTTTGGAATTTTCTATAAACGACGCCTTTGGCCAGAATGCCTTCCGAAGCGTTCGTCCTTTGTTCTGATGATCTGTTTTCTACAAAACACCCATTCCTAGGTCTTCCTAATGTTCCGAGGCCGTGTCCGATGTTTTCGGGCCTCCGATCGGCTCTGAAAACTTGCCTTGATTCACCACTCAAGAACGGTTGGAGAAAACCATACAACAAGAATGATAGAGGAATCAGTCCATGTTAGTTTGGTCCACATCCATCCGCATTAGTTTGAAAGATAAAGGTTTAGAGAGAACCAATAACATGGAAGGGAAAAAAATGTTGCTCATTCATAAACACACCCCTACCTCGATAAACGTTGACGTTTTCCCAATGACGTGGAAGATGGCATCGCAGGGTGAGGTTCTGTAGACATCGACGGAGAGCGTTCGAGGACAGAGTGGCATATCCCCTTTTTTTCATGGAGAAAAGAAATAGAGGCTTGTCGTCATCCTTCGTGGATTTGGCATTCTTCGATGGAGAGGCTGAAGTTCTTCATGGAAGGAACTCGAGCTCTCTCCCCCTAATTTCCCACACAACAAAACTAACCCCACAAAATAAAATTATCTCCTATTATTTTATTAAAACATGCCATGAGTTCAACTTACAAAATTCAAATACTTAATTCCATTAAATGAAAAAGTGTGTGTTGGAATAATTAAATGAGGGGTAGGTGAGGAGAGGAGAAGTCACCCTCTTAATGGGAGAGTTAAACATGTTAAAAAGAGTTAACAACATTAAGAGGGGGTTAGAGGAGATGAAGGAATGTAGAGGGGTGGGGATCGTGTGGGCCCTACCTCAAAAATATCATAACATGGGTAGTTAGGGGCTTGTGGGTCCCACACCAACTACCCCATGTAGGATATAACCATTAGATAAAGAAAATAAAATTGTACCAGAATTTTATTTACTTCACATTTAATCCTCAATTATTAACAACTCCTCCTGAGCAAACACACATTTAGGAAAGGTCATCTTATGAAATAACCGACTCTGCATTTTAATCAGTTCCCTCAGATTTCAATTCTGAGAACCGGTTCAAAAGTTAGAAAAAAATGGTCGTTCATTCACTGAATGTACCCAAGAAAAACTTTGGAAATTGATTCCGGGCACACCGGGCCTCATAATCAGGTGCCGTCAGAAACTGCATACTCATAAAATATCAAAGAATTTAAGAAAAAAATTTCATTTAAATTTACGGTTATTTATAGTTCAGATGTGTAAAAATCATATCGTATTTATGGTAAGGGATAATTTTGTAAAATCTATTTTATCTGAGATTGATTATACATAAGTATTAACAGGGAGTATATTTATCATACATGTCCATATTTTCTAAAACTATTATAATAAATTTAATAAAATTATTCTATGTATTATTAATGTCCTTTTTTCCAATTTATACTTTTACTACGTGCTATATAATGAATATATCTTCTAGTTACCATAAGATGTACTTTTTGACTTAACCAACAAAATTACATGGAGAGAATGATTTTAACATATACGACATGAATGAATTTCTACAACTTCTTAACATAATATTTCCATGAATCTTACACTATAAGATTTCAAGTTTAATTTCAATTAAATTATTTTTTTTAATGTTGCACAACATTATGACAAAAAGAAATTGATCTTGATGAGGAAAGAATATTTTCCTTAAGAATTGTGTTCAAGTGTTTTATCAAAAAAAATTCTATATAAGATGATGAAATTTATGTTAGGATATGTTTCTATAATTATTATTACTATGACTTGAGTGTCTTAATTATATAATTATAACTTATTTGGATTATTATATGATATAATTATGTTTAAGAAACCCATTTTTCATGGGTTGTCATATGATGAATGATTTATGTTATTGTGGAAAATGTAAGAATGATTTCATTATGTGATGCGTGGGACCAATATCTCTCTCCAATGAATTGGGAAATGATTTATATCTCATGAGACAGACATGAGTGGAAATACAAGTTTATCCGATTCAGTAATACAAGGATGGAATGACATGTAAATCAGGTTTAGTAATACATGGATGAAATGACAAGTAAAACTAGTTTAGTAAAGGACCTTGTCCACTAGTATAGTCTTGGAAGCTATGTCTTTGATACTATGGGAATCAAATTATGATATTATATGATTTCCCATATTCCACTTTTTATTCGAATCATATTTTCAGATGGTTCATTATTCCATTATGATTTATTCTTTATGAACTACCAAGATTTATTACATAACTCAAAATTTTGGAATATATTAAATGTGGCATGTTATTTATCAAATGCTACGTTCATGTTTTTATATTCTTATTTTTATGTTTTGTAGGATTTTTTTCATGATTACCCTTATTGACAATTTGAGATCACCCCATTTCAGGTTTCATTTTTCCCAGGATTTGATGATGGGTATTAAGTAAGATGTGTCATAATGGGTTTGTAATTATGAAGGATAAAGCATGAGACAATGTAGATGTCGTCCAATATAGTTGTCTATGTTTTATTCTTTCCAAAGAAACTAAATGAATACTTTCTTTGGGAATATATTTTTTGGAATGTATTTTGTATTATGAAAATGTAAAATAATTTTCATGTACGTCAATCATGGGTCGTTAGAGTTTGCATGAGAGTGGTGTTTTTTTAACCAATGGAAACTATGATACAAAACCATTTTGGAGATCCCTAGAGATATTTATATGGAATTTATAGGGATTTACCTAACGGTAGGTCTAATAATAGGTTACAATATTATAATTTTGGAAATTATATTGAATAACCCATGATTAAACCTATCATGTTACAGATTTAAAGTACTCCCCTTGATTATGTTATTTCCTAGTTTGATATTTCCAATCACACTATTCATTTTGTGTTTTAGACGATGGATAGAACCCAAAGGATCATTGATACTAATCAGTGCACTGGGAAATATAGTGATTATCCTCTTGAACAAAAAAATGTCTGGGGATATTGAATGAAAAATATTACTGATATACTTACACAAGCTTTGAATCATTTTGAAATTCCAAATGAGTATATAAGGGAAGCAAATTATGTTTATTGCCTCATGAGGAAACACCCACGTTTTATCAATGGGTATTTTAATCCACATGATGTTGAGAAATATATTAGTGCCATTGAAATGATATTTTCTATCGTTCTCTATTTGGAACATGAAAAATCCATTTTGGCTATTTATCATTTAGTAGGTCAAGAAGACCAGTGGTGGAATATAATTAAGAATAAAGGGATGCAAGATAAATTTTAATACATGGAATGAGATATGATTAGTAAATTATTTTTAATAAGTATTTCCCTTATATTCTTGGAATAAATTTAGAAAATGGCTTCCCTTATCTGAAAAAAGGGTGATAAATCTATTAGTATATATGACATAAATTTTACAAGACATTCAAGGTTTGATTATAGATTTTTCACCCATCCTGAATATAATGTTGATATATTCATCAGTGGATAGAAACAAAGTCATTCAAGGGAATTATAGATAAGAGACTTTAGTATCTATACAGATATTTTTCTTTTTGCTATCATGGTAGAACTAGAAGTTGGTGTTAAATATCCATCTCATGGTTTTGACATGAAACGAAAGATGGAGTTCAAGGGAATGTCTCAAAATAATGGTGAAAAGAATATAAATGTTTCCTTATATAAAATTGTGGAAAGTGGCAAGGTGGATATTGTCGTAAAGGGACTAGAAACTGTTTCAGGTTTAGAAAAGAAGGTCATCATGTAGTTGAGTGATGAAGTAATGAGAAATGTTTTCTCATGATTTGAATAATGAAAATACTATAGAGAATCCACCAACAACACATCAATGCAAAAAATTCTAGGAAACGGTGAATTATGCTAACGAAAGACCTAATCCAAGGGTTAATGGTGATCGACATTAATAACCTCTTAAGGAAATATGCAATGGTAAGTCACATGCAAAGACTATTGGAGATGCTGAGAATGAAATTGAAGTGGTTGAATGATTGAGTGTTTTTGTAATGGGATTTCAAAATAGTGTGGGGGAATTTCATTTATAGTTTTCTGGAATATTTGAATATCAATGTATTCGTCTATTTTGGTTTTCCATAATTATATTAGATCGGTTACCATGAAAAGTGATTGGAATATTTTTGTAATGAACACTATATTCACATAATGAAGGGATTTTGGGATAATGAAATGATTGATAGTATTAATGAGCTCATAAACTATATAAACACAATGTGATCTCATGGTTTAAATATATTAATTTTTTGATATTTTTGGTGTGTGGAAAGAATTAATTTACACAAAATGCATTTTATCACTATAGTTAAATGGTAATTAATGTTATTATCATGATTAAAGAGAATAAATGAATAAGGTATACACATGTTTGGAATGTGAACCTCATGAACTAAAAAATGAGATATGGGATGTAAATGTTTACTCAATTTAGATTACCTCTTTCTAAAGTTTTATATTTTCAGTTTTTGAAGAATTGTAATTTTATCTAATTAGAGATAGTATATGTTATATTAAAGTTGAAATTTCTTATATTAATGTATTGTCTCACTATATATGGAATTATTCTTATTTAATAACCTATTCTAAAATTTTTATTGGTATATATAAAATGATTTATCATTCTATCACATTATCTTATAAAACATTATGAATTTTAAATTCAACATCATTTATTTAAAAAATATATGAAGGGGAAACTGTTCAGCATATGACTAGTGGTGAGATTGTACTGCAAACAAGTATGTATTTCTTATCATGGAAAAATTCTTCAACTTTATAATGGGATCTTAAAACAGAAAAATTTATCCTAGTACCTTCATATCCGATGAATCAAATCTTCCATTAAAACATCGTATATTTATTTCTTTCTTGTTGTTAAATTTCTCCTGTCCTTATTATCTATCATTATCCATCAGAAGATGATGGTAATATTTATCTTCCATATCCATTTTTTTCACTTCCCACCTACGTTATCCTATGTGTAAACACAATGATGAGTTACATTGGGTAACAATTATGTTTATAACTTTTCTTTTTTAATATGAATATTTAGTATTCCTTTTTATAATGTGAGTTCCAATAAAAGAAACATTCTTGTAATAAACCATTTATATCCCCAGAGAATTACAAGGGAGAAATTCATTTTAATGGGGTAGTATATAAAAACCGATGATTTTATGAGAGATATTTCATTTTAATTTAATTGATATCATTTTTTGTACACTACACCAAAATTATCATGCACTATACACAGTAATGTATAAATTTGCTGTATAGGAAACACTATTCTTGGCTTGTCTTACAGATAATTTCAAGTTATTTTTATATAATTCATTTCATGCAACACATTCTATAGATATTGCTCAATGTATAATAGAATTATATTTGAATTATATTATACTAAACACAAAATTACGCTTTCATGAAACGTAACACTGACTTGTCATGCAATACACATAAGAGTGAACATCCTTGATTGCTTACGTTGTATGCAATAATGACTTTCACTAAAAAAAGATACATTTTAAAATATTATTTTTTAATGGGATATAAACTAACAATTATGAATATAATTTACCCAATTTTTAATTTTATATAACATTAAAATTAAAATTATATATTATCAATAACATGATATAATAATAAAATAAAATTTTTAGATAAAAGGCGTATATTTCAAAACAAATATTTTTTTGCCTCTTTTTGATGGAGCACCCATTTTAAATATATTTTTTTTACACTAATAAATTATATATTTCAACAAATAAACTTTCTATTTTGATTTGGTATATAAAAATTTACTTTTTCTGCTTTTTTGTGTCTATCTGATAAAATTCAAATTTTAATGAATAGTGGAAGATACTGCATTTTTATTCAAAACATCATTTTAATATAATTTATTTATATAGGTAGATTAAAATTTTAGTTTCTATAAAAGTTTAAATTGATTATGTGTTTACCATTTAATCCAATTTTGTTCAGTGTATGTAATTTCACCATCAAATTGGACCTAAACACATGATAATATTTTGACATGTTTTTACTTCTCAAAAACCCTCTTTTGTTTTATGACAACAAAAAATACTTTTAAATAAATTTTTACAATTTAGTGTTTTGAATTATTAAAAATGAATTAAATATTTTGAATAAGTGGGTTAAAATTACATAAATTGGATAATTTTATAGTTTAGGGATATTATGAATAGTAACTATCGTAATTTTTTTTAACATGGTTAATGGTAAATTAGGAAAATTAGTGTAACAAGTAATAGGATAAGGGGAATAAAATGGTCCTAACACCTACAAAATTCCATATGGATGAATAATATATTACCCTTACCATATTTGGTTCAGAACATCAAAATTTTTGGGCCAAATGACAATGAAAATGACAAAGATATTTTTAAAACCAATGAAAGGGACAAAATGTAAATGTCAAATTTCTTATAAGTATAATAATTTTAATATATAGATATCTGGGTGATAACATCGAAAATAAATACTCCATAGTATGAATAAATAATTACCTACATCGTTGAAATTTATTTTTAATATTTTACAAATAAATATTTAATTTATAGTTGTATACTTTTATGATTTAAAAATTAATTAATTTAGAATATATCCATCTATAAATTTTTATTAAAATATCAATAACCATAAAAAGGACTAAACACATGACCAAATCATATTGGTCAAGAATATTATGACCATAATAATCCATGTATAGAATATTTGGCCATTTAGAGGTTTATTGTGTAGATTATGATATTTATTTTATATAATTTAATGTGATGTTAAATATGTCACATTGATACTTTAACAAATATACACATTTTAATAATAGATTTTTCAGAAGATAAATTAAACTAAATAAATTCATAATAATTATAGACAATTTATTTTCAATAGATTATTTGATTTGAAATTTTTATTCAACAAATAAGTAAATTAAATAATTACACAGTATTGATTTAGTGATTATTTTAATAATAGAGTTGTCAAAGAAATGTTATTATAAATATTAAAATAAATATAATTTGGGATAATTAATTTTTCCAATTACTTTTATTGATGAACTTAACCCAATAGGGATATATTAAAATATTTGGTTTTAGGATAACACCATAGATTGATATTGCAAAGAAATCATGAAATGAATATTGTTAAAATTGTCACAATTTTTATTTTGTTAATACAATATTCTATAAAATTATCTAAAAATAATAAAAAATTTGAAAAAAATTTAATAATAATTATATGATCTAACAATTTTAAAATATTTCATTTTTAGTTTAATTGGAATAATATAATTTAATATTTCACCCTTTTAAAATTGAAACGTTTGTTATCATAATTAAAATTAAATAGATTAACTAATTGTAAATTAATATGATAATATTTAAATTGAAATACTAAATTGTGTAATTTTTTTATTATGATATTTCAATATTATCATATCATATCTTAGAACAGTTGTCATATTTAGGTATTTTTATTAATTTTCAAATTATTTTAAATTAATTGTTTCATAAATTCTAAAGGAGCCCCTCACCTCAATTATAAAAGGGAACATCAACCCCCACCAACCGAATTCATTTATAGACATAATTATTGTCTATACGCTATCCAATTACCCTATAAAATTCCCTAGTTACTCTCTAGTGGTTTAGTTCTACTTAAAATACCTTCTCTAGTTCTCTAAGAGGAGATTTAAAGGAAGCACAACAAAGAAGAGGTATTCTACTCTACTGATTCGTTAAATATTTTTATTCTTCTACATTAACATCAATAATTGTTTCATAATAATGAAAAAAATAAATTATAATTTATATTATGATATCTTATTATTATTATGAAACAAACATATTCCATTTCATATCAATCTTACAAAAAATAGATTCACCACTTGTGTGTTAATAAAAAAATTCGTCTCTACATCATGGTGTAATGCGTTTTTCATAAAAAAATACATGGAGGGGTATAATAATGGAAATAATAAATATATATGATTATTATAAAATTATTTTTACTCTGAAAAATAATAAACCATCTACTTCAATACCATTGAACTATTTTGGGAATGATATCCTCGCTAGTGTGTATTTACGACATACCTTCTTCATGATGTGATGTGATTCATTCTACATTAGTATCACTAATGAATGTTAATAGAAATGAATAGAATGAATAAATATGATATATATTATTATATTATCATTATTTCAGAGATATAACTATAACCTAAGAATATAAAAAAGAATTTATTCGACAACACATGCACAAGGACATAAAGTAGTTAACACCCGAATATAAAGTAACAATGAAATGTTACTAACCACAAGATCAGAATATGACCATATATGATATCATAAAGATGAATATGATTCTTGAATAAGTCAATAAAATTATTTAAATCCTTATAAAGAATGTTTTGATATGTTCAAATCAGATCAGTCCTAAGGTAAGGGATACATTTGAAATATTATTTTTATCCGATATTGTTTATACATAAGTATTTAAAGGGGTTATATTTATAATCGATATCCCTATATTGAAAAAATATTTTATATATTTTTACTATTACTCTATGTATGTTTAAATTTTATATTTACCCATTTTTGAGTTTTACTAGATTGTATGGAAGGAATCGTTCATTCGTTTACCATATGAGGTACTTTTTTACTTCTCCAACAAAAGTATGATTAAACTCTTTTTAAAATATACAGAATTAATTGATTTTAAAATATTTATAACCCCTTTTTTATATGAAGATTTCTCTAAAAATACTTCCTGTCTATTTTCTGCTGATTTAATTTATATTAATGTTTCATGAAATTTTGAGAAAATATAATGTTTTTTAAGAAGGGATGTTTACTTCAATAATTGTGTTGATGTGTTTTATCAAGA
The DNA here is from genome assembly GCA_963277665.1 of Viscum album. NCBI lineage: Eukaryota > Viridiplantae > Streptophyta > Magnoliopsida > Santalales > Viscaceae > Viscum > Viscum album. The sequence goes on from OY728131.1 coordinate 287,010,923, forward strand.
TTATTTTCCATCTAAGATGATTCTATTTATGTAGGGTTATTTTTATATCCCTATTATTTTTATATTTGAGTGTGTTAATGATTGAACGATATTTTATATGGATTATCATATGATGGAAATATTTTTTTGAGACCTATTATATATTTTGGGATATTAAATAATGAATGATTTATACCTTTTTGGAACATGTAAGAATGATTTAATTATGAGATGGGTGTGACATATATCTCCTTCCAATACATTATATAATTATATAAATCATAAATGATTAACATGATTCGAACTGTAAGTATATCTGGTTCAGTAATATACGGATAGAACGACATGTAAATCAAATTCAGTAATACATGGTTGGAACAACAAGTAATCCAGGTATACTAATGAACACTGTCAACTATAATGGTATTAACAACAATGCCTTTGATACAATTGAAATAATATTATATGATTTTTTGTTTTCCAAAATTCTATGTTTTATTTTTATGGTATTTTATAATGGTTCATGATTCCATTATGATTTTTTCCTTTTGAACTACCAATATTTATTCCATGAATCAATTTTTTCGTATATTTTAAATGCGTTTTTTTTATTTTTTAAAATTTATGTTCATGTTTTAATTATTATGATTATGTTTGGTTGGATAGAGTATATGCATGCCCTTACTGATCATTTGATGTAACCCATTTTCATGTTTCATATTCCCCAGTATTTGAAGAGAGGTATTATGTAAGATGTGTCAAAATAGGGTTTTAGTTATGAATGATAAAGCAAGAGATGTTGTAGTTGTTTTATGAACCTGTTGTTGTTATTTTATAGTCTTTAATGGAAATAAACTAATATGGTATTTATGAATATATTTGAGTAATGTATTATATATTCCAAAAAAGACATAATTTTCTTGTACATCTATCCTGGGTTGATAGATGTTCTAGGATGACGGGTACTAAAATTTTATATGGGGTTTACTCATGGGGTATTCAAATTATTCATAGGTTTGTGCTCACTGAACTAAACCATACACATGATTTATGGTGGTACGAGTAGTCTATTAGTTCATCCTATGGTGTTTTTTGATATTGATGCCTATGATGCTACTCTTATTTTTTACAACATGTCTTTAAATATTATCCTTGATATTCATGTTTTATCTTCTTCCGTTTATACCCATATAAAAGGGAAATTTTTACCATGTATTAAATAAAAATTCTTTACAACTTATCATGCCATGTTTTATTTGAAATAAGAATACATGAATTGTTATGCAGTGTCTTGATATGGAACACCAGGGTGGGGTCCTATTGAGCCTATTAGATCACACCATTTACACCTCAATTGTGTTATGTAAACCTTTGTTTGAATTCCAATTTAGGGAAAGGCATGGTTCCATAATGAGGAGGAAAGGCTCATGTGAGGTGGTTTTTGTTAGCTCGTGGTGAGATGATAGGTGTTCATCCGCGACATCACAATGAGTAGTTTTTTTTGTTTTGTTTCATGCTATTGGACTTTTTTCAAATAATTGAATACTTTTGAAAGTTTTAATTAATTTTGTGTTTTTACTATTATAAGACATATATTGCTCTAGTATTCATAATTCATTATCATTCTATTTATTCATATATTCCATCTATTACGTTAGGTTGGGAGAAATCATTCCATATGGTGTGTTGTTCTATTCCTAGGTAATTTTCACCAGCCTGTGGGGATCTGGAATTCCCTTCGGGCATGTAATGGAATGTATCAAGTGTCAGGATTGAGGATAACTTATGTTAGTTCATAATATTAATAGCTGATCAGAGACCATGATAGTTGATTTTGGGATTATGAGATCCTGATGACTCAGGGTTTACAATTATTTATTATCTGGGATTTTATCAGCAATTATAGTTCATTTTCATTGATTATAGATTTTAGAGTAATATTAAACCACAATTTCATGGCCTCAGTTCATGGATGTTTGTGGAATTTACAACTCATGTAGTTGTTGAATAAGTATACCATTGGGAAATCAAGGAGTAATTGTTATCACAAATATTGTTTTTGTTCACTATTTCATTGGTTGGATATTTGATACAAAGGTTTAGGGATCCAATGGATGTAATGGGGTATTGAAGAGCTATCTAGTCAAGGGGATACATTACCAGGACTATAGATTTGGTGTATTTTCTATGAGACATTTTTGATAGGCCTAGGATGTGGGATATTCCATTCCATGGTTTTCTTTTATGATGTTTATTTTTGACTATACATTTGATATTTAGAATTTTTATCTAAGTGAAAAATAGAGTACACACCACTTGTTCTGATGATCCAATTGTAGACATAGTCCCAAGAATATGTGTGTTGTGCAGTATGACTTCAACAACACCTTGGGCCCTGAAATTCGTTATTGATACATTGATAGACATCTTGAATCAATTTTTTTGTTCATGTGGACTCACTTGAATTCATGTTGTGAGGCGATCCATGTGATATAATTTTTAAAATGTGGGATAGGATTATGGGTAAATTTACATCGGGTTCTACATTGGATATCAAGGTTGGATATATTATTTTTTTATCCCCCTAAATTTTCTATAGTTCTTTATTTTCATCCATGTTCATTATTTAATGGTATATGTGGATAGTTTTCATCATGTAATGCCTGAAAATGTATTTCATTAACATGTTAAAATAACCAAATATATGTCCATAATTTTGGGGGGTGGGGGTACATAGATTTATACATCACCCTATGTATGTGTATCTCAGCGCAGATGATGACCTCGGGTTTTTTTGTTGCTTGATCCATGCTTGTATAATAGATAGGGTGGAGGCCCCATGTTTCTCGATAAAGTTGAAATAATGGTGCAGAGTCTAAGAATTGAGCTGGTGAAGATTAATCATATGGAGACCGAGTACTTTTTATCTCATTGGATAACATAGGATCCTGTTTTAATTTATTTTCTATTTATATTTTATTCACATCGTTATCCTGGTTAGTGAATCCTAGTTCGTTATAGAATTCCCAGGTATTTATTTTATTTTCATTATGATATTATATATAAAACTATTATTTTTTAGGTTATTTATATTTTGAATTCTGATCCTTATGTAGTGGTAATTTTTTGGTTATTTATTCTTTATTTAACTTTGAGTGATTATATTTTCTCCCCACTATATATTATAAACACTCATCACTAGTGAGTATCCTCTTCCATAATGGGAGGGTTTCTTGAGGACTTATAATGAGCTAGATTGGGTGACATGTCAGGTCGACCCAAGACAATTCTTAACAAAATATGTAATTTTTTATAATGAGGTTAGTGGGAAATGGATTATAAATTATGGAATTCCTAACACATTTAATCTAAGGGGTTTCCTTATATAAATCATTCCTAAAAATTTATTTATGTAATGATTATGGATAAAAAAAATCTATTTACCTTATGTAATGTTAAGTGATTTATTTTTTGTCATAGTGGAAGAACATAAAAAATCATGCAATTAATAACATTGAAATATTATTCAAAAAATCACTGATGAAATTTCCCTTTTTGGAGATGGGATTAATATTGTAAAAGTATAAGGGAATCAATAAAAGTCATATGTTACTTATACGAGATAGAATATTTTACAAAATTAATATTTTATAATGATGAAAAATGAAAAATTCATTTATGTCTTGTTTTAAACTATTGTATGAGTAACAATGACACATGCTAGATAACATGGAAAAAATGTTTAATCATTATTTTATATAATTATAGTTGGGTAAGTGGAATGTGGATATTAAAATTAGGAATGAACTAATTATGTACATTAGGTTTCATAATTAATATACCAAGGATTAAATATTGTGATCAATAGAAATCATATTATTAGAATATTAAACAAATTATTATCTTAATTGGTGAACTGTATTTTATAACATAAAATCATAAATGATGATTTGTTTGGAACTCAATATCTAAATAGATTTATTGAATGTGGAAACGAATTAGTGAATAATATATAAAAGTCATTATTCATTTAGAGTACATAGTCAAACCATTTAATTAATGATATATGTAAAGTGTATGTTTAATATATATATATATATATATATATTGGGAACATGAGAGAGGTTTATTCCATTTAAAATATTTAATCATTGAAATGAACCATGAAAAAAACTTATTGAATTAATGATATAATGTTTTATTTAATAAAAATATTTCATTATTGGGAAATATTGTGATTAAATTTATAACGGTTAGAATCATGGTATCTCAAAGAAGAGGCAATCCAAAAAAGTTGTCATTTATAATCTTAAAAAATAATCAAGAGAAATTATGTCAATGATTATGAAAAAAATTATTAAAATAAATGGAAGAAATAATGTTTTTAATTAATATTTTAGGGTGATTACAATTTTGATTGAAATTTTATTTAACTGAAAAACACCTAACGAAGGGAATATTGATAATATAAATTGGAATAAGAAGTATTTGTTTATTGGAACCAATCATAAAATCTATAGAGGAAGAGCACAGATAATATTTGATAATATAAAATTATTTATGAAAATATATATTTATAAAAATATTAATTAATTAGATGGTATTCACATGAATATCTATTATAACTGGCATACATGGAAAAATTTAATGAAGTAGTATCAGATATGTCATGGATGAAGCCCATGATCATGGAGTTAGGTAAAATATAAATTAATAAATATTGGAATCTAGTGAAGGGTACACTTGATAAAAAATTAATTATATTGAAACATCCATTAAAATATAAATATTATGAGGTTAATATTGTATTTTTTAGAAAATATATATCTATATTAAATTTGTATAACAAAATCTATATTATAGATTATGAATTTATGATTTTAAAATTTTAAATACTTCATAATATCTGATTTTATTTGAGATTTTGATTCAATAATTTTTAAACAATCACCAATTTTTAAAGGAATAATTATTGTAAATATTTATCAATGTGGATGTCTAAAAAAATAAAATGATGTGGTTTTAACTTATTCATAACTATTAAAATGTATGTCATTAGATTAAATATATATATTTTACAAATAAATAATAAAAATGATATTATATTTATTTGAATTCTTATTTATATAGGTCGAGAAGCATGAGACAAGGTGTTGATCACACCTACCACATGAAAATTAACATAAAAGATCAGTATATTTTATTTATATACATATATGATATTATATATTATGGGAGTAAGGTTGAATCAATAGATGAATTTTTAAATTGAAATTGACTGAATATTCATATGTTAATGACTGGTGAAGTCACTAACATTTTTTGATCATAATCTATTTAATGTGAAACTATAATTTATTTATAGTAAAAATATGTAGGAATGTTTCACAAAAATGATTTAAATTGATGATTATAAACTAATTTCATCCCTAATAAATTTTAAAAATAAAATTGATTTACAGTAAGTCAATTGGGTTATTTAACTGACATTATAGTAGAGAAGGAAAAAAATTAGACATTATTTTTGGATGAATGGTTATAGTGAAATAAAATTGTGAGAATACATAATGGAAAATATTAATATATTTTTACATATTAAATATATTAACGATTTGGAACCACTATTTCATGTTGTACAAGAGAAATATTTAATGGTGTTTTCAAATGTGGATAATGTTGGATATGTTAAAAATAAAATTTCTAATGAATTAGAGTATTATTCATTGTAAAAAAAAGTGTGAAGTAGAATAGATAGTATAAAGACACGATATCTATTATAATAGATGAATTGGAGTGTATATCAATGAAAAATGTATGTAAATATTTTTAAAAGATTATGAATGGAGGAAAATTATAATGATGTTATAGTGACTATTGAGATATTTTTTCTGAAATTACGTTCAATTGGGCTAAAAGATAAATTATTAAAACATTCAAACCCAAATCACAATTATTTTTACCCACTAAAATTTATAGACATTTATTTCACTATTTTATATCAATAATCATTCAAACAATCAAATAGTAACAAAAATTATAGGAATAAAAGAATAGTATCGTTGATGAATAGCAACATAAGAAATTTATGTAAACATTTCCCTATAATCTAACCACACTAGACTCCCTTATATAATTATCATTGGGTATACATTTAATCATACCATGTAGAAGGGAAACATAAGAATTTTGTGGTATGAATTGAGCTGTAAGAGAAAAAATATCAACATGTTATCAAGGGTATGAGCATAATCATATAAGAAAACATGAGAATGGGGGATATGAATTTTTAAAAGAGCTTGGAAAAAATAATGTTCTATAAGACAAGATATAAGGACATGTAATTTCTAAATAATGAACATATAACAAAGAAAAAGTGAATAGAATCGTCAGACACTAAACATGATTCAAATATCATAAACATATTCACATGATTATATTGTTAGACTCTGGCATAAACCTATCATTGAAATAGTTTTTGAATCCCACCTTCTCTAAAAATGATAATTTTAAAAAAATTGGCATCAAAAAATCACCCACGTACATTCATGGGCGTGGTATAATCCAAGTGTATACACCTAGGCTCAAGATAAAACCTCTAGTGTAAACCTTTGGATTGGGATAAATCCTCTAGTGCACCCATTAGTGTGGGATAAATAACCTCATACACCTTTTGGATTTGAATAATTCCAGAAATACACAATTTAGATATGGATAAATAATCCAATGTACTATTTGTCTTGGGATAAATCCTATCTTGTACACTTTTTCTAGGACAAATCCTCCAGTATACGATTTAATTTGTGATAAATATTATCATGAACCAATTTTTGTGGGATAAATACTCAAGTGTGGAATTTTTATATTGTGAGATACTTATATTACAAATTAATTTTAGTTTAATATAATACCCCACCGATAATTCATATTTTCATATGGAGCCACATGAAAAATTTCATGAAACACATCCTAAAGAACCCATAGAATGAAGAAATAAATACACATCATTTATAGATGGAATAAGCAAAATATACCTTAAGAATCTAAAATATAGACACCATAATTTCAATCAACCCAACATAGTATTTCACAAGTAAATTTTGAGTGCTATATATGAAAAATAATGACTAAGGATGGATGTGAATTAGAGATAAAGAAATTTTTTTTATCAAACCATAAAAGTGTTATGTATAATTTTTTTACATGGGCATAAGTGATGAAGTTGTGGGTCGAATTAAAAATTTATATGCATAATTTTTTATGAAAATTAAAGAATTAACAAACATCAATTTCAATATTTTGAATCAAATCACAATAACCTATCCTTGGAAAATAAATATATGTTTAAAAATGTGAAGTGAAAACATTTCAAAAATATTTTACTTTTAAATTAAATCTTCAATAATTGAACTATGAAAAAGTATTCAACGTTTTAAGAATGCGATTATAAAATTTTTGTTTTGTGAAAAAGGCATTAATAATAGATCCTTGAAATAAAATAAGTCCTATAAAAATAAATTTGTATTGAAGGTTAAACCATTAGAATTTGAATGAATAGAATACATTTTTAATATTTTTAAACCCCATTCCCTAAAACTATAATCCTAATAAGCAATAATAGTAATTAATATTTAAAATTTTATATTAGAAATATTAATTCGAAAAAGAGATATAGAGTAATATGTTTTACAAATATAAATTATATCTTTTATGGTAAGAAAAAACAAGGGCATGGGGGTTAAACCATCCTTAAAGATACTTTTAATTATATTTAACTATGTTATCAGTTTTGAAATAAAATAATCTTTTTAAATTAAATGTATTTTGAATTTATCTTCCAATATCATGGAATTCAAATTTAAATTTTTTAGAATCGTGGGTTGGATAGAATTTTTTCCGGTAGAAAGAAGTTCTAGAAGAATCATTTCAACTAAATAAAGGAAGTTATGTTATTATGTCCTTGGTATCCATTGAATCAAAATCCTTTTAAATAATGTAAAATAAATTGATACTAAAACACCAGGAATTACTTAAATATATTAATATAATTTCATTAGAATGTAATAATAGTATATTAAATATTTAATAGTGAAAAATAATAAACATATCTTTAAAAATTAAATTTGGAACATGACACCCTTACATTGAATTCCTGCTTAGTTGATCGAACTCTAACAGACAATATAAAAATAAATATATTAGTAACATTATTGAAAAAAATATTAAAAAATATAAAATTTAATTAACCATATTTAAAATTATTTTATACATGTATATTTTTTAGTTATTAATTATTATCATTATCCGTTTTGAGTAACCATGATCAATTTAAACTCGTTAAATAATAGCGTTGTTGTTATTTATTCATATTCAAAATATCATCATTACTAGATCATAAATGTTATAGTAATTAAATTTTTGTAATTTTTTATAATTTCAAAATTTCATTTTTATGAATTTTTGGTTACTATATAGAAAGTTGAATTTGGTGATGAGCATATTAGAAATATTCATAGAAATTTAAATTTTTTTTCTTATATAACGAGTTATATTTTGATATTACAATTATAGAATGAACAAAATAATTATTTAATAATTTATCTCATATATTAAAATTAATTAAATTCTCTAAATAATCAATTATTTAAATTTTCAAAAGCTTTTAGGTTGGGGGTTAAAAACCACATAAAATAATATGACATAACTAATGAATGATTATGTAGTTATTTAATGATACTATCATTATAAAATATCATACTATTTTATTATTAGTGTGATAAACATAAATTTGAATAACTTATATGAAGAATATAACATATAAATACTTATTAAAATATATTAATATTTTTTTTTCTCATAGAAATTTTTATTGTATAGATGAATATAAAACTCTTTTATTGATCATAATATTATTATGATGTAAAAATTGACATTATAGAGGCTTAATAATATGATAATTTTCATTTTAATCTATTGAAACCATTTTCATGTCCATATATATTATGCATTGAGGAAAATAAATATAGAAATATATCATCCCATGAGGATGATATCCCACACATGCACATTTATGATGATTTTATTTTCCCTATAATGGGAAAACTATTAAATATGGTTTATTAGTTTAATATAATAAATATTTCATAAATATATTACCTATGTATGAAATTCACTATTATGACCGTACCTCTACAGTGGTGAATGAAATAGATACATGTTGCATCATGAAGTTGGTTGTATGGACAACACATGAATGCCGATTTTTAAATCATAATAGAGAAGATAAAGTTGGTGAGCCCTTGTAAAATCATTATAATTGAAACAGGTTTTATAATAATACCTATATTACTATTTTATGATAGTTTAATGAAATTCTATGAACATGATATCCATACGAATAAATTGAATCCTGATATCATTGGAATGAAATTTAAACATCACTTCTTGGGTGATCTAATTTGAAAATGTGGTTTGGACATTGATGACTGGTATTTTGATAAGACCCTAAGCTCTTGAAGGAGGAATGTAATGTTTTGTAAGGGTTTAGGTATATTTTTTAATAAAATATGTGGGTTTTTGTGTGAGGGTAGTTGAGGATTGGAGATCCCATTTTATATGTGAAAAATGGATGAACTTTTTGTAAATACCCAAAAATTATTTATAATTAGATGTAACATAATGTAATGGGTCTAAAAAATTATAAAATCATAGATCTGGTAAACGATATGGTATATAATGAACTTAACAACACAATCTCATTAATTTATTAAATAAGTTTGTGTTACTTTATTCTAGGATAATCATTTTTTACACATTTTTTTTAATATCGTGAACAAATTTTTACATGAGTAATTTATACTATATAATAGAAAATTGATTCTCTGTTATTACAAAATTGATACCTAATTATTCAAAATAGGAAATAAATATTGTTATATTACTTCTTTAGCACTGATATAATGTAATTTTAAAACTATATAAATAATGTATTAAAAAAAATCTATGAAATATGTAACATATGATGATTAATGTCAAATATAGAATTTTAAATTAAAAAGACATTTTTAAAATTATATTTTCACTTTTAATGTAATCATTTATTCTTATAGAAGATTTTATTAATTTATAATTCATACATACATACTAATGTATTAAAAAAGGTACTAATATTTTAAAAAATGACACTTTTTAATATTCATCAACATATAAATATTTTAATAGATATCCCAAAACTCATATTAAAGTTATATTGATATATTATAATAAACAAATAATTCAATTTAGAAGAAAATAACATATTGAAATTTTAACCATTATATTTTAAATTAAAAAATTATGAAAATTTATTTTATTGAATATGACATTTATAAATAGAAAGTGTTAATAGTGTCATCTCATACATATTTTGCACTTACTGATGATTATATGTTAGAAAATAAATTAAAATGACTTATATTACCAAAAAAATATTTTATATGTGATGAATTTTAATTTAGAAATTTATTTAAAATATATTTTTTAATGTAAATTTCTTTAATATATTAAATGATACTTATTATATATTTTATAAATGTCATATTTTTTAATTTTTTAATATATTTTTTAATTACCAGAAGATTTATTGTTTATATATTTTTATTATAATAAATATTTTATAATTTTTTGATCAATGATACATGTTGATAAATCAATTTAATTTTATATGTAGTTATATTAAAAATATCATGATGTTAAATTATACTACACTAAAATGAAGTTTTTCATCTGAATTTTAATTATCACTTACTAATGACGTTCGATAATGTAATTTATAACATGACTTGATATTTAATTATATAATTTGGTATCAGTAAAATTTATTCACTTATGATAAATGTAATATCAGTATTTTATTTCTTCTTATCCATTTATGTTAAATAACACTAATGGTTAGGGGTTAATAAATCTTTTATTTTTCCTTGTGTTTATTTTCATACCTAAAATTATTATTCATCATAAACTGGTTTGAGGTATTAAATATGATTCAATATTTTAAAAATAGATACATCACACACACCTATCACTCATCCCCCCTTTCATTAAATTGTTGGTGCTAGTGGAATGTTCAGTTTGAATGATGAAGTAGATAAAAATTACTTTTCTTCTTGATAATTATAATTTAGATCCCCACTCAAAACCCCATTATAGAGTTTCAACAACACAAGACTATTACCTCTCTTGGATATCCCTAATCTATGATGTTATCCTCAATATATAACCACCCATCTCTATGACCACTTATAGTAACTGTTCTAGAGTAGCATGATATATGTAGCTCTCTATGTTAAAGGTTGGTAAGGGCTATAAATCTCACTGAAAATTATCTTTTTGGCCCATCATATACCCGAATATGGCCATCCAAAAACCAAATTTTGATAAAACATGTTTCACGATCTCAGGTTCTACATGAAATTAAACCATATTTTGAAACTTTTCCCACCCCTAAGTTGACTAGTTAGTCTACAACTCTTTCACCTATCAACCATGTCATATTTCACTAGTGGAAGTGGAATGGTATTAAATTACACACCCGCCATTATCATTGTTTTTTAACAGTATTCAAAAACTTCATGGCCTATATGGAATATCAATGAATTAATGGATGATGTCAATGAAACTTTAGTACTATTTTATACTATTAAAATGAAATTAAGATCACTCAATGGGGGATAGTTGGTGTAGCCACCACACTGATCAATTTTTTCAATAAATAAGATGTTCGGTCTAATCTATCCTCATTTGTTGTATATGGATTATAAGATGTAATAGTGGATAAATTAAAAAAATTATTTGATATCTATAAAAAATAACCATAATAATATTTCTGTTCCAATAAAAGGAAATTTTGATATGGGGCTATCATATGACTAGTATATTTGTTAAAATAAAATCGGGTCGGTATAATTTTAAAAATTCTTAGAAACATAGAGTGGATAGATGAATGATCCTATATTCAAAATTATGTATAAAAGGATTTAGTTATGACAATTCATCTCAGAGGTAGATAATAGAAACGATCCACCTAACTCTCTTGGTCATGGATGTTGTTCAAAAATATCATCTATTCATTCCATGAATTATGACAATAACATTGATAATATCATAGCATACCACACATAATTTATTTGTTCATAAGGTTTTATTTTTTATTCACTCTTTCCACTCCATTTATGGTAACAAACATATTCATTTTCATAATGAAATTATATGCATTATTACCCCTTTTTACACAAATAAATAATATTATAGTCCCTTGAAAAAATTTATATGGTGATTTACATTACATTTTTTACATATATATGGTCGAATATTCCTTATTTTATCTTCATTACTTCCCAAGTCTCCATCCATATCCAATTTGGTACAATACATATTTATAATATTTATATATTATTATTCATATTTCAAAAAATATAGTTTATCATAATATTTATTTTTTCAGTCCATCTCCCTTTCTAACAGGTTGATTTTTGACACAATTTATACATTATCCCTCACACACATTGTTAATTTTCGTCATTTTGGTTCTAAAAAAAATAAAATCAAAAGAGATAACATGGGTGACAAAACATTAATAATATTTGAGGATTATCAAAATCATAAAATATTTTAAACATCAAAAATTTATATTGTCATGTTGGATTATAATTCCAATGATTTAACCTATATCAATTTTTTACATAGTCTGTCTTATGTTGGATTCTCTTCTTATTGTTAACCATATATATAAATGTAAATAAGAAATAAGACATTTATAGAGGTTCATGAGGGGAATGTTATCATCTATAGAATATCCCATTTGAGTGTCTAGCATGGTTTGTAGTCTTAGGTCCAATAATTATGCATTAGAGTGTTGAATGAGTCAATGATCAACTACCCATTTGGGGTTATAACCATAACGATGTACCATTCCTTATCCATATCCATTTTCTAGAATATAGAATGATATGTATTGATTTAAAAAATGTTTAATAATGAAATTTACATAATATCGGGATATCATCCAATAAATATACTCCTATATATCGGTTTTTTCTATGGTTTTATAAAAATAATAACAATGGTGACTAAATTAATCAATGAAAATAACTAAACTAATACTAACAAATAACTAAAATCTCTTTTGACAGAAACTAATGTTATTCATGTAAAATATAAAAAATATTTAATTATATGATATGAATGATCATTTCATATGTAAAATAACAACATGAACTGAAGAACCTAATGTATTTAATGAATAATAACAGAAGTATTTTGTGTGAGCATTTCTATACAATCAAACATTACTCTGATAGCATTTAAAATTCTTATAATTGATACTAATATTCATAAACATGGGACGGGGAATATAAGAACATGGTGTGCTAAAATGATCGGTAGTGGACATATTACCAAAATGAAATTAAGGGTTTGATCATAATAATATGATTAAACATCAGTATGGGATGAATATGTTATTAAAATATCATGTAGAAATAATTATTTTTCAAATATCATGATAGGAGGATATGTAATATCAAATGAAAAAACAAATAATGTTTGAAATTCTCATGGAATCAGTAGACATAAAACATGATTCACGTGGAATAATCATGACCACAAGAATATTACCATCTCATGTGGAATAAACATAAACATAATCATATAAATCATAAGCTAGGGATACCCACCAAGAAATTCTTTATAATATAGACATTGGATAATCATGAATGTGCCTTCTTGGTCTTGGGATAATACTCCCAAGTACCTACGATCATGGTAAAATACATTACATACACAGATTTTGGTTGGGTTAAATAATTATATATACACTTTTGATTGGGATAAATCATCTCAGTCAGCCTTTGTGTTGTGATAAATCCCTCAGTGCACCCTTTGGATTTGAATATATCCTCTACTGTAACACTTGAATAGGGATGAAAACATATGTGTACCCTTTTGAGATCATGTGATATAAACATAACAAATACATTGGAGGGATACATAGGACACCACCTCTAAATAAACCCAACATATTTTGACATGATAAAAAAATTAATTAGACACATTATAATAAATCCTTCGGTAAAATAGGATTTACAACATTTATGAATTGTCCCAACATTATTAAACTAAATAATGTAAATGGTTGTCCCCCAAAAAATTAACACCCCAAAATAATTTTAATAATTTAATTTATATGGTGATAAATGTAACATTACTTCCATTGATGTTAGTACATTATATTTAAATAGGAAATAATAGAAATTCACACAAAGAACTTTTAGAAAAAACATTTAACAATTGAATATTTGAAAATGATATAGACCACCTTAAAATATCATTCTTAGAATGGTCTCTTTTAAAATATTGAAAATGATAAATTCTGAAGAAAAATATTTTGAAATAAATATTTTTAATTTTTCAATAGTGAATACATAATTGTTTTAAAAATGTCAAATGAAAACATTTATGAAAATAATAATTTCAAAAATACTCTTCATTAACCATGGAAAATACATATGGGCTTAAAAAATGGGATATGAAATATTTGTGAAACTATAAATTGTTTAAAATAAAAATCCATAATATAAAATTGAAGTATAATAATTTTTATTAAAATAAAACAGGAGTAGAAGATAAAAAATTTATTATCAAAGGATGAGTTTTTATATTTTTAAATAAGATTGGCAAAAACACATATCAAGAAAAGACTTAATAAAATATATATTTGAAAGGACGTGTGTGGAAATTTAATGGTCACATAAGATAACTAATATTTTGGTTTTAAAAAATTAATTATATCTTATTCTAGGAGTTATTCTTAACAGTAATATTCATTCTGATAATGAAAATTTTCATGACCCGACTCAATGGGTCCCGAGATGCAACTTCCCCAATCTCCCCTCCAATAGCCCATGGGCTTTTGAATAGTACTACGAAGTCATATAACATGAATGGAAGACATAACACTCAAGTAATTGTATGAACAAACACATCGTAAATCCAATAAATTTCTTAAATGTAAAATAACAATATGAAAAGCATGCGTACATCTATAATCCCACAAACATAGTATGATAAAAATATACTAGAAAGTGTAAAATGTTTCCAAATATAAGCCCTAAAAAACTAGAATGCAACTCCCACATTCTAAAAATTAGGGGAATGAAGTCAAATAAAACTGGAATAAACACCTTGAAATGTCTAGAACAAACAATATCCACCAAGTCCATGTCTTAAAAAGACTCCCCAAAATGTTCATTCATCTTCATAACAGACCACACGTGCAGGAAGAGCCCTTATAGATGTAAGTATAACAGTACATTATAGGACACCAAAAAATCAGAATCTTTAATGCAACAAGAGTAACAATTATATCTAAATAGGTATATTTTGACACCACATATAATAATCAAAACTAAATATACTCAACAAAGGTAAAAAATATAAAGATAAGAACAAAACTATAAGTACTACATAGGATTCCTATTCTAAGGTAACAAATAATTGTAACGACCCAAAGATTCATTAATGGAAATCCATCTTGATCAAATTAAATGTCTCTTTATCTTTACATAAAATGTCAACTTCATTGGTCTTATGATACGAATTTTTATAGTTGCTAATATAGTCGTTGAACAGTGATCACATGATTAGTATAAATATAGGGCATTAACAAATCCAATTTACTCAGACAAAAGAAGCGATGGCCTCATCCAGAGGAATTCCTCCATACGAAGCCCATTTGTCGGAGCATGGAAAAGAGTTGGTGTCCTTGGGCTTTTCTCTTGACCAAGCCCAATCTGGGCTTCATCATGTCAAGATCAAACAGGACCGTCTATGGGAGATATAGAAGTTGATTGAAATTACCACTCGAGCGATGGTATCTGAGCCACCCCAAGAGTCTGTCACCATCGCACACCTTACCCATAGTTCTTATGCGGCTGTTTTAAAGGGTTATGTAACAAATCACTAGTACTATGTTCATGTATATTATTTTTTATATAATAATAAATATACCTTCTTGTCATTATCGATACATTGTAAATAGTTTTTAATGTACAAATAGTGTTTTATGTTATTATATAATTAAGAATTATATTTTTTAAAATTAAGTGATTTATGATTTAAATAATATTTTAATAAAATATTATTTTTATTATTAAATTAATTTTTATTAAATATAAATGATCTTATAATTTTATGAATACAATTATAATTTTTATTAATGTTTGAAGGCTATTTCTGTCAAAACCCATGAGTTTTCGATAAATTTCAGATTTTATTTTAAATTTAATAATTAACATTTAGAAAATTATATAGCTAAATTAAATTTTATTTCTATAATCTGGATGTCGAAATTATCCAACAGTGAATTTTTCATAATTTTCTGAGACAGTCAAATTTTTTGGTAAAAATTAAATACCATTTAAATATATAATGTGTTTTATGACATCATAATGACCCAATAGTGATGTAATAAAATACTATAATCTGTATCATCGGAAAATATATGTTTTAACATAAAATTAATGTGATTTTGGATTTTTTTGATTTACTTTTCAAAACATTAATGGACCCCTCAAGACTTAATAATCACCTTGTCTTTTTAAATAAATTTCCATGGGAGTGTTACTCCCCTCCTCATAAGAAACCCTATTATTTTAAGAATTTAGGCCTTTGGACTTATAAAATATTTTTTTTCTTCTTCCCATTGCCAAAATCCATGGTAAAAAACCAAGGGATGGTTTGTGGTTTGGATTAATTTAATATAAGGTTCCCAAACCTAAATAATAAGGAATTCCCTCACCTTTCCTTTATAAACCCACAAATGCTCCCACTTACTCCTAAATAAATGCCTTTGGGGGTCATACAACCTCTTCCCTACTCTCTCTAGAATCCTTCCAAGGTGCACCAAGCTCCCAAGAAGCCTCTCTCATGCCTCTCTCAAGCCTTTGGAAGCACACTTCCATGTAAGGGTTTTTTCTTCCTTTCTTATTTTTGTCAATTTTTCATTAAGTTTTTTAGCCCTTTTAATTTCAATTATGAATGTTGGGGTATGATTTTTATCCTCCCTCATTCTACCCACTATATGTTTGAATGATTGGAAACCCCTTTATCTCTCATTAAATTCCTCCCATATACACACGTTATTATTCCGAAATTTCGAAAGGAACTTCTCTCTCCTCTTTTACATTCAAGTAATAATTTTGTATCCTGAATCTATATTCCCATAAAATTATTGAGAAATGTATCTATACGACCTCATTACTTTACATTACATGTAAATATAATGAGGAACCCCTTTCTCTCTCATCAACCATTTTTATGAATTCTTATGCCATGTCGTTACGCTGGCGAAATTGCACCAATTTTCTAAGTCAATGCCTTTGTGTAGTGAATACCATGCCCATTTCACCATCAAGGGTATTCAACTTTTTGCACATTTACTAATTGATTATAATGTTTCTTGTATGAATTACACATTCCTTTATCATGGAATAAATTATTATATTCAATGAATCCATGTTTTATGATCCATGTGGCACACTTATGCATGAAATGAATTGTTTAAGAAGGGTGCACCCTTATAGCGCTCCAATGCATTAGGTAAATTATAGTATCATGATTCATCATGTGAAATGTTTTTTGACTCATGATAATTCAAGTGCAATGAGGGTTTACTCGTTCTTCATGTGCAATGAGGATTTACTCATGCTCCATGTGCAATGAGCTTTGGCTCATGCTAATTCCATGTTAAATGTTGTTTCCACATTTCCATGTTATGATTATCATGATTTTCATGACTTTATGTTCATGCTTCTCTTCTGGTCTATTGATGTGTGTATTTTCTAATATGTATTGTACTCCTCATGTATTCTGTGTTTATTCTATTACTGGGCTTTATAGTTCACCCTTTTCTTATGCATGTCCTCAGGTTATCCCATGCAATGCAAAGTATGAGGGAATGTAGTGGTCATGTATATGAAGTTTTTAGTAAAGATGTTGTATTTCATGTTTTAAGATGTTATGTAATTATCCTAAGCCCCAAATACACTAGACCTCCTGATATTCCATGTTGTATGAAGTGATTAGTTTATGTAATAAATCATCTTTATTTTTGTAATAAAAGAAGGGCTGTCAAAGTTCCTATCAGAGGATAGGTTTGATTATTTATTGGATTAGGATTAGAAAACCATATTAAAACCCTAGAGACAAGACTATGTATAATAAAAACATCCCTATGTTTTTTATGTTTTGAGTATGTATTTTATAACGAAAATATATCGATGTATGGATACGAGTAGGTAGAGGCAGCTCTAGCACAGATTTATCCTAGGGGTAAACCCAAAAAACACCGTTTTGAGCTAGACTGGAACAGGAACTGGTGCATGATAACGGGCCTTGCTGCACTCTTGGTTACGACACTCCCGGGGGATAAGCTTTGGTAAATTCAGAATCTTAGTATGAACCCTTATTAAGGGAATTAAAAAAATGTCCCTAAGAATATATATTCGAAAGTAGATCATGAAAATCCTAGATTGAATCCTATAGAATCATGAGTTAAGGAAATAAATGTTTATTTATAATTCATCAAATTTTGTAATTGGATTACCCGTTATGTGTTACCCCTAACTTTCCGTTTATTCCAGCCAATGACCGATAATAGGAGGACTCGGGCTACCAACTGTTGTGATCAGTGTGATGATTGTACTAATGAGATGACCATTCCAATGGGAGTGGGAATCACGATCTTTTCCACACTTCTCTCTCAGCTAACTCATGTTTTGAATAGATACACGGGTCAAGAGGAACGTTCAACCCACCCTAAGAAAGAACAAGTCACTATCAAGAGCTTCATGAGATAATGGCCTCCTACTTTTAGTAGATCATCTGATCCCATGATTTCTGAACAATGGATAAACTCCACTGAAAAGATCATCCCCATCCTTCAATGTTCCGAACAAGAGAAGGTTATCCTGGCGGCTTATTGTATGGTTGGTGAAGCTGATCAATGGTGGATGTTGATTACAAATAAGAACCCTGAGGAGGATATCAAGGTGTTGGAATGGAAGGATTTCTGAAAAATGTTTTCGATAAATATTTTCCACACACCCTCCATCTTAAGATGGAAAAAGACTTCCTTTCCCTCAACCAAAATGGCGAAGAATCTGTTTTAGCATATGAGGAAAACTTCATAGGGATTTCACGATAATCTTCCAGCATTGTCGTTACCCTAGAATGCAAAGTGGATATCTTCTTTGGTGGGTTGAAGCCTAGCCTATGGAAATCATTAGCAATCTGTGACTTCAACAGCTATGACGAAATTGTCTTATGTTCCCTCAAGGTCGAAATGGAGATCATAGAATCACATGGGTATCATGGGGATACGAAGCGTAAGGTGGACTTTAATACTAGTGGTCCAATGGATAAATCCAACTGTGAGAGAAATATCCAGCACCACACTTTCCAAAAGTGTGGAAATAAGAACCATGTAAAATTTCTATAAGGGGATAAGGAAATGTTACATGTGTGGAAGAGAAGGGCACCTACCTGTTAACTGTCGGAAAGAAAGTCCCACAGCTGCGACAGAGAAGAGGAATGATATGTTCGAACCTCAACGCATTGTTCAATTCTACAAAGGAAAAGAACTGTGTAAATTTTTAATTTAGTTCCCTATTCCAAGGGTTTTTGGAGGCATCCAATAACCTCCAAGGCATCATGGAAGCGATTTTTCCATCACTTCTGCAGAAGTGAACCCTGAAAACGAAGTGGTGATAGGTACACTAGTTAATTATTCAAGAATAGTGAACATAGTTTTTTATTCAGGTTCCACGAATTCTATTATATCTTGAATGTTTAGTAGAACAATCCTAGCACCACCACAAATCATGGAAGAGAAAATGTCAGTGAGTACGGAAAATGGGGAAATCATTGCATCCCTTGAATATAAGTCCTCCCCTATTATAATTTGTGGATTGAATTTCTTGGTGAACCTCTCCATACACCCTTTTGTTGATTTTGATGAAATTGATGGAATGGATTGTCTTTCCTTATGTAGAGCCAACATAAATTGTCAGGAGAGGGAAATCACACTCCATGTGGAGAATCAACCCCCGATTATTTACATGTTTACGGAGGAAGATGAATCTACTTTAGCTCTATCATCTCAAGCATGGATATTACTACCCTATGAGCATGCATATCTGGCTTAGATGATTGAGTCGAAGGAAGAAAATTTCCTTGAAGAAATGCCCATTGTGAGGGAATTTGCGGAATTGTTTCCAGAGGAATTGTCTGGTCTTCCTTCTACAAGAGATGTTGAATTCTCAATTGAACTAATACCTGGGGCATTACCAATATCCAATAATCCATATAGAATGTTTGTTTTAGAGTTTGACGAGCTAAAGAAACAACTACAGGACAATCTGGATAAAGGGTTTATACGCCCAAGTGCTTCACCAAGGGGGGGGGGAACCAGTCCTCTTCATCAAGAAGAAGGATGGGTCAACGCATCTTTGCATCGATTATTGTGAACTTAACAAAATCACAATAAAGAACATGTATCCTCTGCCATAGATCGATGAATTTTTTAATCAACTGCATGGAGCACAATAATTCTCTATGTTAGATTTGTGGTTGGGATATTATCAAGTAATGGTGAAGAAGGAAGATGTCCCCAAGACTACATTTTGGGCATGATACGGGCACTATGAATTCATAGTAATGCATTTTGGATTCACCAATGCTCCAACAATATTCATGGACATGATGAATAGTGTATTTACAGATTACCTCGACAAATTTGTGGTAGTCTTTATAGATGATATTGTAATATACTCAAAAATCAAGGAGGATCATGAGAAGCATTTAAGAACAGTACTAGAGACATTGTACAAGGTGAAGCTCTATGAAATGTACAACAAGTGTGAGTTTTTGTTGAAGGAGGTCTCATTATTGGGCTATATCTTCATAAGCAATGATATATCTGTGGATCCCTCCAAAACAAGTGCAATTGAGGGATGACTGAGGCCAACATCAGTAACAGATATCCGTAGATTCATGGGGTTAACTAGATATTATCAACTTTTTTTGAGAAATATATCACAATTGTCCAACCATCTTACCAAGATAACTCGA
This sequence comes from Viscum album, assembly GCA_963277665.1. NCBI lineage: Eukaryota > Viridiplantae > Streptophyta > Magnoliopsida > Santalales > Viscaceae > Viscum > Viscum album. The sequence continues at coordinate 287,032,064 of OY728131.1, forward strand.
AACGGAGTATAGATTTCATGGAGTGATGAATGTGATTAATGCTTCAAGGAGTGGAAAAAATGGCTTATCACTGTGCTCGTGCTCACATTACCCACATGTGGGAAAATTTTGGTGGTATTTAGTGATGCTTCGATGAAGGGCTTAGGTTTGTGCTAATTCAGAATGATAAATTGATATCCTATTCCTTAAGTCAGTTGAAAATTCATGAGTGAAACTATTCAACGCATGATCTGGAGTTGGCGGCGGTGATGTTTGCCTTAAAAATCTGGGAGCATTATCTCTATAGGGAGAAATGTGAGATATATAAAAATATATTTACACAGAAAGAGCTTAATATGCGCAAGAGAATATGGATAAAGCTCATCAAGTATTATGAATATTAAATACATTACCACCCTAGGAAAGAGAAAAAGGTGGAAGATTCCCTAAGTAGAAAGGACCCAGCGATTCTATCAACGATGAGAGTAGAGAAGGATCCAATATTATTAGACATGATGAAGATGGACATGGGAATCATAAAGAAGGGAACATCATCAATCCTTTCACAAATGATTACTCAACTGTCTCTTTTGGAAAGGTTAAAGGATGATCAAAAAAATTATGTGGGAATTCAGGAAAAACTGGAAGCTATCAAAAAAGGGTAATCCTTGGAGTTTAATGTTAATGAAGAAGGAATTGTGAGGGTTGGGAAAATAATATGTGTTCCATCAAGTCCGGAGCTGTAGAAGGAACTTTTGGATGATGCACATAGTTCAAATTTCTCAATTCACCCAAGGAGCACAATGATGTATCGAGACCTCCGAGAAATCGTTTGGTGGGGTAATTTGAAAAAGGAGATCACTGAATATACAAAAAAGTGCATGGTGTGATAGTATGTGAAGGCAGAGAGACAGATGTCTAAGGGGATGATGCAACCATTGCCCATACCAGAAAGTAAATGGGATAAAATCACCATGGACTTTGTCACCGGACTTCCAAGGACATCCAAAGGAAAAAATGCAATCTGGTTTGTTGTGGATCATCTTACAGAGACTTCACAATTCATTGCTATTCGGGATGATTTATCATTGGATCAACTGACATAGATATATATCAATCAAAGTGGTAAGGCTGCATGGAGTGCCACTATCTATTTTGTCTGACTAAGATCCATGAATCACCTCTATGTTTTGGAAGAGACTTTAACATGCTCTAAATACTAAACTAATCTTCAGTACGTCCTATCATCCTCAAAATGATGGCCAATCCGAGCGGACTATCCAAACACTTTAAGACATGTTGAGAGCATGTTAAATAGACATTAAAGGAGGTTGGGATCAAAATCTCCCTCAGGTTGAGTTCTCATATAATAAAAGTTTCCACTGAAGCATCCAAATGGCATCATATGAATCCTTGTATGGGAAAAGGTGCAGAACATCGGCATGTTGGGATGAGGTCGGTGAACGTAAGCTGCTCAGGCCAGCAATGGTCGAGGAAATTGTGGAGAAGGTGAAAACCATTCAGCAGCATTTCAAGGCAACCCAGAGTCGACAGAAGTGTTATGTAGATAATATTCAATGAGACCATGAGTTTAAAGTTGGAAACATGGTGTTTCTACTCATATCTCTGTGGAAGAAGTTCATGTGGTTCTGAAAGAAAGGGATGTTAATTCCTAGGTACATCGGCCCCTTTGAGATTTTGATCGTGTCGGGGCTGTGGCCTATCGACTAGAACATCCACCTACCATGGTCGAATTACTTGATTTCGTTCATGTATCCCTCTTATGGATGTACATACTGGACCCTTCACATGTACTCTCTTCTGAGGTGGTACAATTGGAAGATGATCATTCTTATGAGGAGTAACCAGTGAAGATATTAGATCGTAGAGAAAAAAGTTTTACAAACTAAGGCAATTCCCCTCGTCAATGTGTTGCGGAGAAACCAAAAGTTTATAGAAGCGACATGAGAATCAGATGGAATTATTAAGTTGAGTTACCCACATATATTTTAGTGTGGGAAAAGGAAAATTTCGAGGGTGAAATTTATTAAGGGGTGAATATTGTAACGACCCAAAGATTCATTAATGGAAATACATCTTGATCTAATTAAATGTCTCCGTATGATTATATAAAATATCAAATTCTTTGGTTTTATGTTATGAATTTTGACCATTTCTAATATAGTCGTTGAACAGTGATCAAATGATTAATATAAATATAGGGCTTTAACAAATCCAATTTACTCAGACAAAAGAAGTGATGGCCTCATCCAGTAGAATTTCTCCATAAAAAGCCCATTTCTCGAAGATCAGAAAAGAGGTGGAGTCCTTGGGCATTTCAATTGACCATGTCCAATACGAGCTTTATCATGTCAAGCTCGAAAGAGACCGTCTAAGAGAGATGAGGAAGTTGATAGAAATTACCACTCAAGCGATGTTATCCGAGCAACCCCAAGAGTCTGTCACCATCGAAAACCTTACCCTTAAGTCATATGTGGCTGTTTTAAGGGGTTAGGTAACAAATATCTAGTACTATGTTCAAGTATATTATTTATGTATATAATAATAAATATACCTTCTTGTCATTATCGATACATTGTAAATAGTTTATAAAGTATAAAGAGTGTTTTTTGTTATTATTTAATTAAGAATTATATTTTTTTAAATTAAGGGATTTTTGAATTAAATAATATTTTAATAAAGTATTATTATTATTTTTAAATTAATTTTTATTATATATAAATGATCTTATAATTTTATGAATGAAATTATAATTTTTATTAAGGTTTTAAAGCCATTTCTGTCAAAACCCGAGAATTTTCGATAAATGTCAGTTTTTATTTTAAAAGAGAAAATTAACATATTTAGAAAATTATTTAGGTAAAATATTTGTTATTTCTGGAATTAGGACATCGAAATTATCCAATGGTGATTTTTTCATAATTTTCTGAGACAGTAAAATTTTTGGGTAAAAATTAAATACCATTTAAATATATAATGTGTTTTATGACATAATAATAAACCAATAGTTATGTAATAAAATAATATAATATTTATGATCGGAAAATATATATAATACCATTAAAATAATGTGATTTTCGATTAGTTTGACATACTTTTCAAAGCATTAATGGACCCCTCAAGAATTATTAAACACCTTGTCTTTTTAAATTAATTTCCATGTGAGTGTGACTCAACTCCAAATAAGGAACCCTATTATTTTAAGAAGTTAGGACTTTGGAAATATACAATATAGTTTTCCTCTTAATTTTTCCAATAACCATGGGCAAAAACCATGGGATGGTTTGTGCATTGGATTAATTTAATATAGGGGTCCCAAACCTAAATAATAAAGAATTCCCTCACCTTTCCTATATAAACCCACCCAAGATCCCACTTCTTCCTCACTCAAAGCCATTGGGGTTCATCCAACATCTGACCTAATATATCTAGAATCCTCCCAAGGTGCCTCAAGCTCCCAAGAATCCTCTCTCAAGCATCTCTCAAGCATTTGGAAGCACACTTCCATGTAACGGGTTTTCTTCCTTTCTCATTTTTGTCCAATTTTCATTAAGTTCTTTTTCCCTTTTTATTTCAATTATGAATGTTGGGGTATGGTTTCACACCTCCCTCATACTAACATATTTATGTCTTAATGATGGGAGACCCCTTTCTCTCTCATTAAATGCCTCCCATGTACACCTGTTACTATGCCGAAATTCCGAAAGGAACTTCTCTCTCCTCTTTTACATTCAAGAAATACTTTTGTATCATGAATCTAAATTCCATTACATTTGTTGGGACATTTATATATATATGAAATCTTTACTGTCCATTACATGTAAATATGATGAGGAACCACATTCTCTCTCCTCAACCATTTTTATGAATTCTTATGTCACGCAGTTACGCTGCCGAAATTGCACCAATTTTCTAATCTAATGCCTTTGTTTTGTGAATACCATGCCCATTTATCCATTAAGGGAAATCACCTTTATGTACATTTACTTATTTATTATAAAGATTCATGTATGAATTCCACATTCCTTTATCATGGAATTAATGATTATGTTTAATGAATCCATTTGGCACACTTATGCATGAAACGTATTGTTTAAGAATGTGGCACCCTTATAACGCTCCAATGCATTGGGTAAAGTGTAGTATCATGAAACATCATGAGCAATGAGTGTTGACTCATGCTAATTCAAGTGAAATGAGGGCTTACTCGTGGTTCTTGTGCAATGTGGATTTACTCATTCTCTATGTGCAATGAGCCTTGGCTCATGCTAATTCTATGTTAAGTGTTGTTGCAACATTTCCTTGTTATGATTATCATGCTTTATCATGCCTTTATGTTCATGTTTCTCTTGAACTCTATTGTAATGCCTATTGTCTAACATGTATTTTACTCCTCATTTATTCCATGTTTATTCCCTTATTGGGCTTTATAGCTCTCCCTTTTCTTATGCATGTCCTCATGTTATCTGATTCAATGCTAAGTACGAGGGAATGTAGTGGTCATGTAAAAGAAGTTTTCAATAAATATGTTGTATTTCATGTTTTAAGATGTTATTTAATAATCATAAGACCCGAAGAAACAATACATCTATATCTTCCATGATATATCATGTGATTAGTTTATGTAATAAATCATCTTTAAGTTTGTAATAAAATCAGGGTTGTCATATTGGTATCAGATGATAGGTTTAGTTATTTTTGGGATTAGGATAAAAAAACCCTAGTAATGCCTTTGAGGAAAGACTAAGTATAATAAATACATCCCTACGTTTTTGTATGTATTGAGTACGTGGTTTACCAATCAAATACATCCATGTCTGGATACGACCAGGTAGAGGCAGCTCTGGCACAGATGTATCCTAGGGGTAAAACCCGAAAACAAGGCTTTGAGCTAGACACGAATGGGCACCGGTGCACGAAAAAGGTCCATGTCACACTCTTGGTTACGACACTACCAGGGGATATGCATTGGTATATTCACAAGCATAGTATGAACCCTTATTAAGGGAATTAAAAAAATTCCCCTAAGAATATATGTTATAAAGTAGATCATGAAAAGCCTAGATTAAAACATATAGACTCATGAGTTAAGGAAATAAAAGTTTATTTATAATTCATAAAGTTTTATCTTTGGATTACCCTTTATGTTTTACCCCTAACATTCCTTTTATTCAAGCATGTGGCCTCTAATAGGTGGACTCAGGCAAACAACCTTTGTGAAGATCAGTGTGATGATTGTACTAATGAGATTCCTAATACAATGGGAGTGGGAATCGCGAACTTTTCCATGCTTCTCTCTCAGCTAACTCAAGTATTGAATATAAGCATGGGTAAAGAGGAACGTTCAACCCCACCAAAGATAGAACAAGTTGCTATCAAGAGCTTCATGAGACAAATGCCTCCTACTTTTAGTAGATCATCTGATCCCACGATTCCTGAACGATGGATAAACTCCATTGAAAAGTTCATCTCCATCCTTAAATGTTCTGAAAAAGAAAAGGTTCTCCTAGAGGCTTATCATTTGGAGGGTGAAGCTGATCAATGGTGGGCGTTGATCAAAAATACGAATCCTGAGGTGGAGAGCGATGCGTTGGAATGGACGGATTTCTGGAAGATGTTTTTTGATAAATATTTTCTGTGCACCGTCCGACTTAAAATGGAAAGGGACTATAATTCCCTTAAGGAAAAAGGCGAATAATCTGTTGGAGCGTATGAGGAAAACATCACAAGGATTGTACAGTACGCTTCCGGCTTTGTCGTTACCCCAGAATTTAAAGTGGACCGCTTCTTTGGTTTGTTGAAGCCTCGCCTATGGAAAGAATTATCAATCAATGACTTTGATAACTATGAATAAATTGTCTGATGTTCTCTCAACGTCAAAATGGATATTGGAGAATCACATGGGTATATGGGGATATGAATCGTAAGGTGGACTTCAATGCTAGTGGTCCGATGGATAAGTCCAACGGTGCTAGGATGTTCCAGCACCCCACTTGCCAAAAGTTTGTAAATAAGCACCCTGGAAATTACCTTAAGGGGACGAGGAAATGGTTCAGGTATGGAAGAGAAGGGAACCTAGCTATTTACTGTTGTCAAGAAAGACCCGCAACTATGACAGAGGAGAGGAACACTTTGTTAGAACCTCAACGTTCTATTCAATGCTACAAATGAAAAGAACCCGATCATTTTGAAAATCAGTGCCCTAAGCCAAGGGTTTTTGGAGGCAACCAATAGCCTCCATGGCAGCAAGGAAGAGCATTTCACATCACATCTGTTGAAGTAAACCCCTACAATGAAGTGGTGACAGGTACGCTAGTTATTCATTCAATAATAGCGAACATACTTTTTGATTCTGGTTCTATGCATTCTTTTATATCTTGAAAGTTTATTAGAATAATCCCTGCACCACCAATAATCATGGAAGTAAAGATGATGGTGAGTACAAAAAATGGGGAAATCATTGAATCCCATGAATATATGTCCTCCCGTTTTATAATATGTGGATTGAATTTCCTGGAGAACCTCGTCATACCCCCTCAGGTGTAATTTTATGCAATTCATGGCATGGATTTACTTTCCTTATATAGAGCCAACATAAATTGTCCAGAGAGGAAAATCACACTCTATATGGAGAATCGAACCCCAATTATTTACAAGTGTGAGTAGGAAGATGAATATACTTTAGCTCCATCATCTCAAGAATGGATATTACTGCCCTTTGAGCACGCATATCTGTCTTAGATGATTGAGTCCAAGGAAGAAACCATCCTTGAAGAAATGCCTATTGTGAGGGAATTTGCAGAAGTGTTTCCTGAGGAACTTCCCGGTCTTTCTCCTAGAAGAGATGTTTAATTCTCAATTGAACTTATACCCGGGGCATTAAAAATATCCAATACTCCATATAGAATGGTTTTTGTAGATCTTGAGGAGCTAAAGAAACCACTACAGGAGAATTTGGATAATGGGTTTATACGCCCAAGTGCTTCACCATGTGGTGCATCAGGCCTCTTCGACAAAAAGAAGGATGGGTCAATGCGGATTTTCATCGATTATCATGAACTTAACAAAATCACGATAAATAACAAGTATCCTCTTCCACGGATCGGTGACTTGTTCGAATAGCTGTGTGGAGCATAATAATTATCTAAGGAAGATTTTTGGTCAGGATATTATCATGTAATGGTGAAGAAGGAAGATGTCCCAAAGACTGCTTTTCGTACAAGATACGGGCACTATGAATTCATAGTAATGCCTTCTGGACACACTAATGCTCCAGAAATCCACATGGAATTGATGAACAAAGTCTTTGGAGATTACCTTTACAAATTATTGGTAGTCTTTATAGATGATATTCTGATATACTCCAAAACCAAGGAGGATCATGAGGAGCAATTAAGAACTGTACTAGAGACTTTTCGCAAGGAGAAGCTCTATGAAAATTAAATCAAGTGTGAGTTATGGTTGAAAGAGGTCTCATTCATGGGCTATATTATCACATCCAATGGGATATCTGTGGATCCCTCCAAAATAGATGCAATTGAGGGATGGACGAGGCCAACATCTGTAATGGATATCCATAGCTTCTTGGGGTTAGGTGGATATTATCGACGATTTGTGAGAAATTTCTCACGATTTTCCAACCCTCTTACCAAGCTACCTCAAAAGGGAGTAAATATTTCTTAGAGTGATGAATGTGAAGAAAGCTTCAAGGTGTTGAAATGGAGGCTTATCACTACACCTATGCTCACTTTATCCACATGTGGAGAAATTTTTGTTGTATTCAGTGATGCTTCAAAGAAGGGCTTAGGATGTGTGTTGATGCAGAATGATAAAGTGATATCCTATGCCTTAAGGAAGTTGAGAATCCATGAGCAAAACTATCCAATGCATGATCTGGAGTTGGCAGTGGTGATCTTTTCCTTTAAAATCTGGCGGTATTATCTCTATGGGGTGAAATGTGAGATATATACTGACCACCAGAGTCATAAATATATATTCACATAGAATGATATTAATATGCTCCATATAAGATGGATATATCTCATTAAGGATTATGACTTTTCAATACATAAATACCCTGGAAAAGTGAACAAAGTGGAATATGCCCTATGTAGAAAGGACCCAGTGATTCTATAAATGATGAGAATAGAGAAGGATCCAATATTTTTAGACTTGATGAAGATGGAAATGGGAATCATAAAGAAGAGACCATCATCAATCCTTTCACAAATGATTGTTCTACTGTCTCTTTTGGAAAGGTTAATGTATGTTTAAAAGGATGATGTCGGAATTCAGGAAAAAGTGGAAGTTATAAAAAAATGGAAATCATTGGAGTTTTATGTCGATGAAGAAGGAATTGTTCTGTTTTGGAAAAGACTATGTCTTCCATCATGTTAGGAGCTGATGAAGGAACTTTTGGATGATGCACATAGTTCAAATTTCTCTATTCACCCAGGGACCACAATAATGTATCGAGATCTCTGAGAAAAAATTTGGTGGGATAATATGAAAAAGGAGATCGCTGAATATACATCAAAGTGCCTGGTGTGCCAGCAAGTTAAGGCAGAGAGGCAGAAGTATAAGGGGATGATGCAACAATTGCACATACCAGAATGGAAATGGTAGAACATCACCATGGACATTGTCACCGGACATCCAAGGACATCCAAAGGCAACAATGCCATCTGGGTTGTTGTGGATCATCTTAAAAAGACTGCATAATTCTTTTCTATTCGAGAGGATTTCTCATTGGATCAACTGGTACATATATATATCAGGGAAGTGGTAAGGATTCATGGAGTGCCACTATCTATTGTTTCTGACCGAGATCCAAGATTCACCTCTATATTTTGTAAGAGTCTTCAACATGCTCTGAATACTGAACTGAACTTCAGTACGACCTATCATCCTCAAACTGATGGCCAATCCGAGCAGACTATCCAAACACTTGAGGACTTGTTGACAGAGTGTTCAATGGACTTTAAAGCAGTATGGGATCAACATATCCCTCTTATTGAGTTCTCTTATAATAACAGTTTCCACTAATGAATCAAAATGGCACCATATGAAACCCTATATTGGAAAAGGTGAAGAACACTGTCATGTTGGGATGAGGTCGGTGAACGTAAGCTGCTCGCACCGGAAATGGTCGAGGAAATGGTGGAGAAGGTGAAGACTATTCAACAGCATTTCAATGCAGCCCAGAGTCGACAAAAGAGTTATGCATATAATCGTTGACTAAACCATGATTTTAGAGTTGGATACATGGTGTTTCTATGAAAATCTTCGTGGAAGAAGGTCATGAGGTTTGGAAGGAAAGGGAAGTTATGTCCAAGGTACATCATCCCCTTTGATATTCTTGATCATGTTGGGGATGTAGCCTATCGACTAGCACTTCCACCTACCATGGCCAAATTACAATATTTCTTTCATGTACCCCGCTTAAGGAAATACATACCGGACACTTCACATTTACTCTCTTCTGATGTAGTGCAATTGAAAGATGATCATTCTTATGAGGAGAAACCAGGGAAGATCTTAGATCATAGAGAAAATGTTCTAAAAAATAAGACAATGCCCCTTATCATGGTAGTGGGGAGAAACCAAATGTTTGAAAAAGTGACTTGGGGATCGAAGGGAATGATGAAGCCGAGTTACCCACATCTGTTTTAGTGTGGGAAAAGGGAAATTTCGAGGAAAAATTTCTTTAGGGGGGAATATTGTAATGACCCAACGTTTCATTAATTGAAATCACTCTTGATCTAAAAATTGTCTCTTTATGTTTATATAAAATGTCAACTTCTTTGGTTTTATGTTAAGAATTTTTACCATTGATAACATTGTAGTTGAATAGTAATCACATGATTAGTATAAATATATGGCTTTAACAAATCCAATTTACTCAGACAAAAGAAGTGATGGCCTCATCTAGTAGAATTTCTCCATACGAAGCCCATTTGTCAGAGCTCGGAAAAGAGGTGGTTTCCTTGGGCTTCGCTCTTGACCAAGCCCATTCTGAGCTTCATCATGTCATGTTCGAACGAGACTGTATACATGAGAAGTGGAAGTTGATAGAAATTACCACTCGAGCGCTGTTATCCGAGCCACCCCAAGAGTCCATCACCATCGTACACCTTACCCTCTGGTATTATGAAACTATTTTAAGGGGTTATGTAAAAAATCGCTAGTACTATGTTCAGGTATATTATTTTTGTATTTAATAATAAAAATACCTTCTTATTATTATCGATACATTGTAAATAGTTTTTAAAATAAAAATAGTGTTTGTAGTTTTTATTTAATTAAGAATAATATATATTTTATTATAAGGTATATTTGAATTATATAATATTTTAATAAAGTATTATTATTATGAAATTAATTTTTATTAAATATAAATGATCTTATAATTTTATGAATGCAATTATAATTTTTGTTAAGGTTTGAAAGCCATTTCTGTCAAATCCCGTGAATTTTGTATAAATGTCGGTTTTTATTTTAAAAGTGAAAATTAACATATTTAGAAAATTATTTAGATAAAATAAATTTATTTCTGGAATTAGGGTGTCGAAATTATCCAATGGTGAATTTTTTAAAATTTTCTGACACAGTAAATTTTTTGGATAAAAATTAAATATCGTTTAAATATATAATGTGTTTTATGACATCATAATGGTAATATAGTGATGTAATAAAATACTATATTCTTTATCTTCGGACAATATATGTTTTACCATTAAAATAATGTGATTTTGGGTTTGTTTTACTTACTATTTAAAGCATTAATGGACCCCTCAAGACTTATTAAACACGTTGTCTTTTTAAATTAATTTCCATGGGAATGTGACTAACCTCGACATAAGCAACCCTATTATTTTAAGAAAATTGGCCTTTTCCCTTATAATATAGTTTTTTCCTTTTTCCTTTGACAAAAAACTTTGGGAAACCCATGGGATGGTTTGTGGTTTGGATTAATTTTATATAAGGGGTCCCAAACCTAAATAATAAATAATTCCCTCACATTTCCTATATAAACCCACCCAATCTCCCACTTCCTCCTCACACTATTACTTTGGGGTTCTTCCAAACTCTTCCCAACCCTCTCTAGAATTCTCCCAATGTTCCCCAATATCCCAAGAAGCGTCTCTCAAGCCTCTCACAATCCTTTGGAAGCACACTTCCAAGTAAGGGTTTTTTCTTCCTTTCTCATTTTTGTCAAATTTTCTTTAAGTTGTTTTTCCCTTTTAATTTCAATTATGAATGTTGGGGTCTGGATTGACACCATCCTCATACTTCCCTATTTATGTTTGAATTATGGGATACCCTTTATCTCCCATTAAATGCCTCCCATGTACACCCGTTACTATGCTGAAATTCCGAAAGGAACTTCTCTCTCCTCTTTAACATTCAAGCAATACTTTTGTATCATGAATCTAAATTCAATTAAAATTGTTGGGAAATGTACCTATATGACCTCCTTACACTCCATTACTTGTAAATATTATGAGTAACCCCTTTCTCTCTAATTAACCAGTATTATGAATTCTTATGTCACGTCGTTCCGCTGCCGAAATTGCACCAGTTTTCTAAGCCAATGCCTTTGTGTAGTGAATATCATTCCCATTTCACCATCAAGGGTATTCACCTTTTTTCACATTTAATTATTTATTATAATGTATCTTGTATGAAATCCACATTCATTTACTGTGAAATAATATATCATGTTTAATGAATCCATGTTTTATGATTTATGTGGACACATATGCATGAAATTATTGTTTAAGAAGGGTGTGCCCTTATAACGCTCCAATGCATTGGTTAATGTATAGTATCATGATATGTCATGTGCAATGAGTGTTGACTCATGCTAATTCAAGTGAAACGACTGTTTACTTGTGCTTCATGTGCAATGAGTATTTACTCATGCTCCATGTGCACTGAGTGTTGACGAATTCTAATTCCATGTTAAGTGTTGTTTCCACATTTCCATGTTATAATTATCATTCTTTATCATTCCTTTATGTTCATGTTTCTATTGTGCTCTATCGATATGCCTATTATCTAACATGTATATTACTCTTCATATATTCCGTTTTTATTCTCTTACTGGGCTTTATAGCTCACCATTTTCTTATGGACGTCCTCCGGTTATCCCATGCAATTATAAGTACGATGGAATATAGTGGTCATGTAAATGATGTTTTCAATAAATATGTTGCATTTCATGTTTTAATATGTTATGTAATGATCCTAATACACAAAGTCACTAGACTTCTCGATCATACATGATGAATCAAGTGATTAGTTTATGTAATAATTCATGTTTATGTTTGTAATAAAAGCAGGATTGTCATAATAATTCTCATCCAGGAGAACACACACCAGGTGCTATATTAAAATGGATGATATACATAATTGAGTTTAGGATCATCAGGTATAGATAAAATGGAAACATCGATGGTTTATTAGAGATACACAGTCAGTCAGACTACTCCTCGTTAGAAAGACCATATCTTGATACACAGATAGGGGTTCAACACCCAAATATCACATTGGGGCAAGAGACTCTACCTGAAACAACCTCCAAGAAAAGATATTGGTGCATCTATAAATACTGTAAATTCCAATTCCAACAACCACAAATAATGTAATAGAAATGGATGTATGGATCTCTTCGGGCCTTCCAAAGGAAACAATGTTTTAAGCTATAGAGTTATTAGAGGATAAAGTCAATGTATGCTCCAACAAGACTAACATATCTCCCCCACACTATAATAATAACCAGAATCATCAATGAGATTACTCTTGAAGATAATAATGTGTTTCCACACCGATACCTCATAGGAATAGGCCATCGTAACACACTCAATCGATACATGGCCAAAGTAGCTCACCACATCTCTCAATAAAGCTGAATAAATATTAAAATGGAATCCATCTTATCCTCATTCCATTATTTGGAATGTACATAGTGGTAAATAGTGTGACTCACAAATCATGTTACTTCATGTGCATAATTCTCATAAAACATGTGATTTTTATCAATACATGGTGTGTCCCCAGGGTACACGACATGTATGAGTTGTCCTAGTAATGTGTTTGTCGTATTTCCTATGTTCGTGTAATTTATTATGTTTATAGTATGTGGACATCCATTGACGATGTGTCGGACCACATTATCTCGTAATCACGTACTCCTTGTACATTCCAATTCGTTTTTGTGGGTTTAAATTATTTTTGTCTAGTGCCACATGATATGACATTCTATACAGCCACCTATGTGTGTACTCCCTATAAATGAAGTTATGGTTGGATCAAGGTCACGTAGAAGATGACATGTATCATGTAACTACTTAGGTATTTATAGAGTATTAATTTATATTAATATTAATACTTATGAATAAGATATAAACTTATCTATACATGGGATGAAATGTTTGATGGTGTACCTGATACGCAACAATTGGTTTCTTCGAAATGTCATGTTTCACAAACGACTAAGTCATATCGAAAAAATAACACACTATTATTATTTTAATTTAGGTTAACATGATTACATTATTATAGAGGGAATGAATAGAACAAACCATATTTTTTTTAAACATGTTTGTAAAATGTTTTTACATTTATCATATATAATTTATAGGAAGAAAATGATATTGAATCCTATTTTAAACATAAATACTGTAATATTTTTCAAAGGTATTTTTACTGCCTTTTGATTGAGATCCCCTATTAAATCTAGTTTCTGTAACTTTTATATGTTCTATTTGAAAAAATAAACTTCTTCTATAGCAGTGGGACCCCAAAACATACTTTGGAATTTTTTTTTGGAATTTTTATGATAAAGTTCATTTTTAAATGAATAGTGAAAGATAAAGCATTTTAAGTTAATACCTTCTTTTCATCAGATACATTAATATAGTAGTATTATGTTTTCAAAAAGTATTAATGTGTGATTAAATTATTTTTTTAACATTTAATATAATTTTGGTCATTTTATTTATTTTAACTTTTTAATTAGAAAAAAACACATTTCAATCTTTTTATAATTATTATTTCTTAAAAATCAGTTTTGGATGGTACAATTGGAATTATTTTTTAATTTATTAATCAAAATTCTGTGTTTTTAATTTGAAAAATATGATTCTGTATTACGAATCAGCAGGTCCAAATTGTGTAAAAAGTTAACATTTATTTTTAAACATTATGAATAGTAACTTTAGTAAATATTTTATTTACCATGGTTAAAATGTAAATATGGTAAATAAGGGTAAAAAAATAATATAATAATAATATTAGATTACCCTAACATGGGTCCAAATCCTGTTGAATAAAAATTTCTGACCATTTGGATCCTTGGGTTTATTTTGGGACCCCATAGAGCCAGTTGTAATTAAAAATGACATTTCATAAAAATTAATATAAAGTTAATGAAAATGTAACAAAAACATATATCTTTTAGTGGAAAATTTTTTATATGGGGTTATATAATTCATCATCATGAATATAAATATTTATTATAAATAAAAAAATATTTCTTATATAATGGTATTTTATTTATATTTTTTAGAGATTATATAATTAAATTAAATTATCACACAATGATGATGCAGTGATTTCTTCATTAATAATGTATTCAAAAGGGTGATATTATAAATGTTAAAATAAATATAATTAGTTTTTTTGGTTCCATATGAAATTTTATGGATGATAGTCACATGTTATATTTGTATTAATGATTTTTTTTGAATCTGTCATATTGTTGTGGATTATTAAAATGTAATCATATGATTAGTGTCAAAATTGATATAATTCATGTTTTAAAATCTATAATATTTTATTAAATATTATAAAATTGAAAAAAATATAAGATTCCTGAAAAAAGTTAACATAAGTCTAAAATTTCATTATTTACTCTTGAATAAGAAATTTGAAATGTTTTGGTAACTATTTTGACCCTCAAAGTTTTAAATTATTGATAAACATATCTAATTAAAAAGTGTTAAATAAAAAAGAAAGGATAAAAAATCAAAAACGTTTCCAATTCTTATAGGATAAATTTATTTTAAATGGCAGTCATGTTTTTTCTATAATTTAATGATTTGTGGACCTTTTTAAATAGAACATCATTTTATAATGAAATAATATTTTCAAGCCTTAATAAAGAGCCCATCCCCCTCCCTTATAAATGGCCATCAACTCCAACCCATTAATCAAACCTCTCAAGACCCTGAGATCATCTTACCTCTTCTTTAAGAATCTCTCAACATTACCTTATTTTTCATTGATTCCATACCTTATGAATAAATAAATTCAAGAGATCCCTTGGAATGAAATGAAAAAATGTTAAACGATTTTAGGTAACATCATTTATCAGGATTCATTCCATTAAATATTTGTCTCGACAGCCTATGCTCTTTTTATTATTTTTTTACATAGAAAAAACAGTATCCTCAAAATACTAGGTTTTTTTTATGATAAGGATTCAATCTACACTTACACACACCTCTGTCTAATTAGTATAAAATAAAATATTTCTTTGAACGGTGAAATACTTCCTCATAGAATGATTATTGTTCAATGTTTTCTTATCAACTCTTATGGGGGCCATTATGATAGCTCTGTAATTATATATGATATATATGAACAAGAGTGTCAGTTTGGTCGGCGAGGACTTGGAAAGTGTATCCAAGAGACCTGAGATCAAATCTGGGTGGATACATATTTGGGGGATGTGGTAGTTGTACTATTGTAGGTAATGAGTGGTACTATAGTTGTTGGAACTATTCATCCATCTGTGCCTCTGGGCCATAGGTTTGGTCATCAAATCCAACCAGGATTTCAGGAACCGCATGTCCATTGAGCCATTTTTTTTATTAAGGCCTTCTGGACACCTTAAGGGATAGAGCCACACCAAGGCCTTCAGGTCAAATGATTCAGATGTACAATTAATACTACAAGGGAAAATTCTTCAGATTAGGTTCTGGGAAGGTGCATTCACTAGAGAAGATCTATCCAAGATTATAAAAATGAGTGGTTATGTAATTTCCATCAGTACATGGATTGTGCATCATTGCATAAGATATATATCTGTCCATCCCTGAGGAGTTGGAGTACATATATCAAGACATATGATGGGTTGGATCAAATCCATGTTGTATTATCTATTTGATTTCCTCAATGGCCTACGAGTCATGTAATTGTATCTATGAATTTTGGCATTGTAAGGGCTCCACCTCACCCCTTGAATGGTAGATTATCGAAAATAATTAAAATAATGAAGGCCTTTGGGCCATTCCAACCGATATATATGTTATTTATTTTATCTATACGCTTCTATAATTCTCATTTATAAAATAGCTTTATTCTTTTCATGTTCTATAAAGATTATAATTTCATTTGAGAAAGTGCAGACGAATCCCCCTAAAAGTGATATAACTAGTTCATTCATTACATGAAACATATAAAGGGCTGAATTAATGAAATTATGTATCTTATATAACATAGATATTAAAATTTAATTATAATATACCTATGTATTATTTAGTTTTCATTCCATTAAATATGAAAATGAAATGAATGTAGCATTCATGCATACGTATGAATTTCCATCTCCATGAATAATGCATTTCATTTATTATATCCAATTTCTATTGAATATTATAAAAATCTATATACTTGATAAATATGATATATATGATATCTAAATCAATAATACCATTATGGAGATAATGGACTTTTGACCACATGGACAGTTGATAATTACAACAATTTTGTTTTTGACTCAACTTCCGAACATTGAAAAAATCATCGATATGAACTCAAATAATTATATAATTGTTATATAATGGTATTCAGTAAAAAAAAGAGTGATAAAATTTTAAATGGATCTGAAGAATGTAGAAATTAACATATGTTTCTTATTCAAGAAATTAATGAATGAACGAGTCAAGTCATTCATGAGGAAAGTGACTTTGTCTCAATATCCTTTCATTGAGAAATATTTTGATAATGTACATTTATATCTTTTATACGGTGTATTATAAAAATAACTGTGATTTATTTTAATTTAAAGGGAATCAAACTTCAATGAATCATTTTTCGAAATGACAAATGTATCTTTTTTAATTTTTGGGGTGACAATGATCTCTCTGCCACCATAATCATTATTTGGATTCATTTCTAAGCCTTAATTTTTTAAATAGGAAAAAGAAACCCATTATTTCAGTTTATGGGTGTTTTGGTATTGAAAATGGATTTTGAAAGGGATTGATTATCTCAATATATTTAAATGTTTTTTTGTGGTTTCAAATGAAATTTTATTAGTGAATTGATGATATTTGAAATATTTTATGTGTTATAATTATATAATGTTACTTATACTATTAATGGGTGGTTATGTGATAATCCAAATGACGGGCGGTTCCGTGAGAAAACCTAGATGGGTGGTTACATTATAACCTCTAATTAATTGGGTATGGAAGTTGGCCATACGACTATTCCTTTTACTGATATGTGTGTAAGTCAATCGTATGGTAATTCAATATAATTATATTTATGTCCCATACTACCTTTATATTTTATATGTTGTTTTATGTTGGCATTATGGTAATATTTTGGTTACAAAAGGGTAAGATATGAGCATATATTTAGTGATGTTTTTTTTCTAATTCATTAAAATGAAAACTATTGCTTTATGATAAATTATTCATGGTTTAAATGTTGTTTTAAAAAACTAATTCTTTTCCTTCTTTATGTATCTGTTAGGTTTTTATGCTCCTCACATGTTGTTTAAATGTTTTTAACATGACATAAGGTTGAATTGTGTAAAAGATGGGACTAATGAAAAGTTAGGATATTTAAATCATAGAACTAATCATATTTCTTATCTTTTAAGAGTTTTTGTTTTATGAAAAAAAATATACTTAGTTGAAGTTTATACATGTAATATTCATGATGTTTTGTATAAGTTTTGAACTAATTATCTAAATCTCTAATCCTGAAAATACATGTTATGAACTAATTATCTAAAGCTATAAACCAGAAAAAATCCTCAATTTGAATTCATAACATAATTAAATCTCATTTCATTGAGACATATCTTGATAATATACAACTCCTTCTTTTATATATTGTATAAAAAAACCATTTGACATTTAATTTAATTCAAACCAAATCTTTTTTCTATGTATCATTTTACAAAACAACAAAGGGATTGTTTTTAACATTTGTAGTGACAATGACCTCTCCACCACTGTAATCATTTTTTGTCTTCATCTATAAGCTATAATGTTTTTTAAAGGAAATAGAAAAGCAATATTTTCATTTTTTTGTAGTTTATGTGTTGAAAATTGTTTTTGAAATGGATTTAGTATCTCAACATATTGAAATTATTTTTTGGGTTGCAAATAACATTTTATTCGTGAGAAATTGATATTATAATTATTTGAGGTACAAGTACATTTTATGGGTGGTTAGGTGATAAACCAAATATATGTGGTTCTGTGATTTACTATGGATGGGTGGTTATGTTATAACCTCCAATTCATTGTCTATGGATGTTGGTTGTATGGCTATTCCATTAAGGGATATGTCTGGAAGTCGATCATATGGTTATTCCATTTAGGTAGGTTTAAGTCCCATGTTACCTTTATATGCTATAAGTTGTTTTATATGGGCGTTATGGTAATATTTTGGTTACAAAAAGGGTATGTAATGAATTTATATTCAGTGAAGTTTTTCTGCTACTTCTTTAAAGTGAATAGTATTTCATTATGATAATGTATTCATGGTTTATATTTTTTTGAATAAATAATAGTTTTCGTTTTTTATGGATCCCTTACTGATGTTTTTATGCTCATCCAATATTTTGATTTTTTTTCAGAAGAGTTAAGGATGAATTTTGTTAAGGATGGGATCAAGGAAAAGTCATGTTGTCTAAAACATAGAACTACACATGTTAGTTTATTTAAGAGTTTTTTATGAAAAAAATGGAAACTGAGTAGATTTTTATACTAGAAATTAATCAAGATGTTACGAATATGTTATGAACTAATTATCTATATCTCTAATCCTGAAAATATCTTTAATGTGAATTATTAAAATAATTCAAGATTATATAATGTTTTATTGTTGGGGCCTTATATGTCACATGGATTGTTACTCTTAATTCAACACTATAACCATAGCGACATATTAAAATATGCTACAAATCATGTGTTTATATTATTGTACGCAGTGTAATCAGGGTTTTCAATGAACAATTTGAAGGTTTCATTCATCTTTGTCTGTGCCTCACAATTTATAGGAATCTAATGTCATTCATTCTGAATAATATATAAATCGATCTTCATGAGTCTATTTGATGTTGTTGGATAGATTCTGGCCATTACATATGTGTTGGCTTCTTGAGAATTAACCTTCATCATAGCATATCGGTGCTTCTCACGAAACAGGGTTTGCAGACCTCTGATCTGTCCATGGATCTGCAACTATAGTAATATCTCACAACCAAGACATAAAATATCCATCCCAAAATAATGGTTTGGATCCTTTGTTCCAAATATTGAATGAAAATTCAATTTCACTAGGTATTTTGTTGAATCAAAGAATAAAACATATGCAAATAATGAATGAACGTATAACGGGGAGAGAAGACCATAAACCATAAGAGTGAAATGAACCTCCACCTTTATTCCTTTTTTATAGATCCATTTTCTTAGGAAATATAAAATAATAGGTATAAAAATTAATAAATAATAAAATAAATATCATTCCAAAATCTTGTAAATTACCCTTATCCAAAAAATTGATCGACCTGTAAATGAATTTGTTCTTCGATTGATTCACATTCATCATGGGATAACAAAAGTGGGATAAATCCAAATAATGAGACATCCTATATAGAATTTTTACTGATATATGATTAATAATGGTAACTTGTTTCCATTTTTTTCATGATCCATGACAACCATTGGTGCATGATTCTTGATTGGATGTGATCCAATGACGTGCTCCACCGACGCTTACTCCAAATGTTCTGCAATTCATTAGGATTTAACATCCAAACATGAGATCCCCTCATAAACATGTGTTTTAAAATTAAGTATTTATTTGTTTCCAATAATATATATTTATTTTTATAATTTATTTTTTTTAAATTTTGTGAATGTGAAAACTTTTTTCACAAAATCGAAACGCCAAAAAAGGTTTTGTGGCGCACAGGGTAAAACCTGCATTCTGAAATCAACGACACCCTATTATATCTAATCCAATAATATTTTTAATTTATATTCAACTTTTTAAGGAAGAATAAATTTTCATAATATTTAATATATTTAGAATAATTAAAAAATTAAATCATGGAACATCCATCCTTGAAATCTCATTCTTTCTTAGCACCTATATAGGAAAATATTCGATAAAATATTCTAATATCTTAGTTGAAAAAATAGGAAGTTAAATTATATCCAGATTCAAATATTTTTGTCCCCAAATATAATAACTAAAAAAATAGTATGGATTTTGGGATCTCAACTTGGTCTCCTACTCCAGTGAGCTATCACAATGATACTCTGTGCTATCAAGAAACATGCATTGAATAAAAACACACACCGACATATGATCTTACCCCATTTGATTGTCAATGATAAAAAATTATTACAAATTTAATTCAACTGTAGTTTTCTAGATCACTCATATTGGTATGTTATTAGGGGTCTCTCACATACCACATTAGAAATGACAATAAAAAAACCATGAAAATAGGGAACTATTATACCCTTGTGGTTATGACAAAGACCACCTCTCTATCTATCCACACATGTAATAATGAATGGTCCTAATATTATCAGAGATAATCTACTTCCCTACCTATGACTTTGAAACTCTAGAAAATCAAATGCCTTAGTCCAATGAGAACTGCAAACAAACACCATGTAGTATTCATCCTCCATTAGAAGAGCTGTAAAATTTTTCAAACAACAATATCACCAAAACTAGGAACCATTTTCTATTAAACACTTGATCTGACCATTATAATAGTTTCGTATAAGGTACCTAAAACATGGCCCCAAAAAAGACATACGTTGGTGGTGTATTGGAAATCATGATGAAAATAAAAAACCCATTGATAGTATATTTTCGTCCCAAATATGGCTGAAAGTTGACATGAAAACCCAAATAATGTTCACCATAACCTATAAATCCCTTATACCTGGAAAACTAGATTGGTTAAAACATTGTTTCATGTTCCAAATGAGTACCCAAATGATTCTATAATACACTCATTAATCATTCTGTTAATCAAGAATCATTTAAATGATGATTATTTAGGGAATTAAACAAATATAGACTACCACCTACATGAAAAAGTGTCATGACATATCCAAATCATATTTTTGGTCTATCACAGAAACACATAGGAAACAAAAATTGTTTATCTCATAATCTTACTACAAGTCCATTGCATTCCCAAATGATCCCAATAGATCTCGGTACATCCCCTCATCTACTAGATGTACTACTAAGGGAATACTTCCTCCATAGAACATTTTCTCATATCATGACCAGAATTATCATTTATTACAACGACAAAGATGATTTGATTCCATCCTACAAATTTCCATCAAGATTGTATTCAGTAGATACCTTAAAAACAATATATCCATGTTAATAATCATATGTCAGGAATCCCAATCTAGCTGAATAAGTGAATGGTTATCAACCATCGATTAGAGGTATAATGCTTATTACTCAACCTAAAATGTGTAAAATACAAAGAGGTCAATTATTATATCAACATGAATGGAGAAAGTGGATGAAAAAAAACCATTGTGATAATTTTATTCAATTACCATTCGCAAGATGTGCCTAAAGATCACACTGCCACAAACTATATAGGGTGTACTATCAATACCATATCTAAGAATTCATATCCCTAGATGATGAAATTTGAATTTGGAAATGGCTCCAATAGAGATTTAATGTGACTTAAACTCCTAGAGAATTTATGGAACTATCCTCCTATGTCTCCTATGATCTAAAAAATTTTTAGGACACATTGATTCCACCGATGAGGACTACCAAAAACTGATCCTGGAAGGGTTAATGATCTAGTCCATAAGTCTCATAGTTTCCCTATGCTACAGAACTCAAAAAAGTTGTATCAACCCTAAAAAAATCATAGTTAATTTTGGAATATACTTATGGTATATCCTTCTTCCCATTGAATCCAATGAATGACCATCTAAATGATAAAATTGAGATCAAAATTTCCTCCATCAACTGGGTGATGTGGTCATCATATATCAAGAATGTATACTATCACTCGTGTCACGTGGACCTATTGGTCAGAGATAATACTCAAGAGGGGGGTGAATTGAGTTCCAATAAAAATACCTATTAAAAATATTTCCCTTTAAAGTAACCCTATTTAGAAACATGGTAAAATTTAGTGAATTTATAATGATTGTGAGTGTTCAATTAGCTTCTCAAAGATAGATTAAGTCTCAGTTAATTTAATCAGAAGATTAAATAATCTTTTGAAACTAACATAATGATTAACATTAAATATAAACACTTGATAATTTAAATATCATTGTATCATTAAAAAAAAATTGCATTTCAAAGTAATTTGTAGTGGAATATGAAATATATATAGTATACTTTTAAACATAAATAGAGATGCACAACGGATGTAACCAAGAGGTTCAGTCTCAAGTCGAGACTTAGCCCTCTCAAAAAATTTATATAAATTTAATCCACACCATGGATCAGGGTAAACAAAATTGAAAACACTATCCAGGTACAAAGTCCTCTACCACAGTTCTTTGTGGGAAAACCAACAATAGCTCATAGGATGTCCATGTCTTGCTTGACCTTTACCACTATCCACATTGGGGTAAAAGGGAGTTATAGATTTTGAATGAGGATTTAGAAATCCTCCAGCATGGAACAGGAGACAGTGTGTTTTTATAAAATATATAGAGTATATACACTACTCGAAATGTAAATAACAGAATTACTAAAATAGTATAAAAGAGTTTAGAATCATCTAGTGATGTGATTGATGCTCTGGAATCCATGGATAGATATAAATGAAGCTCTGAGTCCTTATTAGGTTTTTTTCTGATAAACAGAGGGTCGTTTTCTTGAATCTCAGTTTGATCTGCTTGAGTGCATGGAGATTTCATTGTGGTTCTTCACTCATGACTGAGGTGCAACTTGTGTTCTCCTCTAGAATGAATGGCTTCGTGTATATCTAGTTCTCTCCCAGTAGGAATTTAGCTCTTTCCATTTGTTTGAATGGACAATGTTTAAATTATATTCAGCCCTTTTCATTTTCCACCCTTCTAATGCCTTCTTAGATCTTGATTCATCTATTCTATGTGTTGTCTATCATCTTGCTCGGTCTTTGCCCTCCATTTTATAGCTATCAGCTCTGGTAAAAAAAATTATTAACTTTTTCATTGGTACTAGGTACAGTTCCTTGACATGTCAACAACTATCACTAAAGAACATTAATTCCATTAAAAAAATCAAATATAACAGTTTCATAATAAATATATAATATTTTGAGTATAGAGTTTGACTGGTCAAGCTTTTGTTAGAAGCCTTTTGTCATGACGGTTGACTATATAGCAGTGAGTTCCTATCAGTTTCTCTTTGATATTGTATCAGTAGCTCCTGGTATCGGTAGTTGTTTCTCTATGTATTGGTAGCTCTATTTACCGGTGACTTCATCGATCAGTAGACTTTTCTTCTATCAGTAGCACATTTTGTATCGGTAGCTTCATAGTGGTATAATTGTTCATATCGGTTGACTTACATTATCGGTAACATTGGGGTAATAGTAGATTGCATTAGAAGCATGATGTATTAGTGACTATCTATATCGGTAGCTTCACTTCTGTTCCAGTGATGTAAGTATCAGTAGACATATTCTGCCGGTAGCTTATCTTTTAGCGGTAGCTCAGGTTCTATCGGTAGCTATCTGTATCAGTGGATTTGATATATCGGTGACATGTGCTTACTGGTGGAATTATAAATATCGGTAGATCTATGTATCTGTAACCATTTCCTATCAGTGACTATGACTATTAGTAGACTAAGTCTATCGGTAGCTATAGGCATATCATTGACTTAACAATTCTGTTTTATGTTGAACACATCTGATTAAGTTAGAATTAATTAAAAACTCCTATAATCATAGATAAAAATTTATTAACATATTTCTTGTATTATTTAAATATTATTATCATATTGATAATGGAATATCATAGATTGATATAATTAATATATAGATAAATATTATTTGAGATTTTCAAAGCTTGTGAAAGCATAAATGGGATTATCAAAATAGGTGAGGTAAAAAATATCCCCCTTTTTGATAATCACAAATTATGATATTGTAGTCCCAATATAATCAGTAATGAATCAGAGGATATATCATTAATTTTAATTATATTAGTGAAATAAATATAAGTTGTGAATATGCAATGTACCATAGGTAGAATTAAATGCAATAGTAACAAAGGTACATGTTACAAAGAATATTAGCTCTACCTTAGAACACATTTCTCCCCCTTTCACAAGAATTTTATTAGTCCCAGATATTATATTTCTCCCCTCATAATAATTATCCCCCTTTGTGATAATCAAAAAGTGGGAAACAACAAAGTGAAAAGGGAACAAAATGAGAAAGAAAAGACAACCATTAGTATTTCATGTGGCAAAAGGTACAATGAAATAAAACAAAATACAAGGGATTACTATTAAATATCTTATCCTCATATTGAATACACATCCTCAATGTGAGATTTTCCGTCTCGATCAGAAGAGGATTCAGATTGTGTGGATGCAGGTGAAGGCTTAGGAATTCTAGAAATGATCACAGGATACTGAGTGACTGAAACTGTTCTTGGTCAGTACTGAGTAGCCCAATGAGTGATCATAGGAGTGAGGCTTATAATATCTTGAGTAGGAGTCATCTGAACCAGAGAAGCAGTAGAGGAAAAGGGAGGTAAAGCGAGAGGTCTAATCACTGGCCTAGCATCTACATGCAAGAAAGTAAGAAAAAGATTTCGGAAATCCATAATTATTATTCCTACTCATTCCATAGTAGATATGAAATCATCCTTGTTCTCCATGAATTTTTCCTGGACTGGAGTAAATTCCCTTAGCTTGCTGACTTACTCTCTGAAGGTTGATTTACAATAGGTAGCTTCATGTTGTCTAACATAATCTTGAAATTAATGCTGAGATGGTGTTTGGTATAAATCCTTTCAAAATAGTAGTCATCCTTTTCTTTCACTTCTTTATGAGAGGCAGAGGATTCTCTCATATTGTCTTGGACTATCTTCATTATTTATCTAGCTAAATCTCTAGTAGAAAAAACTACTTTTTTCAGGTCGGATGAGTCCACAGAGCCACTGGTTGATGCGGAACCAAGCTCCTCCTTCATCACAGGTCAAATCAGATCCAAATCTACTAATGGTCTAGAGGCAAGAGAACCAACAGAGAAATTTACTATTTCCATGAAATATTTGGTCAACCCACTGATGAGATTTTTGACTTGGAAATCCAATGTGATCATATGATCATTCACGGAGGTTTTAAAACCTTAAAATACTAATACCATCTAGCTTAAAACACTTTTTACATAGTCTAAGTCCTTGTCTACTTGAGATTTTGAACTCAAGTGAGATTCTAAAGTGATAACAGATTTCCAAAGAGCATCAACACTTTCTTCCATTCTATAAAACTGATTCTGGAAGGTTGTAACATCATCCACTATCTCTATCACAATGGTACATACATTACAACTAAGGGAGAGTTCAAAATACTTTTCTAAATTGGTAATCTCTTTAACAAAGCAGTGCATCAACTAGGCAATAGAAGCACTAAAAGATTCTATCAGCTCATTCTTTAATGATTCAAGACCACCCCTGGTGATCATATTAGTAGGTGAGACCACAACAGGTGCCCTTTCAGATACTATAGTGGATACTGAGTCATTCATAACTGATTCAATTGATGATACCAGTGAAGCTTCCATCATCCTTATTTCTTCCACAAAACTGATTTTGAGATCAGACCGGAGCTTGTTCAGATCTGGAATTCTGACTAGATCATCAGGTAACAACTCAATATAAACATTATAATTGATTTTTGGTCTATTTAGAGATCCCTCATTATCACAATCAGGATAGTATAATCCAAAAACCACCAAACCTGGGATATCTTCCCAGTCCTCAATTTCAATAGCCACCCAAACACTACCAAATCTAGTTTGATTCCCCCCCTCAACTGGTGAATTCTCTTGTACCGCAAGAGAATTCCCAGTAGGTCTTTCTTCATCAGAAGAGTATTCTACTACAAACTCCATATCTGCAACAGCTACAATAGCAGGAGGTTTCTCTAAATTAGGCACAAGTCCTTTTGTCTCTACCACTACTTCCTGAACATGCATGACTGAGCTTCCAATCAATGGAATCAGACTTAAGAAAGAAGAATCAGATGCTTCATATTTTTCCATTTCTTCTTCATTCTCAGGGACCGGCTGGTCTTCCTCATTAGCAGGAGTTTCTTCTTCTTCTAAAGTCTCTATTACTAATTATACAATTTCAGCAACAAGACTTGGGGTCATGTCCGGATCCCTTCCATTAGCCATAGAAGTCTCCTCTTCATCAGTCTTATCAATTTATTCAGTTTCTTCTTCATCATGTCCTAGACCTGGATCCCACACATCCTTAGGCCTTGAAAGATGATTCATAGGATTAGATTTATCATAAACATTCTTGTCATCATTAACCCATTCTCCTATCCAAGGGTTCCAGTTTATCTTCATATATTTTCAAACTGTGTTTGTGATACCAAAATTATTCTTTACTACCAATGTCTCATCCTGAGACTCAACTACTCCTTTCACTTTGATCATCACTGAGAAGAACATGGAAATGAACATGCGATTTGTCTTTGTTTTTGGCTTGATCATGTCCTCGATTTGAAACATTAGCAATCTGCACAGATTCACATTTACACAGTGTCTTAAGAGATGTAGGAGATAGATATCTTGATATCATAAATTCGCAAAGTCCCCTCACCTTGGTATTAAGACAAGATGAACAAATTTGAACAACAATCTGTTATCTCCATCCATTTCAGCATCCACCACTTGTCTTCAATTTCCACTACCTCTGAGCATCTATAGGGTAGTTTCATAACCGAATATATCACTTGTATGTGGTATTTCTTTCGAGACAAATCCAAAAACACATTCATGTGGAGCCTTCTGGCATTCATACCACTCAACATATGAAAAAGATACCTCATTTCCATTCACAAAATAAGTTACTCAGTTATCTTCTTCTCATTTCACAAATCTCACAAAATCATAAAATTATATCACTAGCATTAGATAGTAGGAGCCACTGTTGTTTGAAAAGCAGTCTACCCACTTTTGATCTTCCAGCACCTCGAGCACTAACAATTTTCTATCCCACAACTATTCCACGCATAACTATTTTTCGATCACAATAACTCTATTTTGGAAATGAGGGTTCAATGGTCACCTCCCCAACCTTGTTTCACCAATACTATGACTTTACTCTTGCTCGGCCTTCTTCTTCTTTGCATTTGGCTCATCAGTGTCATCTTTGATGGTAGGAAGTATTGTTTTTTCCATCTGTAGTTCAACGAATTTAGGGTTTTTGAGATGCTCGAGAGTTAAGACTTGAGGGTAAAGGATTTGAGGATCGGTGGATTGAGAAGTAACTAATACATTGTTTTATCAATTATGAATCATAAAATAAATAAATAGAATAAAATAAGGTAAAAATGATTCAGATGTTATTAGCAAACAGAATTTTAAAATAGTGCACTCATCGGTAGGGTTTATTGGTGAGAATTCCTATCAGTGAGGTCCATCCGTGATGTTTTTACATTGGTGAGGTATTCACATTGGTGAGGTTACATCAGTGAGGTTACATCAGTGAGCTTACAACGATGATGATATATCAGTGAGGATACATCTATGAGATTACATTAGTGAGGTTACATCAGTGAGGTTACATCGGTGAGATTACATCAGTGATTTTTCATCGGTGAGGTTACATTGGTGAGGTTACATCATTGAGATTACATCGTTGAGGTTACATCGGTGAGATTTCATCAGTGAGGTTACATCGGTGAGGTTACATTAGTGAGATTACATCAGTGAGGTACCTACAGATAAAGGTTAATCATTCCCAACTCATGCCAAATTTATCTTATCCTATCCGGACATAATGGTTTGGTAAAAATGTCCTCTAATTGATGTACAGTTCCTATAAATTCAAGAGTAATATCACCTTTTTGGTAATGATCTCTAAAAAATTGGTGTGTACATAAATGTGTTTTGTCCTAGAGTGAGATATAGGGTTTTTTGAAATATTAATTGCACTAGTGTTATCACAATTAATTGAAACATGCTTAAAATCATATCCATAGTACAAAAAAGTGTGTTTTATCCACAGAATTTGTGCATAGATACTACCAGCAGCTATATACTCGGCTTCCGCATTAGACAAAGCTACAGAATTCTGCTTCATACTACACCAAGATACTAATGATTTTCCCAATAAATGGCATGTTCCAGATGTGATTTTTCTATCCAACATTCAACCAGAAAAGTCAGCATCTGAATAACTCATTAGATCAAAATGTAGACCTTTTGTATAAAACAAACCTAAATTTACAGTGTGTTAAAGATACTTCAAAATTCTTTTAACTGCATGTAAATGAGATTCGTTTGTAATTACTTGTAATTTGGCACACATACACACACTAATCATAATATCTGGTCAGCTAGAAGTAAGGTAATGTAAGATTCCAATCATACCTATGTAATTGGTTTGATCCACTGGTTTCCATGTTTCATCAGCATCCAATCTACAGATTGTAATCATAGGAGTATCACTTTCCTAAATAATATCCAAACTAAAAAGTTTTAAAATATCCTTTGTATATTTACATTGATTAAAAATAATACCATTTTCATTTTGAAAAACATGAAATCCAAGAAAATATTTGAGCTCTCCCATTAAACTCAGATCAAATTCATTTTGCATACTCTTTGAAAAATCAGTACATAAATAATGTCTAGAAGATCCAAAAATTTAATCATCAACATAGATTTGTACTATTAAAACAAATTTAGAAATTATATTAATAAAAATAGTTGGATCACCAATCCCTTTAGTAAAACATTTTGAAATAAGAAAATTATTAAGTCTATCAAACAATGCTCTTGGATCTTGTTTTAGACTATATAATTCTTTATATAGCTTGAACAATTGATTTGGAAATTGATGATTCGTAAATCCAGGTGGTTTTTCCACAAAAACATATTCAATTATAAAACCATTCATAAAAGAACTTTTTACATCCATTTGATATAACATGAAATTTAGATGAGCTGCATAGGCAGGTAAGATCCTAATGGCTTATAATATAGCTACAGGAGAAAATCTTTCCTCATAGTCTATACCTTCCTCTTGAATATATCCTTGTGCAACTACCCTTGCTTTGTTTCTAACTATATATCCAGACTCATCAACTTCGTTTCTAAAAACCCATTTCGTTTCTATTGTCAATGTGTCCTTAGATCTGTCAACTAATTCCCAGGCTTTGTTTCATTCAAATTTATTTAACACTTATTGCATAGCCATTCCCCAAAATTTATCATTGATTGAATCATTGACATTTTTTGGTTCTAGTTGTGAAAGAAATGCTCGATGTTTAAACTAGTTTCTTAGAGAATCTCTAGTATGTTTCCCTCTATCAAGATTACCCACAACAGCATCCAAAGAATGATTCATTATAATCCTAGTTGATCTAGTAAAGGTAGAAATAGAGATTATAGGTTCATTTATATGTTCGGGTTTTATATTAGCAGATTCTGGAATGTGTCCAGAACAGGATGTCTTTAAAGCAGGTTCTTTAGTTTTATCATTAAGGTCTAGAACTGTCAAATCTTCTTCAAGATTTTCAAGAGAAGTCATTGGTTCATGTGTATCAGTTTCATCAAACATGTTGTGAACAAATTATTCCACACATTTGGTTCTTTTATTAAAGACTCTATAGGAATTTATAGTTAATGAATATACAAGAAAAATTTCATCATCATTATTAGAAGCAAACTTGTCTAGATTATCATTGGTATTGAGGATAAATATTTTTCATCCAAAGACTCTAAAGTAACTAACATTAGGTTTCATATTGTTCCACAACATATAAGGGGTCTTTTTAAGAACAAGTCTAATCAAGACTCTATTGATAATATAAAAAGCTGTATTCACAGCTTCAGCCCAAATGTAAATAGGTAAGTCATACTCATTAATCATGGTTCTTGCAATTTCTTGCAGGGTTTTATTTCTTCTTTCTACTAAACCATTCTGTTGAGGTGTTCTAGGGGTGGAAAATTCATGACTATAGCCACTATGTGAGCATTAAGATTCAAAATCATGATTTTCAAACTCACGACCCTGATCACTTCTTAGGGTTTTAATCATAAGTCCACTAGGGTTCCCTACAAACTTAGAGCATATAATAAAATAAGAACAAGCTTTACATTTGTGAGCTAAGAAGTATACCCAAGTATATCTAGAAAAGTCATCTACTAAGACAAAGACATAGTTCTTCCCATTTAAACTATAAAATATAGAAGGTTTAAACAAATCCATGTGAACCAACTTGAGATGTTGAGAAGTTGAAACTTCCTTCTTTGATTTGAATGATACATTATGTTTCTTTCCCTTTTGACAGTGATTAAAAACATTGTAAGTTGGGATTTCAAGTTTGGGTAGGTCTCTAACTATGTTCTTCCTTGTCAATTTTCTATGTGAATAAATTTTTCAGTTTCCTAATCTTCTATTCCAAAGCAAGGATTCATTATGAAACACATTTAAAAAAGTAACATTTTTCTTGGATAATGAATTCAAATCAACAACATAAATATTTTCATTTCTCAAAGAAGAAAATATTAAATCATTTTTAGACTTAAAAACATTACACGAATAATTTTCCAACATAACATTAAATACATCATCATATAACTGAGAAATACTTAACAGATTATACTTATGTCCATCAAAAAATAAAACTTTAGAAATTAAAACTGAATTAATGATACAAATTTGGACTAGGCCAATTATTTTTCCTTTAGAATTATCACCAAAGGTGACATAGCCTCCATAAAACATTATTAATATTTTAAAGAATGAATAATCTCTAGACGTGTGCCTTTAACATCCACTTTCCATGTACCATACCTTCTTATGATAACACTTTAAACATGTCTCCTATAAAACAGATTTAGATGGAGAATTATTTTGGTACCCAATTTTTCATGGGTCAAGACAGGTTAGCAACCCAAGTTTTAGGAACAAAAATTTTTCTTATGGGTTTCATATAATCAATTGATTCAACATATTGTGAAAGATAAACTCTATTTTATCTATAACTATGTGGATAAACAGTTGAATCATATGAACTTCCAGAACTGTAACTAGAAGAATTTTTTCCAGATTTATGAATAAATCTATTTCTGGTAAACTGTCTCTGTCTAGGTTGGTATCCCAAACCATTAGTGTACTTTGGATCCAATTGTTTACCTAGAATTTGTGTATGGGTATCTTTTCCCTTTTTGAATTTTTCTTTGTCCTTTCATAGTTTCTCATTAGACAATTTCCATTCAGTATTTCCTATAAGCAATTTAGAATTCTTTTCTTTATCAATATCAAAAGCAGATTTAACAGCGCTAGATAAAGCATGTTGTTTCTTTATGGTTTTATACTTGTCCTTAAGTTCATTATAGATAACTTCTATAATATTACAATATTCAAATAGTTATTCCCTAGAAATGTTTTCAGATTCAAAATCAGATTCAGAATCAACTCCAGAATAATATGAATTTAAAGCCGGAGTGTCTAATGTAACCTCAGAGGCGATTGTCATAAAACACATGTTAGATTTATGAGAATATTCATTCTTAGAAGATGGATAATCACTTGAAGTGTCTTATGAATCACTTAATGTTTCTTTCATTGCATTCTTATACTTGTTGTCCTTGTAGTCATGTTTCATCTTGAACTTTAATTTTGGGAAGTCATCATTTACATGCCCTTTCCTTTTGCAGTCATAGTAGATGACTTCAACACTTTTATCAACATTATTCTAGTCCTTTTTCCAATGATCTCTGTTATCAAATTTTATTTTGTAGTTTGATTTTATCAACAATTTCTTCATCCTATAGAACTTCTTGAATCTCCAGGCTATTTGAGCCATCTCAGTATCACTGTCAGAGTCTTCACATTCACTTGTTGAGCTTTCAGTTTATATGTTAACTTTATCCTTGTACTTGCTCTTTGTGGCAGTAGACATAAAATACACTGACTTCCTTTTAGGTTCATCATCTTCTTCCTTATTCACCTTTAGTTCTTCCTCATACATGATAATCTTACCAGTAAGCTCTTTAACAGGTAGTGAACTTATATAACATGATTCTATGATAGACACAGAGGTGCCGCTCCACATTTCTGGTAGAAATCTTAATATTCTCATAATTTGTTCTTTTGCTGGAACAACCTCTCCACGAGAGCTCATAGTATTGATGATCTCATTGAACCTGAGTTACATGTTTGAAATGGGTTCATCAGGCTTCCTCTTAATGTTATCATAATTTAATAGTATAAGTATTCAATCTCATTTCTTTAACATTGGTTGTTCCGTCATGGGAAATAGCCAAAGTGTCCCAAATATAATAAGCATTTTTTCATGAAGATATTCTATTAAACTCTTCATATCATAGTGTAAAATACAGGGAATTTGTAGTTTTACAATTACTATTGTAAACAGTCCTAGTATGTTAATCTGATGTAGTTCTATCAGTTTCTAGAATTTTATATTGAGTTTCTATTTTAGTCAAGATATCAAATCCCATACATTCTAAATTAATTCTCATCTTAAGTTTCCACTACGCATAATTTGTACCATTAATGAAAGGTGGCTTATTGGTTGCAGCAGCTTCTAGTCAGTTGTCCATAACTATATTTTAGAGAATATAATTAATGAAATAAAATTTAGAACTAACAGAAATTTATGATCTTTAAAGATGCAACTAAAATCACAATTAAAAGAATAGAGTATTTTGAAAAAATTGATGATAAAAACAATCCTTTGATTCCAAATTTTGGTGAGAGTGGACACTCAAGAGGGGGTGAATTGAGTTCAAATAAAATTTTTTGTTAAAAATATTTCTCTTAAAGTCTCCATATTTAAAAACAAGTTTAACTATAGTGAATTTATACAGATTGTGAGTGTTCAATTAGTTTCTCAAATATCAATTTAGTATTCATTAATTTTATTAGAAGATTCAATCAAATTTTGAAACTAACATAATGATTCAAAATAAATAAACCACTAGATAATTTAACTATCAATGTAACATTAAAATCAAATTGTATTTCAAAGTAATTAGTATAGGAATATGAAATATATATATATAGTATACATTTAAACATAAAAAAAGATTAAAATCAGATGTAACCAAGAGGATCAGTCTCAAGCCAACACCAAGTCCTCTCAAACAATTTATATAAATTTAATCCACACCCTGGATTGGGGTAAACAACAGTGAAAACACTGTCCGGGTAAAAAGACCTCTACAACAGTTCTACGTGGGAAAACCAACAACATCTCACAGGCTGTCCAGGTCTTACATGACCTCTACCACAATCCAATGTGGGGTACATGTGAGTTATAGAGTTTGAATGAGGATTTAAAAATCCTCCAGCTTGGAACAGGAGACAGTGTGTATATATAAAATATACACAGTATACACACTGCTCGAAATGTAAATAAACGAATCACTGAAAGTGTATATAAGAGTTTAGAATGATCTAGTTATGTGAGTTAAGCTCAGGGCTCCTTGAATTGATATAAATAAAGCTCTGAGTCCTTCTATGGTTTTTGACTAAAAATCGATGTTGGTTTTCTTCAAGCTCAGTTTGATCTGCATGACTGCATTAATAGATCATTGTGGTTCTTCACTCTTGACTGAGGTGCAGCTTGTGTTCTCCTTTAGAATTAATGGATTCGTGTATGTCCAGGGCTCTTCTAGTATAAATTTATCTTTTTTCCTTTTGTGTGAATGCACCACTTTTCAATGATATTCATCCCTTTGATTTTTACACCATTCTCATGCCTTCATAGTTCATTATTCTTCAATTGTGTGTTTTGTCTATCATCCTTCCCGGTCTTTATCCTACCTTTTATAGCTGTCAGCTCTGGTAGAAAGAATGATTACCTTTTTCATGGGTACTTGGTACAGTTCCATATCATGTCAACAACTATCATTAATGAACATTAATTGCATTAAAAACATCAAATATAATTGTTTCATAATAAATAAATAATATTGAGATTATAGAGTTTGACTGGTCATGCTTTTGTTAGTAGCCTCCTATCATAACGGTTGACTGTATAGCAGTGAGCACCTATCGGTAGCTCTTTGATCTTGTATCGGTAGATCATGTTATCGGGAGGTGTTACTCAATGTTTCAGTAGCTCTATATACTGGTGACTTCATCTATCAGTAGACATTGCTTCAATGGGTAGCTTCATAAAGGTAGACTTGTTCATATTGGCAGACTTACTCTATCGGCAACTCTAGTGTAACAGTAGCTTGCATCAGTAGATTGATGTATCAATGACTATCTATATCGGTAGCTTCACTTCTATAACAATGATGTAAGTATCGGTAGTCTTATTCTGTTGGTAGCTCATATTCTATCGGTAGCTCGGGTTCTATCGGTAGTTGTCTATATCAGTGGATTTGACCTATCAATGAAATGTGCCTATTAGTGGACATATACATATCAGTAGTTATGCGTATCGGTAAGCTTTGCCTATCGGTGACTATTTCTATCAGTAGAGTAAGTCTATCATTATCTATAGGCATATTAGTGACTTAACACTTCTGTTTTATGTAGAACACATCCGATTGAGATAGAATTAATTCAAAATTCATATAATCATAGATAAAAATTGATTAACATATTTATTGAATTATTTTAATATTATAATCATCATGATAATGTAATATCATATATTGAAAGAATTAATATATAGATAAAAAT
This sequence comes from Viscum album, assembly GCA_963277665.1. Lineage (NCBI taxonomy): Eukaryota > Viridiplantae > Streptophyta > Magnoliopsida > Santalales > Viscaceae > Viscum > Viscum album. The sequence continues at coordinate 287,067,244 of OY728131.1, forward strand.
TATTTGAGATTATCAAATCTTGTGAAAGAAAAATTGGGATTATCAAAATATGTGAGGTCAACAGGACCAAATAACACAATACTACATCCAACCACAAGTACTCATCTAACTATCAAGAGAACATCATAGGGGTTCACATGGAATACACACATGGCCTTATGAAGCCCATTTATCTAAAAAATATTTACTCTACCTTCTTCTCTTATAGATACCCATGGTCAGCTAATATACCTGCATTATTTTTCATTGGTTCCATGTGAATGTCCATTTTGAAAAAAACTCACGATGGTGAGGTAAGATCGAAACATCATCATGAAGGATTACTTCAAACTCAAAAATCACAGGAACTATAATCCCATATCATCTTCTACTCTAAGGGTAATACCAGATAATCGAATAGGAAGTGATTGTAAACTTAAATAAATGAGATTATGCTACCCAGACTAGGATCAATCCATATCAAAGGATTAAAAATAAATTACTCCAAACAATAAGAACTAATAAACTCTAGTTATTATTCATATGAGCATGTATAGTAGGTAGGAAATCTATATAGTGTAAAACCCCATGGTGTCCCACTACCACTAGGTAATGATATCCACATGAGGCTTTACATCCCTTACTTGAGTTAGGTCACAAATTCATTAAATGAATGTAATCAATTATCCTCTTTGTAAGAGCCTCTAATCTATGGTTTGATAAAAATGGTATCCAATTATATTATCAGGTCTCAAAAGTGGATACATTGGGGGGAATGTGCATCACAACTATGTGTGAAAACTGTAATAGGGGTAGTGAAGACACATTTAATACTTGAATATTCTCTTAGTTATTCAACTTCTTGGAATTTATTCCTTCTAAATTGCACTTATTTACCACCATAAGGACTTTCTCTAATACCCTATACATTCCAAAACCCTCAATCAAACATGTTAGATAAACTCATCCACTATATATCAGAACATTAAATTTTGAGTGGCACATACTCTCATAGAGAATTTTGGATCGTATATCAAGAATAAATATCGATGGGGGAATTTACCCAATTCCATTTATGTCACAAATTACATTAATCATTACTAAAACATTATTATAGAGATGGCATATGTCACCCCATAGAAGTCTACCCAGCATGACCATCATCTCTAGGGGTACTGTCATGTGGGGAATTAACAGCACATGCTTGTGCCAATGCTCATCCACATGAGAATCTAGATCCTAGATCACAAAAAAACATGGTGATCATTAGCTATGAAACCCACAATGAACAATCCAAAACGGTGAATAATCATCTAATACAATTTGATCCATATTATTCTCCACATAGAAAAAATGTTATAAGAAAACCATTCTGATTGGATGGGATCCACACATCCATGAAACCTAGACCATTAGCTCGAGTAAAACATCTTTTACCTAACAGTCTATCTCATTGGAGATCCTTTGTGATCCCCATCTTTAAAACTCATGTAACATGATAAGCCTATTTGTATCATCGTTATGTCCTTCTAGATCAATAGACTGCTCTCCATTTGGATAATCATCATCCCTATCCTCACAAAGATACATGGTTTTCTTAATAGGTGTAAAAACTGATCCGTACCTACATAGAGAAATCATATAATGAGTGTGATTAAAAGATGAAACACCCCACACGAAGGACATGGAATCAACCACATATTCTTATTTTGTTCATGTGATGATGTTTCCCCTAAAACCTGTTAATACACATACCGAGTCAAAAATCCTATTTTCATGGTCCGGGTGAATGGATAATATAGCTATTAAACCATCATTGTACACCCTGTTCTGAGAGACAACTTCTAAACACACTAACAATATTTCTGTAGTTCCCACCTAATCCTCACAACTAGAAAATATAAAATCCAAAATCTGATCCTAAATGTCGAAAGTGTCATAACACTTCAATATAGTTACCACTATGACACAATTCATTCATGACCTAACCTGATGGTTCCCAATAAAAACTACTTAATAAATTATATCATTATGCGAGGGGATAATGACAATCACCAATAAATCATATCTCTCACATGGGTGGAATTATCCTTTTGTACCATCATGTAAGAACACATCTCCATGCCTATAAAATGAGAAATTGAAAAACATTAAAAATGAATGAATACATATATAATCCCATATCAAAAGTATAGAAACTGTTATAGAATCCATAAAAGGGGTAAAATACTAGACCGTCCAAAACAAAAAATGTATAGTCTCACCTTTACTAATGGGGAATACTGAAATAAAATGGAACACTACGAAACACCTCTATCTGTTTGGCCCAATGAACTCCACAAACTTCTAGTCCACCAAGGACTCCCCAAAAACGTCTTTCATCTACATAAGACACAACATGTTTCGATGATCACATGTTGGGGCATGGATAATAATCATAGGTAGACACCCCAAAGTCACACAAAAAAACAAGTGAACTAGGGTGTTATATACGAGTATCTATATATGAAACAAATATTGATAATTTCCAGATATAATAAACAAAAACTCATTGTATCAATGAATGCATGATTTATAATTTCCACAACTATAACGATAAACTAGGATACAAAACACTCTTCCAAGAGAACACACTACATGAGTTGTATATCCACTTAATACATTAATCCTTGTGTTCATGCATGATTGTTTTATAAAAAAATGTAGAATCGAGGGTTTAAATGAGAAACACACTAAATCCAAATAAAACTAATCAGAATGATTAGATCATGATACAAAGATAAGGTTTCCATTCCCTGGGCTAATTTGGGGAAATCATACCCTCATGCAAACAACCTCCAAGATATGGGATTAGAACACATGTAGATATTGGACATGCCAATTCCATAAAACCCATCTAAGTTTATATAAATTTAAATGATGAAAACTCCATGCTTCTAAGAGGGATACATGTTCTATGACACAAAGGAAGTAGTTAAATAAGTATGTGTCAAACTCTATAATAAGGAAACTCTCCCACACTACACTAATCAAAAGAAGCTGTAGTAGGATCACCCACTCTAGTAATAATATTATTCCCCAACAAGACCTCATAGGAATAGAGTAAGGTAACGCAATCAACAAATAATAGGTCATGTCATCTCACAAAAGATATCATTAATGATGAGTTATGATGAATATAAAATTCATGTTTTCCTCAAAGGATTAATCTAAATTTCCCTGGGGGTACATAGTCTGCCTCACTAATCCAAGAACATCTGAAGTCTTGTACTAACATGAATTGTTATTTTTAAAAATACATGTAATATCCCAAGGGTACATAATATGTATTAGTCATCCATACACTCTAAATGACATAATTTCTAGGCCTTTGTAAATTTCCAAGCACACGAGGGGTGGATAGACAAACATGACATGTTGGACTACATGATCTCTTGTGTGTGTACTCCCTTTAAATGCAGAGATCACTTATATGTTGTACATGATGTGTTGAATGATCCAAAAGTTTTAAAGCTCTACCCAAACACCTTTTCCTATACTCCCTATTCATTCCATGCTATTAGGCATAGGGTCATACAACCTATTATTTATATCTCCTTCCTAAAACTCTAGTTCCGCATAAAGTAGGGTACACAACATGTGTTTATAAGACTATAAGATGTGTAGTTGGTTATTTTTTTCAAATATCCCCATATAATTATTCATGATTCTTTATCCATTATTTGTAGTTATTGAAAATATACCTCAAATCATGGTGAGGAACAAAAACCTCAATATTTTCAAGCCCTTTAGTTATCATTATACATATTATGGCTATACATGCTGCATATGAATTGACCCGCATTGCACTTTGTCAGTGTGGCATGCCAAAACAGAATCATGGACCTTTTATCTATTCATTAATCCACATACATAGTTTTATCTTGATACTATATTCTCATTATACATAATAAACCAACAATATTTATTAATCTCAACAAATATTGAATAAAAAAATAATGTAAAATGGGTATTTCATCTAATCATAGTTGAAAAAAAATACCAATGATGAAAGAATGTATAAATGGTATAGAATAAACTAAAATATTAGAGGGAGGAACAAACCAAGACCTTTTTTTATTTCAGAAATGATCCAATTTAATAGGAACCACAAATCAAGAGGAATAAAATTAAATAAATATAAATATAAATATTATCCACAAATCCCATAAAATACCCATACTTCTAAAAATGTTCAAAACACAATTCAATCCATTCATCCATTGTTTCACATTAATCGTGGTATAAGCATTGGGGTTAAATCCACCATGAAAAAACCTAACAATAGTTTGGATTGATCAATGATGAATAAATGTCCTACATCGATGTTGTTTTCGAGATCCACAAACATCATCAGTTCATGACTCTTTATATGATCTAATCTAACATCTACATCCACTGACACTCTCCTATAATGGTTATATATGTCAATATGGTTTAACAACTAACCCTAAAATCTGCTCATATAATTTTATTTAAATAGGAAGTAAGCCCCTATATCAAATTAGAAAAATTAAACTATTTTATTAATTTATTTTGTTAATATCATGCCTGAGAAAATGTTTTAGAAATTTCATGCATCGAAAATGGTTATTTAGTACCCAGGGTAAAACTCATCTTTTTGAACTCAACAGTTAAATATGATTTCTAATAAATGACATCTATAATAATTACATAAAATTTTTAGTAAAAATACACAATATTGATATTTAATATATTTAATACAATTCAAAAATTATTCCATGGATCCCCGGGCCATTGAATCTGACGCCATCACTGCACTTGAGTCTAAAAATATTTGTAGAAATATTCCAAATTCATACACATAAAAGAAATAAGACATTAAAATAATCATCAAGAAAAAAATAATTCTTTTTAGAAGTTAACATTCTAAAAATAAGATGACCATGAATAATTACATATAATCTTTTTGTGTGTGGAATCAATCTTGGAATAAAAAAGGTTTGGAATAAGCATTTTAACTCACTATATTGTGTTGTGTTAATAAATAATCTTATTACCTTGGAATCATTTGAATCAAAATACATTTAATGAAATAAAAATATATTGATCTTAAAACAAATATATTTATATTAATGTATTAAAATATATTTGTTGTGTAAAATCCCAATTATTTAATATATTTCATGGTACGCAATAATAAATATCTCAAGAAATTACTTCTGAGAAACAAAACCCTTACCTTGATTTCTTGTATAGTTGATCACACTAAAAATTCATATTTAAAACAGATAAAAATATCAATTTACACATTCATAACCTTATTCTTGTTTGTATCAATTTATAAGCATCATTTAAAATTATTCCCAATAAGTTTATTAGTTGGTTAATATCTATTTTCAATAGAAGCTGTTAGTTATCTTGATCATTTTCAAATAGTTTCGTAATAGAAGGTTTTCGATTAAATATTTTATAAAATTTAAACATTCAAATAACATAAGAGGAACTATAATTGAAATTTAATAATTATTTGAAAGGTTTAAATTTTATTATGTGAGTGTTTTGGTTATGATCATTAAGTATGAATTTATAGATGATCATATTTCACGGATTCTAATTGATATAAGGTTTTTATCTTAAATAATGTTTACTATATTATATTACTTTTTTAGAAAAAAATAAATAAATAATTATATTATATTATATAATACATGAAAAAATTAAAACATTTATTAATGATATAATTTTCAGCATCATTCCATTATATGGTTCAACCAATAAAAATAATAAAATTCCGTAATTTATGGATGATTATGAAGTTATTTAGTCATAATATCATTATTAAAGGAGAATAATAATATTATTTTGTGTATATTATATTTTTTGTATTATATTTAAAAAAATTATAAAATCAAGAGGACCTCTATGAAGCCTTTACAAAAGAAAATGAAATCATTTGATCTCTTTTAAGGATCATTGGATTATTGAATTTACCATGGTTTTCTATTAATAATCTTATAAATAAGTTTCTCAATATTTATTTTAATAATTTTGATTATTTTATATAAATGAAATTAATACATTAAAAAGAATCCTCAAGACATTCCATGTAATGTACTAATGAAGATATGGAAATAGTTTAGTCCATGGGGGCAATAGTCTATACATATGAATGGATAAAATATTCATTATCCATTCAATAAAGAGAGAAATTAATATAGTTTATCATTTAAGAATATAAAATATGTTACTAATACAAAAATTAGCTATTAAATTCATTATTTGTCCCATACTTTTAAGGTACTGAAGGAAAATGAAACACATTTCATCATGGTGGCGGTAGAGTGCACAACACACGAATAACAATTTAAATTTTTTAACAGAGAATGTAAAGGTTGACAAAGAGTCTAACTTCATTATTATAAAATAATAGTATAATAATTATTCTGACATTATAATTTTTATATTTTTTAATTTCATTCTTAGAATACGAAATTCACATAATGAAATAGAATTGGGAAATAATTGGCTATATATTTAAACCTCACTTCTTAGTTTATATCCTCTTCAAAGGGGGTTACGCCTCAAAGGGATGGTCTTTTGAGAATATGATAACATTTAAAAATATGTAGTAATTCATTGGAGAGGTCTTGGCATTGTATTAGATTATATATATGGCATTCAGTGTAAGGGGATTTAGGTAAATGATTTCACCTTTTTTGAAATAATAGGGATGATTTTTTATTAAATATACAATAAAATTTAATAATTGGAGGTATATTTCAAAGAAATTATGTACCAAATTTGAAAATATTGGAGGTGGTAATGGATAAGGTTGAAAAATATGCCAATATCCCATTTCCACAATGGTTTTAGAAATGATTATTTATTTACCATTTGGTTTTACAATTTTTATATCTTGTTTATAATTATAGTAACTTATAAAATAAACGTTTCATTTTAGAAAATGGTTTCATGAATATAAAATTCAAAATTATAAACTAATAATGAATTTTTTTTTCATTTGTAAAAAGAAATTCACAATTCACCTACGAATAAATATTTTTAAAAAAATCACAAAAATTCAACTTAAAATAATATTTATTAAAGATAATAAAAAAATAATTTCATTTTTCAAAAATTCAAATTCTAAAATTTATAAACATAGATTATAAATTACAATGTAATTAAAATTAATTTTTTTAAAAAATGTATTTTTAAAACACTGTGTTTTATTAAAACTGTATCATAAAATTTCATTTCATAATGACTATAATATGTTTGTTAAAATATTTTAATGTTATATTTTATCAATTTTTTTAAAAAATTTCATTGATTATATGTATATAGTACATTAAGTAGTTATTTGTGATGGATAACAATTTTATTTATTAAATCATATTAATTATATATCCTCTAAATTTAAGTACCTAAAATTGGTTGATATTATTTTTATATACTATATGGGTTATTATTATTTAATTCTCAGAGTAATAAATATGTTACGACTCATTTTAGTATGGTGTCATGTGTGGGTAAAACTATTGAAATTATTTTTACGTTAGTAAATATATTTCCAAGATTAATGGGTGTTATAAAATTAAACTATGATACCATTTTATTATTGAAAAAATAGATTAGGGATATATCAATGTGTATCAATATTAAAAAAATCCACTGGTGGAAGAAAAATTCACTAGTCTATCGGACATACTACTACATTAAAATTATAGTTTGTAAATGAGAGTTTAAACACATCTCTTGGATTTATGAATTTTTTTATCCCATACTGATATATTAAATTATAGTTAATATGGAAATTAATATATAAGTGGGCATCATTCAGTTTGGGTTTATTTTAATATAGAGAGAATGTATAAAAACATAATAGAACTAAAAAATTATATGTTGAGATATACTCCAATATTGAGTTCATGAACACGAAATATATGGTGTTAGGGATTTTTATGTTGTATGTGGATAGACTATCAATGGGGATTAACATTAAGTAGGTATTGATTTTGGAGAGGGTATCAAAATTAAGATGAACATACAATTAAATGGTAATGGTAGGTTCTGAAATATTTTTATATCTATTGTATTATACATTGATATAGGTTCAGATTTAAATATATTTTATAGGTGATAAATTATATTTCTTCATATATTTCCTAGATTACGAGGAATACAATACTAAATATACTATTTTTCTAACCACATAAATGGTGTAATATTCATCTTAGGTTATTATGGTAACTATTATTGGAATGTTTGATGGTCAGAATATAATATTATTAAAGCCTTTCAATTTTAGTAATATTTTTTAAAATTGGAGTGAAAGGATATAACATAATCTTTAATAATTGTAAATAATCTATAATTTTTTTTTAATGTATAGAGATTATTATGTTGAATTTTGAAAATAAAAATCATGATGATCAAAATGATATCATTGTTAGAGGTGTTTTAGAGGTTTTGGTCTATGTAAAATACATTGAATGAAAATATTAGTTTAATAGAAAAAATATTGTCAAAATATATTGTGGATTATCAACTAATGTTGTTGACTATATACAAAAATTATTTTGGAATAATTTTTATGGTATGGTTTTATGAAACCATTGGAAATTACGGGATGACCAAACCTTATTGAAGTTTCCATTATTATTATAAAAAATATAGAGGGATTATCCTTTTTTTATATGGAGGATACATCATTTTTCACCCAATTTACAGAGAAATAAGGAATAGAAATTGACATATTATCATAATTCATGTCATAGTTTGAATTGAGCTCATTAAGATTATACTTACATATTTGAATATATAAAAAATCCCTAGCATGGGTCCTAGTTACAATGGATGGTCATGAAATTTATAAAACTTGATTAAACACACTAAATTAATATCCTTTTTTATACGATTATTGATCACAATCCATAAACATAATTTCTTTTACATATTTTATGGGAATATTATTGTTTGTTTGTTGAAAAATTGGTATGTTGATTGAAGTGGATTTGATGGTACTAAATGTTTTTATATATATTTTTTCTAGATGATAAAAAAGATTAAAACCAAAGAACGTATTTTAGTTTATTCGGAACCAGGGTAAAATTGTATTTAGATATATGTTTTCAAATAAGTAAATAACTATATTTTCTTAAAAATATTATAATTATATTTGTTTTCTGTTGTTAATTCAAATAATTGGAAACAACATATTATATTACATGGCCATGTCATGGTCTGTGTGAGTTATGCACATTCTCTTAATTTAGTAGAAATCTCAAATTAGAAGCATATGGGGATTCAATGAAAATTGATGAGATAATGGAGGTTATTATTTGATGGAAAACAATGTAGTAACATATAGAATATAACTAGTGTGGTATTTTATTAAAATTATAGAATTGAATGGAGAAAAATTCAAATAATGATATAAGGAAGAAAAATATAAAATAGATATTTTAGATGAATATATATTTATAGAGATATTTTTGTAAATGATTTAAAATACATTTGTATATGGATTTTTTAAAAATGTAAAAAAATTTAATAGAATCACCGAAACTAAATCAATTTTTATATCATTCATTATTATTTTAATTATGTTTTATTATCATGACTACTATTTGTCGTAAAATTGGGTTCATGTAATATATAGAAATGTTTATAAAGTTATTTACTAATGTAATAGGTAAAAGCATAATGAAATTAATTTAAAACATGGTACTATATTAGTGGTTTATTAAAGTATCATCAAATCATCATTATATGATCCCTATATGTATCCTATTTTGGGTGAACAATGTAAATACATTTTATGTTATCTTTTACTATTTATATATTGATGTTGTAAATCATTATTATGAATTGTTGGGATTTTATGATACAGAAAGACATGATCAATTGAATATAGATAATTTTAACACCGTAATTTAGTGGAATTGACTTATATATTATTATGTATTGTAGAATAAGAGAGTTGTTGACTTTATTAATATTATACTATTTTTTATTCATAAAGGATATATATTCCATATATTTTGAAAAACTATATATTAATGATGTAATATCTATCGAATACAACAATATATAATTGTTCTCTAATTACATATGATAATTGATATATAATTTTTGGACAAATAATTTAACTCATTTTATAAAACATAATACTAAATATCGATATAACATACCCAATTTTCTTCCCATATTTTGTGATTGAACCCAGTGATAGACACCTCAATCATGAATCCCTTTACCCTTTAGGATACCGACTAGAATAAAAGGATATTTAATAATGCGTGAAAAATTACTCTTAATGTTATATAATATTGAAATAAATTAAAATTAATATAAATAATATTGACAAATAACAAACCAAAAAAAATTGAACCACATGGATATATGAAATTACTAGTTAAATAATAGTCCCATGATATTATAAAATATGCAGTGTTAATGGAACATTGTCATATAGACAGAAACAAGATATCTTTTCAATATATAATATAGATAAAGTCATGAAAATAAGAAAAATGTTAAAAATGACTTCATTAATAGGTTCAATCCATTATTAGACCCATTATTTATAACTTACCAAACACTGCAACTAACATATCATTATAAGGATACATCTGCTACAATGATCATGAACTATAATGTCTTCTTAGGAAATTGGGTTATCGATCATTGTGTTAGTGAAACTCTATAGATCTCCCACTATTATGAATGTAAAAAAATTCCTTCTAAATACACATTAATGATTAGTTTATTATGATCATTTGTTAATTTTATGAAATGGAATCAGTAATAATTATTTCATATATTAGGGTTCGACATAACCACTACGGGGATGTCATATTTGATTAATTTAGTGTATTGGTGTCTATTTTCAAAACAAATGAGTAAAAATAGGAAAAATTATTTGAATCATAAGATTACACATAACGATATATCATAATATAGAAAAAAATAACTCATGACTAGAACATATCAGTAATCAATTGACCATAGTGGGTGTAGAATCCCGTGTGTCTGAAAAAATAATTAAATTGGTATCATATATAGATAGAAAAGTCATAATAGTTTGAAATAAATCCCATTTAAAAATTATAAAATTTAGAATTATCATCATCTTTTTGTAACATAATAATTGAAATCAAATTTTTACTCGATTAGCATAGAGGGAACAACATTGATACCTAAAAGCATAACCAAGAGTTCATAACAGCAGTTGTATAGGGAAAAATCATAATGTATGAAACCATATCTGATGAAAATTATTATTATAATTTCTTTTCATCCATTAGAAGCATCCCACCATGGGTAGTAAAACATGAATAAAAATAAAATAGAAAAAAACTATGTATATAGTACCATAATCATCATTAGAATGTCCCCATGGGAACTATGTTCCATGATCAGAATTTTTTTTACCTCAAATGATTTGAAGAACATCAGAGTAATGAATATATATAATTACGAAAAATTTATATCAATATGTATAACATATCAAATATGTAAATTTCATCCATTTTTTATCAGTCATTATAATTTTTTTCATATAATTATAAATACATCACCAAAACCACAGCATGGAAAAATAAATGGAAAAATAAATATTTAGTACGCAATTTATTATTAAGATATCTATGGTATATTATCAAAATTTAGAGGTAAGTTTAATCAATGATGATAAATTTTCCACCAATTATAAATTTCTATACCTTTACAACCTACACCTATTAGGATCACGATTATGTTATTATCTCTTCCTTATCATATGAAAGTATATGAAACCATGTTAAGGGTATAACATAATATTTATATAAGGTTGCTAAAAAAATATATTAGTGAGTCCTTATCATGTTTTGTGATGACTGATACAAGAATAATCTACCATAATGTGAAACCCAGTTACATTTTCCAGACTAGAAAAAAATCCCCCACCCAAGTGTGGTTCCCAACAATTCAGAAAGCGGGATAGAAAAAACCATAAATCCCAAGGCGTGTAATTGTTTAGTCGAACTAAAATACCATTCAATATATATATAACACATTCCTAAATACTAATTACCTTCTTATGAATTTTAATTTCAAAAAATATTTATTATATGGATTGATACTTCTTTATAATGTCATATTATATCATTTATTCTTCCTTTTCTCCTATATGTGGAATAACATAACAGAAATAGTTCATCAAATATTATATTATGACATTTTTTAGAATCAAACAACATTTTCTTCTTAAAAAATAACAATAATTTTTAGTTTATTTAAATCGTTTCATGAATTCTTATTTTCATATTATAAATCTTCTCAGTTGCAAACAAAAATATTAACTCTGATTATCCTCTTTTATTATTTAAAACTTGTCTATTTGATTATTTAATTCATTATCCAAAACTATTTCACATGAACCATATTCATCAAATACCATCCACCCTATAAAATATATCTAATTATGTATATAAAATATAGTATCACCAATATATTTTTAATCTGATCACTTCGTCTATCACATTACCTTCAATTTTTTAGAAGCATAACTTCTTGGTCTAATAATTACACCCCATTTGTTACCCTCAGATCCGTCCAGTACCTATTCATCTCATACATAAATCTAAATGATAATTAATATCACTCTTTATGTCCATTACCTTTGTATTGAAATTGTGATATTATCTCCCATTCATGATCAATCCGAAACTTGAGAAACAAATATTCAATGTACATTTTCACATGTCTAATGATTAGTTTTTTTCAAATACTCAAGGAGGATCATGAATTAAAATATGAATGTCCATATTCCAAATTTAAATATCATATTTGTTTCTTTATTCATTGAACAACCTTAATAATTACTAAAATATATGAATCATTGATCTTAATATGAACCGTTAATGAATATTGGTGCTAATAACCACTTCATACAACTGTAAAAAAATGTATAGAATCTCGATATTTTTATCATGATTATTGATACATTGAACATTCGACTCAAGAAATTCACATTTAATATCAAGATAAAACATTCTAAAATTCCTCAAAACCACGATGTAGTACTTCTTTAGTGGAACTTCTCTATCCAATAATACTCTTTCGAGTGTCCCATTGTGATGATATTATTTTTTGTACACCAATTTCTCTAAATAATATACTTTATCATTCCTAAAAAAATTACTTGGAAAATTTCATCGAGATATTCCCTCATTTAATGGGTTTCTTGGTGTTTTTTCATTTTTATCCATCCAAAGAGCCCTTGCAGTTATGACCTTTTTATTTTCTCAAATGAATTTGTATAATTAATTATTCTAGATTTATATAAATATTCAAGATGTATTCAAAATGCTTAGTCTCATGAATATATTTTAGACATCAATTTGATTCAATTTTATAAAAAAAATCTTGTTTGATGAAAATCACTTAGAGGCCAATCGTTGATGAATTTATACATAGAATTATATTATTCATAACTTCCTCTAGAGAACATATGTCTAATGACCTAGAGTTGAAACAAATTTCTATTCCTTTTATAATCAATTCATTATATAAAGACCTGAAAATCTCAATCCAATCATTAAAAATATTTTTGGTCTAATAATTTAAAAATTACATATTAGCATCTCTATATATTATTCTCCACACTCTTCCAATTTCTGAATTATTTTATAGGAAACCACAATTTTGAAATTTTATAATTTTAATTTGAAGTACTCCAAAAAATTTCATCATTAAAAGATATATGTTTTATGGAATCAGCTAAAATCTTAATTTGGTGGTCGTGTTATCTAGAAATTAATATATCATCATTATTAGAAAATCACTATTAAGAAATATTAGTTCCACTAGTGTTCCACCACTTTCTTGCTTCAATAAAAGTTTTTCTACAATCCTGTGTTCCTTATAATTTTCAGGATGTTTGGTACTTCAATGAATAAAAATATCATCTGAGATTAAAATTGCTTTTAAGGAAAATTTTATTCTTCTAAACTCGATATTTTAATCATATCCTTAAGTAATCTTGAGAAATAATGAGTGAGAAACACTCCACCATGAATCTACCAGTATATGTTTATTGATAATTTTTTGATGGAACTATGAATTATTTCATTCTCTCATTTAGGTCTATCCTTTGTCCTATCGTTTTATATGATTGAATTGGACTTACATCCTCCATCTACATGGATTTATATAGTTTACTCAAATTTCTCTATTTAGAAAATTTTTGGAATTTAAATTCATTTGGGAATTCCATTCTATTGTCAAAAAACACACTTCTCCAAACATCAAGGAACATGTTATTAACATTTTTTTCTAGATCAAAAATCATTATTTGAAAACCTAGTATAGAGAAACACACATTTCATACATATATATGAAATCATATTATGTGAATATTAATTATATGAAAAAATAAATGCCATAATCATATAGTTCTATTCAATCTAGAAATATGGGAACATAAAATCTCGTTCCAAAAAGGTCTACATTATCTCCCTCTTAGTTATTCATCACATGCACCCATCTTGAATATTTCTTACATAGTACCTTTTATCATTACCTGGGTAATTGATACATATTAAACATGATTTTAGAAGCTTATAAATGGTACAAAAAAGAGATATTAATTATTAGTTGACATAATACAAACATAATCATATGAGAACTTGATAATATACTTTGAAAATTATACCTAGTATATCTTATATAATAATATTGTTCCACAGAATAAATTTTGAAATTTAATAAGAAATTATTCACAAGGAATCAATGAACTTCATATATAAGCGAGAAATATTTGCAATAGAAATAAGTTTGTGGGAAACACCTATGCCATGAAATTATTTACATAGTAGTAAATTCTCTTTCCCCATACTATCATTGTATAGTGGGTTTACTCCCCAAAAAATTGTTTTATTAATGATTTACCCCCAAAACTATTCTAGTTGATTTAGTTCACTCTGAAAACCATCATTATAATTTTTATTCACTCCATGAAAATAATATTGGACAAATTCCATTACTGAACTGGGTCTAATCTCCAGTCCATACATATTCATCTCATGAGATATCAATCTGTACCAAATTAATTGGTGGAATATATATGTTCACCCCATATTTGGATAAAATGATATCTCCATCCTTAAAAATAATATAACCACTATAATTTGTTATAACATATCCACCATTCTTGGTTATATCTTAACCAACCTCGTTGGTAATAACACAACCATATTCCATGATTACAAAGTAACCACCATAAAAAAGTGAATACCATATATACATGTGAAAAAAATACTATATTTCGTTTATCATATCTAAACCCATGAATATAAATGAGATTGATAAATTTTTCTTTAAAGTATATCTTGTGGAAAAAAACATGATTTATAAATAATTTATTATTATATCAATGTATAATCCATGAAAAAATGAGTTTTGTAAACAACTTATCATCATAAAAATTTACAATATAGAGAAAGAATAAGGATGGAATCCTTATATAATATCCCTAATAAATAATAAGTGAGATAAATTATAATGACCTGACCCTAAAACATTACATAATCGTGAATTAAATGAATAATTCACATTGAGGTTCATTTCAGGTTTGGTGTTTTAGAGAATTTGGACAAAATTGTTACATCTCAGCGGATTATAATGTAGACACTTCTACTCAGTTTCTAATTTTTCAACAAATAAAAAATAGTAAAGAAAGAAACATGACTAGTTCCTTGTTCTAGACAAAATTTATTTCCATGATCCCATCCTTGACCCTATTCTACTTTATGTCTTGTGAAATGCATTTCATAAACTTTTGATGATCATAAAAAGCTCAGTAAGGTATACATAAAAATCATCGAAATCATACATTACTCATAAAACATAATAACATTAACATTCCTTATGAAATCATAACATTTATGAATAAGTTATATAAATAATAAGACATAAAAGTAACTTGAGGTATTCATAACATTCTTACATAGGGGTTAACCTTCATGGTTATGTTTGTAATACCCATCATAGTATATTTCCTAAATATCTTCGGGGAAACCATAGGGTTTAACTCTGTCACGTTACCCAGTGATTTGGAGAGCTATATCGGGCTCACCCACCCTTAATTTATCATGGAACCACCCATCATCACAAACAATTCCCATGAACAATAACATAATCCTATCAAAGAAAACATGCATAAAGGAAGCATATAATTTCCAAATTTCAATCACAAGATATCAATACAACACATTGATATATTAAATAAATATTCAAAAAAAAATTCAATACCCAAATAAATTAAAACATGGCATTTATTTTTCATTTAAAAAAATGTTATGTCTTGTAGAGGAAGCCGAAACTCAAATAATGGTCACATCGGTAGAGAATTCGTTGTCCCCACATACGTAAGAAAAAAAACATTCCTATTTTCGTTTAGTAAAACACTTCGTTTAAAAATATTCATTTTTAATGAAATTAAATGTCAAAATGGTTTTATACACAATATAATATAAAGTCATGTAGAAATCAAAAGATGCCTCAATGAATGGATATTGAGATGAAATCTCGTACAAAGATGGTATCCTTAGATTAGGGATAAATTGATTACATAATTATGAGTGAAAAATATAAATATATGAAATATAACTTGATATTATGTGTAATAAAATCAGATATCATCCAAAAATAATCATAGTATGACATAATCAACAAGTAGAGGATTTACCCAATGAATTGAAATTGGGTTAAGAAGATCCCTTACAAAAATTCGAAAGCCTAACGGTGTCACTTTAAAATTAAAAAAATGAGTTGATGAGAGATAAAAATGGTATCACATCATTGGGACAAAAAATTTACATCAATTAGGATATATAAGAACATATCCCAATATATTAAGATGTAAATTAAAATACCTAACAAAAAGATGTCTTTTAAAAATAGTAGGGTGAAAGGGTCCCTTACCGATTTGGGTATCTTTTGAAACGTACACCCCATGAAAGAAGGACGGTACAATGTTGATGTAAATACCCATAAACGAAAATATATTTCACAATGAGTAGAATAATAGTCATTACATACACCACTCCAAGGTGATAGTGGAAAATATATCATGAATCTCAAGGGAATAAAATGTGAGATAAAAACCCCTTACCTCATAGCAAAAAATCGAGTTGTATGACCAAAAGATAATAAGAACCAAATAAATCACAAAATTACTTGAATATAATTAAAATAAAGATAATATATATCATGTTTCAGTTCAAAATACACCACATTCAATTAATAATTGGCGAACAATTAAAATCTAATGGAATTAAAAGCGAGATAAGAAATCCCCTTACCTGAAGTCCGACTTGTCTTGTTCGTTCCATTAAATTAATGAATAATAACCATGGTTCAATTTATAATTTCTTAATGAATTCCTTTAAAGTTTATTATTCAATTCATATCAGTTATTACATGTTATAATAATTAGTTAATTATGTGAGTTCATATCATACGTTTTGTCGTTGTTCGGTATGTGAGTGAACACTGAACATGTTTAAAGAGAATTGAACATGTAGTTATAAGTAAATCACCTACCGAATGGTGTAAATGATTTATATATCATATATATCCATTATATATGTATTTAATTATATTCCATAATGTTTGGAGATACTAAGTGAAATGTACCATTCACGGAGATGGTAGGACGTACGTACGCATGAGCGCTACTTTTATTTTTTGTCATAATAATGGAATTTAAAAATAAATTAGAAATAGGTATATTGTAATTACAGTATAATATATATTTTATATAGGAAACATAAGTTCATTAATTAAGTTCTTTATAAATTCCATGTTTTTCATGACCGAGTCACATCACTTGAGGGGGCGGTAGTCCACACTTCCTCAGATGAAATTATCGCATTTTCACAACATGAAAAGCATAAAGGTATGCTTTAAATATAAAATATAGAAGCATAAAGAGGAAATAAATATAATATATATCATATATAAATATATTTCCATCATAATGGACACCATGGGAGGTGGTAGGAGAAGATTGAACAATCATTGATTCATGAGGAAGTAATTCACCGTCCATGGAAACAGTATGTTCTTTAAAAATTAGACGGAGGTGTGTGTAAATGTAGGTAGAATAATTATTATAAAAAAATAATATTATATTTAGGATACTAGTATTATTATGTGATAAAATAATAATAATATAGTGGTGAGTGAAGAAGAAAAATTAAATAAACAACTCGAGAGAAGACTTTACCTCTAAATCGGGTAACTCTTTTTTGATTTGATCCAAAGGCTTCCTTGGAAAGACTTATTCCAAACGTGAGGCTTATAAGAGTTATAGAGATATGTGGAAAACAAATATGAGCAGAGGATGGATGAGAAAAGGTCTTGAGAGGTGTAGGTAAGGGGGTAGAGGTGGGTGACTTTTTTAAGAGGGAGGAGGGTCACTTTTGGAAATCTTAAAATGTTACTTTATTATATAATGGTTTTCAAATTATAAATATCCCACAATGATATATATTGAGGATAAGGTGATAAGTGTTTGAAATCCACCCATACAAAAGGTTTTTGACAAGTGTAAGCCTAATATTTTATCTTTTCATTTAATTTTATTTAATTTGATCATTAATGAGGTAATCACTACATCATCATGGTGTCATAAATAAATTAATTTATTTATTGTATAAAAATAATAAAAAAATACCATCATGTAGCTAATATTTTTATCTTTCCAATTACTATTTATAGTCTCCTAGATCATTTACTTAATCAAAATTAAACTTTCTTAACTTAGTTGTTACATAGTTTGGTTTTATTTTCCATTCTTTAAAAATAATATGATAAAAGTTCACTATCATAGAAAAGTGATTCCATGGGGTCCCTAAGATGGAACAAGGAATACCATGGTTGGACATGAAAAAAAATTGGATTTTGATACATTTTGTGGTCATTTTAAATTATTATGATATTATTTTATTACTCTTAACTATCTAATTACTAATTAATCATGATAATTAAAGATAATTGTCAAAGTTACTATTCATATTGTCCAAAAAACAAGAGTGTCTTAATTACATAATTTAGATCATTGGATTACAAATATGGAATCCATTTTACCAAATTCCAAACCCATAAATAGAATTAATTAATTTAACAATAATTCCCCTTTTCAAAATCGAACATGAGTTTTTTAAGAAGTAAAATTTATCAAATGAATGACTTCTTTTTACATTCAATTGAAAAGTATAATTACATCCAATGAAAAACATTTATTAAGTGATAAAAACATAATTAAATTACACTTTAAAACCAATTAAAAGGGCAATATAACTATATAATGAAATTTTTTGAAAAAGCAGTTTTGAAGTAAAATGTAGTATTTTTTCACTATTCATTAAAAATGAACGTTTGTTAGAAAAACACGAAAAATTAATCCAAAGTAAATTTGTTATTCCAAATTAAAAAATGATGTCCATTTTAACAAATTTAAAACATACAAGTTTCATTAATTAATTTTATAAATAATTTTCGCTGACAAAACAGATGGCATTTTTTTAAGAAACAATATCTATCAAAAGTTTGGCATTTGTTTATGTCCAATTTCAATGTGAAATTAATTCCAATGACCACAATTTAATTAAGTGGTAAAAATATATTGTAATTAAACTTTAAAAACAATTAAAAATATAATCTATACATATAAATAAATTAGATTAAAAAGAGGTTTTGAATTAAAATACAGTGTTTTGACAATTCATTTAAAAAATGTACTTTATCGGAAAAATAATAAAAAACTTCACAAATGAAATTTAGAAGTCCCGATTCTAAAGATGAAATTTATTTTGTCTAATATAAAATAAATAATTGACAAAAATTAGTTTTAAAAATGGTTACCCATCAAAAGGCGGTTAATCAACCCTTTAAAGAATATGAGAATATTTATGCTTGAAATTTGATTCATTCGCATTTAAGCCTCTATCATTTATTGGGTAAAATATTTAACAAACATATAAAATCATAATTTAGTTAGTTCTGTTCATTCTTTTCATTATAATGGATAGGCGTTAAATACCATTTATATAAATATTGTTAAATTATTAGTGGGAAACGTAAGATTTCAAAGAAAATCATTGTTTTGTATTGGGTACGCTATCGAACATAGCATTCCAATTAAAGTAATATTAACATTATATTGAAAAATATTAATAAATATGAAAATGTAAAATTCTTTAATTACCTGGGATGTTACATCCTTCCACCCTTTTGGGAATTGTGTCCTCGCAATTTTAAAATTGGGGTCACAAAATCTTTATTGAAATTACCACATCGGAAAAGTAGTAAATAAAATTATCACTTTAAAAGAAGGAAAAATAAGTAAAATGGTCCCCTGAATTAACCCATATATGGATTCCATGAAGACATGGATATGGAGGAGAAATCAAAGGGTCGTTTTTTGATGGAGAATGATAGAAAAAATGATTAAGATAAATTTAATCACACGAAAATCACAAACTTATGGTTTGTGTAAACAGTCTTTGATTACCCAGTATGAAAGGTAAACCAACAATGTTGTTGTTTTAAGTTCCTTTTTGTAGTTTTGATGAATTAATTTACTATATAGATTAAAAAAATAAGTAAATATACTTACCTTAAAGTATAATTTCATCCATTAATATGAATCTATCCAAACTATTGTTTTCTCCAAAATATGAGCATTCAAAAAGAAATAGTCACATCAAATGTACAAGAATCATCTTCTAGAGAATCACATATTCCACATAAGGAGAACTATATATTTCCCTTATATTTAGACATCAAATATATCCAAAATGGTTAGTACGAGATCATATAATCCCTAAAAAGGATAATCCTTTATAAAATGAAAAACTACTCTTAACCTACAAATTTTGTCCAATAAACCCCAATGTTCATCAAAGAACATTCAATAAACAGCTATCCATAATATTCTCCAATGTAATCCAAACTAATATTGAAACACAAATCTCTGAAGTATGTCATCACATTATCTTCCAAGGTAAATCTTAACATTTATCTTCAAATAACATTAGTTACTCTTAAAGTATCATATTGAAAAGTAATTAACCCGATCACATATCCTCTATGATAGGTTAATCATTTCCATAGATAACCCAAAATAATCTTATTCTTGATTCATAAGATCATCTAACTAAATGAATTAGTCATACTAACAAGGGACATCACATAGTCCAGTGGTAGGAGATAAATACCAGTCGCACTTTGGTTGTGGGTTCGATTCCCGCAGCTTTGTTCGATGCGATGGGTTGCCACACTATTTGGGTGTTGTCCCTTTTTAAAAACTAAATAATTTTATAACATTTCCAAAAAGTGACAAATTCATTAAAAACAACCATAACATATTTTCACAACAATGTTTATCTATACATTTCTTTTTTAAAATCCCAAACTTTATTTACCGGTAATTACCTCAAATTCAAGGATCAAATAAACCAAAATGGTTCTTCATAACAATATCCATAAAAGAAATGATAATTATTACTTAAATAAAATATTGATATATCAAACTTCAGGTTTACACATGCTATAAAAAGTCATCTAATGTAATCCCATCCTCAATAGAGCCTTAATAATTTTTATCATTTCACCGTCCTAAAATCTACCATAACTCTTGAATCCATCATATGTTGACTTCTTACTCATTCAACATTCTTCCTGATCCATTAACCATTCCTTTCCTACTTATTCTCAAATAATTCTATCCTACAAACAAAATCATGAATCATATCCTACGATTCAATAATAGGAAAACATATGTTAAGAAATAATCCATACCTTTCATTGGTCATTATTAGTTTCTTCATCCACAATCGGAATGGAATTAGGTAATAGTAAATTAATATTTTATGATCATGATGATCCCATTCCGAAAACATCTTTGTAGGAAATGTGTTGCCACAAGGACAATGAAAACCACATTTAAAACTTTCAATTAATCCATGATAAAAAACTTCTTTCCCTTTCCTAGAGTCAACTGGATGCTATCGTTTTACAAGGAATGTTATTACTTTATGACCTTTATATCCACATATATAGCATCTTTTTGTCCCTTTGAAACATTTTCCTATGTGTTTATTTCCACATCATTGATACATTGGTTTTTGATCATACATACCATTATGATTATTACATGAACATCCACAGGAATTTGTTTCTCACATATATGATGCCTTATACAAATCAATAAGGTTCAGGTGGTTAATCATGACTCTAGATAGTTGGTTGAGAATAACCCCAAGTGTTATCATTGCAACACCCATATCATCCAGTTTGTTGTTCAGAAAACTGTCAGAGTTTCCTTCATATCCACTGTTACTTTGGTGCATGCAAGATCCAACCATTTACCAAAACCAAAAAGTTCAGTGTGAGTATATCAGTAAAATCATCATATAATATCTTATGAGGAGGGTTAATACTAAGATATACCTATTCGTTTTATCTCAAACTCATTCACATTATATATATAAATATTACTATTTCTAAAATCCTAACCATTTTGATCATGTCACTTCTACTTAATGAATATCCTAAATTCTAATGTTATCTGAACCTTCATTTGATACCAACTATAATAACCCGGCATTAAAACATTACATAATAATAAATTAATGGATAATTCACATTGATGATCTTTTCAGGTTTATAGATTTAGTGAATTAGGACATAACTATTACATCTCAATGGATTATAAATTATAAAATTCTACTCAGTTTACATTTTTTCATAAAATAAAAACTAATAAAAAAATGAAACATGACTGGTTCCATGATTTAGATAGCATGTCTTTCCTTGATCACATCCTTGACCCAATTCCACTTTATGTCTTGTGAAAAACATTTCAAAAACAAGGGATGAGCATAAACAACTCCGTATGGGATATAAAAATATGGAAAGAAAACATTAGTCCATGTATACATAACAATCAATGAAATCATACTTTACTTATAAAACATAAGAACATTAACATGCCTCATGAAATCAAAAGATTAATGAATAAATCATAGAAATCATAATACATAACGATAACATGAAGAATTCATAACATTCTTATGTAGGGAGTAACCCTCATGGTTATGTTTGGAATAACCATCACTGTATATTCCGTAAATCACTTTGGAGAAACATTAGCATTTAACTACTTTCCAATAACCAATGAATTGGAGAGCTATCTTAGGATCACCCACCCTTAGTTTATCATGGAACCACCCATCTTCATAAACAATTCTCATGAACCATAACATAATTGTACCACATAAAACATGCATAAAGGATACATAACATTTACACATTTCTACCACAAGATATCAATATAACACATCGATATAATCAAAAAACTATCAAATCCATTTTAAATACCAAAATAAAGTAAAACATGGTATTTATTTTTCATTTAAATAAATTTTATGGCTTGTAGGGGAAGCCGAAACTCAAATAATGTTCACAACAGTGGAGAAGTCATTGTCGCCATGCACGTAAGTCAAAAACATTCCTTTTTTCGTTTAGTAAAACACTGAATGTAAAAAGTTACATTTTGAATGAAATTAAAATTCAAAAGGTTTTTATACACCACGTAAAATAAAGTCATGTTGAAATAAAAAATTCCACATTGAATGGAGATTGAGATGAAGTCTCTTCAATGATGGTATCCTTAGATTAAGGATAAATCAATTTCATAATTATGTGTGAAAAATATAAATACACCCAATATATGTGGATATTAAGTGTAAAATTATCAGTCTTCATCCACACATAATAATAGTAATACATAATCAATAATTAAAGGATTAACCCAATGAATTGAAATTTGGTTAAGAAGTTCCCTTACAGAAATTCGACAGTCTAACGGCGTCACATTAAAATTCAGAAAATGAGTTGATGAGAGATAAAAATGGAATCTGATCACATGGATGTAAAATTTACAACAATAAGGATATATAAGATCATATCCCAACATAAGAATATGTAAATTAAATAACCTAACAAAAATAAGCCTTTTAAAAAGAGGGGGGGTGAAAGGTCCCTTTACCGATTTGGTTATCTTTCGAAACATACACCCCATGAAAGAAGGACTATACAATGTTTGGGTATATACCCATAAAATAAATTATATTACACAATTATTAGATTAAGTGGTAGTATATACACCACTTAATAATGATAGTGCCAAATATATAATCAATCTCATGGGAATAAAATGTGAGAGAAAAAACCCTTACCTCGTTTGTAATAAATAGAGTCATATGACAAAAAGATAATAAAAACCAAATAAATCATAGAATAACAGGAATATATATAGAATCATGATAATATATATCATATGTCAATACACAGCACACCACATGAAATAAATAAGGGTCGAACAATGGAAATCTCAGGGAATTAAAAGCGAGATAATTAATCAACTTACCTCAAGTCCGACGTGTCTTGTTCATTTCATTATATTCATGAATAATAAACTTTGGTCAATTTATAATTTTTTAAGGACATAGTTTAATGTTTATTATTCAATTCATATCAAATATTATCATGTTATAACAATTAGTAAATTATGTGAGTTTATATCATATATTTTTTCGATGTTCAGTCCATGAGTCAACAATGAACTTGTTTGAAGAGAATTGACCGTGTAGTTATAAGTACATCTTATCCAGAATGGTGTAAAGGATTTAAATATCATATATATCCAGTATATATGTATTAATAAAATTCCATATTGTTTGAAGATAATAAATTAATTTTACAGTTCATGGAGATGGTAGGTCATACGTACGCATGAACACTACTTTCATTTATTGTCATATTAATGGACTTTAAAAATAAATTAGACATAGATATATTATAATTACAGTATAATAAATATGTTATATATGTAACATTTTTTCATTAATTTCATTCATTATAAATTCTATTTTTGGCATTAAAGAGTCACATAACTTGAGGGGGAGGTAGTTCACACTTCCTAAGATGAAATTATCGCATTTGCACGACATGAAAAGAATAAAGGTATGGTTTAAATATAAAATAAAAGAAGAATATTGAGGACATTTATATAATATATATAATATATAAATATAGTTCCATCATAATGGTCACTATGATATTTGGAGAAGATTGAACAATCATCATTTCGTGTGGCCGTAATTCCCAATCCACAAAAACAATATGTTCATTAACCATTAGACGGAGGTGTGTGTAAGTGTAGTTAAAATCCATATCATAATAACATAATAGAATATTGGGGATACTAGTTTTATTTTGGGATCAAATAATAAGAAGATAATGGTGTGTCAACAAGGAAAATAAACGAAAAAACTCGAGAGAATACATTACCTCAAAAAACGGGTAACTCTTTTTTGATTTGAGCCAAAAGCTTCCTTGGAAAAGCTACTGCCCAATGTGAGGCTTATAGGAGTGAGATAGGTATGAGGAAAGATAATATGAGCAGATTTTGGATTATAAAAGGGCTTGAGCAGTGTGGGTAAGGGGGTAGAGGTTGGGGCCTTTTATAAGAGGGAGGAGGGTCGTTTTTGGAAAGTTTTGAAAAGTTACTTTATTATAAAATGTTTTTCAGCTTTTAAAGGTCCCAAAATGATATATTTCAAGGATAAGTTCATAAGGGTTATAAATCCACCCATAAAATTTGTTTTATACAGGTTTATGGATTATAGTATACCTTATATTTTCATTTTATTTAAATAATTCATTAATGAGGTAATCACTACATCATCATGGTGTCATAAATAAATTTATTTATTTATTGTATAAAAATTATAATGAAATCACCATGATGTAGGAAATATTTTTAGCTTCCCAATGACTATTTATAGTCTAAGATATAAATTATTTAAACGAAATTAAATTTTTTTACTTAGGTGTTACAGAGTTTGGTTATATTTCTGTTTCATTAAAAATAATACGATAAACAGTCACATTCACACAAAAGTGATTTCATGGGGACCCTAAGTTAGTAGAAGGAATCTTGTGGTCGTCCATGACACAAAAATGATTATTTGGACACATTTTGGGGTCATTTTATATTATTATGATATTATTTTATTACCCTTAACTAGCCGATTACTAATTAATCACATAATTAATGATAATTGACGTCGTTACTATTCATAATGTCCAAAAACAAAAGTGTCTTAATTAAATAATTTGGACCATCTGAATAAAAATATGGAATCCATTTTACTAAATTCCAAACAGATAAATTTCAGTAATTAATTTAAAAATAATTCCTGTTGTCAAAACCAAAGACTGGTATTTTGAGATTTAAATTTTATCAAATGATTGACTTGTCTTTACATCCAATTGAAAAGTGAAATTACATCGAATAAACAACACTACATTAAGTGATAAATACATAATTCAATTACAATTTAATATCAATTAAAAGTACAATCTATATAATTAATTTTCATGAAAAAACAGTTTTGATGTAAAATGCAGATTTTATCACTATTAATTAAAAATAATCATTTGTCAAAAAATACCAAAAATTTATCCAAAGTAAATTTGATATTCCAAATTCAAAAATAATTTCCATTTTACCAAATTAAAAACATAGAAGGTGCATTAATTAATTTTATAATTAATTACTGCTGTAAAAAAAGTTTTTTAAAGGAACAATATCTATCAAAAGATTGACACTTTTTTATGTCCAATTTCAAAGTGAAATTAATTTCAAAGACCAAAATTGAATTAAATGGTAAAAATATATTATAATTACACTTTAAAACCAATTTAAAAAATAACCAATCCAAATAAATAAATTAGATTGAAAGGAGGTTTCTAATTAAAATAAAGCATTTTCACTATTCATTAAAAAAATGAACTTTATCGGAATAATAACAAAAATTTACAAAAACTATCTTTTGATGTCCCATTTCTGAATAAAGATTTTTTTTGTCAAATATAAAATATAAAATTGACAAAAATTAGTTTTAAAAAGGGTTCACCCTCAAAACGTGGTTAATCAGCCTTTTAAAAAATATTAGATTAATTATGCTTAAAATTTGATTCAGTCACATTTTAAGCCTCTATAATTTATTGGGTAAATTATTTAACAAAAAAATATAATCATTTTCTAGTTAGTGATGTGTATTCCCTCCCTTAAAATGGCTAGGTGTTAAATACAATTTAAAATGCTATTGTTATATTATTAGTGTGAAACATAATATTTTAAAGAAACGTGTTGTTGTGTATTGGGTACGCCATCAAACATAGAATTCCATTTAAAGTAATATTAACATTTTATTCACAAATATTAATAAATATGAAAATGTAATATTCTTTATTTACCTGGGATGTTACATAAATGGTTTTTTTCTATGAATAATATATATACCATTATAATACCATTAATCCATTTTGAGGAGAATATCCTTCCCAATTTGAAATCACTTATTTAGAATTTATAAATTATTAAAATATGCTGGAAAAAAAATATTTCAATATAACAATGGAATCTTGTAAAATGATTCAGAAATTATATTGTTCGTGATGGTAGGAATCTATATTCTTTCCATATAAGTTAAAAAACCTTCCATTCCTATTTTTGTAAATAGTGAAAAAGTGCCCCATTTGAATAATGACAAAATATTTCATATTGAAACAATATTTTTAAAAAATAAAACATGGGTACAATTTAATTTAAAAAATATTCTGATAAATTTAAAAACATATTTATCACATTTATTTAAAAAAACATGGATGTAGAAGAGAATGGTTTTTCAACCGAGAGAGAAATATTGTTGATTTTTCATAAGAAAATTAGCATCATGAGTACTTGAGGTGAGAAAAAATAATTGTAAAATTGTATTCACAATAAATAACCAAAGTATAATAATTATTAGGATTTAGTTAGAGGAATATTATAGTATTTAATTATTATAAACATATTTATAAACAATCAATATAAACTAAAAAATTATAAAATATAACCATGACTACTTTTGTAAATTTTGAATCATAATACCAATAAAAGGAATAACAATATATGGATATAAAAATATCAATAATTTTCCTTAAAACATAATAATATACATTAATTTTAAATATATGAACATCTTATGTGAAATAATTGGTGAATATTTTAATTTTTAAATATAAATACAAGTGTGATGAAAATCCCATATCATAGCTCTATATTCCTTTTTACAAAGTAAAAACTCTAGTATAAAAAATATTTATTTATTATGAAAATAGTTGGGAACTCTAATCACAAATACAATACCATTGATAATTAACTAATAACCATTTATCACCCATTTTTTAACACTTCATCATTAAAATAACTATTTTACATGATATCTACTTCATTGTTCATGTATGTTCCGGTTCAATAGTTTTGGTCCCAGTATTTTGATCATGGTTCTATCATATAAAAAATATTAATCAATATTTTATAATATTTATTTAATTATATAAATGTTTATAGTTATTCATAATATATATATATATGTATATATTTCCAAATGAATTACACCGTTCATGGATACGATAGGTCATATATACACATGAATGGTGTTTTCATTTATCTGTTGGATGAATCACGATAATGGAAAATAATAAATAACAATTAAATAATAATTATTATATCATATACATTCATTTTTTTCATTCTTATTATGATTAAATTGAAATAAATATAAAAATGAATCACATCGCTTCCTTGACGTGGTTGTCCACATGTATACATGATCAACATCATAATTTTCCAATGATTTGGAATTTAAGAAAGAAGGTATGAAATTTTCATTAAATAAATAAAATAATTTCATATTTATAATTAATAAATATTAAACCCATCCCAATAACCATTCATAAAATATGGTGATGAATAATAAAGTGTACCACTTTGTGGTGATGGGAAGGTGCATGTACACACGACCAATATATTCATCATTATTTGATGAAAAGATGGTGAATAATGGTTATTAATTATAATAATTATATTTAATTATATATATAATACCAATTTATTATTTTTAATAATATAATATTATTATAGGTGGTAAACTAATAATTAGTAAGAATGTTATTGGCTAAGGTGGCTGCCTCTTCATTTAAATAACTCCATTAGATATCATACAATGGGATCTATGGATGGCCATTTGGGAAGAAAAATACCTCTATAATTTTTCTAGGGGAGATTATATGATAAAATGTAGTGTTTGGTCAATATATAAGGCTCAATTTTTTGTGAATAAGAGATGTGATGGTCTCCCTTTTATAATTGAGTGGACATGCATCATTGGAATTTATTAATCAATATAATTAATATGAAATAATTTTGACGTAAAAAGGGATAAAAGGGATAATATTATAATATAAGATTTTTATGATTCAATATTAACTCATCAATAAATATTTGGACATGTATGGATCACATTTTTAACCTTATCTTTTTTTTTGTTTTAACATTTAATTTTCACTTTTTACAATTATCATAATATTAATGTTACATACCCTTAAAGGGTTTGTATTGGGACTATAAATGTAATAACCCATAAATTGAACATGTTTCATGTCAAAAACCATATACCATTATATTTTATGATATAATATTTTTATAAATGTTACGCCATTTAATAAAATATCATTTATTGTAAAATATCATTAATTCCATATTAACACTATTTAATTAACATTATTTTCAATAGAATAAGAAAAATGGTTATTCGGTATATAATTTTTAAAAAAATCTGTAATATTTTTTATAAATCAATAAATTTCGTGGAACATATAACACATTAAAATGATATCAATTTTATAAATATTTTTTAAATTTTTTATTTTTTTATTAGACGAATAAATAATGTATTAGTGTTCCAAAATCATATAAGGTATGTGTATAATTTATAAAAATTATAAACAAACTTTTTTACTGAAAATATTTTCATTAATATTGAAACATTCACTTAGTTTCATTTTCATCTTTATTTTATCCCTCTGTGGTCACAAAAGACAATTTTTAAACTAATGAAGTGACATATTGTAATGTTCTTTGATTTAATGGTTATAAATGTCAATTTAATGGAATAGTGTCCATTAAAAAACTTTATATAGAACCTATGATGATTAGCGTCAAATTAATTTCATCATATTAGAATTATGATGGAACGTTATGATTATATAACATATTTTACACCTAGATTATCCTAATATACCTTTTTCTGAGGTGATAAATTGTACCACAATTACTATTCATATTGTCAATAAAAAAATTTCCTTTATTTACCGAATATATCCACCGAACTAAAAATATATAAATTTTTTTTTCCAAATATAATGAATTATTTTTAATAAAATTATTTTAAAATAGGCTCCAAAAATTTAATGAAAACAACTTATTATGAAAATATTGTTTTTTCATAAAAAAAATTATTCGTGTCTCATTAATATAAAAATATAAGATGAATCTAAAAATATTTATTAACTATATAATATGTATATTTCATTTAAAAACATCCCAAGTAGTTAATTGTTTAATTTTTTATGATAATAACATATTACCCTCATAAAAACAGGTTTTTCAAGAAAATGGATTTTAACCAATATAAATGTTTTAAACTAAATTATAACATAAAATTGACTCAAATAGAAAAAAAAATTATTATTTAAAATATAATAAACAAAAAAAATAACATAATTTTTTTAATTTTTTTAATATGTATATTTCAAATAGAAAAAAACAATTTTCATTAATAATAATTAATTTTTACTGTTTATAAAAAAATATTTTTAAATATTTATATAAAATTTATCCCAAATTGTTTTTGATATAATGATTTTAGAATCATAGTTATTTTTATGAAATAATTTTTTTAAAAGATTCTTAAAATGAATATAATATTATCAGACTAAATACAAAAAAAATGAAGGGAATAAATTTTTTAGGCATAATAAAACATTGATAAAAATTTGAATGTTGATTTCCAAAAAATCAGTAAATAAATTTTATATGGAGAAGGATCATTATATATCTCTCTCATGTATTATTTATTCGTATTCACACCATCTAGTTTAATGGAATGATTATAATATTCACATAAAAATATTTTAATAATATTTCATCTTTGTTTAAACTAAGTGTTTCATAGAATACAATGTATCAAAGATAATATAACTATTTGAAAATGTATATTTCTAAAAAACATTATATAGTTACATTCTACCATCGTTCTAATTAATTTCTCCCAATTAATTCATCATGCTAATAAAATCAAATGAGGATATCTTTATTTCATTACTTATTCTATTTTTCATGTAGCTTTTAAAAATTATTTATTTCTTCTGAGAATAATCATATGTTAATTTGTCTAGTTATTTATATATTTATCTATATTATTCAAGATTTATATTTGTTGTTTGTCATTAGAATGATCATTTTCATATAGGACGACCTCTAGGTTTTTCACTTGTGATGAATCAAGTATATATATGCTTGGGAGCGATACATGGAACACATTATTATCATGAGATGGGTCGGTGGGTGTACCTAAATAAAAGCAAACATCCCTATTCGATCAAGAATATCGAAAGGGACAATTTAAAAAGGGCTCAACATTCACATTAGTTTTGAATCTTCTAAATATCCATGATCAAATTAACAATCATGTTAAAAATAATTTAATTCACATATGAAGTCTCAATCCAAAATGTATATACTCTATTCATTTCCAAAAATGACTTCACAATATAATTATATATGATTTCAAACATAAATCTCATTTTATTCCATAATTAATATCATTTCCAAAACAAAATACATTTCATGGGATGTTTTGGTTCATCCTTGAACAAATATACAATCTATGTTGATAAAAAATATTTAATATTAATATTTATTATATCCTTCCTATATAGATAGAGTTCACCAGTGATTAGAATCACATTAAATTTGGAAATTTATAAAAAATAGGATTTTTATTGCGAATATTCATAAAAATTTCAACATGAAACACCTATCCATGGAGTAATGGAGAAACATTCCCTTATTGTCACGATTTATTTCAATTATTGTGATTGCATAAAATTTCCCTTTCACTATTGACATCAAAGGTTATTATTGTTTATTATTATCTTTAGAACTTTTATTAGATAATTGATTCACAAAATTCAAAAAAACATTTCATCTATAGAATAGGAGTGTGAGTGGTGCATTTAGTTGACATTGTTATACATTCACATCATTAGATAAACTTATCCCATCATTTCAAAATTTCATTGACCAATAAATTTCATCCTCTTGTTGAAACAATTACCACCCCTAACAAAATCACATCCATTATTCAGTACACAATTTTATCATTAAAGAATGATTATGTTATTCTCATAATGGTTTTTATAATTTTCATTGAAAGACATCGTTATTTTCTATTCAAAACCATGAAATTGAGGCATAAATCTAATCTTCATATCCACCTTTATGAAATAATGAATGATTTATCCATATATTTTAACATAACTTATTGATAAAACCATTTAGGTATATGTTTTTAATTTAATATATTATCGATCAACCTTAATTTCAGGTTGTATGATTATTCCACAAGTGTATATGAAATGTACTGAAAAAGTTTCCTCCTAGAAACCAACATATTCATCACCCTTCATAATTTCACTCAAGGAATTACATCCCTATTCATTTGCAATGAATTTGAGGATAACACTTATTTACAAATAAATTTCATAAAATAACCATATATCCTGTCGTAAATTTCTTCATGTTTCATATTCTTCCTAGTAAGAGTCTGCCATTGATGTGGATCAACATCCAAATGATAAGAAGATTGAATAACATTCTCATGTTCATATCATGGAATAAATAAAAACATATTTTCTAGGGAACTAATCCATTTTTCGGAAACTAGTGGATAAAAGGATCTTCTCAATGAATGTGGGTCTTTCCTTATGATGATTTCAATTGAAAATTATTTTATCCTTTATTCATTTGGATGTTCAACATTACTAAAAATAATAATTTTCTGTGATCATTGATATTTGATTTTTCAACCCAACTCCTATAATATTTTGTTGGATTAGAGGAAACTCATTTCATTTTCCATCACGTTAAAGATTAACACATTTACTTTTTTTACAACAATAGAAGAAATCCAAAATACATATTGTGAGAAAATAGTAATCATAGTGGGAAGAAACATAATCATAAAAAATAAATTATAGGATGTATTAATCATTAATCCTTTTTTATATGACACCTTATGTTCAAAATAGGTCATTATTTCTATAAAAACATTATTTTTTTTATATTTATAGAGTTATCAATATTGTTATCATTATTTTCTTGACATCCTAGTTTCGAATTGTTATCTACTACCTTTTCTGAAACCTTCTTTAACAATCAATAATTTTAATATATAGATATCATAAATTATATGAATAGTCATTATATAAAATAAAAATCAATTGTGTCATGTAGATAATCATGATATCAACACATGCATATCAGTTGGCTCCTATAGAGCTTCTTGATCTGAGGGAATAGTTGGAGGGCATGTAGAGAAAGGGGGTTGTGAGACCAAGTGTTACACCCTAGGTATGCCCATCTATCTTTTTTCAAAAAGGATGATGAGATCTTGAGGTTATTTGTGACTTCCGGCACCTGAACCATGTGACAAAGAAGAATAAAAATCCACTACCTTGGATCATTGAACACTTTGATCAGCTGAAAGGGTTGTTGTGGTACCGGAAGATTGAGTTCAGAGTAGGCTACCACCAGCTTTGAGTAATGGGAAAGGATATACTGAAGATTTCCTTTATGTGCCAATATGGCCAGTAATACTACTTAGTGATGTCGTTTGTGGTGGAGAATTACATAGTGGGGTTCATGGGAATTAGGAACGAGATCATCCAGCCTTACCTAGAGTGTATCATGGTGGCCTTCATGGTTGAAATCTTAGGTTACTCGACGTACATGGAGGAGGCCACGATACACTTGATGATGGCCTATGACACACTCCGAGGGAACCAACATTACAAGAATCTCTAGAAGATCCAGTTCTAGATTTTGCAGGCCCATTTTCTTGGATATGTCATTTTAGTCGGTGGTGTTCAAGTGGATCCTACAAATATTAAGGCGGTGCTTTTTTGGTATCCACCCAATTGTGTTACTGAGGTGTAGAGTTTTCATTGGTTGGGCTCATTAAAATCATAGTTTTATACTCTATTTTTTAAAAGTAGCATCATCCTTAATAGATTTGACATGAAATGGGAATAATTTCATTTAGGAGAAGATGATAGAGGATAGATTGAGCAATTGAGACAAAGATTGATGAGCACTCTCAGCTTCAGATTGTCCAATGAGGGTACCGAGTATGCAATGTTCAATGATGCATCGGGAAATGGGAAAGATTGTGTCATGATGTATGAATAAATGGTGATTACCTATAGTTCAAAGCAGTTGAGGCAATATAAATAGAAATATGTGACCGATTATCTTTTGTTAGAAATGATAGATTTAACATTGATGATTTTCTCACACTACCTGATTTTATAATAGTTTATCGTCTATTCTGGCCGTAAGAGTCATAAGTATATCATCTCTCAAATGGAACAAAACATGAAATATAGTCAACAAATAGAGTTCCTCCATGACCATGACTTTGAGATTATCTATACAACCGGGAAGGGGAATATTATTATAGATTCTCTCAGTTGTAAATCTAGTTCAAATATTCTAAACATGGAATCACATTAGTTGGTATCATTTTATATACCATTTTTTGAAGGAAATGGAATATCTTACCTCCGGTCAAGGGTTGTCACCCATCCACTCTTATAGTGAGTCATGGTGGAACAACATGGGGATATCGACTGTGAGACTATACATGATCAGATGTCCACATGACATTCCCCAAATTTATAATTTTAAATATGGGGGTAACATCATTCTTTTTAGGGTAAATATTGAAGTATCAATGGAATTACAAGAGTAGATCTTGAGGGAGTTTCATACCTCCCCATTTAACCATACATCAAGTTTTGGAAAATATGTTCCAATACCTATAGAAACATAGATGGTGTTTAGGAATGAAGATGGGAGTTGGGATTTTTATTCTCAATTCCTCACTTTCCAACAAGTGATAGATGAGAAACATGTTCCAGTAGGTTTGAATCAAACCCTACAGGTGCTATAATTGAAGAGGGTTTGTATTTTTATGGACTTTGTGATAGGTTTCTACATACATAAAGGGACATGAAACCATTGGGGTGATCGTTTACGGACTCACTATGTCGTCCCGCTTCCTATAAATTTCGGAGCAGAGTTCCCTAGAGATCGTAGGACACCTCAATGTTCAAGAGATATTCAAAATATGTGGAGTTAAATGAATGATGGTCTTGGATCATGATGATTTCATTACATCCACGTTGTGGAAGAGATTTGAGGAGGCATTTGGGAATATTTTATTTTTGAGAATATCATTTCACCCATAGAAAGATTTCCAGACTGAGCGGACCATTTAGGTTCTGGGGGACACTCTATGTTCATGCATGCTAGATTTTGGTTGGTGTTAGGTGGATCAAGAACATCTGAAGGAGTTTTCATACAACAATATCTACTATTCAACCATAGGTATGGAGCCATTTGATGAATTGTATGGGAAATCCTATAGGTCACCATTATGATAGATAGACCAAGAATATTCAGTACCCTTGGGACCAGTGTCGGTGCCGAAAACAATAGAAAAGGTGCATGTCAACCAGAAGTACATGATGAATGAACAGAGTTTTCAGAAGTCTTATGATGATAGGTGACAATGGCCTTTAGAGTTCATATAAGGATAACGTGTGTTACTTCTGGTATCACCTCGACATAGATATAGTTATTTGGATAGGGTTTTATGCTATCTCCTATGATCATCGACCCTTTATAGATTCTATATAGAGTTCAAATTTTGATGTACTGATTGCCACTACATATATAGTTAGAGAGGCTTTACAATTTCTTCCATGTTTCACAGTTGAGGAGTTACATGCATTACCCATAACCTGTCATTGAATGAGAAGAGAAGAGAATCAATGGTGGGGTGATTTATTCTATATACCCAGTAGGGATCAAGGATCAACATGAGATGATCATTTTTTGGTGGTATATTCCTATAGTGTGTGTTCAGTGAAAGCACAAGAATCATTAGGACAACACCTGGGAGAGGAAGAATAAATTTCATGATCAGTACTATATTTTGTTTTAATAGACCTTTTTTTGGCTATTGAGTAATTAATACCACATATTATGTAGAATATAAAATATTGGGTTATCCATGTATTATATTTATATATTAGAAAGATTAATTTTGAGACTAGGCTATGAGACAACATTTGATTCCAAGGCTTGATCATCCTTAATCAATTGTTTGAATAACATTATAATATTGAATAACATGTGTGTATAGTTACCATGAAAAGTGGAATAAAATCAAAATATGATCCTTGAAAATTAATGTGAGAGAGCCATTGCATTCAGGTCATCATCATTAACTTAGGTGAGACCTAACATCGAATGGCATGGGACGTCTGTGATATGTAATTTTTGAACATTATAAAGAATAAAATAAATTATGTTTTATTTCAATCAATGGAACATGGTGATGCGTTGTCATTAAATTTTTCATAATACATTGTTAGAGAAATCAGATTTATCTACATATCTCCAGAATTCCTTTGATTCATGGATAAAAACCATTTCTAATGAACCATGATAGATTTGATATCATATGATGGATCATTATTCCAATGGAGTGGGAGGATCTCATCAACGACGAAAAAGAAACAAATTCTCATTAGTGACTGATCGTACTCGATGTATGGAATTTTTTTCATCATTCCCCATTCTCAAATTCAATAATGAATGAAGTATAACCCACGAATAGGTTTATCCATGGTTCATTCATTCTTATAGGATGGGCTTGATTGTGGGGTGATAATGGGAGATAAATAATTATGATGATTTATTATTCATTCTTCAATCGAATGAGAATTAATTGAGGCTAACATTAACATTTCATAAGGTTCATTACACTGATCATTCATGTGATTATTCTCTCCCCCATTCATCAAATTAATGCCCTTTGGACCCATGTGGTCAGTGCTCGAATTTATGGGAGGTTCTGAACATGATTGAATCACTAGATTGGTGGTATGAGTAGAATGAAAAAAGATCGATGTATATTGTTACTAAAGGTCCAAATTGGATTTTATTTCAGATTTTTGACCACCAAAGTATGAGTAGAGTCCCATATAAGTATTGTGGGTGCATATTTGTGCCGATAGTGGCCTCGTGAGGGATATTGGATGTAGAGGATGTGGGATACGAAGGAGGAAGCACATCATGTGGACTGGACCTAGAAATGGGTCGGGTCGAATAAGATTCCCATGTAACAAATGTAGGATGGGCTAAACCGAAGAGGGACAAGCCCAGTGGTCTAGGTTTGGCCTAGGGTTGGGTCGTACCTCTGGTTGGGTGAGACCTCACGTCGGGATGACCTCAGGTTTTTCCAGACCTGAGTGGCTAGACTAGGTCATGGTCGACCGCGTGACCATGATTCCATTGTAGATGGTTCATGATCGTCCAACGAGGTCGGTGGAATGAAATCCCAACCGGTCGACATTCCAATGCACCCTATTCTGAATTTTCAAATTCCATTAACATTTAATCATGGTGTCTATTTGACAATCCGTAATTGAAGATGGGAACCTCAAGATAATACGATAAATTTGATATATCCTATGTGAGTTTTTGTGGAAGTTTTCATAGGTACTAATGTATTAAGTAGTTGGTCCTCAAAAATGATAATTCTTTGAGCGGTATCATGTGGATGGTATTGAAATAGAGACAAGGTGTCAAATGGTTAATATCTGACTCCCAAATAATATGTTTCTTATATACATTGTATGTATCATGGATACTTTATGACTCTCATATACTACGAGTCTTATAGAGGATGTGTGTATCATTGAGGTCATGTGATTATTATTGGTAGTGTGTATTATAGATACTATCTGTCTCATAGAGAGTATAAGTCTCATGAAGAATATGTTTATCATTGGATAGAGTATATATGTATATTCTTGATATATGGGTATTGGGTGTCAATATTTAAAAAAATGGACCTCACCCTTCTATCATGGAATTTCCTTTGTGGTATTTCATGTCTTGTATTATCTTGGTTGTGTTTCATGTGTGGTATTTCCATTTTGGTATTTCCTGAATTGTATTTAATTTGTGGTATTTAATGTGTGGTATTTATTTTGTGGTCATACTTTTTGGGTTTGGAGTGCCTTACTTAGTATTGTTTCCCTCAACCCTCCATGGGAATTTCAAACATGTGTCATGTATTGTGCATACGAGAAACCATTTGATAGAGTAAAGGGAGGACTAGAACTAGCCATATATTTTGATTTTACGCATGCTATGTTGTTCATACAACATTAAGAAGTAGTCACAGTAA
Organism: Viscum album; assembly: GCA_963277665.1. Classification (NCBI taxonomy): domain Eukaryota; kingdom Viridiplantae; phylum Streptophyta; class Magnoliopsida; order Santalales; family Viscaceae; genus Viscum; species Viscum album. The sequence continues at coordinate 287,105,784 of OY728131.1, forward strand.
CTTTATCTGTAGGCTGTATGTTGTTGTTAACAGAATTTTATTTGGTGGGCTTGTATCCTGGTCAAGATTACTTTACTATAGATTACTTTAATGTCATACAATATTGGTCTAGATATAGTGTATGACTATATTTGTTTACATAGTGTTTTTAAATTTCGTCATTTGTGGCTTGTATATGTGTGACAGTACATGTAATTAGGAAAATTCCTCCCATTTGTGGGATATGACTTCTCACTGCATGACACTATCCCCTAGCCTACTGGAGCTGAGCATGGGGAAGTAATGACATGGGCCCCTCTGGGACAAGTTAAGATAATAGTTTTTATTATTATAACATATTAATAATTTTTCATTGAAATAGTCATTATATAATGTCGTCCAACATTAATATCATGTCCACTTCCATATGTTCTCCCCCTATGATCGTGTTTCAACTTCAATTCCTTGTAAAATAAGTACACATACACTTCATAAGGATATAGTTCCCTAGGAAGTACTGACCATTGATAGGGGATGAGTGTATCAATGGTTTCTATTTATTAATTAATTTTCAGTAAAATTCAACCTTGTTAACATGTTAATGTTCCTGATCCAATAAATATTAACTGTCAGTATCACTACATGTGTAGTGGTAGTAATAGAGAGAGAAACATAAATTATTTACATGTATCGATCTACAGACCCACTTCATACCATGTTGGTCCCCCCTAACATGGATTCTTCACCGTCAAAAAAGGTATTACAATGTGCTGACATAAACAAGGATATTCTGATTTCTTATAGATCCAATATAAATTCATCTTCTATTGCTCCAACCACGAGACTCCTTCTGCTCCTTGACCTAAATAGAATAATTAAATTACTCTTAACACCAATGAAATTGCTTCACCTCTGATAAAGGATTTATTCAAATCATTATGATTTTTAATAATCTATATGAGATTTTATTATTTATCCTTCTCATGTATACATTAGGTATGTTTGATAGAATCTGAATTTGTATGTTGGTCTAGCTCAATGGTATATGATCACCAGTGTTGACCATTTTATTCAATTCTACAATGCTCGGTCAATTCTTCATTATCTATGAAGCCCCATACTCATTTAAATGTGTTAATATGATGGACACAATATTAATGAACAATTTATGACATTAAAATCTTGTAAATACAAGAAAATAATTTTATTGAATTATCTACTCACATTAATCAAGTAAACTTAATCCATGGATTCCATGGAATTTGAATTGTGTTGGGTATCATAGTTAAGGATGAGAGGATTTATTCGATTAACTAGGTTTAATGAAACATTTACCTTCCATTTTTATTAATTATATCATTTGAAGACCATGGTATAACAAAGGATATGAAATCTTTTTATTTTATTCACAATACCATTGTGTATTTTGTGGGTTCACATGCTTCCATCACTGGAAGAGATCACATGATCTCACATTCTTTTTATAATGACCAAGTGATGTGAATGATAATTATTATTACTCAAAAAGAATTTATTTATCAGTAAAAAAGTGTTATCCATGTCCTTTATCATTATACCTCAAGATACTGTCAAAACAGTCCTTCATAGCATATTAGATGTTGTGAGAGAGTCACTCAACTACTTTGAATGACACCGATTATCTTGCGAGTTAATTTTTCATAATCATGGTGTTGTGAACGACATCTTCAAAACATTTTCAGATGAAATTGTTTCCTCGTGGTGAATTCTATAATTTTATATCAAGAAAAAAGGTGGCTCACATATTGTTCATTACATAACAATTCATTGATGTTTCCTACTACCAAAATCTTGACTAACATCCTACGATATTTCAGTTTTATATAGATTCGTTCAAAAGACAAGAAGTGTCTATGGGGACTGCTTCACTTGATCAAATCATGCAAGGTACTCAATTTTGAGTGTTTCTCTCAAGTTCTAATAGAACTAGTAATTAAACTGTCAATATATAAATTCATGGATTCACCACCAATATCTACTACTCATTCCATGTGTAGGATTCATTGAATTCCCATAAAATATCAAGAGATCATCAATTACATTATTTATGGCTTCTCCAATCACTATCAAGGTGTTCATGAGATAACATGATTGCTTCATGATTTCATGTGATTACATTTTGATGATTTTATAGATGTACTCCAAATAATATAATGTAATCCATATGATAATAACATCAAAATATGGAAGCTTCCTGCAGTCATCCTTATTTATGGGAAAATGTCATGGTTGCCTTTCTACTATTACATTAACCATGATCATCATACCAAGAAATGAAAATTTTCCATTATTCCATCATGCAATGTCTAATTAATAATCATTATTTCTTTAAATATGTTATTATTATGGATTCTTGTACCAACATTGTTTTTAAAATAAATAAATATACAAGAAAGATGAATATTCATGCATTGATTAAGTTTAATTGATCTTGCGTCAAGCCTTTTGTAATATCCTAGGTAAATAAAGTATAGGAAATATTTCATATTTATTAATATTTGTGAATTATATATAAATTTTACTTTCATGGGGTTTCTATGTTCGATAGCATACCCGATATGCAACAACAAGTTTCTTTGAAATCTTACGTTGCACACTAATAATATATTATTATTATTTTAAATGGTAGTTAACTCCTAGATATTGTATTGGTGGGAATGAACAAATATAACTACAATAAGATGATACAAATTTTTTAAATGCATTTACATTTATCCAATAAAATATTGTGGCTTAAAATGTGAATGAATCTAATTTTAAGCTTAATTTACATTAAAAGCCTGATTTACCACCTTTTAATGGGAAACCATCATTAAATATAATTTTGGTCAGTTTAATACATTATATTTGACAAATTAAATAATTATTTATAATGGGGACATCAAAATTTACATTGTGTAAATTTTATGAATTTTTCTGATAATGTTCATTATCAAAGGAATAGTGAAAATACTGTCTTTTAATTCAAAATTGTGTTTTAATATTATATTTTTATATGGTTATATTAACTTTTGAATTGGTTTTAAATTTTAATTACTATATATTTTTGCCATTTAATCCAATTTTGGTCATTGGAATTAATTTCACTTTGAAATTGGACATAAACAAGTGTAAATCTTTCGATAGTTATTGTTTCTAAAAAACACGCTATTTGTTATAACAATGGGAATTAATTTTTAATTAGATTACTAACACTTATATGTTTTGAATTTAGAATAATAGAAATAATTTTTGAATTTGGAATATCAAATAAAAATTAGGCTGAATTTTTGGTATTTTTATGAAAAACATCATTTTTGATGAATAGTGAAATGACTTGGTAGTAGTTAAAAAAACTGACTTTTTCATTTAAATTAAATTTTCCTCTCCTATGAATTTAATTTATAATATTTGACATACATGGTTTTTATCATGAAGTAAAATTTTGTTCAATAATATGAAAATAATTTTTGGTGAATAGTATCTTTTGACTTTTATTTTCCGCGATTAAAGGTAAATTGGGTAATTCAAGGTAAAACGAATATTGTAATAATTCAAAATTACCTTAACACATGTAATAACATTATTGGATATGTAATTTCTCTCCATGGGCATCTTTGGGTCTATTTTGGGACCCCATGGAGCCATTGATGAATTATAATGACAATTTATATTAATTAATTTAATGCAAAGGAAAAAATGACATAAACAAAACTCTTTTAGTAAATTAATTTTTATATGGTGTTATATAAATTATATTTTCGACTAAAAAATAATTAGAAAGGTAAAAAAATTTCCTAAAACATGGAATTTGTTTTATAATTTTTAGACATCACATAATGTAAATTATGTCTGACATAATAATGATGTAGTATTTCACTCATTAATAAAATATTTAAATATGTAAAATTATAAATATTAAAATAACATCCAAAACATGTCCAATTTATATTGGATGATATTATTTCAACTATTAGTTATCTTATCTTTGATGTTAATTATTTTGGAACCTTATAATCAGAATATCATTATATAATAAAATAATATTATAACACTTTCATAAAGAGCCCCTCCTCTCCCTTATAATAGGAGACCACTTCTAACTAATTCCTCACACATCCCAAGCCTTTTGGCTCATCCAACCTCTACCCAATTAATCTGGCTACATCCCTCTCCTCCTCCTAGAAGGCTTACCTTAGGCAGAAGGCACTTCAAGAAGTCCTTTGGTCAAACCAAAGTGAGTTACCCAAATTAAAGGTTACAGTTTCACTTAAATTGTTTTCTTTTTTTTACTTATCCAATGACTAAAATCTTTTGATTCCTTTATTTTATAACAACACCAGTATCTCCAATATACTAGGATGTTTTTATGGGAAGTATTTGAACTACACTTACACAAAACTCCATTTAATTGGTGAAGAACACATGTTTTTTGTGGATGGAAAACTATCACCTCACGAAATGATGATTGTTCAAATATATTCAACCACCTCTCATGGTGGACATTATGATTGCACTGTATTTATATATGATATAAATTATGTTTATTTTTCTTTATTCTTCTATATCTTTCCATTTATAGAAATACATTATGGTTTCCATAGTGGGTAAAGATGATAATCTCATTAGAGGAAGTGCGGACTACCACCCCCTCAAAATGATGTGACTCGTTAATGACTTATGTGGGATGTATAATGGAAGGAGTTAATAATATTTTATATGATAATATACTGTCATTATAATATAACATTGTATCATTGTGTTTTTAATTCCATTAAATGACGAAATAGAAATTGAAGTAGCGTTCATGCATATGTACAACTTACGATCTCCATGAACGGTGCATTTCATTTCATACCTATAAATGTTATGTACTATTATAAATATAGGTATATACAGGATATATATGATATATATTATATCTAAATAATTAATATCATTCTGAAGATAATGTATATCTTACCACATTAACAACTTGTAATTACATGTTATTAATTTTTTTAATCAAGTACAAAGTATAGACAAAACAACTGTTATTAACATAAATGATTTCATAATGTTTATAACATGTTAATAAGAAATATAAATTGAATAGTAAACATTAAAAAGGTTCTTTAGAAAGTATAAATTAACATTAGTATAATATTCATGAGATTAAAGAATGAACGGTTCAAGTCGGACACAATGTAAGGGATTTTCTTATATCACTTTTAATTCCGTGAGATTTGCATTGTTTACAACTTATTCATTAAATGTTGTGTATTGTGAACTACCATTTTATATATATTATAATGATTCTAATTATATTAATTGTAGTCTGTGATTAATTTGGTGGATATTAACTTTTGTTCATATGACTCTGTTGATTACAACGTGTTAAAGGGTATAATCACACTTTTTATTCCTATGAGATTCATGCTATATTTTCCACTATTTTTTTGTATGGTGTATGTACTTCCCACAATTTTAATATTTGTGTAAGATAAAATCATTTATGAGTATTTAAATCTCCATTTTATGATTCTTATTTCATGTGGCATATGTTTTGTATGTTACCAAATCGGTAAGGGAACCTTTCACCCTTCTCTTTTAAAAAGAATACTTTTTCTTATGTATTTAAATTTACATCTTATTATGTTGGGATATGTTATTCTATATCTTTATTTATGAATTTTTTTTCCAAGGGATGAGATACCCCTTTTATCTCATCAACTCATTTTCTAAATTTTAATGTGACACCATTAGGCTTTAAAATTCTTTCAAGGGAACTTCTTAAACCAATTTCAATTCATTGGGTTCAACTTGTACTTCATGAATATGTAATCCTAGGAATTTTTGTGAATACTATATGGTTATTTTACACTTCATATCCACATATATTGGGTTTATTTATTTTTTCAACACATAATTATGTGATTTATTTATCCTTAATTTAAGGATACTATCATTATAAGGGATTTCATCTCAATTTACAATTTAACTAAAACATCATTGTTGTTATGCACAAATTCACTCTTATATGGTGTATATACTGTCCTTTGACATATTATATCATGAATCCACTTTTTCTCATGATATTATAAAGTTATTATTAAATTTTATTCCTCCATTGTTTGTATTCAAGCATATCTCTTTTTGTTAAAAAACACTTTAACCGAAATATCATTTTAAATGTTTTAAAGATTTATTATTCTAAATATTTCTCATTGATTTCCATTATTTATAAATGGGTTTTATGATTTATATATATGTAAATTAATTTTTTTAAATAATAATTTAGTTAAATGATTCATTGTGGTATGTGACACTTTGTTTAAAAAATCTCTATTTAAATGGTTTTAAAAATGATTTGATAAGGCATTGTTTATTTCAATATATTGATTTGATATATTTGAATGTGGAAATGTTATAATTCCTTTATAATTTTGTTATGTGATATGATTATTTTATGGTTAATGGGAATTTTTTATGCATATGGTTGGTTCCGTGATAAATCTATGGAGGCTGACCCCGAGATAGATCTCTAATGCATTGGGTAACATGACCGAGGTAAACGTGATGTTTCTCCAAATAGATTTAGGAAATATACTATGATGGGTATTCCAAGTGTAACTACCTACATATATATGATATATACAATTTAAGTTTGATATGAAGTCCATAAGTGACCTTTATGATTTATGATTTGTGCGTGTTATTCATGAATCATATGATTTCGTAAGGTATGTTATGATTAAAGATTATAGTTTCATTGATTTTTATTTATTGATGGGATAATGTTTTTTTTACTTATTTTATAACACTTACTGAGATTTTTATTCCAATCCCATGTTTCTGAATTTTTTTCCATAGGACCTAATGATGAATAGGGTCAAAGATGGGATCAAGGAAAAGGCATGCTGTCTAAAATATGAATCTAGACATGTTTCTTTTTAAGAGTTTATTTTATGGAAAAATGGATACTGATTAGTAGTGTATACATGTAATATTCAAGTTGTTATGTAATAGTTATTGCCTAATTCTATAAAATACTAAACCTAAAAAAAATTTCAATGTGAATTATTTTTTTAATTCAATATTGTGTAACACTTATGGCTGGGTTCTTATAGTTGGTATCAGAGGTATATTTAGACAACTCTAGGGAATCAGAGTTTTCATTAGACACATGGTTAGTCCCTAGATCTATTATTTCAGTTAAATCCTTTTTTTATAACTTTTTAAAATCAAGGAATTTCAGTTACAAATGGATGGAGGAGGATATCAAATGAAATCCCTATCGCTTCCCGATGACATGCTTTCAATAATTATTGTAAAGTCATGTTCGGATGATTGTAAAACTTTTTCTAGCATATAAATCACTTGTAATCAGTTGTTTGTGATATAGAACACCTCCACTATACCTCGTTATCATCATGTATCATGGGTTGTATTTAGGAATATCCTATTTTCACAAGATTATCATATTTTCAAGAAAGGTATTATCAAGGTATTTTCAAATATTTTACCTAATCACATGATTTTGAAGTATATTATGATTTTAAAAAATGTGCTGAAGAAGGAGAACCTTGCGAAACCTATTTATATTTTCTATTACAATATATACTCTTAGCACATACCTATATTAATTTAAAATAACCATTAATTGAATGTTTCAACTCAAATTCGTTCTGAATATTTTATAGAAATTGTGTTTTATCAGATGTTTTGAAATTATATGTCATACATGATTATTTTTCGAAACATTTTTCTATGAACAACCATATGACCCATGTTGTACAAGGTATCTTTGGATGGAGGAAGAAAATTATTTTGAAGGATCTCTAAATCATTTTTGGGAGGCATGGACCATCTACCTATGTGAACAAGATGCCGATGAAACCAAATTGACACTATGATCAGGGTATGATGTTCTTTATTTTAGGGATAGTTTTATTTTATCATATGGTTGTGAAAAAAGACATCAAGAATTAATACGTTGACATCATAATGAATTTGGATGAAAATTATAGGTATAAGAAAAATATTTAGGTCAAGAAATGGTAGGTTTATTTTTGAATTTTACAAAAAGGACATCCCGTAGGATGGGTGATAACCCGTCGCATCAGGCAATGCTATAGGAATTGAATCCACAACCGAAGGGCGACATGGGTGCATCTCCCATCACTAGCCTACTTGAATTCCCTTGTTAGTTTGACTTATTATTTTAGTAAATTATATTTATGGAACAAGAATAAGTTGATTTTTGGAACTTATGATTTATCAACTGGATATATATAGTATAGAAAAATGATTTAGTGATTAAGTGATAAATTTTGTTGTATAAGACATGCTCTCTTTTTACGAAACACTATATGCCAAAGGAAGATAGAATACAATGGATTTCAACTGTGGAATAATGATTGAAATTTTATTTTGGAAGAACCTATGTTTTTATTATTGACATATGATGATTTGATTTATTTATGAAAATGAGTAACCTATCATGGAGAACATGTGATTTCGTTAATTACTTTTCAGTATGAGAATTACGAGTAATTATTTTTATTTGGAGATAAATGATATCTTGGATCACTATATAATTAAATACTTATGAGATTCGAGTTTCAATATTAGTTTGGATAACTTTTGATTAATTTTCTGTAAATTTGTTTTTTTGAATGGTCTTTGTTGAACTTTTGGTTTTGTTTGAAATTTTATTGAGATTATGAGTAGTTTATCTTTTTGTAAAAGATTATCCTTTTGGGTATTATCTAATCTCGAACTAAAAGTTTAGGTTTTAGTTGATATCTAAAGACAGGGGAAATATATAGATCTTATTTGGTTGATTATGTGATTCTGTAGAAGTTGATTATAGTGCATTTAATGTGATTAAGCCAGTTTGAATACACATCGTTAGGAGAAAAGATGCATCTGTTGTAGAAATTGAGAAAAGTATGAAAGTATATATGACAAGTAAGTATGTTTCCTTATGTTCTTATTAAATTTAGTAAATAAAATACTCAAAATTATGAAATGGAACATAAAACAAAAAAATTGTTGTTTTAAATTTCCTACTGGGTAGTCAAAGAACATTTAACACATCAAAATTTTGTGATTTTCTGATGGTTAACTTTCTAATAATCATGTTTTCTACCACTCCCCATCAGAACTTGATGGTTTGTTTTCTCTTCCATATACATGTTTTCATAGAATATTAGTATCTGTTTCTCAAGTTATCTTTTTTACTTCTCTTTCATTCTTTTAAAGCGAGGGTTTTACTGTCTCTTTTATGATGAGGGACTTTTAATGATATTTCCAAGACTAGTTTTAAAATTGCTAGAACACAGTTCTCAAAAACAGGATGGATGTAACATCACTGGTAAATAAATTATAAGACATATTTCATATTTAGTAATATTTTTGAATTATATATTAGTTTTACCTTAACGGGGTTTCTATGTTCGATAACGTACCCGATATGCATCAATGGGTTTCATTGAAATCTTACATTACACACTAACAATATAATATTATTATTTTAAATTGTAGTTAAATCCTTGTCGTGGTATTGTTGGGAATGAAAAATTCTAACTAGAATATGATTATAAATGTTTTTGAATTTTTTTTTATATTTATCCAATAATAGTTAGAGGCTTAAAATGTGAATGAATCAAATTTTAAGCATAATTTACATTTAAAGGCTGGTTTACCGCCTTTTAGTGGCGAATCATCATTAAATATTATTTTGGTCACATTAATATATTCTATTTGACCAAATAAAATACATCTTTAGAATGAGGACATCAAAATCTAAATTGTGAATATTTTATGAATGTTCCTGATAAAGTTCATTTGCTAATGAAAAGTGAAAAATATTGTATTTTAATTCAAAACTATGTTTTATTCTAATTAATATATATGGTTTGATTATATTTTATAATTGGTTTTAAATTTTAATTAGAATATATTTTTACCATTTATTCCAATTTTGGTCATTGGAATTAATTTCACTTTGAAATTGGACATAAACAAGTGTCAATCTTTTGATATTTATTGTTTCATAAAAACACGCTATTTATTTTAACAATCGGGATTAATGTTAAATTAATTAATTCCACTTCTATGTTTTGAATTTAGAAAAATATATATAATTTTTGAATTTGTAATATCAAAAAAAAAATATTCGGCTGAATGTTTTGTATTTATCAGGAAAACATCAATTTTTGTTGAATAGTGAAAACACTAAGTAGTTAAAAAAACTGACATTTTCATTTAATAGAAATTTTACTACATATATGAATTTAATATATAAATTACAACATAAATGGTTGTTATAAATAAGTAAAATTTGGTTTAATAAGATGACAATAATTTTTGGTGATTAGTAACTTATGACTTTTATTTACCACGGTTAAAGGTAAATAAGGTAATTCAAGGAAAAAAGAATATTTTAATAAATAAAACTTACATTAACACATGTACTAACATTATTGGATGAGTATTTTCCAACCATGGGAATATTTGTCTCTATTTGGGACCCCATGGAGCCTCTTATAAAAGATAATGAAACTTTAGGTTAATTAAATTAATGTAAAGGAATATAAGAATTAAAAAATATCTTTTAGTAAATTAATGTTTTTATGGATTTATATAAATTATATTTTTGCCTATAAATATTAAATAGAAATATAATAATATTTCCTAAATAATGGTATTTTTTATAATTTTTATACATCACATAAATTATATTATGTATGACACAATAATGATGTAGTATTTACCTCATTAATAAAAAATTTAAATAAGTATGATTATAAATTTTAGAATTACATCCAAAACCTATAAAATTCATATTTTATGATATTATTTCAACTATGAATCATACTATCTTCGAATGTAATGATTTGTGGACATTTAGAAACCGAATATCATTATATAATAAAATAATATTATCACACTTTTCTAAAGAGCCCCTCCTCTCCCTTATAAAAGATAACCAATTCTAACCAATTTCTTAAAACACTGAAGCCATTTGAATCATTCAAACTCTCTCCAATTAAGCTCCCGACATCCCTCTATTCCATATACAAGCCTTACTATAGGCAGAAGGATCATCAAGAAGTCATTTGGTTCAAACCAAAGGTAGTTTCCCAAAATAAAGGTAATGGGTTCTCTTAAATTGTTTTCATTTATTATATTTATCCAACCCCTATACACTTTTTAGTCCTTTATTTTGTAAAAAAAACATTATCCTTGATATAATAGGATGTTGTTATGAAATGTATTAGTACTAAAATTACACACACCTCCATCTAATGGGTGACGAACAAAATGTTTCTGTGGATGGAAAACTAACACCTTACGAAATGATGATTGTTCAAATATCTCTAACCGCCTCTCATCGTGGTCATTATTATGGAATATAATTTATATAGGATATATATTATGTTTAAATTTTCTTTATGTTTTGATATTTTTCGATTTATAGAAATACTTTATCGTTTCCATTGTGGGTAAATGCGATAATATCATTAGAGGAAGTGCGGACTATCGCCCCCTAAAAATGATATGACTTGTTAATGCCTCATGTGGGACGCATAAAGGATGGAGTTAATAATATTTTATATGATATTATAATGAAATTATTATATAACTATGTATCATTATGTTTTTAATTCCATTACAATAATAAATTTAAATGGAAGTAGTGTTCATGCATACGTACGACTTACCATCACAATGATCGGTGCATTTCATTTCCTACCTCTAAATGTTATGTACTATTATAAATACATTTATATACAAGATATATATGATATATATGATATATAATTCAATAATATCATTCTGAAGATATTGGATATCTTACCACATGAACAACATGTAGTTATAAAGTGTTCATTTTTTTACTCAAGTACCAAATATCGACAAAATGACCATTATTAACATAGATGATTACATAAGTTTATAAAATGGTAATTAGTAATATAAAATAAATAATAAACATTAAAAAGGTTCTCAAGCAAGTATAAACTAACCTTAGTTTATTATTCAGGACATTAAAGAATGAACTAGTCAAGTCTGACACAAGGTAATGGATTTTCTTATCTCAATTTTAATTCTGTGAGATTTCAATTTTTTCCACTTATTCATTACATGTGGTGTATTGTGTAATTAAATTTGATATATATTATCATTATTATCATTATATTAATGGTATTATGTGTTTCATTTGGTGGTTATTAACGTTTTGTCACACGACTCTGCTGATTACAATGTGGTAAAGGGTTTTATCTCACTTTTTATTCTCGTGAGATTCATGCAATAATTGACACTTTAATTTTTTGTGGTGTATTTACTACCCATTATTGAACTATTTGTGTAATATACTTTCATTAATGAGTATTAACATATTCATTGTATGATCCTTCTTTCATGTGGCATATGTTTGGTATGTTACCTAATCAGAAAGGGAACGATTCACCCTCCTCTTTTAAAAAACTTATATTTGTTATGTCTTTAAATTGAAATCTTATTATGTAGGGATATGTTCTTATATATAATTATTGATATAAATATTATTTACAAGGGATGCGATACCCTTTTATCTTATCAACTCTTTTTCTGAATTTTAATGTGACGTCGTTTGGAAGTCAAATTTTTACGAGGGAACTTCTTAACCCAATTTCAATTCTTTGGGTTCATCGTGTATATAAGGCCCCAGCCTTAAACCTTACTTAATCTTGAGTTATTACAAGATTACACATTGAGGATCTTTTCAGGTTTAGAGTTTTAGAGAATTAGATCATGAAACCTGCATTAAATTCCACACTTAAACAAAGTGGTTACATAAAAGACAGTATTCATTCTTCCCATCAACGTTAACATATTGAAAATAAAACATGGATTCTTTCTTGACACATCCTTGACACTATCATCACATCATGTACCTTTCCCTTGACCTGTGAAAAACATTTCAAAAACTTGGGATGAGCATAAAAAGCTCAGTAAGGGTTATAAAAATATGGAAAGGAAACATGAGTTCATATATACATAAGAATGAAATCATACTTTACCCATAAAACAAAGTCACTTTAACATACCTCCTCAAACCATGAATAAATCATAGAAATCATAAGACATAAAGGTAACTTGAGGCATTCATAACATTCTTACGTAGGGAGTAACCCTCTTGGTTACGTTTTGGAATACCCATCATAGTATATTCCCTAAATCTCTTCGGAGAAACCTCAACGTTTCACTCTTTCGCGTTACCCAATGCATTGGAGAGCTATAACGGGTTCACCCGCCCTTATTTTATCACAGAACCACCCGTCTTCATAATAATTCTCAAGAACCATAACATAATCATATCACATAAAACATGCATAAAAGAAACATAACATTTCCACATTTCAATCACGAGATATCAATACAACATATTGTTATAATAAAAACATTATGAAAACCATTTTCAATACCAAAGTAAAACATGGTATTTATTTTTCGTTTAAAAAAAATGGTATGGCTTGTAGAGGAAGCCGAAACTCAAATAACGGTCACGACGGCGGAGAAGTCTTTGTCGCCGCATACGTACGACAAAAACATTCCCTTTTTTCATTTAGTAAACACTTCGTATTAAAAAGATTCCTTTTGAATAAACGTAAAAGTCAAAGGGGTTTATACACCGTATAAAAGAAAGTTGTGTATAAAATAAAATATGCCTCAATGAAAGGAGATTGAGACGAAGTCCCATACCACCTTGAAGATTAAAATTTTAAACCATTAATATCCATATAAATAAATACTTAAAACCATTTTGAAAACATGGATATTAATAAGAACAAATAATTAAAACATTTAAAATGATATTTTGGTTAAAGGGGTTTTACCAAAAGTAGAGACACTTGAATACAATAATTGAGGAATAACATTTAGTCATAACTTTATAATATCATGAGAATAAATGGATTCATGATATAATACTCCAAAGAGTAGTATATACACCATATAAGAGTGAATTGGTGCATAACCGCAATGAACCCTCAATAGAAATGTCAAATGTGATGAAATCCCTTATAGAGAAGGTATCCTTAAATTAAGGACAAATCAATCTCAAAAATATGTGTGACAAATATAAATACACCAAATATAAGTGGATATTAAGAGTAAAACAATAAAATGTCATTCACACATATTCAATGGATGACATATTCAATGACTACATGTCGAACCCAAAGAAATCGAAATTGGGTTAAATAGTTCCCTTGACAGCCTAACAGCATCACATCAAAATGAGTTGATGAGAGATAAAAAGTGTATCTCATCACTTGGACATAAAATTTACATCAATAAGGATATATTAGAACATATCCAAACATAAAAATATTTAAATTAAAAGACCCAACAAAAGAAGTCTTTTAAAAAAAATGAGGGTGAAAGGTTCCCTTACCGACTTGGGTATCTTTCAAAACATACACCCCATGACAGAAGGACAATAAATAATTGATGTAAATACTCATAAAAGACAATATATTACACAAAGACTAGAATAATGGCAGAACATACACTACTCAAAGGATATTGTGGCAAATGTATCATAAATCTCACGGGAATAAAAGTGAGATGAAAAAAAATCCCTTACGAAAATTCGGCAGCCTAACGGCGCCACTCAAAACATCCAAAATGGATTGATGAGAGGAAATAGGGTCTCTCATCATATGAACATAATAAGTACAGTAGTATTAATATAAAATAACATCCCAATCATAAGAAATATGAGCTTAAAAGGAATGACAAAAAAGAGTGTACTTAAAAATAAAGAGATAAATAAGATCTCTTACCTCGGGTACGACTTGACTTGATCATTCTTTAATCTCCTGAATAATAAACATGAGTTAATTTCTACTTCCTTAAGAACCTTTTTCAAGTTCATTATTCCTTTTATATCACTTATTACCATGTCATAAACATTATGTAATCATTAAGTTAATAATGATTGTTTTGTCGATATTTGGTTCTTAAGTCGAAGGTGGACTTCTTACAATTACATGTTGTTCGTGTGGCCAAATGTTTATTATATACAGAATTTTATTCATGATGTAGATATCATATATTTATTATATATCCAGTACATTCATGAATTTATAACATTACATAACCATTTAGAGGTATGAAATGAAATGCACCGTTCATGGAGACGGTAAGCCGTACGTACGCATGAACGCTACTTTGATTTCTATTTCGTATTTTATAGAATGGAATAATAATGATATACATTTATATTATAATTAAAGTATAATATCATATATAATATCATATTTCCATCCTTTATACGTCCCACATATGGTATTTAATGAATCAAATCACTTTGAGGGGGTGGTAGTCCGCACTTCCTTAAATGAAGATATCACGTATACCCATAATGGAAGCCATAAAGGTAAGACAAAAATGAAAAATACAGAAGAATAAGTAAAACATAAACATATTCTATATCATATATAAAAATATTGACATCATAATGGCCACCTTTGAAGGTGTTAAATGAGTATTGAACAATCATCGTTTCGGGAGGCAGAATTTCACCATCCACGGAAACCGTATGTTCTTTAACCATTTGATGTAGTTGTGTGAGAGTGTAGCTCTAATAAATCTTATAACAACATCCTAGTATATTGAAGATATTGGTGTTGTTACAAAAGAAGTAAATAAAAAGAGTATAGGGGGTTGGAGAAGCAAAATAAAACAAATGAACATGAGAGAATGAATTACATTTAAAAGTGTAACTCCTTTTGATTTGAGCCTAAAGGCTTCCTTTGAAAGGATTCTGCCCAAAGGGAATCCTCTAGGATGAGGAGAGGGATGTGGAGAGAGTAAATGGGCAGGGGTTGGCCGAGCCAAAGGCTTGAGGAGTGTGTGTAATGTGGTAGAGGTGGGGGCCTTTTATAAGAGGAGAGGAGGGGCACTTTTGGAAAGTAAGAAATATTACTTTATTTGAAAATGTGTTTCGGTTTCAAAAGGCCCCACATTGATATAATTCGTGGATAAGGTGATAAGGATTCGAAATCCTCCCATACAATAAGTTTTGTACATGTGTAGTTCATAGATTTTACATTATCTTTCCATTTTATTTAAATCGTCAAATAATGATGTAATCGCTGCATCATTATTATGTCATAAATAATTTAATTTATTTAATGTCTAAAAATTATAAAAAAATACTATAATGTAGGAAATCTTTTTAGCTTTCCAATGACTATTTATAATCAAAAATATGACTTGTATAACCCCACTTAAATTTTTTTTTAGAAAAACATATCATGTTTGTGTCATTTTTACTTTTACATTAAATAAAAAGTTATTTATGTCATTTCCCAACCAAAGTGGATCCATGGGGTCCCCAAGTTGAACCATGGCTTGTCTTGGTAGGCCATGACACAACCTATGAGGGTAGGACATGTGTCAAGCTAATCTTATTTTATTAAATAATTATTTTTACCTTAAACTACACTAATTACCACTAATCGCGATTAAAAACTTAATAAGTTACTATTCACCAAAAAATTATTTTTATCCCATTGAACCACATTTTAATTCTTAATGACAACCATGTATGTCGTATTTTTGAAATTCAAAACACAAATATGGCAAAATTTCATTTAAACGGAAAAATCAGTTTTTTTATGTACCACTTAGTGGTTTCACTATTCATCTTAAATTGAAGTTTTTCAGAAAAATCACAAAAATTCACCATAAGCTATATTTGATATTCCGAATTCAAAAATGAAGTCCGTTTCACAAAATTAAAAACATATTAATCACATTAATTAATTTAATAATTAATTCCCGCTGTCAGAGCAAATAGCGTGTTTTTATAAAACAATAAGTATCAAAAGATTGACATTAGTTTAAGTCTGATTTCAAAGTGAAATTAATTCCAACGACCACTATTGGATTTAATGGTAAAAATATTTTCTAATTTCACTTTAAAACCAATTCAAAATATTATCTAATCATATAAATAAATTATATTAAAAAGAGGTTTTGAATTAAAACACAACATTTTACACTATTCATTAAAAAATGAACTTTATCGAAAAAATACCATAAAATTACACAAAGTAAAATTTGATGTCCTGATTCATAATAAGAGTTTTATTTGGTCCAAAATAATGTATAAGAGTGATCAAAACTATATTTAATGACAGTTCTCCATTAAAAGATGATAAGTGAACCTTTAGTGAAAACTAGGGCATATACGCCTAAAATTGAATTCTTTCCGTATTTTAAGCCTTTAGCTTTTATTGGATAAAAGTAAAAACATTTAAAAACATATATAATCATATTTTAGTTATTTCTATCCATTACCGCCAATACAACGACTACATGTTAACTACCATTTAAAATAATATTATTTTTTTATTAGATTGCAACGTAAGATTCCTAAGAAACTCGTTGTTGCGTGTTGGGTACGCCATCGATCATAGCGTCCCCTTTAAAGTTATTTCAATATTTTATTCAAAAATATGGATAAATATGAAATGTCATATTCTTTATTTACCTGGGGTGTTACATTCTTCCCCCCTTTTGGGAATTGCGTCCTCACAATTTTAAAATTGCGCTTGGAAACATCCTTGAAAGTCCCACATCGGAAGAAGAGTCGGTAAAACAATCACTTTAAAATAAATAAATATAATTACAAAGGTCACCCGAGTTAACCCATACTAGGATTCCAAGTATGAATGCATGGACATGGAGGAGAAAACATAGGGTCATGTTCTGATGAAGAGTGATAGAAAACATGTTTAGGAGAAAGTTAACAATAAGAAAATCACAAACTTGTGATGGGTTAAACGATGTTGTGTTCCCCAGTAGGAAAAGTTAATAGACAACATTTTTGTTTTAAGTTAATTTTTATTGAGGAATTTATTCATAAGGAAACACAATCACTTATCATGTTGACTTTCAACTTTTACTAGATTCCTTAATCAAACTCATATTTTTTCAAAAGACGAGTATTTAGGGAGACATGTTCGCATTAAGAGTACTATAATAAACTTATATAGAATCACCTAATCCACAAAAGATAACTATATACATCCCATGTCTTTAGGCTTTAACCAAAACCAAAACCAAAACCAAAAAGGTTAGTACAAGGTCAGATAATCCAGAAAAGGATAACCCATTAAAAAGAAAATCTATTTTTAATCTCCAAAAGTTGTCCAACAAAACCCAAAGTTCAACGAGGACCATATGATAAACAATTTGTCCATAAAATTCTTCAAAGTAAACCAATATAAGATTGAAACCCAAATAGTTGGAGGATTTAGTCACATAGTCTTCCAAGTTAAATCGTAACATTTATCTCCAAACAACATTAGTCTCTCCTAAAGTCTCGCATTGAAAAGTAATTATCCTAATCACATATACTCCAAAATCAACTTACTCTTAATTCATAAAATAATATAACTAAAAAGAATCAGTCAAACTAACCAGGTACTTCACGTAGTCCAGTGGTAGGCGATAAATACCAGTCGTACTTTGGTTGTGGGTTCAATTCCCGCAGCTTTGTCCGACGCGACGGGTAGTCACACGGTCTACGTGTTGTCCCTTTTCCAAAACTATATAATTTTCAAATCATTCCCCAAAAGGGATAAAATCTTCAAAAATAATCATAACATATTTTAACCTCAATTTTATCTCATGCCCTTCATTTTCCATCATATCATATAAAAACCCATAATTACCTCAAAATTAAGGATCATATAAACCCTAATGGTTACCTTAATAATTTTTACCTGAATTTCCACATCAAGTTGGCCATCTCGTACATGATGCATTAGAGAAATCACCAAGGTTGAAGTGGTTGATCATGACTCCTTGATAGTTGGTTTAGAACAACTATTAGATTCCTCATTGAATCCCCCATCTCACCCAGTATCTTAATCAGAGAACCACCACAGTTTCCTTCAAACCCATTGTCACATTGGTGCCTGCTAGATCCAGTCATTTACTAAAACCAAAAAGGTCAGTGTGAATATATCAACATAACCATCATGTACTAATGAGGATGATAAACACTAAGATATTCTTACTCATTCACTTTATCTAAAACTAGGACTCTTTCTGAAATCCTAACCATTATGGTAATGCCACTTGTGCTTAGAGAATACCCTAACCTCTAAAGTTTTCTAAACCGACCTCTGATACCAACTATAAGGCCCCATCCTTAAACCTTACTAAATATTGAGTTATTACAAGATTACACATTGAGGATATTTTCAGGTTTAGAGTTTTAGAGAATTAGATCATGAAACATGGATTACATTCCACACATAAACAAAGTGGTTACATAAAAGACAGTATTCATTCTTCCCACCAATGGTAACATATTGAAAATAAAACATGGATTCTTTCTTGACACATCCTTGACACTGTCATCACATCATGTACCTTTCTCTTGACCTGTGAAAAACATTTCAAAAACTTGGGATGAGCATAAAAAGCTCAGTAAGGTTTATAAAAATATGGAAAGGAAACATGAGTTCATATATACATAAGAATGAAATCATACTTTACCCATAAAACAAAGGCACTTTAACATACCTCCTCAAACCATGAATAAATCATAGAAATCATAAGACATAAAGGTAACTTGAGGCATTCATAACATTCTTACGTAGGGAGTAACCCTCTTGGTTAGGTTTTGGAATACCCATCACAGTATATTCCCTAAATCTCTTCGGAGAAACCTCAACGGTTCACTCCTTCGCGTTACCCAATGCATTGGAGAGCTATAACTGGCTCACCCGCCCTTAGTTTATCACGGAACCACCCGTCTTCATAATAATTCCCAAGAACCATAACATAATCATATCACATAAAACATGCATAAAGAAAACATAACATTTCCACATTTCAATCATGAGATATCAATACAACATATTGATATAATAAAAACATTATGAAACCCATTTTCAATACCAAAGTAAAACGTGGTATTTATTTTTTGTTTTAAAAAAAGGCATGGCTTGTAGAGGAAGCCGAAACTCAAATAACGGTCACGAAGGCGGAGAATTCGTTGTCGCCGCATACGTACGACAAAAACATACCCTTTTTCGTTTAGTAAACGCTTCGTATAAAAAAGATTCCTTTTGAATAAACGTAAAAGTCAAAGGGGTTTATACACCGTATAAAAGAAAGTTGTGTATAAAATAAAATATGCCTCAATGAAAGGATATTGAGACGAAGTCCCATACCACCTTGAAGCTTAAAATTTTAAACCATTAATATCCATATAAATAAATCCATAAAACCATTTTGAAAACATGGATATTAATAAGAACAAATAATTAAAACATTTAAAATGATATTTTGGTTAAAGGGGTTTTACCAAAAGTAGAGACACTTGAATACAATAATTGAGGAATAACATTTAGTCAGAACTTTATAATATCATGAGAATAAATGGATTCATGATATAATACTCCAAAGAGCAGTATATACACCATATAAGAGTGAATTGGTGCATAACAGCAATGAATCCTCAATAGAAATGTCAAATGTGATGAAATCCCTTATAGAGAAGGTATCCTTAAATTAAGGACAAATCAATCTCAAAAATATGTGTGAAAAATATAAATAAACCAAATATAAGTGGATATTAAGTGTAAAACAATAAAAGGTCATTCAAATATATTCAATGGATGACATATTCAATGACTACATGTCGAACCCAAAGAAATCGAAATTGGGTTAAAAAGTTCCCTTGACAGCCTAACAGCATCACATCAAAATGAGTTGATGAGAGATAAAACGTGTATCTCATCACTTGGACATAAATTTTACATCAATAAGGATATATGATAACATATCCCAACATAACAATATGTAAATTTAACGACCCAACAAAAGAAGTCTTATAAAAAATGAGGGTGAAAGGTTCCCTTACTGACATGGGTATCTTTCAAAACATACACCCCATGATAGAAGGACAATAATTCATTGATGTAAATACTCATAAAGGAAATTATATTACACAAATACTAGAATAATGGCATTAAATACAAAACTCAAAAGAAATTGTGGAAAATGTAGCATAAATCTCACGGGAATAAGAGTGAGATGAAAAAAAATCCCTTACAAAAATTCGGCAGCCTAACGGCGCCACTCAAAACATCCAAAATGGATTGATGGGAGAAAATAGGGTCTCTCATCATATGAAAATAATAAGTACAGTATGATTAATATAAAATAACATCCCAGTCATAAGAAATATGAGCTTAAAAGGAATGACATAAAAGAGTGTACTTAAAAAGAAAGAGAGAAATAAGATCCCTTACCTCGGGTCCGACTTGACTCGATCGTTCTTTAATCTCCTGAATAATAAAATTGAGATAATTTCTACTTCCTTAAGAACATTTTTCAAGTTCATTAATCCTTTTATATCACATATTACCATGTCATAAACATTATGTAATCATTAAGTTAATAATGATTGTTTTGTCGATATTTGGTTTTAAGTCGAAGGTGGACTTCTTACAATTACATGTTGTTCGTGTGGCCAAATGTTTATTATATACAGAATAGTATTCATGATTTATATATCATATATGTCATATATATCCCATACATTCATGTATTTATAACATTACATAATCATTTAGAGGTAAGAAATGAAATGCACCATTCATGGAGACGGTAAGCCGTACGTACGCATGAACGCTACTTTGATTTCTATTTCGTATTTTATAGAATGGAAAAATAATGATATAAAGATATATTATAATTATAGTATAATATCATATATAATAACATATTTCAATCCTTTATACATCCCATATATGGTATTTAACGAATCAAATCACTTTGAGGGGGTGGTAGTCCGCACTTCCTTAAATGAAAATATCGCATATACCCATAATGGAAGCCATAAAGGTAAGACAAAAATGAAAAATACAGAAGAATAAGTAAAACATAAACATATTATATATCATATATAAAAATAGTGACATCATAATGGCCACCTTTGAAGGTGTTAAATGAGTATTGAACAATAATCGTTTCGGGAGGCAGAATTTCACCATCCACAGAAACCGTATGTTCTTTAACCATTTGATGTAGTTGTGTGAGAGTGTAGCTCGAATAAATATTATAACAACATCCTAGTATATTTAATATAATGGTGTTGTTACAAAATAAGTAAATAAAAAGTGTTTAGGTGGTTGGAGAAGCAAAATAAAACAAATGAACATGAGAGAATGAATTACCTTTAAAAGTGTAACTGCTTTTGATTTGAGCCTAATGGCTTCCTTTGAAAGGATTATACCCAATGTGAATCCTCTAGGATTAGGATAGGGATGTGGAGAGAGCAAATGGTCAGTGGTTGGCCGATCCAAAGGCTTGAGGAGTGTGTGTAAGGTGGTAGAGGTGGGGGCCTTTTATAAGAGTAGAGGAGGGGCACTTTTGGAAAGTAAGAAATATTACTTTATTTGAAAATGTGCTTCGGTTTCAATTGGTACTACATTTGGATAAGGTGATAAGGCTTCTAAATCCACCCATCCAATATGTTTTGGACATGTTTAGTTCATAGATTTTACATTATCTTTCCATTTTATTTAAATCGTCAAAAAATGATGTCATCACTGCATCATTATTATGTCATAAATAATTTAATTAATTTAATGTCTAAAAATTATAAAACAAATACTATGATGTAGGAAATCTTTTTATCTTTCCAATTACTATTTATAATCCAAAATATGACTTGTATAACCCCACTTAAAAATTGTTTTTGTAAAACATATCATGTTTTTGTCATTTTTACTTTTACATTAAATAAAAAGTTATTTATGTCATTTCCCAACCAAAGTGGATCCATGGGGTCCCCAAGTTGACCCATGGCTTGTCTTGGTCGGCCATGACACAACCAATGAGGGTAGGACATGTGTCAAGCTCATCTTATTTTATTAAAGCATTATTTTTACCTTAAACTACACTAATTACCACTAATCGCGATTAAAAACTTAATAAGTTAATATTCACCAAAAAATTATTTTTATCCCATTGAACCACATTTTACTTCTTAATGACAACCATTTATGTCGGATTTTTGAAATTCAAAACACAAAGATGGAAAAATTTCATTTAAATGGAAAAATCAGTTTTTATATGTACCACTTAGTGGTTTCACTATTCATCAAAAATTGAAGTTTTTCAAAAAAAATCCCAAAAATTCACCATAAGCTATATTTGATATTCCGAATTCAAAAATGAAGTCCGTTTTAAAAAATTCAAAACATATTAATCAAATTAATTAATTTAATAATTAATTCCCGCTGTCAGATCAAATAGCGTGTTTTTATAAAACAATAAGTATCAAAAGATTGACATTAGTTTAAATCTGATTTCAAAGTGAAGTTAATTCCAACGACCACTATTGGATTTAATGGTAACAATATTTTCTAATTTCACTTTAAAACCAATTCAAAATATTATCTAATCATATAAATAAATTATATTAAAAAGATGTTTTGAATTAAAACACAACATTTTACACTATTCATTAAAAAATGAACTTTATCGAAAAAATACCAAAAAATTACACAAAGTAAAATTTGATGTCCTGATTCTTAATAAGAGTTTCATTTGGTCCATAAGAATGTATAAGAGTGATCAAAACTATATTTAATGATAGTTCTCCATTAAAAGGCGATAAGTGAACCTTTAGTGAAAACTAGGGCATATACGCCTAAAATTGAATTCTTTCCGTATTTTAAGTCTTTAGCTTTTATCGGATAAAAGTAAAAACATTTAAAAACATATATAATCATATTTTAGTTATTTCTATCCATTCCCGCCAATACAACGGCTACATGTTAACTACCATTTGAAATAATATTATTTTATTATTATAGTGCAATGTAAGATTCCCAAAAAACTCATTGATGCGTGTTGGGTACGCCATCGAGAATAGCGTCCCCTTTAAAGTCATTTCAATATTTTATTCACAAATATGGATAAATATGAAATGTCATATTCTTTATTTACCTGGGGTGTTACATTGTAGTTCATTAATATGTCATCCTATGAATATGTGTGAATGACCTATGACTGTTTTACACTAAATATCCACTTATATTGGGAATATTTATATTTTTTACACATAATTATGTGATTTATTTATCCTTAATTTAAGGATACCATCTTTATAATGGATTTCATCTCAATTTACATTTCCACAAACAATTCATTGTTATTATGAACCAATTCACTCTTATATGGTGTATGTACTGTCCTTTGACATATTATATCATGAATACATTAATTCTCAAGATATTATAATTTTCTAATTAAATTCTATACCTCATTTTTATGGTATTCAATCATCTCTCTTTTTGTTAAAAAAACTCTTTAACCAAAATAACGTTTTAAATGTTTTTAAGACTTACTATTATAAGTAGTTCTATTTATTGTCCATGTATTAAAAATGGGTTTTAGGATTTATCTATATGTACATTAATGTTTTCATATGATAATTAATTTAAAATATTTAAAGTGGTATGTGAAACATTGATTCAAAAATCTATATTTAAATGGTTTTGAAAATGATTTGATAAAGCATTTTTTTTATTTCAATATCTTGATTTAATATATTAGAATGTGGAAATATTATCTTTACATTATACTTGTGTTATGTGTTATGATTATTTTATGATTATTGGTCATTTTTTATGTATATGGGTGGTTCTGTGATAAACCTAGTGTGGGTGAGCTTGAGATATCTTTCCAATGCATTGGGTAACCTGATAGAAGTAAATGTGATGTTTCTCCTAAGAGGATTAGGGAATATACTATGATGGGTATTCCAAGTGTAACTCTCTATATAGATATGACAGATACAATGTAAGTTTGATATGGATGCCATAAGTAACCTTTATGATTTGTTATTTGTTTGTGAGATTCATAAATCTTATGATTTTGTAAGGTATGGTATGATTGAAAAGTATAGTTTCAATGATTTTTATTTATTGAATGGGTAATGTTTTCCTTCATTATTTTATAACCCTTACAAAGCTTTTCATCCTCATCCCACGTTTTTTAAATGTTTTCCACAACACATAAACATGAATAGGGTCAAGGATGGGATCAAGGGAAAGTCATGTTGTCCAAAATATAGAACAACACATGCTTTATTTTTAGAGTTTTTATTTTATGAAAAAATGGATATTGAGTAGTAGTGTCTACAAGTAATATTCATGTTTTTACGTAATAGTTATGGCTTATTCTCTAAAAAACTAGACCCAAAAAAATCCTCAATGTTAGTTGTTCATTTAATTCAATATTATGTAAATTTTAACGCCAAGTCCTTATACCTTTGGCATGATGGGTGAGGTCAGTCAGTTTTTAGATCATTCACGGGTAGAAGCATCACATAAAATAAGAATAGTAAAATTCCATTCAAATAATGAATGAATGAATTCAAATATTCACAACATGAGATAATATTTTTTGAAATAATGTGATGCACCATGTACTAAAAGGATGATATTTCATAGATCGGACAACCAACATCATTTATATATTTTTCACAAATGGGTGAATAGTATGAAGAGTCTCTCATCAAAAAAATAAATGTTGAAAATGATACTCTACAGTTTATATTAAAATATGTTACCACATATTTTTTGATCATTCTATGTGGTTTCATAACCATTACACATTCTCACACCACCACTCAATCATTAGCCTACAGGAATCTTGACCACTCTATATGCGAATGCAGGTAAGTTCGCTCCGTGGTCCTTACACATAGGCTCACCCAAACAATGTAGGCACAATGAATCCTACCTCCCACTATCTATATTTGGATGGATCCTATAGGTCATATTTTACCATGGGCCTAAATGAGCCTTTGGTTGTGCTATGGTATGGGGTAATTATTTGGTTGGACACAATTCCTTAAATTTCCCCCATTAGTAATATATCTATGTGTAGAAACAAAATTCCACCAATCCATCTCTTTAACCAAAAAATTATTCTCAATATTTATCAAGCATTTATAAAATAGTTTTTTCAAGGAAATATTTCTCTTAAACATTTTTATGAAATGGGAAACCTCCTTAAATACATTTTCAATATTTTGAGATCACTCAAAACAATAATCTTATTTACCAGAAAAATTTTCCAAGAATGAAATCAAATTAAATTTGATGAATGGATAACAAATATCTAGTAATGACCACATCACCCACATATCAAAAAAACATCATGAAACATCAATTATAACAAATAAATAATTGTTCCCAACCATCTCCCATTTTTGTTTAATTTTTTGAATCCTTTTCAAAAGTAACTATGTTGGCCCAAAAATATTACCCCCTTTGTTAATCAAATTCAATGTATATGTGGGGAATTCATCTCATATGTTTTCTTCCATAAAAATATGTTATCTAATATATATGAAAATTTTTATATAAATTATATGATAATAAGGATCTCACATCATTATATTTGTAAAGGGAATATAGATAATCAGTTATACGTCAATAGGGTCAAACATTATGAAGAATAAAATAGAGATACATTAGTGGATGTCCAAGAAATCCATAATCACCCTGAATGTGAAATCAAACATAGAATATCTCAATTTATATTCCAGGTTATGTAATTAATAACATTCATTATTGAAATGATAAATCCTACACATACATCAACAAAACATTAAAAAACTTTGTGAAAATTAGAAATATCCCTTTCAATGAATACACACTTTTCTTCCATTTTTTGGAAATCTATAGAGTCCATGAAGAACAATCTCATCACACTATCTTGTAATGAGAACATAAAGAATCTTTATCAATTCTTTAAATTTTTAGTTAAAAATAAATTCCATTATAGGGAATAATGATTTAACTCATTGTTTTTAAAAGGTGAAATTTGTACTAAGAGATTCCTCTCAATATGGGACATTATTTTATATAAATTACAATTTGGGATGATATATTCTGTCTCTTTCATCTTTTTTGAGTCTCATCAGTTAGACAATATTTTATCTTCAATTGATCTTTATCGTTGTAAAGAATAACTATATTATTCACAATCTTATAAATATTTAATTTTTTATTACAGATAACTTATCATTAAATTACACCTTATTTTATGATACCAAGTAAATTACATTAGATTTAAAATTTTATCATCATCCTAAAATTATTTTACATATTTCCATTGATGTTGAAAAATGAATTAGCATCATTTTTTAACAATTTCAATTATCTCAAAATAAATACATGATATTTCATTAGTTTAATTTTGGAACTTCTCTGCATTAAAATTATAGAAAACTACTCCTTCCAACCATGTAATAAATTCCATAGCATTATGACCATCGAAAAGTTACATATAACAAAAATATTAAAAGGGAAGAAATTTGTATTCTATATTTTGTTTTGGATTAGATGTATTCAAAAGTTTTGTTCTCAAAGTTGTATTCATATTATTCTAATTGAAAATAAACATTTATTACCACCACATTTATGGTAATGAAATTTTATACCAAAAAGAGTATGGTTTGTGATATTTCATACCACAAACCCCCTGAAGGCTTAAAAAATTTTGTTCCCATATTGGTTCAAGATGAATCTAGATTAGTGTTGTTGTTTTCAATTCATGGGGGATTTGGCCTTATTGGAAAAAATTATCTTCCTCAGATATTTGATATTTCCTATTATTCTTATTAGCCTACATATTAACATCATTGTTTATCATGACCACACTATTAGAAGTATCATATACTTCAAAATGATTAATTGCATTTTAAACTTTCTTCTATCCAGTTTTAGATGTTACTCCCATCTTATCAATATATTTATTTAAATTTTATCTATACATATTGAAATCATGTTTGACTATGACACATATGGATTGTGTCTCCAAAAACACATTTTTATGTAATTCTTCCTCGCCTCAAGCTTACATATCATCTTATCATATTCAAAAAAAATTAATTTTTTCATCTTGATCTCACTAAGAAATGATACTCCATTCTTGATCATATTATTTTATAATTCATTATCATTAACTATTTATTCCTTATTCCTTTTAGTAATGAGTTTCTATTTTTATTTCTCAGGATTTTTTAATTATGTTTTGAGATATTTTTTCTCTTCCATAAAAAATCTAATTATTCTTTTAGATTATAATACTGTTATGATTCTTCATCTTCATTATCACTACTAAATTATGAAATATTACTAATATTTTCAATAGAGAATAAAAAAAGTCATTATAGAAATAAGAACCTCATGATGAATATTTCTTAAGATTTTTCATAAGATTTAACTTATTTCTATTGTATTGGTTCTTCATATACTTATCCCATTTGTTTTTGTGTGATCTTTCATCATCTATTTCTGATTCTAATTATTCAAACATATTTTTTATGAAATGTCAAGGAGAAATGACCATTCCCACCATAGTTGAGGCATTCATGTGGTTTATTATTCTTAATAATCCATTTAACCATAAAAACCTTCATCACAAAGTGGTAAAAACTTTATTAAAGTCATCATCATCATCATCACTATCAAAATTTGTGATTCTTCATCCTCCTCTTATCTAGATTTTCCATTTCTCGTGGATTCAAAGAAAATTTCAATTTAATATATCCTCTTGAATGATGGAATTATCAACATCTCATGAGTTATTGGAATATTTTGATGTTCATCAAGATATATATCACCCCATTTCCCATGATAAGAACATGAGTCAAAATGATCTTTAAAATTCATCATTAATTTTTTTGATAATGACAGACTTATCCATATTCTCACTAAATCCTTGAATGATTATAGATATCTAATATAATCATGTTAAATAGTCATCAATAATTTCAAGAGAATTCATTTTAATTTTATGAAATATTCTCCTCTAAAATTAGTATATGGATTCTATGACATTGATGATCCCTTCACAGATTCTTCTGAGTTTATCGTAGATCATGATAGTAGTTTGGAGACACATGATATTATAATATAAATTTTTTACACACAACAAGATTGCATTTTAATACTTTCCATATCAATTCATATTTATCTAATTAGATTGTGTCAGATAAGCATCATCTGAATTGGATGGAAAACCAACATTTGTAGATTCTCTTACATACAGACTATTTGGTAGAAGATAATGTATAATATAATTCTTAAAACTATGATAATTATTACCATTAAATTTTGTAACACCAAGGATATTGATAGAATTAATATTATCCACCAGTTAGAGTGCATCTTGGATATTTTGATGGAACTTAACTCAGTGATAGCACTTGTAGTTCCCTATGCTAGATTTACGACTGGGTGGTAATTGGTGCATCAAAGGTTTCTATATAATTATTAATTTTTTTAATTGAACCTATTAAATGTGTTAGGGTTCTCAACCTAATCAATATTATCTATCAATGTTACTTCATGTGTTGTTTTTGTAATATATATATATATATATATATATATATATATAAAGAAACAATATTTACAAGGATTGGTATAGAAACTTTCTACATTCCAGGTTTGTTAACAAAAATTTATTCAATATAACAAAACAAGTTATTACAATGATATTAATCCAAAAGACGAACATTATTTTCATATAGATCCAACTAGAATTATTTTACACTTTCTCAAATTGAGAGACTCCATCAGTACATAGATCCTACCTAAAGACTTCAACGAGTCTTAGAACCCACCAAAATACGTCACCACTAATGAAGGATTTATTGAATGTAGGATGATACGTAATCATAATCCATGATCTTATGAGATATTATATTCGTGTGTATACATAATGTATCATTGAGAGAAACTAAGATGTTCGTTAGACGTAAAAGTTTATTTCTGATCACCTGTAATGACTAGTTTTCTTTGTGAGACAATGCCCATGTTGTTCTTCTTTATATATAATGTTTCAGCATCACAGAAATTTGTTAAACTGATTCACAGAATATTCATTAATATATTATGAAAAAAATAACTTCAAACAAAATAAAAAATCATCCTAAATTAATTTCAACTCACTTAAATCACACAAACTTCATAAATGGATTTCATGGTATGAAAATTACTTTGAGCATCTCAATTACGGTTGAATGGATTTCACGGATTTCATGGATTTCATGGATTGAATTTAACAATTGTCATACACTCTTCATTAATTGATCATTAGATGTTTCTGATCAAAAATGGTTGTGTGATATTTTTACTATATTTTAAGGACCATGGTTTTTTTCTTGGGTTCTCCTCCTTCATTATCAGGAATAAATATCATTATCTTACTTCCTCCTTCACATGAACATGTGAGGTTCAATATTCATTATTATTATTCAATCATAGTTTCCTTTTCAAGAACAACGTTTGGTCCATAGACTCCTTCGTATGATCTTAAGACACTATACAATGACCCATTTGTAGCATATGATATATTTTCTAAAATATAATCTCAAACCCTTTTCAAACACATATTTTATTATGAGTTCTCTTCATGTATTCAAGGCACTGTCTATGAGATCTTATCAATAGATTCATAGGTCCTAAATATCACATGGTTTTTTCCTAAAGTGCATCGCAAGATCAAATATATATCACATACTTTTACATTCATTAAAAGATACACATGGTAGCTATAACTACATTCTAAACCAACATTGAAAGACAATTAACTTATCAATGGTTTCCTTAACAAATTAATATGTTCCCTCGTGGTCTCCATAATGTGATCAGATCATTTGTGATCCCCTATTTAGAGAGATATTATTTATTTATAATAAAACCATTACCCCAACTAATACTCACACATGATTTATATTATCAAGGATTCAACTCCTAACTACAATTTAATACCATGTATAAACCCCTTAAAATTACCTGATGATCATAGGATATAATGAATATAGACATTCTCGGCTTCTCCATGCACCATTGAGGTGATTATATGATTACACGATTACTCGTCTCAATAAAATTTCACCTTAGTAATGTTATTTCAATCCATTCATGTGACCCCTTTTAAATGATTTTATGGAAAACTTTCAAAAAGAATTAATTGATAAAATAATACCTCTAAAAGGAGGAAGCTTCTCACAATCATTATTCTTTATGAGAAAATGTCAAGGTTATCTCACTACTGTCACATATTCCATTATCATCATGAGTTAACATTATCTGATTCTATTATTCCATAATGAGAAGCCTCAGTAATCATCAGATGCTCTAGAAAATGCTTCTTATGATGGGCCCTAGAGATGAATTTTTTCTAAAAGTTAATCATTAGGTATGAAATAAAATCTTTCAAGAATTCCTTTGATTTGATCATGATTTTCTTGAGCCTTCGATATGTCGAGTGTGTTTGATAGTTTGTCTCAAGATCACATGGGTAGAAACATTATTGAGAAGACGAATTCCCTGGAATAATTTTAATAATGCCTAGTGATTTTAAAATTTGAACAACACATGGTTGGAATGTTTTGAATCGTGCAATACTTGGGAGATTGAATGATTAGGATCACACAGATCAATTTTCTAGCATCAGTTCTATATTTTTAATTGTCAGTGAATAATACATATAGTTTTTCATCCCACATAAAACATTTATGTGGATCTTCTATACATTATAAGACAACATGTGAACTCCTCTTTCTTGATCTAAAAACAACGTTCAAACCCATTCCATCTGCATGTATCACCACCTAGTCTTCAGAACAATGAGCTTCTGGCCCACTATATTCACGCCTTTGGGAACATGCACAACATGGATCATACACTTGGGCTTTCAATAACCATAATGGTACTATTACTCCATCCACCCTCTATTCAGATAGACCTATATTGCACAAGAAATGATTGAACTTTGTCCCATATGAGCATATAATTGAAACTTTTCCATTGTTGGATATTAGGTTGGCACTTCTTTAAAAAGTGGACATAATTAGAAATTTATCATTGTGAAAAAATTAAATTCCACAAATAAAACTACTGAAAAACACAACCTTTATCAATATTTATCAATAATTAATAATTTCCATTTTTCATAGCCATTATTCACTTTCATTTGTTGTATAAATAGAATACATACATAAAAACAACTTTTAGACATTTCAAATAACTTAAAATCCCATCATATTTACAAGATAAATTTTCCGATCATGATATTAAATTCCACTTTAGGAGGGCATAATAATTAGATGCATCATCACTTCATCAAAATCTCACCAAATACACATCGACACATAATTAAAAACAAATGAATCCCTTTTCCCTAAAAGGATAAGTGAGTGAGGTGGATCTTCCTTGGTTCTCATTGTAAACCATTGGGTTGGGATGAACATATCAACCAAGATTCTCTATTTTCTATAATATTCATTATTTTAAATTGGTAATATAATTCTAATTTTTCTGTTATTATTATGGATCTTATCACTTATTAATTAATATTTGTGAAAACATTCCATTCCCTAAAACTTTTAATATGAATGTATCCTCAGGTGAAAATTTTATATTCATTAATAACACATGTTGTGATGGAATTATTATAGTGAAATATCTTTGATGTGTCTATCCATTTTACACAATATAGAAATATTTTTTTTATAACAAGTGTTTTCATTTGACGAAAACCCCACAATAAGTTTGACATATTTCTATAAAATATACTATTATCCATGGGAACATGATTTTTATTATGACTCTCACATATTTCATGCATTCTATATATATATTTCTTAATTAAATAATATATCATTGGTCTTAATGGAATCCTTTTGGTATCATTTTTGTCTATTCTTTAAAATTTTTTATCAAATTATTTATTTTGGATGATTTAATCTTCTTCAATATCATGGATTTTGAATCCAAGGAATTATCAACTTTCCATTTTGATATAATCATGGATGAATTATTATTTATAAATGTCTTCTTCTCATATCCAAATGTTTTATAGTAATTTTAATAGAATTACAAATTCATTATTTCTTATATGATTTTGATTAATGTTGTAATTAATACAAGAAAAATATTGTGGCCACCATTATTGTATATACAACAAATACTTCCAAGCTTTCCAATACTAATTTTGGTATATTTTTTCTTATTATGTTGATATTTCTCCATAATCAATCAATTCCATTCCCATGTAATGGTGATTACATATTCATAAGTAGTAATATGATATTACTAAAAATAGAATTCAAACTGGGATATTCTGTAATATAACCAACATTAACCCAAATACCATGCACATATAATATTATATTACATGATGTTTTCTGGTTTTCCTTCAAAACATGTCTGTCTCTTCACGAGGGATCAACTTTCATACTTAGTACCCTATACACCCTTGTAATTTCGGTAGTATTTACATTTCTGTATATCCATATCTATGCTGGGCTTTTTCCAACATGCACTATTCAAGAAAACATAAATAGAAAAATTATTACAAGTACGGGTTGATGTTACCATTTCGTCATAACTACTTGAGACAGTTCATTAAATGATATAATCATATTTTTATAACATTATATTGGATTTTAAACATTATATTTTTCTATTGGGAATTTTATAATAGAAATAACATTCTATTTATATTGTGTAAAATAAATATGTGAATCTAATACAATGATTAACTTAATTTAAGATTTTAGATCCCCCAAACTATGGGTTTTATCTGATCTGAAATCGTTATCACATTTTCCACAAGATAATTATTTATTATAAAATCATCAAAATGATTCATAAAAACATTATTTTCTAATAATCTGTGATGTTCATTGAATTTATTAGACATCATTTACAACTGAGAATTCCTAATTTTTTTTTTCATCTTCTATGCAATTTTATAGACCATATACTCAAGATCATTCTTATAATAATCATTCTCTTAAACATTATTTTTCTATTTTCTAAAACAAATTTGAGGAAATTATATTAATTAGAAAAATTAATTCATTAAATGATCAAACATTCTAGAATATATTTATACATTCCATAACTTTTCACCATTAGGGAATTTTCCATTTCATAATTTTCTTCATCAATCAGTGTTATTTCATCCTACATGTGTTGAAATACTCCACAAACAAGAGAAACTATTCATTGAAAATGATTTGAATAATTTATCACAAAATAATTAATGTTTTCTCATGATAACATATAAAAAGAGCATAATCACTTATTATTATATGATATTATTCATGAGAATATATTTTACAAGAGTTATCACATATCTCATGAACATTTTAGGAATTAATTTTTTCATTCCCCTTGGTGGTACGTAGAACAACCTAATATTCAAATTCCAAACAATGTCATACTTACTTTTAATCATTGAATAAATAAGAAAAATCATTAATCTTCATTACATAAGACAGATATCTTTTTGATAATTATTTTATCATATATTTTGTAGTTCATCATAATTTTAACGAAAAAATTATCTCTATTTAGATAAGGGAATCATCAATGAAACTGATCTTTATCATTAGTAGGTGATTGAAAATAAAATATTACAAATAGAATAACATGAATGTATATATTCTAGTTGATGTTATTATTTCCTCCAATACCACTTTTGAGCACTATATCATCATATGATAATCACCGATAGTGTGGGAGTGGTTAAATCAATGTTACAATCTTTTTCTACCAATTATAAATTTTTTTATCTTTACCTCTTATATCCCTATGAAAATATTTTATGTTACTCATAGTTTCATAACATATTAAAATATACAAATGAATAAAAAAATTAACACAAAATGTTTACAATTTTAAATACAAAAAAAAGATGAGTGAATCCTTTCCATGTATGTTTATGAGTAGTATTTATAGTAATCTAATATAATAATGTACCCAATTATGGTAGTTTGAAAAATAAATTATGCACCCACGCGTAGTTTCTACAATTTAGTGGGGGATAAAAAAATAATCCTCAATAACAAGATTGGTGACTTTATATTCTGAATACAATTCCATGATAGATCATTGGAATTTTTGTTTATTAAATCATTAACATATTCTTTAGATCATATTAACAGAAAAAAATTCGTTAACCAAAATGTTCTTTTCAATAATGTCACATTGCTGCTTTATTCTTCTTTGTCTTCACATATTTTTATAATAACGTTCAAGAAACTATTACACTATTTATAATTTATAATACATAAATAAATCAACAATATTAATATCACAATAATAATCTAGAATTTTTATTTACTTTCTCTAGTGTAAATACCTCTTCTTAAAATATCATTCTTCATCATAATATAGAATATAAAGATGTATTTTCCTTCTCTTATTAATTCATTCAGAACATGTGTTTCTGATTCATCACATTAATATCTACTATATGTCTTCCAAAACCATTTACAGGTGATTCTATACATATAAAACAAGTATTCTATTTGTCCTAATCATATAACAATTCACCTATTCACATGATATATCCTAGTACCATTTCATATTCTTTTGGATCATAAATCTAAAATTTGGTGCTTCAAATATGTTTAATACCCCCATCTTTATCTGATACCTATTAATCCTATAAATCATCCAAAATTAGAATTACTCTAATTATTAATTGTTATCACCACTATGATGAAATTATGATAAAGGATTAATCAACAGCTTTAAAAACCTTTTCCCAATGAACTAGATCCCTATAATATATGTGTAGAATCAGAAAAAAACACACGGGAAATTGGAACATATGTTTGACCACCATAAATCTTAATAAATTATTGGAATCAATTATAATCATTGTAAATATCCTTAGATATAAGTATAAAAAAACCACCACAAACAGTCTCAAAAACATGGATAGAATTATGATATTTCATTCGTTTATATTGAAGAATTGATTTTCTGGATCAAAATCCCCGCATTTAGTACATTTATAATATATTTTTAATGATCATCAAAACATCATATGATACTTCTTCATAACAAATTCTCCATCCCATAATACATTGATAAATGTCCCTTTATAATTACCTTCTTCTTTTAAAACATACATTTTATGATACAAAATTATTTTGGAAAATCTTTTTGATTCCTCCTCTAAGAGTATTCTATTTTATTATTTTCGTAATTTCTTCACTATCTAAAGAAATAGATAGTAATTTCATATTATTTGACAAAAAAAAACTATGTTGGGCCTTCCTAAGAAAATTCTCAGTGCAATTATATTTACTTGTCTCCTCTATCTTATGAATTATTTAGGAATCCACTTTACGGTCAATCAAAAACCATTATCTATCGATCATATTACATATTCTCTCTCAGTTAGATATTTTATTAAGACACCAACATTTGAAATATGGTGGAGTTGTTATCATCGTATTTTCTAGTTAAATTTGTAAAGAATCATATGTATGGAAAACATTGTCCCACAAATGATACACCACATTCTTTCCTTCAAGTGTTTTTTTTCCTGAATCATGAGTTACATATAATAGTAATATGTTTTTTACATTGATGAGAAACTAATTACCAACTTATTTATATCTCTTTTATAATGTACCATTATTTTCATACATATTTATTACATATTTTTAGATTAATATTCAATATGGAAAAGAAACACATACCTAATGAACATAATCATTTGGTGTCATTGGTGACTAGGTACACAATATTATAATGTTGTGAATGATGTTAAATATCTTCCACACAGATCATCTCACATAGTAAACTTATTAAGAATACGCAACCAAAACCTATTTTCACAACCATAAGCAGAAAACGTCAGAAATTGTGAGCTCAGAAACTCAATAAGGGTAAACATAAGAGATATCAATCAATTTTCAAATTATAGTATAAGATAATCCTACTTTAATGATATTATGATCATAACATAATAAGTTCATACCCAAACATTCATAGATCATAAACTTGATTCATGGAATAAAAATTTATCATTTCTAAAAACATTTAAATACGGGTGATAATTCAATTAAAATCAATCATGAACCATAAGTTAATTCCAAAATATCATGGAATAATCAAAAATTTTTAAAACCTTTTCATATTTCAATGTGAACTATCAAATTCATCAATATAGTTGATCCATACTCATTATCGATTTCCCCTTGTGGATCCTGACACACATATTCCCTATACAGATTCATACCACACATGTTTCTTATAGTGGATATGAACACGCCTATTTAATGAAGTGGACCCGGAACCACATGTTTCCCATAGTGTATCAAGACACAAAAATTTCCAATAGTGTAACAATCCCATTAACTTATTTTCCATTATCATTTGCTTTACCTAAAACATCTAAGGTAGATATACTTCCAACCCAACTAAGGTTTTAATGTAACCTCCATACGTATTCATTACATGATTAAAATACAAGTTTAAAGTGTAACAACTATCAAATAATGAATTTTAATAATATGTGTGACACCATATCAAAAAAACCTTAATCATATCATAATGCATGGAATGGAATGTTTTAATAAACATTTTATAATAACAGAACCCATGGAAAATAAAAAAGTTTCATAGTCATTTCATCATTTTATCAAAATATAACACATAAAAATAAGTGGAATTAAAAATAATTTTAACGTGGTGGAACCCCTAGAATAGAAATAGGATTCATAAATATATTATAATCATAATAATAATCCACTCTAAAAAATAATAATAATGGTATGATAGGATTCTATCCCCAGTAATGAATTTGTAATATCAAAGGACAACATATTATATGGAAAATAATTTTGAAAGATAAATCACAAGGAATATTTGTTTTGGAATATAACCTTACATTGAAATTAAATTTTTATAAATAAAATGTCATAAAATATTTTTCAAATCATATTCTTTTAAATTGAGCCTGAAAACATATAAAATAATATTTAAAAACTATATGAAACATGTCATGAGGAGTATATTATTTCCACATTGAAAATAATATAAAAACATATTTTTAAATCATTTCATTTAAATTAACCCTCAATAAATATAAATATAGATTCAAATAATATAATCGGATTGATAGTGGGGAATTTGTTCCATCCCATACACATTGAAACAATGATTCCTTTCACATTATCTATAATGCTAAACTTGCATTATTTTTTAATTATATTTGATGATTCCTTTTATAATAATTTGTAAAAAATTGAAGCATCTATAAAACATTATTTAATGAATCATTTTCACAATGTACAAAACTAATATGAAAATCATTTTTGGAAAAAAAAAATTTGGAAGAAATACGGGTTTTGACTAAAATGGTGATTTTTTATAAAGAAACATTAATTCTTTACTATGGAGTATATAAATAAATGATTTTTAATTTATTTTTATTATAATTAAATAACTAGAAAATAATAAAATTAATTATGTTATTGATAGATGGCTCATAATATTCTATCATCAAAAAACATTATCATATATAATTTGGATAAACAATGAGATTGTAACATAAAATATTTACCACTTTGATAAATTTAAAACATAAGCCACAAGAAATGATATCATTAAATAAATCATAAAATAAAATAATGATAAATATATTCATGATATTACATGTAAAAAGGGATTTATATACACATCGTATAAGAATATAGGTGTACAACAAAATAATTATCCAGAAAAGTAATAGAATTGAGAGAAAATCCCTTACTAATTTGGTATGATTTGATTTATAAAACCCATAAAAGATATACCCCCAAATATATATGTAAATAAATATATTTTAATTTATATTTATCATAAAATACATTAATGGTTAATATATATACCCAATAAAAGATACATATTCTGAATATTACATTTCTCTCATATAAACTATAATGATATGGAGATCCCTTACATAAATTATCAAATTGAAATCATAGATATTAGAACCTAATATTATAAAAATATGTTTTTATTAAAAATATATTATATAAAAAATCATATATATAACATAATACATATTTTTTTCTTATGATATTTTATTACTTGTTAACTAATTATTCATTGTTAAAATCACATTTTGGTTTAACTATGTTAGTTTTAATAAATTTTTTGATATGTTATTTTTTATCCTTTTAAATTTATCATGATTCCATTATATAAAAAATAATAATCATTGGTTAATTATCATATTTATAGTAAATTTTTTAATTAGAATCCAACAAATACTATGATATCATCTTTTAGTGAGTGAAAAGGTAGTAATAGAAATAATATATTATATTTTATGTATGAAATATATTTCATAAAAATCAAAATTATATCATTTATATAACATATATTTATCCTTAATATCATCCATTTAACACATTAGTGAATGTGAATCATTTCTTCGTGAGAATTTTTAGTCTAACATACACAAAAATAACATTATCGTATTCCTTATGGGATAGAAAGTAGAAAGATTATATATGATATAATTTAAATAAAGTTATATTAAAGTTATAAATATCTGATATATACTTTATGTTGATCATCATACCCAACAAGGAGTGGTGGTAACAGAAAATTAAAATACATCGGTTCCCATGGTGATAGTTCCTAGTACACATGAATGATGATTTCAAAACCTATTTAGTGGATATGGGGTGGTTGTAGGTAATGAAATTATCAAAAAAAATTACTAGTATATTGATGATACATATGTTATTATATCATAATGTTTTAATAATGATTTAATGATTTGGGGGAATAAATATAATAATAATTCTTATTGTTTGACATTTCCTCTTCTTCAGGTATCGTGCTTTGGTTTGCACACAACTACAACATAGGTTGAATTTATATATAAAATTTGATTTTTTATGAGAGTAGGGATATTGTGATGTTTTTTGGGGATGTATTGTGTGATCCAATAGTTTTTAATGTGTGGTCATGAGAGGAGAGGGGATTCCTTTTATAAGTAAGGTGAGTGGAACACATGGAATTTTCTTATAGAAAAAGTGTTGACCACATTTTTCCAATACAAAATCCTCCAAAATGAATAAAATGAAACATATAAGAGAAAATTTTTATATATTTACATAAAATATGTGTTTCAAAAAGTTTATAGATCATTTTAATTAATATTATCATAGTTTAACAGATGGTAAACCCATTATTACATTAATAGCTGTAATTATTTTCTATAGTTTTCACTACAATTTTTTATTATAAATTATGATAAAATTATTAGATAGATAAAATTATTATGATTTAAAACATATTAAATTAAATTTCAAATTTAATTAATGAAATTTAAAAAAAATTAATGTTAATCTCACAGACGCATTGAGAAAATAGTTTTTCAAAGAGAAAATGATTTAAATTTTCAATTATTTTACATAAAATTTAAACATGAAAATGATTCCAATAAACTAAATTAGATTAATAGTATTATAATCTATCAAATTTTATATTATAAAAATTGAAAATATTTTTTTAATTTATAAATAATTAAAAAAAAATTAGTTTCAATTATAATTCAGTAATGTTTTATTATTCATTAAAAAATTAATCTTTTAGGAAACAACAAAGAAATAAAACAAATATAATTTTTATATTATAAATAAAGAATATAATTTTATTATAATTTATTTATAAAAGTTTCAATAATTATTTTTAAAATAATTATGAATAAGGAGAAATAACAGCTGTTTTGAAAATATCATTATTATCATAAAATTAGATTTCTTGAAATATCTTGTTTAGAAAACACATAAGGTGATTTTTAAATAGTTAATATAATATATATTATAAAAATTTATTTAAAAGGATAGAAATAATTTTTTATTTTTACTTTATTGAGGTATAAATATTTTTATAGAAAAAGATTTCCTTTATCATTAAATAATTATTTATTTTATTAATAATATATTGGTCATTAAAGAATTCATTTTATATACATGTGTAAACTGTATATTATCATATTATATATAATCATTTTAATAATCATAATTCAAATTTCTATGATTCAAAAATTATAATAAGTAACATAATTTTTACTGTATGTTACGTACCATTTATACTCATTATAGAATGCATCAGAAGTTATAATCAATGTTGTGTGTAAAACTAACGAAGCTCAGTGTTGCATGTAATAAGATAATTATTTAAAAGATCCCGTTTATTTTTAAAAATTATTATTTTCACAAAATCTCATAGTGTTACATTCTATCACCTTTAAAATGAATCAATTACTCAAATTTCATCTTGTTTATCAACACATTAACATTTGAAAATTACCCTATAGAAACCCACACCTTATAAATGGATAATAACACTTACAGTAAATAGGGAAATTTGTAAACATCAATATTACTCAAGTAACTCATAACTATGTTTTCACATATGAGAACATATGTGTGGAATGAGAACATGTACCAAGAATGAAAAGTTGGTGATTCAAAAAAAAATGTTAATGATTACAAAAACAGAAACCAACGATGCATGAAAAAAGTGATTGATATCATAAAACATGATGATAATAGAAAAATATTTTATTTTAATATCCTTTTCTGAATAATGGGTAATTATTTTATCTAGATTAAAATTTTATGAAAATTTGTAGAATTGATATTTTTTATTTAAAAAGTACAATTTCAACCATCATATGTGCAATGATCAATTTCCAATTCAAATGTAAATTGATGAGATGATTTTCCCTTGTCTAATGCAATATAAATGATCCATAAAAGAATGATAATTTATTCCCTCTAATATAGTAAAAAAACATAATACTCTTAATAAAATATGGATAGATAATCATATCGTGAATTAATAAATTTTTCATTAAAAAGTTATCTATAGATCAACATAAACAATCCCATAAATTTTTTCCCTTATGACTAATAAAAAGTTGAAAATATTTAAATAAGGTATCAAAATCTCTAAAAATCATCTGAACAATATTCCTCCATATATGAAAAAGTATCTATTTATTTTCACATACCAAATATATGAATACATTTATCACATATTCTCTTGAAGAATTGCAATATTTGAATTACCATAAATCCTTATTTAAAAACATGTATCCTCCCTCATTTCTAACATAAGACATATATTATTGGATATATTAATTAAATAATTAAATGTTGTAATCTTCATCAATGATATCATAAAATGTAATTTTCTTTAAAATCCATAATCTGTTCCAATTTAATCAATACTAAGCAATTATCTTATTAATATCCAACTTCTCTTTACCACAATAACATTACCTCAAAATCGAAAACATATTAATGGTTTTCTCCCATTAATAAAAATACAAAATTTTATATCAATCACTTATCTAGTACATCAATACTATTTAATACATTTTATAAAATCCATAATGAAAAACATATATGAAACAATCCATATAGAATTAATAATTTTTGAATTCTAATATATATGTTCTCTAATAATCCCACTTTTTTTTCAAAAAATTATTGTGTATTAATAATTGAATTCCATAATAACTACTTACTTTTATATTTAATTCATTGTATCATCATCATTAAAAAAATCATTAATCATACAACCTTTCTGATTATCTTCACTATATGTCCCCTTTGGACATCAATTTTAATAATACCAATATTTTACACATTTAAAACATTTCCAAATAGAAGATATTTAGGAAGATCCAAATTTCCATCCTTCTGTTAAACAAAACATTAGTATTTAATTTGAGTTTAATTACTTTTATTGATACATTTCAAATTCAAAAACTTATTATTATCTATAAAAGACACTCTACAAACAAATTCTTTCCACAATCTCGATATATAGGAAACTAAATCATCTTTCTCTATGGTCTCCACTACCTAAACATTAAAATAACTATATCCTTCTCTATTTTTATTATTCATGGAGTTTTTTATGGTATATATTGTAAGTCAAACTATATGTTAACATGTAATGAATAATCCAAATATTATTTACTCCAGTCATC
The DNA here is from genome assembly GCA_963277665.1 of Viscum album. Taxonomy (NCBI): domain Eukaryota; kingdom Viridiplantae; phylum Streptophyta; class Magnoliopsida; order Santalales; family Viscaceae; genus Viscum; species Viscum album. The sequence goes on from OY728131.1 coordinate 287,148,699, forward strand.
ATCCCATTTGGACTCCCATCATGAAATTGCCCATGTCATTAAAAGTTAACCTATGTTCCTTCTCATATCCAACATTTTATAAAACCAGTAAGCATAATTAAAGAGACAATAATCATATTAGAAAACTATATAGTCATGAAAAATCGCATATAGGATGAAAAAATCAGGGTACCTTATTTTTAATAAATGAAACCTATGTTTTACCCTTGGTCATTAATATTTTTCAGCTATTTAAATCATTCATAATGGTTCATCACGAGTTTAGGAATTTTAAAATAATATCCCTCAAGTGTATGAAACTTATTGTGCAGTAAGGAATATTATCATAAACAAATTGATTATTGAGTCTAGATCATTAAAACCATTTTAGCGTAATTACCCTTTAGGACCCCTTATCTAGAGCCACATACACTTATATTTTCTATAAATGGGTGTAATTTCATGGAACCCACTTTATTGATTCTTTACATAAATCATAGGATATTTTACCATACATTGACTCAAAATTAGAATCATCCTTAGTTACATCATATAAATTTACATGGATACATGACTCGAGACATCTCTAATGTATTTTCATCCTAATTTCCAATGTTTACATAATCATTATGCGGATACAATGTACAGAGAAAAAACATTTTCAAACATTGAAATTACATATTTTTAGATGAATATTAAATAAATTATGTAAAAACATGTATAAAATCGATAATTAATTACTGTATTTGGAGATGAGGTATAAAAATTTCAAATTTGGTGAAATATGTTAAACATCTCTCCCTAATATCAAATAACATAATACTCCTCTTAGCCATACTCTACCAAAATTTTTCTTCATCACATGGATAAGGAAACATAAAAAGGTGAGAATAGATTCTCAAATTTTGTTAACATAAGATATATTAATCAATGATCATATGAAATAATAATATAAGTATACAAGTATGTTATTATGTATGTAACTTACCAAATTTATACCAATTCAATGATCGGTCATAAACAAGATTCATGTGAAAAAAAATTACCACTTAGAAAATTGTTCTCCATTAGTGTTTTAGATAATCACAAATCAATCATGAACTCTAATATCATGTCATAAAAGTGTGGTACCATCCAAAATATATAAAAAATTCATATTTCAATGTTAACTACCCATAATTTCACCATAGTGGATAATGAAACATCATTTGTTTCCCATTATAGATAATGAATCAGTTGTCTCAAATAGTGAATCATTACACACACATTTCCCATAGTGTATTAGGAAGAATTTACTTACCGTAGTGTATTTGGACACACCTAATTCCCAAAGTGTACTATGAAAAACATGTTTCCTATAGTGGATTAATACCATCAACATGGAAACCATTTTTTATCATGATATGAAAAATCCTTTCCCAATGAAGTGAAGGGAGATATAGGTCCCACCAGTACTTGGTTATAATATAAAACCATCCATGGTAATAATGTAACCACCGTCCATGGTTATGAAATAACAACTGTTAAATAATTAAAATCATATATATTTATTTATGTGTCCCATTATACCATAAAAAATTTATCATATTAGATCCCATAAAATTAAATGGGATTTGTCAAAATTTCATCATATCATTTCAGTACCTCGAAAAATAATAACCAATGAAAAATAAGTGGGTTTCATTATTATTATTTATTTGAATAATGTATGAAAAATTATTGGGACTCATAACCAACTTTTCATAATAAATATAGACTATTAATAGAAAGAATATGAATGGTATCCATAGATATTTTCCACAGTAAATCATAAGTAACATAAAAGGATGAAATCATAGATGGAAATTTATTATGAAAGATAAGTCACATGGAACATTCTTTAAGGTACAAAAAATAGATTTCAAAATCACTTTTTTAATATTTAACATTATAAATATATTTTGGAATAACTTTTCTATGATGATGAACATGAATATTTTTTTAATAATTTATTAAAAATATTTTAACACATACTCTTTTCATTGATTAATTATTAATTCATTGAAATTAACCTTTTAGAGATTTTGTCTTAATTTTCCCTCCCTTGATACATACATTTAATTATTCACCTATTTACATTTAGGTGGTGTATATTCTTTATCATATATATAAATAAGATGAATATCTATTTATTCATGATTGATAATGTTTCAAATCATGTTCTAACATTTAAGTACTTATAATTTAATTGATATTAAATTAGTAATGATTTATCTTAAAATCACTTCAATATAAGATTTCATTGGGTTTTTATTGAATAAATCTTATAAAACATTCATTGTAAACTTTATATATTTTATTTTCCACAAAATATCTCCATAGTGTCCATTTATTATTTCCAAATTTCATCTATCTATAAACTAAATAAATAATATATATGTTTAAAAGGAAATGTGATATTATTTCACTTTTTAATTAGATATATTTTTTCTTTAATGTCAATATTTGACAATATTGTTATAAAAATTTACATTTAATTTTATAAATTGATTTATTAATTACATTTTAATTTTCCATTTTATTTTTACATGGTTGTTAATTATTTTTTATATTATTCTAAAATATTTAGATATTTTAATTTCATTATAAAAAGTAAAATGGAGTGGCACTTTTTGATACACACTATTATATCATATTTTTCCCCTCTAAAAATATTTTTCTGATATATTGATTTTGGTATATGTTTTATATTATTTTAATAATAAATATCATTACTCTAATGTTTTTATTTTATTTCACCTACATATTCTTTTTATCAAAAACATATGATGTTATTAAAAATCCTATATTTTTTATGAACGTATTGTAATAATTTATCTATTCTTAATTTTATGATAATTAACATTGTCTTGAACATTCAAATTCATAGGATCATCATTCATTAAGAAATTAATTTCACTTTAATACCATATTCTATGTATCATGGATATGATTATTGACAAAACTATATTAAATTCCTTTTTTTTACCATTAATGTTTTTGGATTTTTAGGGGAAAATATGATATAATGTTTCCATTACTAAATACATTTATTTGTTGATAATTAATATTTGTAAGTATTTATTTTATTATTAAATATACGTGGAATGAATTTTAAATGTTGTGATGGGTGTGGAATAGAATTATATATCCCATTGATACATTGATAGGTCTCAAGAGAAAAAACGTTTTCTCAATTGTATTACATAGATTTTTATTGATTAACTAGCCATAGAATAAACTATATTTTCTTAATGTGTTGTTGAAAAATTTATAATTATTTCTATAACTAAGAATTTACATCAATGATAATTAAATTAACATTACTTATGATACTATTTCATTATTAATATCCATCAATGCATTTAGTGGTCAAAAAATCGAATTAATAATAGGTATTTTTAGTTATTTATAATACTTTATTAATTCTGTATTTTTTCCTTAAGATAGACTATATTGTATATAACCCGTAAAAATAATTTTACCCCACCCTTACTATATTTCTTTTCCATAGGATTTGAATGAAGAATCTATAAATGAATTTATAGATGCATAATATTTAATTATATCCTATTTTAGAAATTTTATAATCCATGAAAAATTGGAATCATGTATGAATTTGTTCATCAAGTGTACTCAACTGATCAATCCTTAATGATGTGATCCCATGTCTCTTATTCCAATGTAAAAAATTATACAATGACTTTTTCATAGAATGGATGGGGTGGTTATAATTTTTTTCATGGAATGTTTAGTATAAACCTCAGGAATGAGATTTATGAAAAAAATATTGTGAAATATAAGCCAATGAATTTATTTTATGTAAATTATATGTTAATAATGAAATATAAATGTTTTAGTAAGGTATAGATTATGTGGTTTTCATTTTGATGCTACATATGCATGTTGTTTTGGAATAAGTACATCAAGGGGTAATAACCCAGAAAAGAGTTAGTAAAATATATCACATCCATCATTATAGTGCACCATTGTTGTGCTATTACTAGGAAATTGTTTTGACACTCCTGACGGAAATAATAATTTAAATCATATTTTATTTATTTTCCATTTTGATGGATTTTAATACATGTTGACTATGAATTACCTAGGATAAAATGAAGGTGACATATAACGAACGAAAGGTGTAATGATTTGTACATCCTATAAATTATTTTGATTATTATTTGGTTTCCCACTATAACTATTGTTTCTAATATTATGATTTTTTGTTACATTCATTTAAGGGAACTAGAAGGAATGGATTTAACACTAAATGTGATGGTAAATGTAATGTTTTAATTTGATAGAAAATAAATTAAACTTGATACCAAATGAGATACATTGTGATTGTGAATAATAAGTTTTCCTATTAGATGATTATCAATTCATGTTTTTAAAGTTTCCTAAATAACCTAAAAAAATAAACGTGGAATTACGTGAAGTCCATATAGGGAAAAAGATTCAGTTTTCTTATAGTTGAGTATATTGAAAGAATAGCGTAATTAAATTTCTTATAGGGATGTGAATATGCATTAACTATCAATATAAAGGCATAAACTAAGTAATTGTTGTGGAAAATTGACGATTTAAATGGTGGGATATAAATTTCATCACAAATCACCATTTATAGATCAATTTTATATGTGTGGGGAATATGGGTATTATAAGAAATAAATATATTTTTGAGTAATTTTTTTTAAAAAGGGTCATATTGATTATATTTTGGTTATAATACTTATGAAGCATCTATAAATATCTATGAAGTATTTTTTATTTATGTATTTAAAAAAATTTATTGAATGGTACAAATAACTATGAAAATTGATTTAGTAGTATGGTGATAAATTAGGAGAAAAAATTATTATGGAAATGATAACATTTATTATATTCGAGATACTATGTTAATAATGTGTATTTGGGATAAAACTAGGATTAATGTTGATTTAGTAAATGGGATAACATTTGTAAACATGAAATTGATTAGTGATTTGATGAAAAGTTCATTTTGTAATCTTTTATGGGGATTATTTATTTTTCGGATTAATGTAAAATGTTAATTAGTCCGTGATTTTATATAAGGGATAAGGATTGTGTGAATATTTGAATCACATATTTTTTAATAGATGTTTTATATTGATTTAGGATATTATTTATTTTTCAGAGAATATATGATCATGGTATTAACATGTCATGTTTGTGATGTTATAATATACAATTTATTGTTTGGGGATAAATTATGGGTGAAATCATTTTTAATTTTGTGTGATTAAATTTTCTAGACATATTTTAGAGGAGTATTTAGGTTAAATATTTTTCTAATGTTTTTATTTAATCTATTTTCATTTTTGATTATGTTTTAGAGATTAATGTACTAAATTTATCCATATTCACTAACTTTTACAAACTATTTTTGTTTTATAAATTATTTATAGGAAGGAGAAATTTATTCCTTTGTTTTATTTACAGAATGAACCACTGAATGTTCATTTTAGTGTAGCTGGTAATGGAAATTAATCTTGAATTATCATTTATTAAAATTTTAGAAGGTTGAAATGTTCTAAAAAGAAAACCCAATAATGAAATTATTCTTTTAAAATAAAAATAAATCAAGTAAGAAATTTTTCTCATGTACTATACCATGATAATAATATAATAACTCAATTATATTAAATAGATTTTTGAAAAATTAAATTATCCTATTGCAATCATTTCTAACTATTGATAGTTCTTTCACCCATCACATATTTATGGTTTTTTAGTTATTGATATTCTCATGAACATAATACCTATAAATACAAATAAGTCCTTTAATTTTAGTTTTATCTTCCATGCTTATATTTTAACTTCCCACAAATATTATCCTTATATAGGATCCCGATTATGTGTTATTTTAGATAAAATTTAACATTCCCACTCCACATTTTATAAATTTGTTTCATTATCCATTTTCACAATGTGTATTTTCAATAATGATTTTTTGAAATTTTTTACTTTTGATGACCAAGATAAAATTGCGAAGGGAAATGTTTTTTTTCATGTGGGAGAATGTAACACCAAATTAATTTAGTTCAAAATAATAGTATGTTTATACCTTACATAACCTGAAACACTGAGAAACAAGTGAATTGATATATATTATAAAGATATTATTATTCACATTTTAATATTATTACCTAGCTATTAAATTAAAAAAATTTAAAATATAAAACCAAATTACTAAATATATGTATAATTTTCTAACTCCCTAAAATTTTATTTATGAATTCTTTACAAATAATCACTCAACAAACGGGAAAGTCATTTAATTCTTCAAAAAATGAATTTAAATTAATAATTATTTATATATTTTATGCATGGAAAATATAATTAATATTTGAAAAGTAATAAATTTTTTTTATAAAATTTATAATATTTTTTAAATCATCATATTAAAATTAAATTTGAGTGAAATTTCAAGTTTATATCTAAAATGATTTATTTTTCATTGAATACTAGAAATAATGTTTTTTCAAACACTCTCATTATTTTTATTAAATTAATTAATTTAAATGTATAATTATAATTTGGATTTTAGTTAATTTTTCATAATATACATTTGTTTTATTATAATATTTTTATTTTTATTTGAATTAGTAATATTAATTCTTTTTATATAAGATGATTTTTTAGGCTTTAAAATTATTTGTTTTTAAAACTGTTATTTTTCATTGGGTTTTATGAATTAATAATAAAATTGTATTACTCTACATCAATAGTTAAAATATTTACAATCTGATAACATGTTGGAATACTAAGGTTTATATTTATTAAATAACCCACGTTTGTATTTTGTTTTTATGAATAGTAATGTTGGTAAATATTTGCCACCTTGATTCAGGTAAAATTGATAAAATGGGTAAAAATGGGATAATATATCAAAATCAACAAAACACTTTCCATTTACCATTTTATGGCTGAAATTAGACCTTATCCATATAAAATATGATGATAGGTTATTTTGGATAAATTTTCCCATAATAATGATAATTATATTACATTAATTAAATAAAATTCTAAAATATCACTCTTGTTATTAATTTAATATATACAGTCTTGTAAGGAAAATTAATTTTTTTTATAAATGAGTAAAAAAATTAATTTTTACGTGATTAGTTTTTTAGTATTGCTATAATTACTTTAAACTCTTATTTTAAGTTGATAAAATTCTTTTTCATGTAGTAGAAAAATAAAAATTATTGATTTTGGAAATATAAATAGTAGTAATATATTTGTTTAATTATAGTGGTACAATAATTTTATGTTTAATAATAATGTGTTTTTATATTATTAATTATCTTAGATTCTAATCTATTTTATATCCTAATGAATTTAAATTCAAATGAAATGAATAGTTTAAAAAAATTAGATTAATGATATTTTATTAAAAGTAATATTTTTTAAATTATTATTTAAAGAATATTGATTGACGAAACGTATGGTTATAAATTTTAGAAAATTTGTTCATTTTATATTATTTGTTCTATTTGTAACCATAGAAGTAAAATATTAACCCTTTTCTATTGAAAATGTTCTAACCATGTATATGGTTATAAATGTTTAATAAAGGGGTAAGACTAAATGATGATGGTTAAAATAATTTAAAATTTCGGTTGAAACTCAATTGATTGTCGTATAAAGAGAATGTTAATATCACCTTCATATTTGAGTTATTTTTTATACATTTATCATATAATGTGAATTAGTAATATTTTTGAATATTGAAAAATTACATGTGTGCCACTTGGCTAAATTATTAATTGAAACCTCCTTCCCTCACTTACCCACACCAGTTGATCCATTTAGATCAATGCAACAAAAAAATATCTCCTAAATATCATTCAAAAATTTCTATTATTTTTTTTCCCAAAATACCTACCATGTGGTCCTAATATATATATTTGTAATGACCCGGAATTCGATGATCTCTCCCAACATCCCGACACAGGCGGGGGTTCTAGAGAGAGCCCTTCTAGTATAGAGTTTTCACGATGAGCAGTCAGCATCGGAGAGACCCTCTGCAGGACGACACGTAGCGAAGTCTTCTGTAGCCGGCAGGAGACAGTTGATGTAGTGTTTCAAGCGGACCAGGCCATCAGGTGGGCGACCTCAGGATACAGGTTCGGTTGTGTGGGGAACACGAAATCGGGCCATCTATACAAGGAGCACGCAGTGCTATGCATGCGCTGGGTAGGGTCAAATGGCTTGAGGCTGCCCAACCCGCCCTGTAGATGAGAAGCATACAGTAGAGGGACCTCCCAGGCAGAGGTAGAGGTTTGACCGTGGTGGTTCACCAGGAGAAGGTGGACATGGCCGAGCAGCTGACCGAGCAGTTGGTGGTGGATAACATTTCGAGGCCCTAGCACCACCACAAGGACTACCCCGACCGCATGGAACAGGTGGACATGGGAGAGCACATCATCAGCCACCTAAGGCCTACGACCATAGTGCCCCGAGATCATGTGGACAAGAGTGGGACTAGCCCTAGGCATGTACAATTTCGTTCAGTATGCTTCTAGATTTGTTGATGTCATTGTTTTTTGTTACGTTGTGTTTTTGTACATTGACCTGCTGTAATAAAAGACACTTGTCGATGTGATGTTTTCTTTCCTACCATTTTGTATGGTTGATGTAGAGAGGTACCGGTTAAAAACATTGAATTGACCCTCACATTAAGGATTCCTACTGGAGGAGACCCATTGACCACACACTACTGACGAGGTGAGAGTAATGGATGGATCTCGTGGTAGTAGCGTCGAGGCCTTAAGACGTCGTCCATGACATGAAATAGTACCGTTCATGTCAGGATTGACGGTATTAGGAAAAAAAGTGGTTCCTCCAGGGGATGATACCATATGTCTCTTTTTCCCAAATGATAAATCATAGAAACTCTTGTAGGAAATAAGCAAAAAAGGGTGTAATGGAGTTCTTTACAAATGGCTAGTCACACCCATAGTTCGTTGAGCGAACGATTTACGGTTTACTCTAATCTCAAAAGTCTCAGGTGTGTTTTCTCATATAAGCACCAGGACCTGAGACAACGACATTGACTCGAGTTCCTCCATGACTATGACTTCCAAATAGTCTATACTCCTGGGAAGGGGAATAGTGTAGTAGATGCCCTCATCTAGAGATTGGGCATTCAACAGCTAGGAGAGGCGACAGAGTAGCTGGCCATGTTTCATATATCCATTATGGAATGAGATGGAGCAAATTTTCTATAGTCTCTCGGAGTTACTCCTACACTCCTTCAGTGAGTCAGAGAAGCACAACATGGGGATGTTGAATGTGATATGGGACGTGATCAGATATCCTCAGGGAAGGCACCAGGTGGATTTTCTAAATTAGGGTAGCACCACATCCTCTTCAGGGGGTATACCATGGTACTAGTTTCACTATAGGAGGAGGTGCTGAGGGTGTTCAACACTTCCCCTATAGAGGCACATCGAGGAGTGGAGAAGATGTATCATGACCTCAGACGATAGCACTGGTGGTTGGGTATGATGAAGGCGGTAGCTGAGTTCGTTTCATGATGCCTCACCTAACAACAAGTGAAGGCGGAGCACCATGTACAATCAGGCTTGGTACAACCTTTATCGGTCCCAGAGTGGAAATGGGATAGGATATCCATGGATTTCATGATGGGGCTCCCACGTACTTCCAAAGGACACGACTCTATCTAGGTTATCATAGTCTGACTTACCATGTCATCCCACTTCCTATCGATTAGAGAGCATGGCACAATAGGGAGGTTGGGGTGCCTCCACGTTCAAAAGATTTGTATGACTTCATGGTGTGCATCATATATCATTTCCGATCTAGATGCTTGATTAACTTCACAGCTATGGAAGGGGTTACATGGGGCTTTGAGGATGCAGCTACATATGAGCACCGCCTTCCATCCTCAGACGGACGGCCAGACAGAGAGGACCATTCAGACTCTTGAGGATATGCTTCGTGCATGTCTCTTAGATTTTGGTCACAGCTAGGAGGATCACTTACCCTTGGTGGAGTTTGCGTACAACAACAGTTACCACTCCACTGTTAGGATGACCCCTTATGAGGAATTGTACAGCTGACCTTACAGATCACCTCTGTGCTGGACCGAACTACGAGAGTCCACACTTGTAGGACCAGATATGGTTCATGCTACGACAGAGAAGGTGCAGATCATCCAGGAGTGGATGAAGACTGCACAGAGCAGACTCAGGTCCTATGATTACAGGAGACAAAGATCACTAGAGTTCAAGGATGGTGACTATGCTTTCCTACGGGTCTCACCTAGATGAGGTCTACAGTGATTTGGCTGGGGTGGGAGTTATCTTCATGTTTCATCGGTCCTTTCTTGGTCCTCAGTAGAGTTGGCGATGTGGCTTACCACATGGCCCCTCCACCTCAGTTCCACCGGGTGCATGACGTCTTCCATGTATCTCAGCTGAGGAGATATGTGCACAACCCATCCCACATAATTGACCACAGGAAGCTGGACATCGATGACGGGGCAACATTCATGGATGTCCGGGTGGAGATCAAGGATCGATACGAGATAGTCCTACATGGATGGTCGATTCCTCTCATGTGCATTCGCTGGAAGCATGGGAACCACCAAGAGAGCACATGGGAGCGGAAGGCATAGAAGTGTGCTCAGTACCCACTTTTGTTTCCATAGTGTATGTTATATCTTTATGGGGCTGTAATTCCCTGAGGAGGGGGTAATGTAATGTCCAGAAATTTTCAATGATTTTTTTTTTCTTAATTTGTTGGAATTTTTAGAGATTCTGGTTTCTGACGGCGCCTGATTCTGACGCCCAATGTGCCCTAAATTATTTTCTGTAGTATTGTTCAGGTATATTTAGTAATCGTACATGCGGGTTGTACTAACTTTTGATCAGGTGCACAGAACTAAAATATAAGAACACCAATGAACTCACAGCGCCAATATTTGCTTAAGGGAACCATTACTACAGTTGCGTTTTATGTGAGTTGAAAGTGTGTTTTTGGAGATTAATAATAAATTAAAAAAAATTATTGTTCCCAATTTTATTTATAAATTGTGGTTATTTACAACATGGGGAAGTTAGAGGTGGGTCCTACACCAACATAACCTCCCTTGATAGGATTTAGTGTGGTGGGTCCCATACAAACCCAAACACTTTTACCTCCCCTCAACTCTCCATTTATTCCCTACTGTTTAATTTGACAAATCCTCATATTTATTATGGTGGGGCCTCTCTACCTCCCACCCATTGAATGTGACAACCTATCAAATTAATATCTATATTAATAAATTTGGAACCTCTTTTGAATTAATTTGAATTACATGGAAATTCTACAAATTTTGAGCCTTTTATTTCTTTTGCGTTGGAAAGTTACTATTCGGGAGTCTCTGAAGAATTAGAAGATAGGTGATCCTTTTTTGACGCAAAACACCATTCTTCAACAAAGAACATCCCCAACGAAAAATGTGATGGAAATATTCCAACGATGCTTCTTCCACATATGGACACCGACATAAAGGAATCTTCATCATCTTTAAATTCACTTCCTACGTCACGACATCGACTCTTCATCCCATGTTGATGGGACAAAAAAGTTCTCTGCAATGTCGTATTCCGTGATTCCCGACTTCCTCGATGCCCGTCTTCAGTTGATAGTAAATGTGCGAGGTCAATTACGAGGTAGCGAGATTGATATAATTTTATGTGAATGAAATTATATCTCATCCTTGGTGAATTATTGATTTGTCTTCAGCCAATTTATATCACCAAACGCCGAGGGTGAGGGACGAACGAACACGGAGTGATGACCCTATGATGGATCTTGAAAGTTATGGGGGCGACAACGGGAGGATGTGGCGATCAGATGTGGCAGAGAACAGAGGCGGTGGCTGCGTGAAGGAAACCGTGACCTGCATCTACAGGCCGCTCGACTGAAGAAGAACCATACGGCAAAAGCTGGCCAGGCAGAAGGAACCGTGGTGCTACAAGGGCTCCGCGTTGCGATGGACCGCGGCCCGCGGGCCGCTCGGCGGACGAACCCGCCGATAGGCAACGGTTCGGGCTGGGAAGACCCCGCGGTGCCATGAGGGTGTTGTGCTAGGGGAATAGCAACCCAACCATGTGGGTCGGGCCACTCCCAGCAGGGAAGACTAATCGGCCCAACGATCTGCGGGCCAGGCCGCGCCAGCCGCGGGCTGGGCCATGCCATCATCTAGGCCAGGCCATGCCACATCAGTCTGGGCTGACCACAAAGCTGGGTCGGAGCTGCTGAGCCCGGACAGGCCAACCCGCCAACCCACCGGATTTGACGGGCTGGGCCCGTTTTGCATAAATGCGAATAACTTCATGACTATGCTTCTGATAGACACACCGTCTGTGGAAATGAGACCCTTACGATGAGGTGGTTCTTTTTTGATACTCTAAGTGAGTTTCGGACATATTTGGAAAATGGCTGGGTTGGGAACGTGTGAAATTCCAATAGGGTGCCAGGGATGGAAAAGCCAATAACTCTCAGACCGGGTGTCTGATTGACGTGACATATGTCACTTTGGGATTCTTTTGACAAGATGGAACATCAGGATACATCAACCCAAGACATCGTGATAGTTGATGTATCGACCCCTTGGCTCGTGGAGTGGACCCTCCCAGAATAGTGTGGGTTGTGTGCGGGAACCCTAGAGCTGGTTGTGACTACGACGACTATTGTACTGGGAGCCTCTATGGGTTCGACGATGACGTCTTGCATAATAAGATCCTCCGTCTGTTTGTCGACTATGATTTCCATACTAGGATCTTCTGTTGGTTCAATTATAATGATTTCCGTACTAGGATCCTTCGTGGGTTCGACGACGATGATTTTTTTACTAGGATCGTAGGTGGGTTTGATGATGATGATTTCCATATTAGGATCCTGCGTAGGTTCATCGATGATGATTTCCACACTAGGATCTTCCTTGTGTTTGACAATGATTATTTCTATACTGGGATCCTATGTGGGTTCGACGACGATGATTTCCGTACTCGAATCCTCCGTGGGTTCGACGACGATGATTTCCGTACTAGGATCCTCCATGGGTTGGATGATGATGATTTTCATACTAGGATCCTCTATGGGTTAGACGAAGAAGTATAGAATTTTTAAATCCTCTGTGGGTTCAACGGTGATGACTTCTGTACAGGGATCCAATTTGGGTTCAATGGCGATGGCTTCTGTTCTGGGATCCTCCATGGGTTCGACAAAATGACTTCTATACTTGTAACCTCTGTGGGTTCGATAGAGTACCTGGGCTAGTATCCGACATGGGTTCGACAGCTTACCTGGTCTAGTATCCTATGTCGGTCCGACAACTTAGATGAATCAGTGACTACATCTGATCATCTCTATCAATATATCGAAGATATATACCTGTGTGAGTTGAGTCTTTACATTCAATATTTATCATCGATGTGATTGACTTCTTTCCTATGTTGACTGGGTTGTACTTGGGCCTGAGAGTTAGAGCCATAATGTGGTAGATAAATACGGTATATGTATGGGCATATCCCTATGTAGGGTTGGTTGAAACTCCGTGTTTGTATATCTCTTCTGTGGTTTATCCTATGTGGATTCTAGGAGAACCTCGGGGGTCTCGGGGCCCCTACTGATTATCATATATTAACCCCTGCACAGGATTTTCCCGCACTACGTTGTGTTGGAAACAGATGGAAGGCAGCACTGATCGAGGTATAGACATGTAGAGCTAGATGGTACCCAGAGGTGGACCACTTGGCGAGACATACACAGAGTTGACGGACGAACATGATGTGCTGAGGAGGCCATCTCTTGCCACAATTTAGATGGGATTCCCAGAGGATGACTCAGTGGTTTCTATTTTACTTTACTACAGTTGTACAATATTTTTAATTATACTATACCATATAGTTTGATTTGTATATTGTACCATTTACATTTCAGCGATTACTTTTGTACTCGATTTACATAGTGCTTACTTCATTTGTGTACTCTGTTGTGTTTTTTTACTTTTATAAATACAATGTATTCCCTGCTTAGGGATTTACACCTTTACTGCTAGTCACCATCTAGTAGACTATGGAAGGTGGGCTTGGGGTAGTCATGATACGAGCCCCGAGGACAGGTCATGACAATATCCATAGAAGGTTTCGCTATGTGATGGTAATCATCTAAACCAATATCATTCTATTTTTACTTATTATTTTACAACAACCAATTATGTCCACAAAATTAAAATATAAAAACACCAATATCTATAATAAACTAATATTTTATTAGGTTTTGGAATAATATTTATTAATATCCTTCACTATCAAATGGGAATCAAAACCACTGCTCCTGTGTATGGAGTGAAACCACCTCATCAATTGATTTAATTTTTTCCATATCCATCTCACATGGATAGTCATTATGACATAAAAATTTAATATATATATATATATATATATATATATGATAATTATTATATAATATTTATTAACAAAATTTAGTTTATAATTTAATTATATAACCTTTTACTCATTAAATAATGACAACATTGCTCGTATATACGTACGACTTTCCATCACCATGAATCGATGTGATTTATTTTCCTGGTACAATAATAAAATTTATCATATTAATGTATATAACAAATAAATTATTTATTTATAATAATAATATAATTCCTTGTAGGATTCTACTATAACCTATTCCAAATAATGATAACATATGTGATGAAACATACATTATAGCACTAAGTGGTTAACACCAGAAACAATGATAAAAATTAATTATTGGTAATGAAAAACTGATAAGATGTTATATGTGGATAATATATGACACAATAAATATGAATACTGTTATGGAATAAGTTAATAAAAAGTATAAAGCGATTATACATGAGGTTAAAAAATGTTTAATAAAGTTAAACCATGATATAAGTGTTTTTTAACCCTATTTCCATTCATTGAGTTATACATATACTAATAGAAATTGATATTAAATTATTTTAAGTGAAATTTATTATTATTTATATTCTTTTATATAAACATGATATTGTTGTGTTTAAATTTTTTAGACATCACCATTTTATTGATTAATTATCACTTTAATTAAAGGATCTCCATAAGTGATTTTATTTTAATATTCACTCCATTGATACATATTTATTATTATACACCTATATATAATTATGTGGGGTATATAATACAAATTTAATGTATTTAACATTAATATATATTAATTAATTATTATTAAATTAATTTTCTAGAGTATACATTCAAGGGGTTACAATTTTAGTGTTACTAAAGAGGTAAGATTTAATTTTACAATATCATTTTCAATGATTTCTTATATTTTCATTGAATGGGACTTATGATATATTCAACATAAAAATAATATATTTTCTTATCCCCTATATATTTATGAATTCCAATTTTTTATACCTAATTTACCATCTTTTTCGCGTGAATGAAAACAATATTTTAAAAGATATGTGATCTTATTTTTCTTCTTGATATTGAAAATTTTTATTCCATGTCCAAATTTTTCATTGTTTTCAAAAGTTCATGGAAAATTAATAAAATTAATTTTAAATATTTTAAATATTTTCGTTCATTTTATTATAAGTGTTTAATGTAATAATTATAATATTTTCCTAAAGGATTATATTTTACAGTATTAAAAAAAGTCAAAAGTTATGTTTCCTTTTAATTTATACGTTGTTGAAAAACCATTTATCATCCAAAAAATTATGATATTTATCTTCATATTCATGTTTTAATGGTTTTACAAATGAAAATATTAATAATAAGTTATTTTATTTTTTATATTAAATTTGATTTTATTTGTCAAAGTAAATTATTTCTATACAAAAAAAATTATTTATAATTAATTAAAGGTCATATAATTTCAGTAATTAATTTTGTGGTCATTTAAATTATCTTTAAATAATAATTTTTCTATGATCGTATTCCAATTGATAAAAAATTTCAATTAAATACCAATATTATTTTTATGAAGGATATTTTTATTTTTTAAATTGTATACCATTTATAAAAATTGAGTTTTATTGTGAATTTTATTTGATTAAATTGGGAAATAATGATATTTATACTCATTTATTAAATAAATATTTCTATTGATAATGAAAATTATTTATAAATTAAATTTATTATTCAATATATGAGGAATGTATTGGGAATGTATCAACGGGTGGAGCCCAAATTTTTATAGACACTAAATGCATTGAGAAGTTTCATGTGGAAAACTAGTTGACCAAAATTATTAAATAGGTTTTTTACATATAGCTAACCATAAATTAATCTGTATTGGCATAAGTCTTTGATGGTATTTATATCATGATGCCTCAGATGTTGAAATCTACCATTAAGAACATTCATTATCGATAATATTTTTATTTTTATCCTTGAGATTATTCTAATTAATATTATCCAAGTTTTTATTTTTTATAATGTTTTTGATTAATTAACATATATTTTTAGTTAATTATAGTTGTTCCTAAATATATGCCTTGAAAAAAGTAAGCTATGAACACTAGAATAATGAAATATGAATTTCATTCGCGTAGTTACTATGGAATTTCCTCTAGCATATCTACCGGTGCAATGCTATGAAGTCCACTGATAATGCTTTGGAGAAATATGATGTTCTACTCTACGAATCTAATTGCCTTTAAAGAAGAATAATGTCTTTGTGACCATTGTGGGGGAGTGAAGATCACCTCTACAGCTCCATGAAAATTGAGGGAAGCTTTAATCCTCTTTGACCGCCACAAACAGTGTGACAGTCAGCTATTAGATTATGAGAAACATGATGGAGTTTTAAAACAGTTGTAGAGATATAATTTCTTCATAGTGCACACTTATCTCATCACACCCCCAACTATATAGAAGATAATCCTCAATCCTTCCCCATCAGAATTCCCAATATACGATGCATTGTATTCCTTATGAACCAATAGGGAAAATGAATCATCTGAGGTACTTGGGCATTATGAAACCATTTTCCATTTGATCAAAATTACCCACTCATCGAAGAGGGATTCCTTTCACGAAACCTATGGTCCATCACAATGATAAGATACCCATTCAAGTTTATGGTACATCACAAAGCATTAAGGTTTCATAAAGAACCCTCCATGAACATGTGAACTCCATGCTTAGGCTACATCACTATGCTTCGTGATGCACCCACCAAGCACATGTGAACTCCATGTATTGGATGGGTCCCTATGCTTTGAGAATCCATATCTTTTGTAAAGCCATATCAACTTCAATCCCTTTGATCTATGAGCCCATTTCCTCAATGAATCCCAACGCTCTACGAGCCCCTGAGATCTGTGAATCTCTATGCTATGTGATACCCTATCCTTTGAGAGCACATGCTCTTTAAATATCACATATCTATGAGGACACTTTCATTGTGAACCCACAATTTGTGTGGCCCTCTATTATTTTATAGTGTGATTTCAGGGATCCTTTTGTAGTGCATCATGTTGGGATTCAATGTCTCATTCTTTCTACATAGCTATGGTAATGACCATTTCTTTTTTCATAGCCACGCTATCATGGACCCTTCAATGGATCACTCTACAACCCCATTAATCCAAGATATTTATAGTACCTTCCTTTCAACAAGGGATTAATGTGTGGGAATTATGTAAGTCATTAGGGTGAGGAGTGAACCCTCATCATCCAAGATACAATACATAATTCTACCAAGCACCCATGTCGTCAACACATGAAATTAAATTGTGATCTCCACATGTGTGGATTGTCCAAGAGGATCAGAGAGTGGATAAGAAATAGTACCCTCTAGCTCCTCTTTCCCTATAGGCTTTCACCATGCACACATTGGGAGGCCCCTTACGTAAGCCCCGACCAACCATGATAGGGTGATCTGTATGCGATTTACATGGAATGAGTCCTTAATTTAACAGAACGACATTGTTCTCGTATTGAAAGAAACCCTCCTTAGGTATCCCTCAGGGATTAATTTTCCAATATCCCATCCTAGGGCCAGTAACCGTGTGTATGCCTCTGTTTCATGTTGAGGCATCTATCCACACATATGCCCTTCCCTACTCCTCATTGATGCACATTTTTTGATGCAATCATCAGGTCGACTTCTACCTCTTGTTTCTCACCCAATGATTGAATCATATGGGATTAGGGTTATCATTAACCATGAAATCCTCTTTTGTCTGCTAAGAATGCATAATTACCATGCCCCTCTCACACCAACTATGTGGATATTGATCTCTATCTCCAGTGAATGTTAGAAGCCTTTTAAGGTTCTAGCCCATCATCCCTCCATCTCGATCAATTCATGTCAGTTCACATTCATCGAAAAGACGTCAAACTTAATAATCACTGAAATACATGATTTTGATCCCCTTCAAGTATGTTGGATGCCTCATTGAGGTTCAATCCCAACCAATTTTAATTTCTAGTGCTCACTCTTAGGGGTGAACCCTTCTGATGTGACATATTTAATTTTTTGGACACATAACCAAAGATCAACCTCTCTGAGGTATTTGATCCACCAATTTAGGGCGATATCCTTTGTGTACACCTTGGACACACGTCTAATCATTCTCGACAGCCAAGCATCCATAATACCTACACTAAATCCATACTCCTCCAACCATGATTTGTCTTCTAGTGATAGGCTACCAACCACGTGTATGACCCAAGCATGTCATTTTGTTGTTTTAAATTACGTATACCCTAATTCTATGAAGCCTCATCTATAAATAAATTGGTTTTGATACCTTCAGGTATATAGGAATGATCTTTTATGTTCAATCTCAACCAACGGTAAACTCTGTTGATCCCTCTTCAGGGTGAACCATCATGATTTGTCATCTTCACTTTTTGGGATACACCACCATTGATCTTCCTCCCTGAGGCACTCAATCAACCAATTCAGGTAATTTTCCTTTATGTACACACTGAACACACATCATAAATTTCAAAGATATTGTCCATGTTTAAGCCTCAAACTCAATCCACACTCTTATAAATAAGAGTTCCCCTCTTAATATGGGATTCTAACCATGCATATACCAAAATCATGTCTTCAGGTTGTTGTTCATTTTGTATACCATGATTTTATTCCTCCCCTTCCTGGACTAAGTAGAAATTGATCTTTTCCCTTTACGATAAATGTGTATATGAATCCTACCTATGGTTCAAGCCCATCTATCATGTCCCATCATGGAATCTCTCTCGAGCCTTTAGGTTTTTGGAAGATCATGCCCCAGCCCAAAGGATTGTCATTATTTTGGTCCCACCCATGCATCCATTCTCATAAGGCACCTTCACAGGTGACTCCTCACCCCATTCTGAAAATCCATGGCTATTTATAACTTTTTTGTAAATAGGAAACATTCTTGTGGTTCAATTACAGCAAATGGTAAACCTTGTTGTTCCCTATGATGGGACCCATCATTCTCTGATCCTCCCTTAGTGGTGTTCACATCACCCCTTACAATGTGAAAGCTTTCCCTTATGGGACACACCACCCTTGGTCCTCTCTTTTCAGTTATTCTGATCCATTCATCTGGTACTGCCTTTTTGGGATGTTCCATTGCGGTGTAGAATATTTCCATTATGGGACAAACCACCCTAGGACCGCTCTTTTTCATTGTTCTGATCCATCCATATGGTAAAACTATTTTCTGCTTCCTCTAGGGGATATACCCATACGATCCACTCTCATTGTAGTTCTGATCAGTCTAATCCATCACTACTAGATATTAAAAAAATGTCATAAAACATTTTAAACATGGGAAGTTGAGGAAAACCATATAGACATGCCTCTAAAATAATATTCTAATCATTCTACATGGGAAACATTGAGAAAATGTACCCTTGAGGTGCCCTATCATAAGGAAAGTGTTGTGACCATGTGATTGCATTTGTTGTCAATAACCTATCAATGTGTGCCAACTAATGATGTAGAGCTTGAATAACGATAAATCATGAAGAATGGTGATTTAAGCATCATTAAATCAGATGATTGGAGAACCAATCTTTAGTTCAATGACCTTGTATCAATGGAATACAATGTCACAACATTTAATGAAGTCCATGCTTTACTCTTAATGCATGAGGAAAATGAATGATGATCCAACCTCCTCTATGATTGGATCAAATAAGTGCATTGAAGATAAAGTGATTTGTGATTAATAGTTGATGAAGATTCTTGGGAAATCCATCTCCTAATATAAGAAGAAGAAGATATGTTAATGAAGATATATGGATTTCTTAAGAAGATGGAGAAGAGAGGAGTATTCGTTGGTTATATTACTTGTTCATACTTGGATCAAACCATGTACTAAAAAGATATCGAACCATTGGGATAGCCTTAGGGCCTCAACCTAAGGCACATGTGGGACCGAGGTCACCATGCCCATGGGGAAACCTCATCGGGCAGCCCAATGAGGTCGGGTCGTGTATAAGCCCAAGCCATGCGGTGATGAAGCCCAAGTAGCATGGGCGCCAATGGCGTGCCCGAGGACAAGAGGCAAAGTGTGCGCTAAAGAAAGCCGCAGAGAACCGGTGAGGGGTGGCACCAGAGGAGGGAGAAGAGATTATTGGACCATTACAGTTGTGTCGAGCTTGTTATACCGCGCTCCATAAGCACGAGACTTCAATGTGGGACGTGCGCGGAGCCGATCTCAACCATCCATCCAATACATGTGTAATCACGGTCGTTCATCTCATCCCATGTGCCACGATATAATCATGGCCATCCGCATTCATTAAATGTGGATCTAATGGTGTAGTGATTGTCTTCAACCTCCCGCCAGTTGAGGGACTTCCCGCAATGCATCCTGCGAACCAGATCCATATGAGTGAGGAAGATGGATCTCCCTTCCATCTCTGATGATGGTAGGACCTCCATTGTGTTCGTATCCTCATCACAAACACATGCATGCATTAAAAGTATAATGCATACAACGAGATAAAAAATAGAATGTGGATGATGCAAACAGTGTTCCGTGGCAACATCAGAATACTCGATGCCTTAGGAGATATAATACACATGTGTTCTTAAAAGAATTCATGTATAGATCTTTCTATAATGAATAAGTCATCTGTTAAAAATGAAACAACCAAGATTTAAGCATATCTTTTATCCCACGTTCCATATTTAAATGCCATAGATCTCAGGAATTCAAATCCTGATATTCATGTTTGATTCACGGAGTTTTAACGCACTCCATGACTATAAATGAAGGATCCCCAACTATGAAGAGGTTGTTTATTGCTTGAGAAGAGTTCCTGCGAAGCCCTGTACAACGCAAAGGAAGAATTATCACGCCCGAGCATGACAATAATGTCTAGAGGCACCCGAGGCTCCGAGGGAACCGTTGGTACAACCCCTACAAGAAAGAAGGAGGATAGGGCCACCCCGTGCTCTCCCTTCTTGTGGTTGGAAGTGGCCGAGCCGTGCGAGGCCTGCACACCCTTTGTGCCCGTATACTTGCACGGTAGGAAGAAGCTGACGTTCCACTTGCACGGAAGAAGGAGCTGCCGCCACCCTATGTGCACCCTGCTCCCGCTACCTGCGTTCCTGTTTCACCCAAGCCCCCTGTGTTGTAGATGATAGGAAAAGGCCGCACACATGCATGCCTTCCTTTGAAGTGTGTTCGGGTGAAGTGAAGGACACACACCTTGTTAGTTTCTGTGCAAACAAGGAAGGCCACACCCAATCATTTGGTTTGTGAGGGTGTGTTCAGAAGTGAAGAAAGAAGGATTGAATGTATATACATGAAATCATGTTGAATATAAAATATTGGTGAGCAAGACCAACAATTTATCCTGGAGTATATTGATTCTACTTGATGAATTGAACAACACATTTGAAGAAGAATAGAGAAGTTGTGAAGAATAAGATGCAGTGATGTTGGTGGGTTTTAACCAATTTGTAATTGGGGGGTATAACCAATTACCGTGTGAAAATCTTTTGGAATAGTTAAGAATCTGTGTTGTGGTGTGTAACCAACATGGCAAGGAGTAGGTCTTTGTGCCGAACTGTGTAAATCTCTGTGTTTTGTTCTTTCATTATCACAGCATAAACAAAAGAGTAGATCTAGGCCTTAACCAGCCACATAGGATGAATTGATCATTCAAAGGGAAAAATGCTTACAAATAAAAATTTATCACTGATTCACCCCTCCCCTCTCAGTGATCACAATTGATAATGGAATTTCAATTGGTATCAGAGGGAGTTTCCTTCTATTAGGATCCACTTATGAGAATATGGACATTTTGAATTCTGTTAATAGTAGGGGTGTTCCTACATTCGATGGAAATATTTACCATAGCTGGAAGAATCAGATATTACCCTACCTTCTATCTCTCATCCTTGATGTTAGAGATGCAGCCTTATTCGGATTCCCTCGTCTTGATAATGAAGCTGTTATAACACTTGCTGAGAAAAAAAATATCAAAGTTGATGGGAAAGCTCAAAATGCCATCCTTACGTCACTATTAGAAAATGTATATGAAAAAGTCATGGGACTCAATAATGCTAAATATATTTGGGAAAAATTGGAATGAAGTTGTGAAGGAAACATGAAATTCATGGAATCCAAACTACAAATTTGGAGAAGAACGTTTTAAGATATCAAGATTGGAGAAGAAGAAAATATTAATGATTATTTTACCAGAGTCAATGAAATTGTCAGTAACATTCAGGTCTTTGGAAAAAGATGGAAGACTCAACTATTAATAAAAAGCTAATGAAAAACATTCCTAACAGGTTTGACCCCAAATTATCAGCATTAGAGGATAGAGATGATCTTTCTCTTTATGATCTACACAACATTGTCATTTAATTTTAAATGAGGAAGATCCCAGTATTCATGAAGAATATAAAATATTAGATGGATTCATGTCCATGAGACAACTCAAGATAAAAGATGACAAAGTCTTAGAATCAAGTGAATCAAAAAATGAAGAAAAGGATGGATATTTAAACAAAATTATTTCTCTTTTATCAAAAAGTTTTGGAAAAGTTAAATTCAAGAGAAAAGGGAAATTACCACAGAGGTGTTTCAAATGCAATAACATCGGACACTTTGTTTTTAACTATCCCAAAAAGAGATTTAGTGCCCCATAAATTGAAGAAGAAATATCAAAAAAGATGAAATGGAGTAAAAACCCATGATATGGAATCAAATTTGGTGCAATAAAGAAAAGGTTCATTCTTTGTGAAAGTAGAAGCTATGTGAGACAAGAGGAAGAATAAGACTCCACATCATCTAGTCAATCAGAAGAAGAAATGAATATTATTGTGCAAGTGGAAAAAGGGTCCGACACCTTTAGCAGTGAAGATGGTGAAAGTGAATGAACAGAGCATGAACATATGTTGAAAGATGAATTAGAGGCTTGCCTTGAGAAAAACAATAAACTCAAGAAAGAGATGAAACTTTTGAAAAAGGAAACCAAAGGATGACTAAGGAGTTGTAATAATGTATGAAGAAAGAGACACTGTACATTGATGAAATCAAGAGACACAAACCAAAGATAGGTGAGCTGGACAAGATAACAAAAATCACGAAGAGAAACTTCACCTCAAAGAAGAAGATAAATCAGTAACACAATCCAAGTGGATTGAATCACAGAATAGATTGACAAAGACGATAGAAGACTTTAAATAGACTATTGAGGTCAAGGCAGAATCATGTCATACTGGTGCTCAGAGGTAGGTTATCTCACTACTAAGTAAATCACAAAATACATTTGTTATCTATAAGAATGCAGGTTCAAAGATAAAATTGAGACAAATAGGGAATACAAAATCCTGTGACAAATCATCTTCAATGGAAGAAAGGAAATCCACAATTAGGACTACTCAAATCTTCGAAAGAAAATTACAACATGACTCCTATCAGCGGAGAAGGTCAAGGTGTAGAGGATACTGCTAGTGTTGTGGAGTGTTTGGACACAAAGCCTATGCATGCTGGTATAACATGTCTCTTCCAAAAATAAGTCATGAGTCAAGGTGAAGATATCCTGAAACCAAGAGTCTATTACATAATGTGTCAAGACATCCAATTCTGAACAAATCTGACTGCCTGTGTGAATCTTGTGAACGATGTGACCAACAAGGTCATAGAGCTGATAAATGTATAATTGTTCTTCTTCAACAAAGAGTTAAAGACATGAAAGGAAAAGGCATTCAGGAACCCAATGAAGAAATCACATGCTTTTCTAATGTTTCTCTAAAAGCCATTAGTAAATCCAAGTCATGGATTCTTGATAGTGTATGCTCATCTCACATGACTTGTGATTCATAAATTCATAGCAACATAGAAAGTCATGATGGAGGAACCGTGATGTTTAGAAATTACTGGTCTCTGAAAATCAACGGAGTTGGAAAGGCAATGATTGAAACAACAATTCTAAAATACAATAATGTGTTATTTGTTGATGGATAAATCACAACATGTTGAGTGTAAGCCAATTATGTGATGATGGACATGAGGTGTTGTTCAAGAAGGATGCAGGCCTCATCAAGAGCTCAAAGAATGAAAAAATGATCACTCAAGGAAGAAGTACCACGGGCAATCTATTTCAAATTGGTGAGCCCATCAAAAACCTCTGGCATAGAAGACATGGCCATCTTGGTCAAAGGAGTATGAGTAAAATTCTATAGTACAATATTGTACATGATCTGCCTAAATTAAAGAGAGAAAGAGATTAAATTTTTGACACATGTCAGAAGGGAAAACATACCCATTGTTCACACAAAGGAGAAGATATCATGTCTACTAGTCCACTTGAACTCATCCATATAGATATATGTGGAACGATGAGAAAAAAGTCTATAAGAGGATATCTATATTTTATAACCATCATTGATGATTACACGTGGATGACCGACGTCGTGTTTATGAAACACATGTCAGAAGCAATCACAATGTTCAAAAATTTCAAAAGGCGGGATGAGAAAGAACTATGACTACACATCAAGAAAGTGATATAAGACAATGGAAAAGAATACAAGTGTGATTCTTTTGAAAGCTAATGGTCAATAATGGAATCAATCATCAATACAGTAAACCATATACTCCACAACAGAATGGATTTTCTGAAAGAAAGAATCAAATCATAGTCGAAATGGGGAGAAATAGGTTAGTTGAACACAATATCTCTATGTTTTTATTGAGAGAAGCGGTATGTAGAACCATACATATACAAAATAGATGTATCCTAAGAAAAAACCAAACAACATCCTATGAAATTTGGTTTTACTAAAAACCAACTGTTAAATACTTCATAGTCTTTGGAAGTCCTTGCATCATCATGATTAAAAACAATAATCTGGGAATGTTTGTGGAAAGAGCAGAAGAAGGAATCATCAGGGGTTATATACATGATGGAAAAGTCCAGAGATTCTGGAATAAGAGGTTGAACAAAATGATTGACTGAAGTGATGTCAGAATAATTGAAAACAACACCAAACCAGACATTGTAGATAATGATGACTCAAAGAATGACACAACCCTAGAATAGAAGAATGAAGAATTAAGAGTGCCAATACCAACTGCTAGTGAGATCAACTCTAAACACACCAGTGAGGAAGAAGAAGGTAATGAAAATAGACGAAGGATATACAACAAATTGAAGAAACATGTCGACACAAAAAATTTCCTTGGTGACCCATAGTCCTCAGTAAGAACCAGAAGAAGATTAAGATTGGAATGTCAAACTGCACTAGATTCTCATGTTGAACCTCATACAGTGACTGAAGTAGTTGAACATGAGGAATGGATACAACCTATGAATGAGGAACTCAATCAAATATAAAAGAAATCCACTTGGGATCTTTTACCAAGTCCCAAAAATAAAAATGTTATTGGGACACAGTGGGTTTTCTGAAACAAACTCATTGAAAAGGGGGGAGTTTCCAGAAATAAGGCCAGACTCGTATGCAAAGGGTATTCAAAAATGGAAGGAATCGATATTGATGAAACCTTTTCACCAGTTGCAAGACTGGAAACTATCGTAATGTTCATAGCAGTTGTAGAACACATGCAGTACAAGGTCTATCAGATGGATGTGAAATCTTCATTCCTAAATAGAGATCTTGAAGAAGAGGTGTATATAGAACAACCAGAGAGATTAGTGCTGGAAAAAGATGGTAGTATGGTATCCAGATTGACAAAAGCATTGTATGGATTGAAGTAGGCCCCTAGAGCATGACACTCCAAATTGGATGGTTGTCTCAGGAACATGAAGTTTGTCAAAGGAATAGTTGACAATAGTCTCTATGTTAGAGAAATGGCCACTGGTACTCTCATATTCATTATCTATGTGGGTGATATTATTTTTGCTGGTGACAAGGAAGGACTATATGAAGAATTTTCTGAGTAGCTGAAGAGAACCTCTTAAATGTCCATGATTGGTCAAATGACATATTTTCAAGATTTTCAGGTGGAACAAAGACAAAACTCTATATTTCATTCACAAGAAAAGTATTCAAGCAACGTAGTGAAAAGGTTCAGATTGGAGAATGAAAAATTGGTCTCAACACCCATTTCTATTGGAACCATGTTATGCAAGGATGAAGAAGGCAACAACGATGATCAGAAATTGTTCAGGAGAATTATTGGCATTCTCCTTTATCTCATGGATTCAAGGCCAGATATAACATATTCAGTGACTTTGTGTGACATATTTCAAAGTGACCCAAAGGAATCTCACTTATCAGCATCTAAAATAATTTTGAGATATCTGAAAGGAACCCTCAACTATGGACTCTTATATAAACACAGTACAAACATAATGTTGTTGGGATTCACCGATGCTGATTGGGATGGTGATTGTACTGATAGAAGACCCAAATCTAGTGGAACCTTATTTCTAGGAGAATGATGTGTTATTTTGTACAACAAGAATAAAAATTCTATAACATTGAGCACCATTTGATTGGTATAGCTAGTTACAACAAGAGGATGTTAAGCATTTTAATTTCATACATATAGGGGAAGGGCCTTCATTTGATTGGTATAGCTAGTTACACATATGGTCCAAATATGTTTGGGAGAATATTATTAGGAGGTTTTTCTACCAGTTCTTTTCAACCACCAAAAAAACTAGTATTTCCAACCAAATTAATTGCATGCAAGGCCTTGACAAGGGAGTCGCTGACATTATTGTCATGTTGAAGGGTGTCACATATTACCTCGATGAGCCGCTAACTCAATATCAACTTCTAATGAAGTGTATTGGGGAATTTAATGAGAGAAATTGTCCCTTATATCATCACTCAGAACATTCCAGGTGGATTTTGGGATTTCTCTGAAATTGGTCAATGTTTATGGGATGCATTGTAGTAAGCAATGAAGGCAAAACCATTTCCCCCCTCATCTTCTGCAAAAATATTTTTCATTTCTTTCATAACTTCTTTTACATTGATAAAGGACCCTAGGAAACTAGAATTGTTACCCACATATCCACATCCACATCCTTACTGAGGGCCACCGCCTCAGGCACAACCTCTAGCTCAGAATCACCCGCCACATAATCAGCATGCTCTACCATGTAATATACCAATGCTGCCTGGGTGAGACCATAATTTTCCACCTCCTCATCAGGCTCCACCACCACCTTGTCAGGGGAAGGCTCCTAGGTCCCCTTTCTCTGATCAAAGATAACAAAACTTCTAATTCAATGATTCCTAGGTCCCAATCTATTTCTAGAGTCCCATGGATCATGGCATCCAATGGCTGTGAGAACGAAAGAGTCCTAAAGAAGAGAATCTCATTTATTACCCCAATTACTACACATATAAAAAGGTTACTTTATAAAACCCTATAATAGTTTTCTGTTTTTAAAAACATGATCCATGACCAGGTTGATAACAAACATAGCCCAATTGGGTCTGACCCCAGCATTCGGGGCATGAGTGATTATTATGCCTGACATCGTCAGTGAGGGGGAATAGAAATAGGTTTCTAGTATTGGGTCTTAGAAGTATGATGCCAAGATGGATAATAGGGTGGTTTTGTTGAACCCATGGTATTATATATGCATGTTGGAAATGGCTTGAGCCTCTAGAAGAATCCATAGTACCTTTGGCTACTACAATGTCATCAATGTCTCATCCTTTGTCCCCTTAGGATAGTAAACACTGACGAAGCAAGAGAAAGAAAATTCATTCACCAGTACCGGGTCCATCCCGCACTCTTGAAGAATTGAAGCCTTTAGAGATAGAGATTTCCCAATAGAAGAAATTTAATTATAGGGGATTAATCTAGTGATGACCAGGAGTAAGATTCAGTGAATATAGTTAAGATGGTAAACTCTAACATGGATCTTGAAAACATGGTGTGTTAGAAAGACCCTCCATACATACCACGTTGACGCTAGTATGGATGAAATAATTGAAATGAGAATCGACAGAATGCAATGAATAGTGCTTCCAGTCAATCCATGAATGCCAATAGGACTATTCAGTAGGCCCAACTTAGATCTCAACATGCACAATCCTCTCATCTTATGTCTTCAAATTCACATCCACCTGTGTTTAAACTACTTGGTCATGTAGAGGTTCATTAACATCACTATAATCAGCAGCACAAAGTTATGGACAGACCTCGATCATCTGAAACTCTACAAATAGTCATTCTACATGATTCGACTAGTGAGCAGCAAGATATTCCCATCACTGGTCATAATCTATTGGTTCCACCAATAATTCATGTCATACATCCTGCTATAGATAGACCTCCATTCAGCAGAAATGTGCGCATGGCATGGAAGTATGTTGTGATTAAGTGACTTTCCATCATCCCAATGTGTATCTTGATACTCTAAGATCTCCTCATATGAAAAGATATGTGATAATCCCATATAGAGTATTTAAGATGCCCCTTATAGTTTCAAATTGAGGTAGCAGCCGTAGAGTCCTTCCATGTTGAGAAAGTAGAACTCGCAGAATTTCATTCCATTATATCATTTTCAATAGAATATTATGTGTCTCCAATATATGTGCACAACCACCCATTTTATATCAGTGGTAATCTTAATGTTGTGGAATTATGTCTCAATCATATCGACATAGGTTCTTGGATAAATCTCATTTTCACCTGGATGCTTCACAAGATGGGAATTTCAGAATAATATTTTTGTCCATATGACCTAAAAAATCAATTCTATGATATTATGTAACATATAATAGCTCTTAATTTACATATAGATATTAAATCACAATTTAATAATATTTATTACACTTCATTATAAAACCCACAATAGGATCATATAGGTTTATTGTCTTTAGAAATTGATTGACATAAACAACTGATTCGTAAAACATCCACATTTCCTCTAGATTATTTATTCATTACTAAAATCTCTTTTGAACTTTCATAGTTAATAACCTTCATCATGGAATGGAGAAAATAAACCTATGAAAGGGTGAGTTCAAATGCTCAGTACGGGTAAATAGGGGAAATATCAATCGTATCAATATCATGAGAACATATCATTTGAAAATATTATCATGAATATAAAAGATCATAATATCATGTAATGGGATAAGACATAAATGTGAAATTTAATCCAAATGTTCATAACATACGACATGAAATATCATGGAATACACATATAAGAATATAAAATCATTTCATATTAGTCACGGGCAATTTCCAATGTCATCATCACAGACAATGTCCATTACTAAAATGAGATCACTCCTCGTTCCAGTCCTATATTACTAAACATGATTTACATCCAATTCAATTCATGTCTATATCATTAGATACAAATATTTACCATATGAATTGGGGGGGATATATTGGTACTAGCCATCTCATAATGGAACCATTTTTACGTGTGCCCCAAAAACATGAAAACATTCACCATAGTATAACTCATGATATATAATGGGATTCATAAACATTATTCTCTCATAACTGATATAAAACAAATGGATTTTCTAAATAAAATTTCATCATAAACAAAATAAAATCATATTAATTATAATGATAGAAATAGAACCCTATTTAAATAGAGTTATCATGGATGGAAAATAATTTTGGCAAGACACTTGAATCTAATTCCAGTGGAAAATATCCTTTCTTCTTCAAAAACGTTTTACTTAAAAAAAATGAAACACAATTTTAGAATATAGAGTTTTATATTTTAATAACCTTTTAATCTTGTAGGGTAATCTCGAAGGAAATAATTTATTCTGAAATCTTAAAAATCTATTCATGTCGTAATAGTTAAAAATACATTCTTCTTGTATATTTGTGAGAAATATAAAATAGTACCTCATTCAGAAACGAAATAACATTACATTCATAATGTTTAATAAAAATTCACTAATGGGTAAAATTATACAAAAATTTAAATAATAGTTTTAAATAAATATTTAGAAAACTTGTATGTTAATGATAAATATACCTTTGATAGAACTTCAGAATACACAACCTCGGATAAAAACAATATTTGCAAAGTTATCCCTTACCATAGGTCTGATAAGGTTCATCATATCGTTATATCAGTTATCATGATTTCAAAAATTTTACTTATTTATTATAGAATAATAATCAATTTTATGATAACATTTTAATCATATTTTCATTTGTCTGTTAGTAACATTTCTTTGTTACTCATTATTTGGATATTAATTGCTTTATGTTCTTATGAATATTTTGTTAGATAAGTTGTTATTTATATTTTTAGGTTTTAGTGATATCAATTAAGTTATGGTATTGGTATAATATATACCTTGTTTATTTATTCAATTCATTTATATAATCATGATTTAATGTATATTATATAGAACGAATCACATCACATCATTGAAATGGTATGTCGTACTTAATAACAAGCGATGATATCATTCCCATAAATGTTAACTATTATTAATGTGGATGGTGGAAAGTATCTAAAAATAAATATTATTTTATATTAATCATATATATATTTATTAATTCTAAAATTATACCTATCCACGTAGGTTGGTTGTGAAAAACAGATTACACCACGACATGGAGAGGGTAAGTTGTACTTAAGCACCCGTGGTGATTTTATTTTTCATAGGTTGGGTAGAAAGTGGAATATGTTTTTTTCATTTTCAAAACAACTTCTCATTATATAACAACTATTTTAGTTATTAAATTATTATGAAAGAACTAATGAGGTATAAGTAAAAGAAGAAATAAGTTTGAAGGAATCGGTAAATGGTATTACATCTTATTTGATGTGCATCATCTAAATAGCCTCTTAGAGCACTAGAGTTGGCCTTTGAAGATGATCATAAGCATTATAATGTTAATTGGGACTTTTATAAGTTAAATGGATAGGTTAAGGTCGAGCTTGATGTATCAAAACGACTTTAAGTGTTCAGGGAGGAAGTGATCTTATATAATTGATGTGAGGGGATGTATTGGAAACCTCAAAAATAATAATTTGTAATAAAACCAATCCCCACATAGAACCCTAAAAAATGACCCAATTTAAAATATTATATTACATAGGGTTTTAATATAATCATCCAATAAATTTTATACATGGTTTATGTCAATTTAAGTGTTATCTTTCTAATTAATACTTAGTTATTATATTTAATTTTTAACTAGGATAAAAAATATTTCAATATTAAAAGAGTTAAATGTTTACATATTTGAAGTCAATTATACCATAAATGAATAATTTAGGAATATTTAGAACATATCATAATTATTATATATTTTTAAATATGTTTTATGATTTTAAAATAATTTAAGAAAAACATATTTTTACATAATATCAATAGTGTAAATTTTGACACTATTTATTTCATGGTTTTTTAAAAATATAATCCTACAAATCAAACGTGGATAAAAATATTTTATAATATATCTTATAAGTCAAGGTAATTTATAAAATTCATTTGAAATAATAATTATACGAAATTAAATTAATTAATATATTTTTAAAAACATTTACTTGATAGCATTATTTATAAAATAATTACGAACTCAATATTGTGTTATTATTTAATAAAATTAATTTTAAAAAGAAATCCAAATAAAATAATTTTAGGAATAAAATAAATTATATTTCATTATAATAATTATATTCTAATTTATCCTCTGAAATATGCATCATAAAAAATGTTATACTTTTTAAAACATGAATATGAAAAATTTATCTCAACATTAAATAAAATAAAATAAGTATCATAATATCTTCTATATGACTCAAAATGGTCTATATGTTACCCCATAGATGTTTTTTTACTGATATATACTCGTCCAATAAGAATTGGAAAACTTTTTGGGGCTTTTTATGGTTATTAATATTTTAATAAAAATTATTTTATTGTTTTCTCATCAATTAATAATTTTTTTGCGTCATCCAAGTATAATCACTTAAGGAAATTATTTATTACATTTAAATTAAAATCAAATTGTGGAGATAAAGAAAAATATTTTAGTTTTCAAAAGTTAATTTATCATCAAATTTATCTTCTGTATATCCAAATATTAAAAATAATATAATTACTAATGTTTAAGTGAGACATATATTACATTTCTCTAATTAAAATAAACTAAATTTACTAACAACATCCATGTAAGTTCCAATGGATTCCATTTCAACCAAAGTATGTTGTATGGAAAAATATTATCATCTAAATATATTAATAAAAGTGTTAGAGTAATATTATAATATTATTTTTACCCTTAATGACCAAATTTAACTTTTTACCATGTTAATAAAATTTAACGAAGTTAAAATTCATATTTCCCAAAAAAGAAAAAAAATTTATATAATTTGGAGCTACTAATTTGAAATATGGAATCCATTTTTCAAATTTCATAACAGAGAAGTTTTATTAATTAATTTAAAATTAATGTTGTTGTTAAAATAAGAAAATTATTTTTAATAGTTAAAATATTTCAAAATGTAGAAAGGATTTTACATCTAAATTTAATGTAGATTTTTTCCAATAAATCACATTATATTACATGTAAAAAATAATCTATTTATACATTGAAACCATTCAATAATATTATTTAACTATTTAAATTAGTTCAATGAATAAAATATTTCCAATTAAAATTTTGTGTATTTTTACTATTAATCATAACATGAATGTTAACATAAAAATTTTAGAAATTCACCCAAAGTAAACTTTTTTATCCCGTATAAAAATATCATGTTTAAAATGTCATATAAAAATTAATAATGTTCCAAACTCTTAATTTAAAATTGGATATCCATTCAATGGTGTAAAATTAACCTTAAAAAAGAAATTTGTATACTTCAATTAGTGTTTTATTTGTACCCTAAAACTAAAATATCCACTGGATGAATATATAAAATAATTTTTATGTATATAACCAATATATATATCATTTATTAAATTTATAAAATTAATTATGTCAAAAAAATATCTTTTTAAATTTTTCATTAAAAATTGATTAACCATGATTTCACTATGCATTTTCATAACATAGTTATAATTATTCTCTCTAACCTGAAGGCTATGCTATAATATTATATTTATAATAACAAAATCTCATGGTGATTTACACTCATGATTGAGCTCAAATAATGCTAATAGAGAATACAAAACATTTAATGAAAATATTTCATAAAAACTTTAGGGTGTTAAAATCGACCCCCCTCAAACTAAAATTCTACCTCGAAATTTGGAAGATGAAAAAAAATTATATGGTGATACCTCTCCCTCATTATATCCACATGTTCCCATGTAAAATTTTCAAAATTTTTGTTCCTCCAAAAGACATTAACCAAGAGAGTTGTCTAGTTTCATAGAAATTTTTTTCTATGATCCAGAATCCCTATAAGTTGTTCTTCATAATAACAATCGTGGTCTAGTGGTACGACATAAAAACATAGTACATGTGATGGGTCAGGTATGAAAATTCTCAAAAAGATACATCAAACACATCATGAACATGAAATAAATTTTGTGGAAGTGACAATAAAAAAGATACCTTCACAACAAGATCTAGAATTTTAAAAATAATGATATTACCAGGGATTAGCTTTCCCTTAATCCAAAATCTCATTACTCTTCTAGGGAGATATTTGTAGGAACACCCAGTCACCCACATCAAACTCTAGGTCTTTTCTTCGGTTCCCATCATTAATTTTTTTGTCGAATCTGAAATTCTCTTATTTGTTATCAAATAGATCATCCATTTTATTCCATTTAATTAACAAGATCATGTCCTAATTTATTTTCTCTTTAATATTATCATAGAAAGTTGGGGTTATACACTTATTTCCATAGAGGGATTCATAAGGATCCATCTGAATACTATAGTAAGAGTTTTTTTGTATGAAAATTCCAAAAAAGGGTGTTGCTAATCTTAACCACATTTTAAATCAAAAGTATAAGGTCATAATATATCTTATAGATTTTTTATTGTCCTCCTAGAATAATTATCAGAATGATGATGATAAGTAGTTCTAAAACATTACTCTGTATCCATAGCATGCTAAAGACTTCTCCGAAACATTTTGGTAAACCTCAGATATTGCTCAGATGTAATTGAAAGTGGTAATCCATGTAATATTAACACTTAATTCAAAATATTCTATCAATATGATCAGGAGAGATATCCTATATAATAGTAATGTAGTGTGCCAACTTTATATGGTGATAAATTATAACCCATATAGCATTATGGCCTTTAGATGTTTTTAGATGTCCAACAATAAAGTCCATAGTGATGTTTTACCATTTCAATTATAGTATGGGTAATGGTTGTAACACCCCCTAAGACTTCCTTATATCATCCTTAATATGCTGACAATCCATGAATTGAGAGATTTATTCAGTGAAATCTCTTCTCATGTCATCTCACTAGAAATACACTTTCAGATCCTAAACATCTTTATGCTTTTAGAGTGAATATAGAATGAAGAAATATGAGCCTCGTCCAATAACTGATTCATTAATTATGGTATGAAAGGAATACAAGACCTATTATTGAACCATATTAATTCATAATAATCTAGGTTTAATTCAGGAACATTTCCAAACTTTTTTGGTAGTTTTACGTCATTCTTTTACTCCATCATTATTTTCAATAGTGAATATTATTGAGCATTTATTTCTGAAAGATAATATTTATACCCTTTCTTTAAAATTTAAATATCAATATGTTTCAAATATATAAATTTTGGATATTTTTTGATCATCATCATCGACAAGATAACTTGGTCATGTTGTCTTAAAGCATGTGCCACCATGTTCACTTTCATAGGGTGGTATTGTATTGATAATTAATAATCATTAATCAAATCCAACTATCTTCTTTGGATCATATTGGCAACATTTTGTGTCAAAATATACATTAAACATTAATGATCAGTATAAATATCAATCCTATCACTAAAAAAATAATTCCTCTATACCTTTAATGTAATGATTTTGGCATCAAACTCCAAATCATGATTTGGGTAATTTTTCTCATGGATATAAACTACAGTGATGCATAGGATATCACTATACAATTTTTCATGAGAATACAACCCATCCCCATCATGGATGCATCATTGTATATCATAAACCATAATCTACTACAATTTAGTGTGTGCATAGGTGAACTAGATAACATTCTTCTTAGATTGGAGAAATTCTCTTCACATTATTCCTTCCAATCAAACATAACTCCTTTCTGAGACATCATTGCGAGTGGATTATATAATCATGAAAAATCATTCACAAAATGGTGATAATATCCGTCCAATCCAATATAACATTGGATCTCAGTTATAGTTTTTGGTCTCATCCAACATTAAAAAACACTTATTTTTTATGGATCCACATATATTCTATCTCATAAGATTATGTTACCCAAAAATTAATCATTTTTATGCTCAAATTCATACTTTTTTTATTTCAAAAAAATCTTCTCTGTTCTTGGGGTCTTCTATAGAATAATAATGTGTTCTTCATGTTCTTACTTTCTCTTCAAATAAACTTGAATATGATATATAAGCACTACCAAAAATTGATCTAAATAGTCTGCAAAGTCTATATTTATTATATCTATGATGATATCATGGGAATTAGTGAGACCAAATGGTATCACTATAACTTCATAGAGTCTGTACCTTGTATAGAATGTCGTATTTGGTGTATCCTACTTTTTTAACATTAATTGATGATATACCAAATGAAGATCAATCTCGAAAAAAGTAGGCTTCGCCTATTTGGTCAAATTAGTAATCAATGCGGGGAAGATGATATTTTTTCTTGATTGTAATATTGTTATGTTCTCGATAATCAATGCATAGTCTCATTTATCCATATTTATTATTAACAGATAGAAGAGGTTTACCCTAAGGTGACTCACTGGGGATTATGAATCCCTTATCAATATTCTCTTTAAATTGCTTCTTCAATTCCTACAACTCAATTAGGACCATTATATAAGGTGTATTTGAAATTATAATAACAACCAGAATGTGTTTTATTGAAATCACATCTTAACAAATTGCTGGTAGGCCTAGAAATTCTTCTAGAATGAAATCATCAAACTCTCAGAAAATTGGTGTAATATTAAATTTGATTTTCTCCCCAACCATTTGAGATAAAAAACCCTTCATTTAAAAGATCCAAGACCCATATGATGGATGAAATGTATAAGGGATGGTTATATTAATCCATTCATCGATAGATGATCATATATTGATCTATAATGTGAAATATGAATTCCCTTCATTGGAAATTTATATGTTCTTCATATAGAGGAATCCAATAATTCCCATGAATAACATCAAATTAAACTATATGAAGGATCAATAAATTTTAACGAAGAACTTACCCACAAACATCAATTGGGGAATATTTATAAACTTTTTATCCAATGGTTGTGCCATTAAGAGTATTGAAAACTATATCAACACATAACTGTTGAGGTAATACAATGATACCCTTAGAAAATTCATTATGAATAAATGATCGGGATTATCCATAATCGAATAAAACATTTTCTACTTTAGAGTGGATAGTATGTGTACCTTTCACCATATCATTATCATACTCCACATCGCAAATATTGATTTCATGATAATTTCATTTTACTTTGGACTGAAGAGTTTGTTGACGTCGATCATCAACAATATAACTTGGACTAGGACATTGATTGAAATAATTTCCCATTTCCTTGGACTTGTTTCATTGAATTATAAGAGGTGAATTCTCAATAGAATTTTCTTTGTTCATATCATTACACTTGTTTTCCCCATCACATTGGTATTCAACTTCTTGATGAACTTATTTTACACAATTAAAACGTTTACTATTTCCATTAAAACAATTCCCTCTATGTTTCTACAGACATATAGAGAATAAGGTAAAACACATGTTCTTTTAACCGCAGTCATTATATTTTCCATTGAATTTCATTTTAATCTTATTATCAAACCCATATGATTTATAGGATACTTCAATCACTATCTCAACGTTGAAATCAAATCCAATAATTTACTCTTATCTGTTTCATTGCCTAATGGATAATTCCCTTTGGAGACTTGGTTTTAAGAGACTAAAGAATCGTTCAATTTCAATCTTAGGATGGATAATAATTCTAGAGGTGTACCTTGAAATCCTTGTAAAATGTTCTTCATAGGTACAAATGGATTCATCATCCTTTTTCTTATGTTCAAGTAACTCCATATATATCTTTATTAGAAGAATGCAATGAAATTACTTATAGGAAAATAAGTTATTAAACTCATCCCATACCATTGACTCAATTTCATATCCTTTACTCTTATTCCTGATAATATGCCCCCATTGATCAGATTCACCTTCCAAATGATATACTCCTCAGACAACTTTTTCATGTTAAGGAAATTGTAAAATAGAAAACATCATTTCCATGGTATTAATCCAGTAATCAGCCACTAATGGATTGGTAGACCCACCAAATGAAGGTTGATGTTTCCTCATGAAGGATTCAATATAATGTTACTCTCTCCGTTTCCCATTTAGAAGTCAATCATGATTCATAGATTCATAATGTTGTCTGAGAATAACTATATGATTTTTTATTCCATCTCCCAGGGAATTTTCTAACTTAGGGGGAAAATCATTGCATTAACTGTCACATTCTAAATTAACATGGTTCCTTTGGGTTCCATCCATTCACTAAAACAAAGTATAATAGTGTGAGAAACAATAATCATAATGGGAAAACCACATAATTCAATAATAAAATTACAATTTAGGATGATTTTTGTTTTTTCCTACACTATTCACGAACATATCTAAAATAGTAGAATTGGATTGAAACTAATAATTAGACATATCCTTATAGTTTTTACTAAGGTTCTCTCATCATACATTCCAATGGTTAACTATACATATGCTTTGATACCAACTATAATGGCCCAAATTTACATTCTTATATTATTCAATAGTGAGTAATATTTTTTACAAAACATTAAAAACAAAATTGAAACCATATTTCCTTAGTGTAATTAGAAACTGGGAAACATAAATAACTGGTTCATTAAACATCCAAATTGTATCCCACTTATTTCTTCTATAATAGAATCATTTTTGAGAAATCATAATTAATATCATTTTTCGTTACATGGGGAAAATAGTCATATGAAATGGTGAGCTCAAATTCTCAATATGCGAAAAAAGGGAAATATCAATCATATCATTATCAAAATAACATAACATTAGAAAATCATAACCAACATATAAAAGATAATAATATCATATCATGGGGTGAATCATAAAATTTAAAATTAATACCAATGGTCATAAAATAATAAATCCAATGTCATGGCCTACACACATATGCAAGAAAAATAATTTCATATTAGTCATGGACCATATCCAAGACCATCAATATGGACAACGTCCATTACCATTTTGAGTTAACTCCTCATTTAAGCCTGGTATTGCTGAACTAGATTTACTTAACATTGTATTCATGTCAATATCATGAGATATAAATCAATACCCAATTAATTGGAGGGGGATATATGTCCCACACATCTCCCAATGAATCCATTCTTTCATGTGCCACAAAAATATAAAATCATTCTGTAATGCATTACCCATGAAATAAAATAGGTTTCTAAAATAACATTTCATAGTAATTGATATAAAACAAATAGATTTCATAAATAAAATTATATAATTAAAAAAATAAAATAATAGAAATTAATGGGAGAGAAATATAACCATATTTAAATAGTTTCATCTTATATAGAAAATAATTTTGAGAAAACACTTGAAATTAATTATTGAGGATAATATCCTGACTTCTTCAAACATGTTTCCCTTTATCAAAAAGCCATAAAATATTAAAAGAAATAATTCTATATGTAAATAACCATGATAAAATGAAGTGGAATATTAAAATAAAGGTATTATGAAAGCGTAAAAATCCCTTCATGATTTACAAGTTAAAAAAATTCTTGTTATACTTTTCCCTAAAATGTTAAAAAGTACCTAATACCGAAGATTTCAAAAAATTTCATTAATACCATTTAGAAAATATTATCCATTGTGTAAAATTATATAAGGATATAAATAAAATCATTAAATAAATATTATGAAAAATGTATGCGGATAATAAATATAACCTTGTAAATACATACGAATAAATAGTCATTGATAAAAATGATATTTGAAAATTAAACCCTAAATTTAGGTCTGATATTCTTCATATGTCTCTAAAACTCCTATTTAATGACATAGATAATGTTAATTATTTATTAAATAATCACAATTTTTAATGATAACATTTATGATCATATTTTCATCCATTTATGTGTAACATTTCATTGTTACTTGTTATTTTGGTATTAACTGCTTTATGTTCTTAAGCACATTTTTTCAGATAAGTTCTTATTCCACTTGATCAGTTATAGTTATATTATTTAATTAATTTTATTAGTATAATTTATATCCTATTTAGTAATTATATTTATTTACATAATCATTGTTTATTTGTGATTATTTATCATTAATCACACTGCAATGTGGAGACTGTTATCCATACATATGCATTGGCTACGATATCGTTACCAAAATAATAGAATGTTATTGATGTGGATGGTTAATAGTATATCATAATAAATATAATTTTATATAAGTTATAAATTTATTAAATTAATTAATCATTATACCCATCCATGTTAGTTTGGTGGTGAACAATAGATTACACCATGATGAGGAGACAATAAGTCTTACGTACGCCATCGTGGTGATTTCATTTTTCATAGGATGGGTAGAAGATGGAATATGGTAGTTTCATAATCATAATAACACATAATTATATAATTTATAATTCATTTATTAATTTATAACTAAACCATTTAGTTGGTGCAAGTAGATTATGAAATAAGATTGAAGGAACCGATAAATGATATTACCACTTCTTTGATGAGCCTCCTCTAAATTTCCTCATCGAGTAATAGAGTTGTTCTTCAAAAAATGAAATGACCTATAGAATGTTTTTAGGGATGTTGATAAGAGAAATTGATAGGGAGTAGTCAAGCATGAATTCTCAATATGATGTGAATAATTGAGGGAAGAAGTTCTCTTTTATAAAGGACGTGAGGGGAATTTTTGGAAACCTCAAAAATATTAATTTATAATAAATAAAACACACAATAAAACACATAAATGTCCCAATTTTTAAAATTAGATGATATTGGGTTGTAATATCGTCAACCATTAAATTTTTTGAAACTTTTTATGACAATTAGATCATTATCATTTCAAAAAACACTTAGTCAATCTACATAATATTCAACTATGGAAACAAATATTTTAAATATTAAAAGGGTAAAATATTAACTTATGTGAAGTTAATTAGACCATAAATAAATAATTTAAAAATTTTTGGATATTAAAATAATTATTAAATGTTTTTAAAAATGTTTTATGATTATTAAATAATTTATGAAAACAATATTTTGAATAAAATATCAATTGTATCATTTTTGACACTATTTAATTGATGTATTTTAAAAAATATATAAATAAGAAGTGAACATATATCCAAATACATTATTTTATCCCTAAGGGTAGGGTAATCTAGAAAATAAATTTGAAAATTAATTATTCCATGTTATATTTTTTGGAATATTTTTAATAACAATTATTTGATATCTTCATTAATATTATAATTACAACTCAATTTTGTGTAATTATTTAATACATTTATTTATTTATTAGAAATTTGAAATAAAATAATATGATAAATTTAAATCTATTAAATTTTAAAATATTACTTTTAGTTGAATTTATCTTGTGAAAAACCCATCATTGAAATTTCTATACTCTTTTAAAACTTGAATGTGTCAAATTTATCATCACTTGAAATAAAATAATATTAGTGTTATAATCACTTCTATAGTCCCCAAAAAAATCAATAATATGTCCCTGGGATTCTTATAGTTGTAATAAACTTAACCAATATGGTTTGGTCCAGTGTTTGGGCCTTTTTATTGGAATTATTATTTTAATAAAAAAATGTTTTATTGATTTCTCATCAATTAATTAACTTTTTTCATCATCCAAGTATAAGTCTTTAGGGTAATTATGTTTTTTCTAAAACTAAAAAGTAAATTTTCATGATAAAGAAAAAAATAATTAACATTAAATTTAGTATTTCAAATCAAAATTATCTTCAGTATAACATTATATTAAAAATAATTTAATTATTTACATTTGAGTGAGACATATATTACTTTTCTTTAAATAAAACAAATTAAATGTAAAAATCCAATCAAAGTTGGTTCCAATAGATACCATTTAGACCCATGTATGACTTAGGGGAAATTAAAATCATACAATTATATTAATACTAGTGTTAGAGTAATTTTATAATTTTATATATGTCCTTAATTACCTGATTTACCCTTTTACAATGATAATAAAATTTACCGAAGTTACTATTCATATTTCCCAAAAATAATATATAGCTATTTACATAATGTGAAACTACTGATTCTAAATATGTACTCAGTTTTTCAAAATTTAAATCACAGAAGTTGTAGTAATT
Organism: Viscum album; assembly: GCA_963277665.1. Lineage (NCBI taxonomy): Eukaryota > Viridiplantae > Streptophyta > Magnoliopsida > Santalales > Viscaceae > Viscum > Viscum album. The sequence goes on from OY728131.1 coordinate 287,190,781, forward strand.
AATTTTTAAAATTAATCCCATAGTGGAAATGAGATATCATGTTTTAAGATTTAAAATTCTGCAAAATATTGAATTTTTTTACATTTGAAGTTAATGTAATATTATTTCCAATAACCTACATTATATAAAATGGAAAAAATTTATTCTATTTATACTTGTAAATAATTCGATAATATAATATAAGAATACTAATTACTTCAATGAAAAAATTTATTTTCAATTAAAATTTAGCATATTTTTACTATTCATCAAAACATGAATGATATCATAAAATTATTAGAAATTCATCGAGAGTAAATTTTTACATCCCACATAAAAATAACATGTTTATGTAGTCATAAAAAAATTTGAATGTGTCAAAATCTAAATTAAAAATTACTTCTCTATTCAAAAGTGTAATTCTATCCTTGTAAAAAATAAGGGTTATACATCAAATAATATTTTATTCGAACCCTATGACTAAAATATCTTGTGAATGAATATAAAATATATTTTATTATGTATTTAACAAACACATATCTCATTAACTTCTTTACCAGATGTAATTTATTAAAATATAAAAATTTATATGTATATTTTTTATAATTAAACAATTGCCAATTAATTCAGAAATCATTTTCATAAGTAAGATATAATTATTTGAGCTAACCTAACATTTCGGTTATAAGAGTAATTAATAATATGGGAATCTTGGGGTTCGTTGTAACACATTATTTCATAAACATCATGCTTCTAAAGAATACAAATTAAATAAGGAAAATAACTCAGAAAATCATCCCGTGTTATAGAACATACATTGATCGAAAAAAACACATCAACAGTCAATTTTTCGCCTAATGAACATCAATGAGTTGATGGTTGTCTCCTAGGACACAGCCTACAATACATTTATGGGTAGAATCTAGCTCTGCCTGCATGCGGCAGTTCCTTCTTCATATCACCAATGTCTTAAATACTCCCACAATGGTCAAGTGGGAATACTCCAGTGTGACATGTATACCTTTGCATCATTTGAATCCTTCTACTTAGAAACTGGCTATTATAATAGAATTTAGAAGTATGTTCATGCCATTGTGGTTGAGAATACTACCGCTAAGGCTGATCCTTTGACAGACACAGATGATACCTTCATCCTACGAAATCACCGATCAAAGGCCAGGACCCGAGACTGGGGATACTATTTTGTCATACTTTGTGTATGATGAAAGTATTCTCCCTAGTACAGGGAACATTAGAAGATATCTTCTTACTCTTACATGAATCAGGTTCGAGTGATCCAAGATCCCCTAAACCTATAAAGTATTACGATGTTCTCCACCTAGAAACCACAATATGCCATACTTTCTTTCTCCACTGGGCTAGGTTGAATCGACTCAAGCCAACACACCACTATTGCTTTCATATAATCAAGAGTGGACTCCTGGTTTGATGGCCTGATTGAATTATATCAACAGTGTTTGTCTCCATGTTTTCAGCAATATCAGAGTCTCATGGTAAAGATTCCAATACAAATCAAGATGACACCAGCACTCTGTATGGGTCTTCCTACTCAAAAGAATAGTCCCATGTCGATGATCCCCTCTTCATTGAAAATGAAGTGGATTTGGAAAACATCCCTAATTCATTCGGGGATGGTGTACCCACCACCATTGATGGGTTAGTTTAGGTGAATATCGGTACCAAAATATACTAAAAACAAACATTGATCAGCATGTCTATGCCTACGAAAGAGCCACGACAATTTATGGATTTCATGAAACAACATGGAGATATATTTTCCTAGTGAAATGGTGAGATCTCGGGACTAGACCCCTAGGACATTGTCCACCACTTTTATTTCCCAATAATCCATTGTGGGTTCAAATATACTCCCAAATATATGCACCCTTCTAATGTTCCTATGGTCAAGGCTGATATTTAAGAGCTCATTATAGCCAACTTTGTCACGTAATTCCAATACGAAAATGGCTAGCCAATATCATGCCAATCAGGAAGAAAAAATGAAATTTCAATGTCTTAGTTTCCTTTAGGGATCTGAACGATCACTATCCAAAGAATAAATTCCCCCTTCATGTGATAGAGTTTTCAATCAATTCATCCACACCATTCCAAGATCTTTTCTTCATGGATGGGTATTCTGGGTAAAATCCAATCTAAATTACCCCCCCCCCACAGGAATGACGAGTTTACATACTTTAGAGAACCAAAAGGTTACTTTTTTAATCAGGTACTGACTTTTAGTATGGAGAATACAGGTTCCACTTATGAGCATGTCATGTACTTCATATTTGATCCAATCCTCAAAACATTGCTGGGAAGCAATGTAAATTATTTGGTGGTCAAATCAGCCCAGGGTCAGGACCATCATAGAGAACTTGAGAAATTGTTTGGCTTCCACCATTCCTTTAATGTGATCATGAACCCCTTGAAGTGTGCATTTGTGGTTACTTATATAATATTTCACAACTTCACTATCTGATACAAAAACATCAAGATCAATATAGATAAGAACTGGGCCCTCAGTGAGATGACTCCTCCAAGAAAAATTTGGGCCTCCAAGGTTTTCATGGCTACATCTACTACATACACTGATTCATCACAAATATGGATGCAATGTGTAATCCATTTTCCTATATCATTAAGAAAGGTATCAATTACTAGTGGTATTAAGAGTGTATGTCCGCTTTTGAGGATATCATGAATAACATACTACATCCCCCAGTTCATAAACCCCTCGTTTTTAGAAAACCTCTATTCCTTTACATACATGCCTTGTAATGATATGTTGGTGGCATTCTCACGTAGAAAAATTGTGATGGGTCAGAGAATAGATTTTAATATATCAGTTTCATGCTCCTCGATGCAAAGATCATATATTCTTCTATTGAGAAGAGATTCCTTGGAATGGTATTCACAGTCCAGAAGTGCTGAAATTACTTGCAACACGATGATATATATCTAGTTTCTTGTGTAGATCCACTAAGGTGCATCTTGAACCATCCCATGTTGATAGGTCATCTAGCTCGGCCAGCAATGTTCCTTCAATAGTTTTATATCATGTTCATTCTGAATAAGGTAATCAAGGGGTAGGCATTGTAATACGTTCATTCCCCCCATCTATCCCCTGCAAGACAGTATCTGGACAATGATTTCCTAGAAGAGGCAACCCTCTCAGTGGATCAAGTTGTACAATGTTGGCAGATGCTCATTAATGGTGACTCACGAAGCTATATTGTTTGGAGACTCAATGATCTCAGGCTTAATAGTGTGGTTCTGAGTATCATCATCATCAATCCCATCCATGATATCTGACCCTATTTATTCTTATTATCTTAATTATTCCCCTATAATGAGGTCGAGTATCAATACTTCATCACTGGTATTGTGATGCATCTTGTGATTGATGTTCCCCACCTACATGTGGAAGGGGACTCGAAACTAGTCATAAAATAGATTAATGGTGACTACATGGTTAGGAAGCCAGATCATATACCCATATTAGAGAGAGCTCACTGGCTAATGGTCGGGCTCCCCACTTGGACTGATGTCACACATGTTTTTCATTCATGGAATGGTTGACCTGATGTCTTGTCCTGCCTTACTAAATATATTGAAAAGAATGAACAAGATTATTTGACTATCTATGTGGAAGAATGATGAGTTATGTCTCCGATAACATATTTTGAGGGTGATAGTTAATAGGTACATCATCTTACCACATGTGCTTCTAAATGAGGATCCCAAGGTCAACCTGACACAACACTAGAAGGGACCCTAGAATGGATAACCCCTTTCACGGAATAACTCCAACATTGTGATCTCCAAATAGACAGAGTTGAACATGAACGAATCGATTGGTATGCATTGATGTTCAACCTCCTGAGTTGTCCCACCCTCGAGAAGGTCATATAATATCATTTTAGTTTCAATGGAATTAATCTTTTTTTTATTCATGTATTTGATATTCCCAAGGTTATGCATGAAGCCCATGGAGATTCCTGCAATAATAATTAGTAAGGGCCAACATTTTCCCACAATATATGAATTTTGGGCTTCTTATGGACCACTATGATCCATGAACCTATTGATTTCACCATGATTTTCCATGCATGTCATATCCATTATAATTTGGTGCATTGATCCCCAATTCTATTTCATACCACCATGTACTCTTGGCCCTTTGCTGTCTGGGAACTTGATGTTGTGGGGCCATGTCCACCAGTGAGATCTCTCCAGTGCAGGTTCATCCAGACCACCAAAAATTTCTTTTCAATGTTTTCATAGGAAATTCCTCTGAAGGATGTCAACACCAATTCTATTGTTGACTTCATGAACTCCAACATCATCCTCTGATTTGAAGTCTCTTATATCATCTCCATCGATAATGGTACAAACTTCTAGGAAGAAAAACTACAAAATTGTATTCCAAGTAAAAAAATTATTCTAATTTTACCTATCACTGTCATTCTAAAAAAATGGGATGATCGAGGCACTGAATAGAACCCACCCTAACTTTCTGTCTAATATGGTCAGTCAGAACAAGACAAGTTGGCCGCACAAGCTGACCAATGCTCTCCTGGATTTCCAAACAACAACCTTTAATTCAACCAAGGTGACTCCATATTCCTCAATGTATGGAAACTAGGTAGTCTATTCTATCATGATTATATTATTCTCACTATGCATACCTGTTTATGTTTATGAGTGGTCAGATAGAGTTTCAGAAGTCCATATGACTGAACTAGATGACATTGATGAGAATAGGCTCAGAGCATTGCCCAATCATGAGAGGCATCAGAGTATGTTAGCTAGTTATTTCAATAATAATATTCATCTTCATTATTTCCTTCATGGTGACATGGTATTGGCCCTAACAACTCTCATGATACTTAGCAGGAGGCATCCAAAATTTATGCCCAAATGGGAGGGACATTTTATTATTCACAATGTTTACCCCAATGGTGTGTACTCCCTAGTCACCTGGGACGGTGAAAGTATCACTCCTCCCACTAATGATAAATTACTTATGTCATACGTTACATTAATGAAATATACATTTGCATAATATGATATTAAACATCATGTCACTTTTATCCTTTATGATATTAACCTGCCAATTTTTATCCATCATGATGTTAAACTACCCATTATTTTCATGCATGATGTTTACCTTCCCATTATCACCCGTCGTGATATTAAACATCCCATTGTCATCCTATATGATGTCAAACTATCTATTATCATCCTTCATGATGTTAAACTCCCCATTATCATCTTGTATGACTTTATACATCCCATTATCATCTAGATATACGATAAACTACTAATTGTAAACATAGTATTATGGTCTGAGTTCAATGACCCTAAACTAAGATCTTACTCATCCTTACCACATGAATTTTAACTATATGACATTCCAAGAATTATGTATGTCTTGATTCCTACCCCCCATATGATAGATAAGAATTCTCATACATTTTTTCTCTAGGTGAAGAACATTCTTGACAAATTATCTCCTCTATTTGTCCCCTTGGCCCTGATCATTTTGGAATCACGTGGTGTGGTGTGGAATTCATTTCTCCTCATTCACTTTAGATTTCTAATAGATACCTCATTTTCCTCCTTTAGTAATACTATATCCCATCTAGGTCCTTACCATACAATTTTAATGTGAATGGGTTGATCTTATCATACTACCTTAAACTACGACACTATCCTATGGGTTGCAGGAAGAAAAACGACAACACATTGTGGTGTTCCTATCTAAGGGGAATCACATTTGGATTTAAAAACCAACCATGATATTATTATGGCCTATATAATGATTTATTATATAATAAACACCAAGAATCATTTTCCTATGTTTTTTCTCTAAAAAACAAACATGGAAGAGGGAGAACGAACATGATGCATCCAATGGATTTATTTCTATAAATGGGTCAGAGATTTATAGATGAACCTTTTTGGATCTACATGATCATTGATTACATTCCTTTTAAGATACCTAGTAACACCAAAATATCTCATCTTTGGAACCATCCCAATCTCCATGACTATCTCATTTTCTTAGCCTCCTGGACCTGATACATTTTGGGATCACGTGGTGTGGTATGAACTTGATTGGTCCTCATTCACATTATGATTCAATAGATGCCCAGTGTGCCTCCCCCATGATTTATCCTTTTCATCCCATGTCCATACTGCATAACATTAAACTGCATGTAATTCCAAGAACTACCTTTGTCTTGATTCTCATCCATTGGGGATACATAATGACACCCAGATCATCAATATTGGGCCCAACCACAACAGTCTATCACTTTTTATGCCATCACCCTTACCTTATGATTCAAAACTACACATAACACCCTGAACAATGTGTTTCTAGATTCGTGGACCCACATGATATATAGGAATTCTAGGTCACACCGTCTTCGGGTCCAGCCTTACCAAAGAATTAATTTTTAGGTTTCCCCCTTTAGGTTTTTTCCCTATTAATGTTTGAAATTGTGTGATGTGGACTTCATTGGTCCTCATTCCCACTCAGTTTAAAATGTTCATATCATGTGCCCCTCTTGAGAATATCCCTCACCCTAAACAACCTTACAACAGGAGTTAAACATCATGACAATTTATGAACAATGCATGGATTGATTCAATCCCTCACATGATATGCAACGACACCCAAACAATTCTTCTTTGGTTCCACCTCCATGTTTCTTCTTTTTTGTCCTTAGCCTTTTCACAAGAAAGCATTGTGTGGTGTGGAATTTTCATTCCCACAATCATATTGGGGTTGCTTTACCACCCCATGCACACCCCCCTAGGACATTATATTCCTTGCATTGTCCTATCTGCATGATAATAAAATATTTCACAACCCTACATACATTCCACATAACATTAAACTATATAACATTACAAGATCTATATATGAATTGATTTCCATCCTTCTGGAATATGTAGGAACAGTCGAGAATTTCATATTTGTGTCCATCATCAGGTCCCATGACCTTTTCAGCTCTTTGGACCTATCCAATGGTATGAGTTGCATGACCTTAAAATAAAATCTCTTCCATCCAATATGATGTTAAACTACACAACATCATTCTTATATCCCTCTACATTTCCCCTAATGATAGATCACTTTCTTGGGAATGCATGGTGTGGTGTGGAATTTTTTAGTCCTCCTTCATGTCGGGTTTATAGTAGCAACGCCATGTACATCCCTTTTAAGGATATCCCCTATATCACCTCTGTCATTACCACATGAGGTTAAAATTAATGGAATTTATGTAACTACATATGGATTGATTCATTCCCTATCGGGGTACGTAGGAATGTCCAGACATTTTTCCTTTAGGTCCAACTCTGTGATCATCAATCATATTTTCCACTTTTCCTCCACTCACATCCTTGATTCGTCCTCTCTAAATTGGACCCCATGACCCTTTTCATGCCTTGTCAAAGTGCACAAATGAACTAGGGTTTTTGAAGTAGAGTTTTTTATTCTAAATGGACAATCATTTTTCCATTTTCATGATTTAAAAATACCTTTATGTGTGTTTCCATCAACTATCACATCCGAAAGGACCCCCAAAAAGAATGGTTTCTCGACCTTCCAGCTTTCATGACACATTGGGATGACATTCCGATGGGTTTTAAAACAAAATTATGAGACATGTTCCATTTATAATCATTTGTCACCAGTCCACCCACTTTTGTTGTTCCCATTTTATGTATCACGATATGGATTCTAGGTTTCCAATACAGTTAACAGTTAACCTCCATCCTTATTCCACCCCTTTTATTCCCTATATATTGGTCACATTATTCACATCCAATTCCACTACATCATGTCCATGTAGAGTTTCAACACCCATGGTGTTATCCCTCAGTGCACCTTTTCACATTAAGAGGAAGAATCTGAATCTTAGGATCATCTTCGAGTCTACACTATCCCCCCTACTGAGTATTCCATGTGTTTTAATGATCTTTTCCACCTCTATTCCAAGACTGATCATAGATCATGAGGTCTTAGAGATATTTCTATGGTTTTTGAGTGCATGGAATAACCACAATTCACTTGTTTTGATCTCTATAACCATAAATTAATATCTCCTACATCCTTATCTTATACGATTAAACTAAATATTCTTCATCCAGGATGTGTGTTGATAATTACTAATCAAAATGATTTCATTATTGGAAAAAAAAAATCCACTCTCACAGTAGACTTTTTCTATACCACATTTTATAACTACATGAGGCATGATTCTCACTTATGTGGGGTATATAGCAACACCCGAGTACACTTCCTTTGGTTCAATCCACAGATTCATAATCCTTGTCCATCCCATTTTTTGGGGCTTGGGTCCTTTATTATCATAAAGGTGTGATTTGGTATGGATTTATTCCATCATACCCATGTAGGGTCAACCCTATGGGGCTACGTTGCACCTCTCCTCACCATACAGTCTGCACTCTATGACCTTATCCATGTAGTCTTAATCGCATGGTCTAACATTCCTGACACCGAACCATGTTTATTCTCTAAACTTTCTATGGTGTGGGGTGTAATTATCAATTAGAATTAACTTTGTGTTTGTAATAACCACACTGCATACCTCCCTTAATATATCTTCATACTTCTTCCATAACTCAAGATGAAAAATATCACATGAACCACCCACACATATGACATTAAACTGGCCACATTATGGTCTGAGAACAACAACCATGAGATAAGATTCTACCCACCTATGTTTTCATGAAGTTAAACTACATTACAATTGTGACATTCCTCTTTAAAAGATAATATCACTTCCATATGTATTTTTCACCATCCATACCGCATCCATTACAAAGGTGTCGCTTGATTCCCATATTTATGTGATTTATAGACATGTGTATACTATTTGTCTGTGGTAAAATGGCATCCAATTTAACCTCCCCATCCCCTCCTAGCACAGGTTATCCAAGAATTACATGGTGTGGTTTGAAAATATTTGTTCTTCATTCATCTTCGGTATATAAGACTCTCACCTTTTACATCCTTCAAGATTCCCACTCCTTGAACTCATCATGCATGATTTATGAATTTCATGGGTAATGATTATGCTTCACAAATTTCATCATTTGTTTTTTCATTATATTTAACATCTAAATGTACCCCCTAATATATTAGATTCTTGGCCTTATTTCTCTCCTACTATCTTGGACCAATCCCCCAAATGATTTTGAAAAAGTTTTGGTACAAGTGCGGAGTCTCGAATATGGTTAGCAGTCGACACTAATTTGTTTTTTCCCATTCCTGAATAACATGAAATGGAATATAATTTTTTATTGAAAATGGTCAATAGTTATCTGTAATATTAATGCCACTCCCATTCTTCCTAAATATTGGATGATGTGAATCACATGTTTAATGTTCCTATCAGTTTTACTAATCCTAGACACCTTTTGTGTTGTAACTCCATGTATTATCGCATGTCGAGTATGAATGTTGGATCGTCTAAGATTTTCCCCGACCATCATTTCATTTCCATCATTTCATGATCACTTTTTCATGGGTAAGGAATTAAAATGATCTTTGTTTCCTACAACAAGAATGGATCACATAGGATAATGGTTTATGGTAGGATAATATCCATATACAATAATGTGTGACCTATTGTTCCAGTCATTCAATGATAAATAGGGACACTATCCTCCTCCCAACATGATGTTAAATAGTTCCAAATACAATGAAATATGTAAGGCTTGTTTCCTTCCCTTGTAGGATACATAGAGGCATTTGAGCATCTGATCCCTGTGTCTTTCTAATAAATGGTACGATCCCTATATTGGCCTTCTCATCCCAATCATTCCTCTCAGAAATGTGAACTACGGTTCAGACTTCATTGGTCCCCATTCTCAACAGGTTATGAACCTTACCTCACATTTCTCTTTTATGGTACCCATTTCCTTGACACATTATTTTAAACAACTACCCTACCACATACAATTTCATGATACCCCATTATAATTATGTAATCTTTCATCTTCCTTTATTTATAGGATTTCCCCCACCAGTGTTGGCCTCTGACCACACAGTTCTCAATAAATATGTTTGGCTTGATTTTCTTCTTTATGGGATACGTAGTGATGCCCCAACATTTTACCATAGGGCCAGCACCAAGACCGTTAACATTAATATTTATTTTCCCTAAATCATGGTCCAAACTCTATGAACATAAACATGGGGTTAAAATTCCTTGTAACAAGAAATTAAACTATGGAGTAGGGTTAAGGATGTATGACTTTATTCTATGTGCTACATCTTAATCCTACATCGTTACATTATTCCATGCATCTTCCTCACAGTATAATGCTTAAATCTGTGCTTATCGTCCCCATTTACATAATATAAAATTCTAGACCGTCCCAGGTCCTGACCAGATAGGTCCCTCTTAGATGTTGGTTTGATCTTGAATTAGACCAATATGCTCACCCGATTCATTATTTTCATGGTGTCATAATTTTATGAGTTTTGGACTCCTTTCGAACATCCCATTAGTCCCCCATGCATTTCTTGCCCCTTATTAATATACTCAACCAATTTCACATCTGAAGGGACATCCAAATGACATGGATTCATGGCCTTTCTTCTCTCCTACCATTTAGGGCCAACATTCAGGAATATATTGGATGACATTTTGAGTTAGGAACTATGTTTTCAAATAAAGATAGTCGATGGACCTCATTTTTTTATCCATTTCAGGCTAATGCAATATGGGTACTGGGTTTCAAATACTTTAATAGTTATCATCAAACATCATGTCACTTCTCATTGTGTGCAGTATTTTGAGTATCATGATTCAAATTTCTCATTCCCCTTTGGTAAGATTCATTATGATGCCATGCTGTTATCTCGCTGATGTACTAGATCATGATGGGGGAATTATAATTTTGATTCATCAAGAACACTATTCTATAGTTGCAACCCCTCTCCCAGTCCCAAATATACCATATGGTCATCTGAGCCTCGAGTTCCCAAGAATTGGCTGGCACACTCATAGACAATGTAAATAATTTCATAATCATTCCTTGTTTCTCACATTAGGCATGACCCACATGGGCTTAGGGAATAATTGCTGGTTACAATCCATATTATTATTGAGATGAGATAATTAAAAAAATAGGGAACAATATTTCCCGGTATGAACATTAAATAAAAAAATGAAGGTATGTTTGTTAATTCATGAAAATTATAGCACCAATGGATTGGCTCTTCCAATAGATGGACTCACCCCCTTAATAGAGCGTTCAACCTCCACTACTACTTATTGTGTGACCTCCATAATTTTATCTCATCTACCATTGTCCATATCTTCCACATTGGTCATGGGGTGTAGTTCGTTACTCTGATAAGTGTAGGATCCCTCTCAGCATGGACGTTGGCTATTAAGTATGTTTCTTACCCTATGAGAACCTATCTAGTTGCACTCCAAAGCACTGGATATCTAGAGTAATCTCTGACATCCTTTGGGTGTTTACTTCCTTCATTCACTTCTCGCCTAAACTAAGGCTATATGATTAATCATGGACCCTCATATTAAGGCAATATCAGATGAGCATGTGAGGGTACCGTACATCTACTCCACCAGCACATAATTCACAAAACAATGGAAGAAGTATTCCCACATAGAATCCATACTCAAATAATAAGGTTTTGTTGATGAATTGAGTGATAAATTTCTAGGACTAGTAGTTGATGGACTTGCTATCCTCTTCATTAGATGTAATTTTGTCCTGTTCCCCTGGGTTGACAGTTTTGTATGTTGGGAATAACTCCATAATTTTGTTAGTAGGATCTTCCTCTGGTTTCTTATCTGGTAGGCTGGTTTCCAAATCATTCAACTAGTCTTCATTACTGGATTAAACCTCAATGAATTTATTTTCAATCTCACCGTTAACTACACCCATGGTCTCATTTGATGTGATTTGTTCCATGACAACATGTGTTCCCCATAGAAAATGAGCATCATGTTCCCCAGCTACCCTCGCCATGATGGTCCACTACATTTGATGAATTGTTCAGTTAAAATTATACAACTTTGGTGGGTTATACTCAATATAATACAATTATGAATTCTATGAAGGAGATGACATACAGAGGGTAAATAATGGGTCCCACACTCGAGAATTTGGTGTCAGAATCCCATAATGTGTCCCCCCATATTGATCAAGAACTCCAGAAACTCCAAGAGAACCACCCTAGGTGTCGCAACCCTGCTAGATTCTACGATCACAAGCGTCCCACGAATAGGTCCCAAGGCTGCGCTCGTGGTCATATGGGATGTGATCTTGGGTATGATGCTCTCCACCATAGAACAAATTTCCATTGAGAAACCATAAAAACCTGAGTAGTAACCGCAACAGAATAGTTTAGAATATTACTCAAGAGTTCCGAAAATCTTATCTAACTTTGAGGGTGAAAGCTAACCTTCCTCCAAAGGGCTCTCCCTTTCAGTCTATTCCCCCTAGGGGGACCCCATGGATTACTCAGGTAAAGTAAAGAACTACCTCAGCTCAACAGAAAATAGTTTTGGTTGGACTATTTCACTGAGAACATCATCTATCTAGTCATTCATTGGATGTGATGTACCTTGGGAATTCATGACGTCCTCCTACTCAGTGATGTATTGTCCCCTTCCACCAGAGAAAAGAACAATCCATCCTCAGGTTGATAGATAACTAAATGATCTATCCAATGATATTTGATGGGATCCCACATTTGGGAAGGAATGAGAAATTTTATGTTGACTACCTAGATATATCATGACTTTAGAAAGAAACATCCATAGTCATATCTATGTGGCATTACCGCCTCCTTGGAGCCACAATGGTTATCCTATGAAAACCTCTGAATTTCCTTCATCATTCATGTCCCTACTCAGTTGGGGTCGTAAGGGATACTGATTCTTATTCCCCCCCATGTGGCACAGTCCCTATGATCACTCACCCTATTATATCCCCAACATTGTTGTGTGAATAGTCTTGGCCACCATAACCAGATCATTCAAATTTCTAACCTCGACCTCAAGGGTGAGGGGGCATCCCCATCGTCAACATGAATGGTTCATCACTTCAGCACCAACTCAGGGACGGCTGGTTCCCATCTCTTGGAATATTACTTGAAAAACCCATAGTCATAAATGGGTGGAGATAGTTCATTATTCATTATTCCATCCTCTCATGTGAAAATGATCCACATTTTCTGAATCACACTTGGATGATCCATGTTGCGTACTCCCAGGTAGACTTAACGTGTAATATTTTTCATGAACCATAACTATGTCGCCATGTGATATGAGGTGCATTGATCCTAGATAGGCTCACAGTCTACAAATTACACCATAACTCCACCATGGAAGGCTAGGAGAACTAACTAATTCTTCTCATTTCCATGGATGTCATCAGTGAATACACCTGTTTGCAATAGAAATGGATAGAAGTTGAATTCATATGTCATCAATACTCTTTTCAGCACGATTGGTGGAGTCATCGTGGATGAAAATATCCAATACTTTTTCAGTATGGATAGTCAGATGTATGATCCTGGAGGAAAAACAAGGTTTGGATATTCATAGACACTCATTTGTGCAGCTTTCCATCCATACAAAAAATTGAGGGGTCTGAAACCCTATGTGGATTCATTATATCACTAATGTTATAGAACACCTTTTTTAGTTTTTCTTCCCTCATAATCCCAAGGATGATGTTATTCATAGTTTCCAACATGTATTCCACAATTAATGTTCTAGGTCAAACACCCACATTTGTTTTAGTGACCAAAAACATCCAACCACATAAAAGAATAGAGAAAAATCCAACCACACTTACCAATAGTTTATACTCAGTGGTGACACTGTACCCCCATAACATCCATTTCCTATCCCCTAGAAATTTCTAGTTATAATTATCTTAACTATATTGGGCTTTGTTTTGATAGATGTGAGGCCTGATTGGTAGCTTCTTCGTCCCCTCATCCACTTCAGCAATAGGATTTTGTGGGATGTATATGAAACACACAAACGACATCATCAAATGAACATCCCTCACTGACCACTTTGCATCACCCAGTACTAGATCCATCTATGCCTTTTCTATCCATGACATATAATCTAGATCAACCCATTTCATCTCCACATGGAGGAATTCTTCATTCATCACCCCCAGAATTTGAATCCTCTAGATATTATGAAGGTACCAGAGACTGGGGCCGACACCTCCATGGTGAAGATGAAAAGTGTTGGTCCTAAAAGACCATAATATTATAAACTCTGGTATTCTGTGTTTCGGCCTGTAAATATTAAATGGTGCTATCCATGCAGCTTCAAATAGCCATAATCGCTTCATCTCTGCCCCGAATCCCTTGTAGGATCACAAACCTAGAAATCTCTAAACAAGTCATCCATGATGTCTTTTCCATGGATAATGTCCCAATTGTAAATCCACCCCTTCTCTAGATTCCTAAAACACATCTTCATAATGGTGAGAAATTGTAATGGAGATAGATAGAGTTGGAAAACATTCCATTCAATGTGATTAACATGGTTATATAGGTAGAAAACATGAACAGGCATGTGATCCTTCCATGTATGGCCAGAAAAAGCCTTGAACCACTGAGGTTTTCATGATGTTCTAATGAAAAATATTCTAACATATCTCTAATTTCCAATGAAATGAAAAATACTCCCTCATTCCAATGTTATATACTGGGATTATTTTCTATAATGGGTAGTTATTTTTCCCATCTAATAGGTGGTCCACCTAGTATTCATGATCTTAATGGATTTTATCATAATACCTGATGCCCAGATTATTTTACTTCTCTTCCCATTAGGAGGAATCTGTAAGGACCTCAAAATAAATTCATGGTTTCCAATTTTATTAATAATATTTTATTGTATTTTCATTATTGTTTATAGATCTCATTCGTTGAGCTCGTTCTCCGAGCTCAGTCGCAAAGTCCTCTCACATAGACTGTTTAGATGCACAACATACAAATCATATGGTCGAAGAGTCAATGGACTCAATGTGAAATGAAAATCAGCCATGGATTTTAGCGAAACAATTTGTTGAGTATCATTTTCGAAGCATTGGTCAGTGAAATGCACTTCGCAATGTGAAATCATGGAGCGAGAAGATCTTCTCATGTTCGAGATATCAGTAGAGGAAGTTTGGAGACAGGTGTGAAAAAAATAAAGGGTTGTCCTCTTATATTTAAAGTTGATGAACCCTGATATTCATAGAATGGCTAGTTACAAGGAGGTTCACAACATTCTCAAATCATACACCTCCTACCCGCATCATGACCTGACATCAAAATCCCACATCCTGACTTTACAAAATTTTGGAAATCTACCCTCAAATCCCGACCCTCATTTTCTTCTTGACACCCATTCAAAGTGGGTGGGGAATTTATTGGAGCCAAAATACATGCATTGAAAAAAATAAGAGAGGAACATTTAAATAAATAAAATGGGGATTCTTATAAAAGAATCTTTACAAAGGCCTCTATCATCATGGTCGGTGCAATGCTACAAAGTTCTCTACGACCACCGTTGAGAAAATTAATGTGGAATCTAATACTCCAATGAACATGAATGTGTATGAACGTCTATATGACTACCATAGATGGTGTGACAATATCCCTTATAACTATGAGAAAATGGAGGGAATGTGGAATGATTTTCAATAGATGTGGAGGACGTTATGGTTAGATCATCGATTCTAAGAAACATGAAATAATATACCTCTGGTTGTGGAGCATGAATTTTTTCATGGTGCACCCTAATCCCATCGATCCCCCAACCTGGCTCCCCCACTCCAAAGGGAAGAGACCCTAACCCTTCTCTTTTTGAATTACCAAATAGTGAATAAGTTTTTCCTCTATGAACCAACTAGGAAAATGAATCATCTGAGGTACTTGGTAATTTTTCAAACCCTTTACCTTTGATCAAAATTGCCCCCTCTCTAGAGATGAATTCCCATAATGAAGCCTATAGTCCGTCATAATAGAAAGAAACCTGTTCAGGTACTCAATACTTCATGACGAACCCAAGAATCATAAATCACCATCCAAGAACATGTGAACTATATGCATAGGCTTGGACACTATTCTTCACAAATACCCCTCTAGGAACATGTGAAAAAAATTTATAGGCTGGGTCACTATGCTTCATGAATACCTATACTTTTCAAATCCATATCCCTTATAAAGATTGTTTTTTATTATCCCATGTGCTATGCGAATCCATGTTTTCTATGAGCCCATGGGATCTATTCAGATCTGTGCTCTGGAATCCCCTATACTTTCTGGGCCCCTTAACATTGAAAATATCTTCTCTGTGAGGCCTCTTTCATCCTAAACCCGTATTTTGTGTGTCCATCTAGGCATGTATAATCTGATTTAGAAGTCCCTTGGGTGGTGCATCAGGTTTTTTTCATGCCTTATACTTCTTCACAAAGAAATGATAGCAGTTATTACTTTTTTTTCAAATATACACAGTTGGTCGGAGTGGACACTAAAGATGGGGGTGAATTGAGTTCCAATTAAATTTTTGTTAAAATATTGTCTAGTTAAAATCCCCCGATTTAAAAAATAAGATAAACTAGAGTGAATTTATACAGATTGTAAATGTTCACATAGCTTCTCAATGATTGATTAGATCTCAGTTAGTTTAACCAGAAGATCAAACTAACATTGGAAACTAATCAACTGATTTACAATAAATGTAAACACTTGCTAATTTAACTATCAAATTAGATTCTAAATAATTTTGTATTTTAATGTAATAGCAGCAGAATAAATATGATATATGTCGTATAATTTAAATTTAAATAAAATATGCACAACAGATATAACAAGAGGATCAGTCTCAAGCCAAGACTTAGTCCTCTCAAATATATATATAAATTTGATCCACACCCTGGATCGGGGTTAACAACAGTTTTACAAAACTATCCAGGCCACGCAGGGACCTCTACCACTGTTCTTCGTTGGAAAAAAAAAAGACCAGGTCCCACAAGGACCTATTCCACAGTTGACATGGGTAAAAAAAGGTTAAGAGAATTTGAGTGAGGATTCTGATATCCTCAAGTTCACTGCAGGAGACAGTGTGTGTAATGATATACAGAGTAAACCACACTGCATGAAAGTTAATAAATAAATCACGTAGAGAAGACAGATGAGAGTTTAGAAAGATCTAGTGATTATCAATGTAGATCTGGACTCGTAGGATTCAGCAGGAATGCTTCAGAGTCCTTCTCTAGTTGTTCTGTTGAAAAATAGAGTGTCGTAGTTCAACATGTGTTCTATAGGAGTGAGAATGATCTCTTGATTTGTCACGTGTTCTTCAGCCTTATTGGATTGCACTCATGGGAGTTCTTTGAAGGTATTGCAATCTCCTTCTTGTTTAGAATAGTTCACTTGAGTGTACATAAGTTCATCATGTTTTTTATTCACGTTGTTGTAGTTGATTGTGTACTGCATCTCATTCTTTCTTATATTCAACAAGTTATGGCAATAGGAATGATTCCCTTTTCATAGGTATGGGATACTGTTTCCGGACATGCCAACAACTAACATTAAATAACATTAATTGCATTAAAAACAAAAAAAATTGACCGTTATAATTATATAAAATAACATTGACAAACGCCTAAGAAACAATGTCACAGTGATCATGGAAACTGTGTCTTCTTCACGGTGTCTGATCACAGTGTCCGGTCACGGTGAGTGGTCATGGTGAGTGGTCACGGTGTCTGGTCACGGTGAGTCCTTCACGGTGTCTGGGTCACGGTGAGTCCTTCACGGTGTCTGGGTCACAGTGAGTCCTTCACTTTATCTGGGTCACGGTGATTCCTTCACAGTGTCTGTGTCATGGTGAGTCCTTCACGGTGTCTGGGTCACGGTGAGTCAGCCACGGTGTCTCCATACATAGAAAAATATCTGTATTTGGACTAAGACAGTGATATGAAGAATATGGGTTAGGGTTAATCATTAGATATAATATATGGGAGAATTGTGATCATGCATAAGACTTGTAAAGATTAATTTACATCCACAATATTTGTTATTATATAAACATGATGTGCACATGTTGTTGAGTTTAAAGAGCATTATGAAGATGTGCACTGAAGATCAAGAATAAATAACAGTAATGAGATCTATGATCATTAAAAAATGATTAACAAATGAGGAGTCCAACAATCTCCCCCTTTTTGAAGATCAAAAATCATATATAGGCAGAATATAAATGACATGTATTATTAATGATACTAGTATAGCAAAAAACATTAAAGAACTAAAACTTGTAGTTTTTCTCCACCATTTATACTATTATTGAACTGATACCTGTAGGTTTTCTCCCCCTTTTGGGATTATCAAGAAGTATAGAAAATGAAAGAAACTCGGCAGTTGTCATTAAACAAATGGTTCAGAATACAATGTACAGGAGAACTACCAACTGTAAACAAGAAATGACATCCCATCAAAAAGAAAAACAGTTTCTAGACACTTTAGGGATCCATTTTTTTCGTTGCTTTATCAGCTGCAGGAGATGGTGATGAAGTAGAAGAAGTAATAGATGTGGTAGACAACGAGGGTAAGGGTAGACCTTCAAAAATAGATGGAGCCAAAGTAGGAGAAGTAGAAGATCTATGATTAGGTTGGTCAAGAATGACGGGCCGGATCTGAAAAAGGGATCGGCTAACTGTCATGGGAGTTGATGCTAAGCAGGTAGTCTAGGTCTAAGGGGTGCAGTAGCTAGAGCAACTATAGCAGTACTCTGCACATGAAGATACGACATCAAAATATTGATGAAATCAGTACTGATTTCACCACCATACTTCATAGCCTTTTTCAAATTCATCCTTATTCTCCGGAAATCTGTCCAATAATCTAGTGAACTCAGAATGTTTCTGAACATGAGCTTTAAAAGCTTCAGTCACTGAAGGGATTCTCAGATTTTCCATAAGATATCAAACGTGATCTGTCATGTCACTTTTAGAGAAAATCCGGGAAAGATACAAATCTATTTTCTTGGAGATCTCTTGTTGAGCATCATTGGATATATTTGAAGGAATCCTAACCAAGTCCATCACACTATAAATTTTCTTAATCACTTCTGAAAATGAAGATAGATCCAAGCCAGTGAAGGCATTCTGAAATTCTTCCTTAATTATGGATCTCAGCATAGAATCATCCAAAGAAGGGGTGAAGGTCTGACCAGAAGCAGGTGAAGCCTTGACAGCTTCCGTCAGAACTTTGAGCTGTTTCAGAACTTCTTACAGACATCCAATGTATTCATCTATAAGCTTATTCAAGGTTTCCACAAGCTCTCTCATGCGTTCCAGCATCTTGGTGTGGCTTTTTCCAATATTTTCATCAAAAGAAAGTAGGTATGGATTAACTTGAGACACAATCTCCCTAGCAAGGAGGGAATCAAAAGACTTGGGAGAAACAACAAGAGGTGTAGGGGATGAAATAGGAGCAGGCTCTAATCTCAAAGATAAATCATTCTGTAGACTTGCTACCATACTTTTCATATTTGCAACATCACCACTCACCATCTTATTCTCTACTCTGTCTACTTGAATTTCTCAGTTCATCTTTGGTTTAATATGCAAGATAATATTTTCCACGATAATTGATGCATCTTATTGACTTAATTGAGTCACTGGGCGAGGTTGAGTGGAGAAAATTTTCTCAAATCCAGCTAACAATGTCTCGCCAAAAACATTTAGATCATATTTGGTTACAATGGAGTGAAGCTCAGGTAGAGATGTAGGTAATGGTAGAGGTTCAGATTCTTGTTGAGGGTCAGAGTCATCTTCAGAATAAGATTCTAATTTAGATTGAGGTTGGGGCTCTGGTTCTGGTTCTGAATGAGCTAAGGACTTCAGTTGAAATAGAGAAGAAAGATCCATTAATGTTGCAGTCACTTGATGTGACTCATTCACATCATAAAATCTTGGTAACTCGTACCGAGAGTGCACAGAGAATGTAATAGAAGGTTGAGATGCTTCAGCAGATCTAGCTTCCACAATATCAAGATTTTGAGTTTCCTCCCCCTCAACTTCTACTTCCCATTCAGATTCTTGAGGTTTAGGAACATGGACAATATCCATAGGATCATCCCTAATCTCTTCAGAAAACTCTTGCCTTGCCAACTGAAAGGAAATTTCCATTATTTCATCAGTAGATGGAATAATCTCAGGAACCGATTGTTCCACTGGATAAGCTTCCTGACTTGCAACTTTCTCAAAAGAAAGAGTCTCTTCAACAAAATCTGCCTCAAAGGTTGCTTGCAGTTCTGAAATATGAAAAACCAATTTCCTTTCAGCATTCGGATGACCTTCTTCCTCATGAAGAACAACTGAAGGGTCCTTGGTCCTTTCCTTTTCAACAACAATTTCCTCTCCTTGTGGTATATCAATAGGGATAACAGCACGGACAACAGCCCTTTCCTCTTCAACTAGAACTGTTTCCATTGGAGGTATTACAAATTCTTCTCTAGGAGGAACTTCAACTATTACTTATTCTTGTTCGTCTTCTTATGAATACTTAGCCACTTCATCTAGTTCCAAACCAGGATCATCTAGGTTCTTAGGCCTTCTTGGATAGTCAACAAGATTAAACTTTTCATACAGTTGATCACTATCCTCAACCCATTGCTTTTTCCAGGGTTTCTAGCTAATCTTCATCCTTCTCATGATAGGCATGGATAGGAAGAAATCATGGTCCTCTAATTTTTCTTCAGTCGGTCCAACCATCCCATTTCAAACAAATATGGATGAAATCATCCTTGAATAAAACAGGGATGTGGATTTGGAAGTTTCTTTGTTCAGCTCACAGATATGGTTGATAACATACTTACACAGATTGATCTTATTGCAATTCTTCAATAGGTGAATCAGGAACAGATCCTGATACTTTACCCCGGAAAAATCTCTTTTTCTTGGAATAACCAAATTCTGAACAAACTTGAATAGAATTCTTGTCTCCCCATCCAATTCAGCAGTTATGGCCATTCGCTTGGTGCCATTTCCAGTTATATTTTCTAAAGCGGTTTCCAGGTCAAAGACGTTGGTTGTTGGAGGAGGGTCTCTCTGGTAATCATCACACACTCCTTCATGTGGAATTCTTAGACAAGAAGCCCACAGCCTTGAAGAGAAAGATCACTTCTGACCATATATCCAGCTGGTCACCAAAAAGCTTTCTCCAAACTCAAAAGAGAACTTCACATTCTGATAGAACTGAGATACAAGCCTCAGGTAAATCGGTATATTCTGTCCAGTGAACAATTCAATCCATCCGTGTTCTTTTATAACACGAATAGTCATAAATATTTTTTTAGTAACCTATCAGAATATCTATCCTTCATAGAATATTCATAGCACCCGTACATCAACTAAAACAAAAAAACACATAAAGTAACAACCTTTTTATGTTTTCTTGTGATAAAAATACTATTTTGAGTCCAGGTTCTCAAAAAAGGATCCTGCTGTTGAAATTTAATATATTCTTTAAGAATTTTGTAACCCATAAAAACATAGGGTATTAACTTATCCCCATAGTAGAACATTTTATCACCAATACACATCACTATACATCGTTCCTAAAATATCAACATACATGGGTCACTAATTCATGCTCCGTTTTACACACTCTATATTTTAATACTAAACATTATTCCCTTGAAAAAATCAAAAGGTTTTTTTCACAACAGTCCCCAAAAATCCTGAAAACCTCTATAACTATAACTGAATAAATAAGATGACAATCATAGGTACTAATCAATCAAAATACATTGTGATCTCATTATTCAATACATAATCAATATTATGGAGCTTCTCATTATAAGTCTGAGCTTGCATAGGCAGATTCTCATCCATTGTGTTCCCTACCATCATAATCACATACTATGAACACATTCTCAGTTGTCCAACCAACTGTTCTGTGCTTTCCCCATATCAACACACTCGATCAAGTGTAAAATAACTATTAAAAATGATCTATTACCCATCATCACTAATTGTAAATTTAATTATATCACTATTCATTCCCCATGCACACGGTCCAAATATAAAGATCATTAAATGAAAAATCGCATCCAAACATCATTATGCACATTATAATGCTAAATATAATATATATGTTGTAGTAAGAAATCCACTAAATATAGTCTCAATAATAATCATCATAAATATTTTTTCCCTCATGATTCACCACTAAATCGGGTCATGATTCATGGTTCACCATCAGAGCCATGTCAATAATTTAGGTTCATTTCATCAATTATCCAATAAATCTACTTCAACCTCTAAAACATGTGATGATTTACTTCCCACTTCAAAAAAAAATATTTTAAATCCCAATGCGCACCCCAAATTTCCAAAAGATTATATAAAAAACATACTTTGATTGATGTCAAACCACCAAAATGCAATGTCGATTACCCCATCATCTATCATATCATTCCCATAACCCTACCCACATAAGGGTCATTTCCCAAAGTCATATGATCTATCCATTACCACATGAAATAACTTTATGTTTTTATTTTACTCATATTCATGCCTCAACATGAACATTAATCTTTTCATGTTCCCATAAAATAAGAATGTTATACTCAATTATTACTAATTTTTTTTGTTATATTGTTGTTATCACCCTCAAAAAGGGAATGGTTCACTTCCCACTATATTCCTACCAGTGCACCATTCATAGATCACACCATCAATCCGTTACACCATCACAGATGTGATTATCCTCCCATGCCATGATTCCCATTATAAACCAAACACCACGCCCCCTTCTTGTCATTTTATAGTCTAAAATTTATTCAATAATCCCATGACAACCAACCAAAATATTTGGTCACCAATGATGTTATTGGTAATCTTATGATTCTTATAAAATATTTGAGAAACTCAGTTCATCATTACACGTTTTTTCCATAGTTCCCACATCGTGCATGACTGGTCACCAGTTGAAAACTCTATGATGTCAAACATATCATTAAAGAGCTACCTACTCTCATAAAAAAACAATCATACACTCTCATACAACATGTGCAATTAAACATACTCACACTAAAATGTTCACAACTCATCGTATATAGGAACATGATTCT
Organism: Viscum album; assembly: GCA_963277665.1. Lineage (NCBI taxonomy): Eukaryota > Viridiplantae > Streptophyta > Magnoliopsida > Santalales > Viscaceae > Viscum > Viscum album. Next base: position 287,213,970 of record OY728131.1, read on the forward strand.
AAACCACTAACCATTCTCCAAAACATGTAAATAAATAAACTAGATAATCACTGCGTTCAATTTTTAATGAAACATCCCTCACATGAGATCAAAAAATTTAAAATCTCCCACAAACTATGGTTGTTCAATATATAGAATAATTAATCTATTCTGTAAAAATTCACTATACATATAATTACATCATAATTATCACATAAATCCTTCCCCTGATGTAATATATTAATACAAAAAGCACAAGTACTCATGGTTAATAATTAAAAAAAATCCATGGTATAGTGATTCCTATACAATATACGGAAGCACCTATTGTGCCCCAATCTTAGACTAAGGAACCTACCAATTCCTTCAATCTTCCTAACATATATGGCAGCACTATGACTATATCCTATATATGGTAGCACATTGATTTCATTGATCTCATAAAAAAATTATTTACCCAAATTTATTTTATCTAAGAAAATCACAAGTCTGTACAATAAAATTTCTCAAGTTACTATTGTATATCACAAATCATCTAAATTGTGTCCCATGAATCTCATATCCCAAGTCAATTCTAAAAAACTAATCACTTCCATCAAACCCATAGATTTAATTTTATATTATTCACATACAACATAAATCATCTCGGTGTTCCTATTTCTATGGCTACTGAATAATAACATTATAAAACACCAAATCTAGGGTTCTCATGTATATATATGAGCTCTTATATGATAACACATCATCCAACCAAAACATTGATTCTCATTAAACATATTAATATGGGACTAAGCCCTTTGGGATTATAATCAGTTTTTAAAAAACATATGTATTTATAAAAATACAACCCTACTATAAAAAATGTCAAATACAGTATATTCACTTCGTCCAGTTATGTAAAATTATACGAAGAATAGTAAATAACATATAGTTTGCTATCAATAATTTAAACATCGAAAAAAAAATTCATCCAAAATTTGTACCATAATAACCAACTATATGTCTATTTATAAGGCACCAAATACATATATAGAGATACTAGGGTGTGTTTATAACCCATAAACTAAGGCATAATACAGTCATCATCATCGATCATAAAAAAATATATCCACATGACCTAACATCCGATTAAAAGTATACTTTTCTTCAGTTAAGAAATAATCTATTAAATGTTATATATGAAAACTCTATATATGTTGTTAGTATAATTTTAAATAGTATTTATATATCCTTAGTGATATATCCCTCTTATATAACCACAAAGTTCAAAGGAATCATTTCATTACAAACATGATTCATTCACAAGTACTCTTACTAATGTTCTAAGAACTAAAAATACAATAACATATCTCTTTTCAATGTGACAAGTGAGAAAATCCAATAAATCATACATAATTAATCATGAATCTAATTTTTATCATTTTGGGAGAAAATAATACAATAAAAATAATATAAACCATGGACATCAATTCTATATCCCAATAAATGTGTACCTCCATTTATATATACTGTTCGTGATGCACCATTCTGATATACATCTCATGATCCAACACATACCTTTTTATTATATATATTATATCCCCAAATAGTATGATAAATTAATGAATCTAAAAAAATAAATGATTTCAATAACACAATAGCACTAATACCAAATTATAACATCATTCTCTTGGTCCATAACAAATGAGTGGTGCCCAAACTAATAGAGTTTATACTATACAATAGGTGTGCCTCCTCATAAGTTAGAGGATTCAATCTAGTAGTGGGGGACTTGGGTAGTATATTGGGTATAATATGAACCTATAATTGTATGTTAAATAATATATAAAATAATGTAAAAATCATATAATGTAAAAAATATCATTGTATTCCTGTGAAAAAAATAAACAACACCAAATCAGATGAAATGTTGTAGTCGGTTATATAGATCCGCATTCTTGAAAATTTAAAATAATACCAAAATCCCATAATTTTTGTCACATGTAAGGAATAAAAAAATAAAAATAATTTACAAGAGTCTGTACCACCTTCCATGATCATCAGTACATCCTAATATTCAATACCATCCTTGCTATCCTACAAAATCATAATACATCGAGCCTTTATCAAACCAAGAAACATGATCAGATAAGCCTTCTTGGATATCTATGTTCCATACAAACCCGAGACAGGTGTGCGTAAAACTCAGTCACAAACCTCAAATGTTATCCTACTCCTAAAAATTAAATCACTATATATACATGATATACTCAACTAAAGAAATAATAAAACTATGAAATAATCAATAAATAACCACAATCGGTCGTTGAATCATAAGTCAATCATGAGATCAACCTAAACCTATTTTGAATAGTGATGGGGTATATATAAGAATTTTAGACAAACATTACTACCAATATAATTTTATGGATGATTCATAGGAAAAAGTCATTGAAAATCCTATCTTGTAATCAAAAATGAATCTAATGAATATATCCATTGATTCAAACCCCAATAACCACTAAAAATAAAAGGAAATTGTCTATGGTATCATAAATAATGTCTCATGTATATCAAATTCTTTATTTAATGGAATTCTAAATGTTATTATAACTCTGACCTAAGAGAATATCCCATGATATCTAAAACATATCACATCTGACTCAATGGATCTTGTCTTACGAAATACATACCTTGTCGTATCCATATCAAATGGTAATATCCAAGGAATAATGTACCATATCAAATATATATCCCCATTTCATATCAAATGCATTACAATATATGTCATGTATAAATCCATGGATCATGTCTAAATCATTACAAAAATACTATAATTTTGATTCCAATGACTATTTCTATTGAAATAAAATCAGGAATGTTGAAAATCAAGTATGTTTGAATACCCTACCATAATTCTATGTAAATACTCCAAGCCATTCCAATAACTCTTCAAAACTAATGGTACATCCCTATTGAGAATATATTCACATAGTTAATCATATAGGTCAGTGAAAATTGTCCAACACATCCCAACTGATATCAGATAAGAAACTAGGTTACATGCATTGAATTTGAAGCATTGTTACATATGAAACCTACAATCATTTCAAATAAAATTCGAGATATATTTCAATCAAAAATTCAGTATCCTCGAAGCATATCATATGAATACCATATATCATAATACTATTGTAGTCAATTCCTTAAATACAAATTATATAATCTTTATGATTACTATTATTAATTTTTTAAATATTAATAAAATTCTTATCATGTCATGATTATTTTTTATCCTTGGAGTAATATGTGATAATTACAAAAGATTAATTTATTCCCATAATAATCATTACAGTTACCTACTATGATAATAATAGAGTAGTTGTTAAACTATTTTCATAAATATATAATATAAATATGGATTATATCAATTAATGGGAAAAAATTGATAGAGGTTTTTAGGGGTGGTTACTCATTGGACATTGTGGAACATTATCATAGTGTACACCCTATGTAAATTCCAGTGTATATGATTATGAGAACAAGACACGGATATAAGAAATCCATATTTAAATGTTTCGTTTGAAGATTCTACTTTTGTCTATGTTTATTTATATTTTTTATTTTTTATTTTAATTGATGAATATTATAATCCATGTACTTTTATATATTAATGAAAAATTAGAAGACATATGTTCACAGATAATTAGGATACTTTAGGAGAATCATGAATGATATGTCATTAATGAATAATGAGAAAAAGGATTTACCATTATGTTGTTTAATAGAAATTATTATTTATAGAACATTCATGGGAAATAAATAGCATAAATATATACATTTATAGAGTGTTTTATTTGTTGGTTAATTTTTAGAAAATTATTGAAAAATACATTGCAAACATAGGTTGATGAATCTAGATTGCAACTTGTATGGATAGAGATATCATAAAAAATTGATTTTATTATGTAAAAAGTGATTGTATGAGGATTAATGTATTTAAAACAACAAAATCATTATACATGGGTTCCTTGTCCTGATTCAATACACTAACCATGGGATTTCGGTAGCTCAACATCAATCTAATGAGAAACTGACTTAGAGGGCCACACACTATGTGTATTGTAAACCACAAATTAAATATTTAATACTATTCAATATTTAACATGTGGAATAAATATTATTTTAGAACATGGGTAAAATATTATTATATAATCTTGTGCAAAAATATTTAGTCACCAATTTTTTAGAAGAATATTTTTTAGAGTAGAATATTTAATATTTTTATTGAAAATACTTTTTATTGATTTAGTATTAAATAATTTAGTGATGTTTATTTATTTACTAAGTATAGATTTCTCAAGGTTAGAAACATATTTTAGATTAATGGATGATCAAGTTAAAAAAATTAATGAGAGATAATATATTACTATATACATATATATATTATATATTATTTGATTAAATATTAAACAACGTATTCAAGAATTAATATTTAATTAATTCTTCAGTTTTTCTTATGTAAAGAAATAATAATAATAATAATATTATTATTATTGTATATATGGGGTTTGGTGGAAATTTTTTGAAATAATAACGGCACATGTGAAATTATAATTTACAAACCCTATAAATATTTGAACTCAATTATATTATTTCCAACCCTGAGTCCATAAATTTTGTTTTGGTGTTAACAGTTGCTCTACAGAATCCTCTAATTCTCAAAAGATATCCTTTATAAGATAGATCTAAATAACTAAGAGTGTTCCTTGATAAAAAGTATTCAAATAGAACTTTTTACTGAAAAAAAGTCATGAAATTTAATCATGTTATTTGAAAATAAATTATATATGTAATTCTTGGGATTTGATTCTTCATTTATACATTTGATGAAACTTCCATTTATGATAATTTAAATTTTACTATAGTGTTTTTTTCATAAATATGTTTATATTGAATATTTTAAATTAAAATATCATAAAATATTTAATTAATTATAGGGATACAATATTCATTTAGATAATAAAATATTGATCATTCATTTGACAAGAGTAATTAGGCCATTAATTTAATGATGGAAAGAATGAATCAAATTAGATACTACATCAAAATTTGGTACATATCATCTATATCATAAATTGTATTGGGATGAAATATGGACTATAAAAATAGAAGAAAATTTCAAATTATAATCCTTTTACCAGGATAGTTTGTTAATTAAATTTTTAGTTTATCAAGTCTTTTATATTTGGATTAAAATATTTAGAAATCCAGTTTCTATTTACACATGTAAACACATGATATTCGAGCTCCCTACCCCCAATATTTTTAATTTTTTTTATTTTGATGGGGGTTATCGATGAATTAAAATATTTAGGGTAAAGGGGATGTGTATTCACTTCATTTATCCATGAATTTAAAATGGATGAACTCTTTATATAATGATACCTTCATTGAAGACTTAATATTCTTCTTAATCTTGTAATGTTTTTGTTTCTGTAATAATCACTCAATTTCTCTTACATTTGTTATATGATTTTATATTTATTCATTCATTAATTTTATTCATTGGGTTTTAAATCAATATAAGTAATGAAATTTTGTTTACACATTCTATAAATTTTCACATGAAAAACATTTCATCAATGACTAAAACGCCCAAAAGGAGTTGTTTTTCAATGTAAATGCTATAAATCTCAGTATATTTAGTCATTTATTTTGAATTAACGAGCTATTAGTATTCAGATAATATTATATATAATTTTAGTTTTTAACATGATAGAAAAAAAGTAATAAATTTTCCAATTAAAAAAACATGTGGTGTTGTGTAATATGTGAATTGTGAGAGAATGATCTAAATTTTTAATAAAAATTATGGTATAATTATTTAGTGTTGAAATAAAATCCAATAACTAAATTCATAATTAATTATAGATTGAGATATTTTATAATTTACCACCGAACGTAAGATATTATTATAACATAAATTAAACAATGGTTCTATGATTTCAAGTCATGTACCCAGTTTAGAGTGTAGTTAATTTCATCTTTATGATTAAGTTAATTCACCCATGGTTTAGGGGTCAAAAAATTTGGGGGCTATAATTAAGATAATTTTATTTTGATAGCTAATTATTAATATGTTTATAATAAAAATTATTATATCAATTCATCCTTATAAAACAATGTTCTAACAAAAATATTCTCATTGTGTTTTTCTGGTAATATATATTTATGAAAAAATAATAAATATTCATCCAAAAAACACAATATTTTTTATTACAATTTAATACATACTGGAAATTATTTTTGGTATTGATATTATGGTAAATTTAAAAGTTCCTTTGATGTATTTTTTTGTACATCCACCTTAGAGAGAGACCTAGGTCATCCACTCTAAAGAATCTAAGAATGGAACTTAAAATGTTAGTTAATGAAACCAATGAAATGGACAATAAAATTTGTTCAATTTACAGTGAGGAAAGTATATTATTCAACATAATAGATTTATTTTTTAACATTTATTTAATTATATAATTCTCGTTTTTCATTATATCTTTCCCCTTTGTAAATTTTTTTATATTTATCAGACCGTATAATCATGTATTTATTTTGTTTTTTGGTTTTATTTTATTTTATTTTTACTTTTAGTATATTTTATATTAATATATATATATATATCTGAATTTCTTCGTCAATTTAATTTCTATTTAAAATTATAGATTCTATTATTTAAAACCATCTCTTCATTGATGCATTATTTATATTCTTCAAATCATAATGGTTTTGTTTTGGAAATAAAAACTATATTTCGGTTCAATTTATACAATTATTTACAATTTCATGATTAACTAATTTAATTTAATTTTTGAGATTTTTAACTCCCTTTCTAGAACATTCCATATGTAAAACATACCAAGGATGAATAAAATACACCTACAAGAGTATCTTTTATTAGTAATTGATCTAGTTAAAACCTTCATCACTTATTTTTTTAACATACGAGACACATTAATTCAATCAATAAGAAATATGAATTGAGATTTTATCTTCAACAAAACATAATAGTAAATTGAATAATTAATAAAATAACACATGAGGTAAATAAATTTATAAACCATGAGAGTATAATCTTAATTTGTAAAATAATAAACATAGGATCAATATATAGAGTTCAAATACAGTTACAAAACTCAATTAATACACATATAAAAAAGATTCATGTTCCCAATTTTATCACTAAACATTATATATTCATTTAGATTAATCAATAAATTGGGGCATGATTTCATGTTCTGAAACTAGTCTAGGTTTTATGTTATTACATTTTTTTTCTGGTTATAATTCTTCTATGGTTTGTAGGTCAAATAATTAATGGATCAAAATAAATTGGTTTTTAATAGGAAAGGTAATGGTTTATAATTAAGTTAATATGTTTAGTAATATCATGTATTCCTTCTAAAAATTACATATAATTTTTGAACACCCACAATAATGCCTTTAAAATTTGAGATGTTGATAGGGACAAAAATATTTTCTCATGAAATAAGAGGTATTTTTTAAATACAATTCACTATAATATTCTCTTTTTATTCTCTCATAATTATACTTTCTCAATTTTTTTCGCACCATCAATTCAAAAATACTATCTTTTATATTGGGGAATATTTTTCTTTATTTCATTTCTCTTTGATTTAGGACAATAAATAATACTGGGGATCTTCTTGATCATGAAAATGAGATTGAATTCATTATTACGGATCGAATCAAGAATTTATAGTCTATGTGAAATAACAATATTAAACCAACTAGATATCTCCAATATTTCTGAAATTTTGAAATATGAAGCACATATAAAATAAATATAGAACTAGATACTATTGATTCAAATAAAAACAAAAAACATGATAGATACATTCAATTTTTGACTAAACTGGATAGTAATCATCACACAATGTTCTCTATATATCAATCTCTATAATTATACATTGAACTAAAATAAATTTTTATTTAACATATCTCAAAATATTTAGTCTTATTCAGTTCCGGTCTAAATAAAAAACACAATGAATTCAATGTGGTATAGAAAATAAAGAAACCCATAAATGTCTATAATGATCAAATAAAACATAGAGAATTCACAATATCACATGATGGATCCATAAATTATTGGGTGTATTATTTTAACCATTCTAGAATTACATGAACCATCATATCCATTATATTTATAAATGTTTCAAGGACCACTTTTATTTGGAAAGTGATCTTATTGATCAAGAGATCAAATAGAATGTCAATTTTTGAGTACTCTGAGTGAATTGATTTTTTCCTCAAGTTACCTAAATCACCAAATTGATGAAGAAATATACACTCAGAACTACTATTAAGTCCACACACATATGGAGAAAAAATGGTGGATTGTACATCAACATAATAATTGGTAGATAAAACACCAATAACTACATGGGCATATACTAAAAAGAGATTGAAAAAACATCAAATAATTAAATAATTAAATTACACATTCTACTAGAGGTGGACATCGTGTTACTTATTTTTCTGTGAAAAATGATTTAATTTATAATAGTATATATGAATCAGACACTTAGGTGAGACATACTGAATTAGATAAAATGTTATCCTAACATAGTCTTTTTAGGCCTTGGGTAATTTATAGTAAACTAAAAATCCATATTGATTATTTCAAAAAAATAATATGATAAAATATTCGTGGAAAATATTCTCTAGAAGATCTTATTAATATCATAAAAAACAATTCCCATTGAATAATTATGATATAATGGCACCCACATGATACCAATGGTGGAATTATCATTTTGGGGTGAGGTATGTATTTGAATAACAAAAGGCCCAATTTTCAACAAAAAATACAAAATACTCTGTCTTAAAAATATGGATCTCAACAACCCCATAAAATATTCAAATCCCAAGAACATACAATTCATCCAAATACTAGATATCCTAAAAATTATATATTCTAATAATTATGACCTAATAAAAAATATTCTTAATCACCGTAAGGATATGAGGAGTCTAGGTATGTAGTTGAGGGAAAAAAAGATAGAAAATATCCATATTTCCACTTCCCTTGTTGAAATGGTAAGTATGAAATAAAGAAAAATTCTTGATGAACCCACTAAAAACCACAGGGAAAATATTATTTCTATCACAATTATATTTGGGAATAAAAATGTTGAAATATATATTACTATGTACCCCTCACAATTCACATACACCCTAAAAAAATCTTCATTCAATACCAACCAGCGAGAATCTAATGTATAAATTTAATTGTATCAAATCGACTCATAATGATCCCCCTAAACTCCTTATAACTTTGATTAAAGGAGAATATAATAATAATATGTATAAAAGTGGGGATGAAAAAAGGTTTTGGATATTGTCATCTGTGTTGGGTTCATTACCAGTGACCATGAATAAATCACAAAAAATATAGAGTATAATTTTTTATAGGATTGAATACAAATATTTGATGGATAAATTATGATTTTTGGATCAAACATTGGAGTAATATATCTACATTCATCTCTATATCCATGTTGATTTCAACAAAATATAATGACCCTAGGATATTCAAAATTCTAGGAACTATAGGGGTGTTTCTATTTTATGATGCTTCATGTTGTCTGGAATCCTCAATAAATTCAATTTTACACTTTTTTATCTTCATTATATATTTTTTGAGTTGGGTCTTATCCAAGGTGTGGAAAAATTATAAAATAGGGCTATGAAAAATCTATCATGGGTCCCTCTTGGTGTACTTATTCATTTATGGGACATGATCTTTGATGTGTATCTCTACCTGATGAATAAGAATAGAAATAGGGTATGTTCTCATGATCCCATAATTTTTGTCAGACACTTCCTCAAAACTATAAATAAAAATATTAAATTTCCATGAGGTAAAAATTAATATGGATTTCCAAGATGAGTTCAAAATTTAAAATTTTAGAATCAAATAAGTACCACTGAAAATATAATTATACTTTCTTTCTCTCGCACTCTGATCTATCATGTACTGTATCAATAATTGTTGATTTTGAATCAATTATAAATAATTATAATTCCATGATTAATGATATATATAGTATTGGTTTTATTTTTATGTTTCAAAATACATTGACACATATTTCTTATGATCAAACCACATGAATTTCTGACAGTTTTTTGGATTCTTTTTATAATTATGTTCATGTTAATTTATATTAGGATGTATATTGACTTTATTGATGAATTTAATGAATTATTCACTGATTTTTATTATTCATATTCTATACCATGCCTTCATTATGCATATATTTAAATAAACATATGAGTTTCTATATAACTTCCATCAATACAAATACAACCCAGACTAGAACCAAAACCATTACAACAAAAAATAAAATAATTACACCTGTTGAATGATAAAAAATTTCATATAATTATTTATAAAAATATATTCATTAAACATAAAACAAAATTTTTATATATTTTAAGGCATAATATTAGGAAAATTGGGTGATCCTTAGTAGATAAAATTTGTATAATCCCATTTATATTCATGTATATAATTCTATTAGTGGACTTTGATAAATTGGTTATACAGCCATATAAAAGACATAGCAATATATTATTATATTTAATAAATAAATATGTGTAAATATGGATTGGTTCAAGTATAATTGATCCCATTTTTTATTTTCATTGGGTTAGCCCTATCTTGGTTGTATCGAAAAAAACAAGGACCACTGTTAAAACAAATGAATAATAGTGATTTATTTCTTATGAGATTACAAACAACCTATGAGGGATTATAGATTATAGATAAGTTAATCAATATAATTTTAAGGCCATTTACTGTTACATTTTTTGATTATATGCATGTGATAATTTTTGGGAGGATCCATTATAGTTTCTTGGATGGATTCTCTGGTTATATTTAAGTTCACATTATAGTAGGGGGGCCAAAAAATTATACTAACCATCCTATTTAAAGAAATTTATTGCTGAAGGATATCATTTGGGTACTGTAACACAGAATTCAGCATTCCAATATTCATTGTGTGTACATTTTCTAATTTACATGAGTTATAATTGTGGTATTTTTGACGAAATTGAATGTATCATTTTTTATTTGATGATTGAATCTTATGTTTGGGAAATGTGTTGCATCATAACATTGAGAAAAAATAGGGTTTTTATTTATTATAAAATTACATTTAATAGTGGATAATGGAACTATCTTATTTTATGTAGTCTCAAAACATATAATAGACTTTTATAGATATATAATTTATATTATTTTCCCATTTCTATATACTATATGTGCATCTGATGTTATGTCATTCCATAGAGACGAATATTTCTAAAGAAACATCACCAAACATTTTAGTAACATTTGTAATCAATTATAGTTTCTAGTTACAAATTATTCTTAATTCGTGTTTAATTATAATTGTTGGACATCCTTGGACAAGGTGAAAAAAAGTCTCGAAACACCACTCATCAATTAACCCCTATGGTGGGAGAGTCCATTTAAGGTTTTTTGTAACACTTCAAACATCAATAATGGAAAAAAAATAAACATATATAGTGGTGTGGTATTTCTGTGTGAATTTTGATTCATCAAGGATAATGTATTCAGAGAACATGGTGATATACCATGTGAATGGGATCACTCACACACTAGAGGGTGACACCTTGGACACTATACAACTTTAGGAAAATGTTTTGGATGAGCTTATTTATTCACTCTTAGATACACATACATGGTATGATAATTATGTTTACTATTTGGTTTCCTCTAAAATACCAAAAAATTAAAGAACAAATTGTAAAAAAATTGAAAATGGGGCCTAGGTATAATGTGTTGGATGATCCATACCTTTGGAACCTTTGTAATGACCATGTTATCCAGAGGTCTGTTTCGAATCATGAGTTTATTCCTATTATACATTTATAAAATACACATTCTAATGGGGAAAACTTTGGAACCCCAAAGATATCTAATTTTTTTTTCATAAAAAAGAGTTTCTATTATCCATTTTTTAATAATTCTCCTATGTTTTGAAATACAAGATCATGTTTCCAACACACTGGTCTCATTTCGAGGACACATGAGACACTTGAAGAAGAAATGTAATTTTTTGATATTATTTATATATGGTTAATTAAATTTAGGTTTCCATATCCTAGATATTTATGTTTCTTATATATATACATATTTTGTTTAATATATTATCATATGGGTGGAGGACAAGGCCATGAGGACTGATGAATGTCATGTTGGAATCAATTTTTTTTGGTATTGTGTTTTTGAATAACAAAGTATCACATTAGTGAACAAGGGTAAAATTATTTCAATTGTTATATGGATTAAATATTTCAACCGTATAGTGTGATACACAATTATTTTAATTTGTACCCCCTAAAAAATGTCTAAGACAATGTTCTAAATGAAGAGTTGAAACTGGTTTTATAAAATACAATGTAGATGAAGGGAATGGATTAGATAAATAGAATTTTTGTCTTATAGGATGGGCTACGTGATATCCATTTATATTTACCAATTATTTAATTTTTTGGGAAACAAATTTATTTCCTCATGGAATTCGATCCTCTATAAATTGGGTGATAATGAAGAGATATATTTAATTAACAAAAGTTGGAGAACAAAAAAATATTAAAATTAATTAGAATGAAGAGATACAATTATTTATATGATTAATCAAGGTTATACAGTTGATTAAAATTATAACGAATGGAAATATAATCTAGAAAAGGGAGTTGTATGTGGGAAAAAATTCTCATCTTTGTAGTTCATTGTTGAAGTCGATGCCCAATAATTTGTGTTCGAAATAGTTAATTCCATATGTTGTGTCTATTATTTTCCAAATGGTGTAATTATTATCACATAAGAGGACACATGAAATATAATTACAGTAAATAAAAGTAGTTAATGTACTAAATTGAGTTACTTCCCAATCATGCATTTTGTTTCATCATATTATATGATAGCAATAAAAAATTAAAACAGTAGGATATCGACAACACATTTATGTTTATATTCTTTATAATATTTAAAATATTATATTTCATGTGCATATATAATCTCATCAGTTGCAAATTATCGACAATGTAATATTTTAAATGTTGTTCAGGGAGACATTTTGGGTTAGCTTTTTTGGGTTATTCATTTTATTTTATGTGTGTGTCGTATATTATTTAAAACCCAATAAGGATATTAAAAACTAAAATATATAATTATAATTTATATTTGATACATATGGAAAAATACTAGTTAATTTTTAAAAATTCCTTGTTAGCATGATAATCATGAGAAATATTTTATTTTGAAAGGTTTATTTTTATTCAAATTGATGACATAGATGATATGATTATTTTTATTATTATAAAATCTTTTAGATATTGAACCAAATAATTTTGATATTTGTTCATGGAGATGTGGGTCATTTTTATCCACATAATGATACATGTAACGATGAATTGTGAAAATTAACCATCTCAATTGAGGGTACAATCATGTTATTTAATTTTTTCAACTTACACCAATTGTTTATGCATGAATTCATTTCCATCCTAATAACATTAATTACTATACAAAAGATAGATATGTGTTTTTACATGATATCTAAGATTTTTACATCCAATTAAAAAAATAAACAAAAAAGATTTTAATAAAAGGTGATAGATGAAATGTACAATATATTGGGTTATGGAGGTTTTGATCCTATAGTTTCACATTCACAAATTCTTAGGAGAGTGGGTATTAAAATTTAATTTCAAAATAATGTATAAATGGTTTTATGAAATAATAATAGGTATGAATAATTGTTTTACTTGACCTAAATATACTGAATAAAGGGTGGAAATATGTTCATGAAATGGTTAGCACACACAGATAGAAATAAATTGTATAATATACCCATTACGTGTTTCACTATTATTTGATTCATTATTCTCACTATATAATATTTTTATTAAATTTATGGGATAATTAAATTCATATTTATCGACATTGAATTTTTGATGAGATTATTTCATTACATATACTTGCAATATAGATTGGAATATATATATATTCATATATTATTAATATTTTTTGAAACATAAGAAATTATCCATTCTTATGGGTTCCATTTTGTACGTGTGGGAGACTTGATGAAATAAATTTTTATTGAATATTTTATTATTGTAAATGACATAATTTCCTCACATTCAATTAAATATGTTTATTCATGCAACATTTGGTATTTGGTCATTTATTTACTAATTTGATGAATAATCAGTTTTTGAGCATTTAAAGATCAATATTGAATCATGGTCATAAATATTTTTCCCTAGATTATTTTTACACAATTTTGAGAAAAATTATTATTAATTTAATGGGATGAATATTTTATTTAGATCATTATATCCAGATAATTCATTTTATTGGTCTAAATGGGTCATAAAAATAAATGTGGTCTGGACACATCAAATTGGGTACAACATCACAATTTTTGCCATATATTATACAACTAGGTATAAATTGATAAAATAATTGTACACTAAATAGAAGAACCAAATTTACGAAAAATAATAAATCTGTAAGTATAAATAGTTCACATGTTTTATATTTTAAAATTCTTATGGAATCCAGATTAAAATATTTTCAAAAATGATCCCATTAATAATTATAACCTATTATAAGATTAGTTATCCACTTATATACATGTGAATTTATATCCTTTAGAATCAACTGGACATGAATTAATATATAAAAGAAATATAGGAACAAGTTTCACAATATTTCTCTAAGAATTTCAAGAGTAAGTGATCTTAAAGTGACGATCTCTTCATCAAATCTAGTTCACCTAATACGCACTGTAATGATTGTGTTTTTTCTATAATAAAGATCCATTTCTCAAAAACATTATTCTATTAATTTCAATTAAATTATTATTAAATTTAATTCATTATTATGAAAATAATGAGTATAAATAGGATTAGGTTATGCACTATCATTTACTATTGATTTGTAAAAGGCTTTATGTTGACTACACCACTGATGGATGTGTATTTTTTTTGTAATCGATCTAACACAAATCGTATTCAATAATTAGTTTTGAATTAATGATATTACATAATTCAATTAATATGATATATTAACTTTTTTTCTATCTTAAAAAATATTTAAATAGGACAATTAACATAGAATATGTGATGTTGAGTAATATGTGATTTTTGGTATATTGATCGTAATTTAAAAACAGAAAAATATGGGATCAATTTTTTATATTAAAATAAAAACCAAAAATTTAATAACATTAATTTAATCAATATATATACTCTCTAATTTAAATGTGAACATAATATTTCTTTATAATATAAATCAATCATGTATTTTACGGTTGCAAATTTTGAATAATGTCTAGAGATTAATTCATATCATCTTTGTGGTTATGTTAATTTTTATATGGTTTGGGTGTTAGAAAATTTGGGGATCATAATTAAGTGGATTTTTATTTTAGTTATAATGATAAATATATAAGTGAAGTGGTAGTGTTAGATATATTATCCAATAAAAAAATTTCTAAAATATTGCCTCTTTTTTTATAAAAGAAATTTAAAATTGAAAAAAATACAAAATTATTCAATCATACATCTTCTTAAGTCAAAAACATAGAACACCCCCTCCTTTATTTTAGTATTTACATTTCTTATTTTATTTTAAGAATACCTTTAATATGTTTTTTTGAGGTTTTACTTAGAAAAAATCCTTTTTCATCCACTCTGCTTCACCTAAGAATGAAAAATTACACATAATTTGACAATTACCATAAAAAAGCATCTCAATCATTCTCCTCCACACCTATTATATTTGGAGAGATCAAGGAAAAAACTTATTTGATGCAATTCTCATGGAAATAAAATATGAGTAATGTATGGGTTACAATCATCCTTAATAAAAGACAATGATTCATATAGAGATGCATTGTGGATCATGGTTCATATCTATATCATTATTGGAGTGAATGTAATCAGCATTCCTATGAAATAAACAAATATTACATGTATATGTTTTAAGATTTATCCAAAAAAAAAATTCCACTCAAATGTAATTCTTTAATAGCCTGAACTAACTATAAATTATTATGTGACGATACCGAATATTGATTTGGTGTTCTCATGACAATTAATTTTTTTATTAAATTTTGTTGTACATGAAGTTATTTGTCAATGTGAATCTTTTATTTATCATTGTCTTTGAGAAAAATGATATTGAAATGCCTCACTGAAGATTTTATTGTTCAGAGAACATTCAATTGGTATCGATGTGGTCATATAATTATTTAAAATTATTTAAGGATCATTAATTTTTTTATGCAATTATTGTTAGTTTTTTTTTTGAAATGGTTTAGTTATTATTTAACACAATCCATTATATATTTCTGTTTTCATCTTCATGCATAAAAATACAACCAAAATTTGAATAATTTTTAATGATTAACATTTGAAGAACTTGTTTTTAAGTGTTAAGGTACACAACATGTTGCCCATTGATACACATTGTATATCATTGATTGATTTACTAGGAAAACAAAATGATTAAATCTGATAGTTTGAATTTACTATATGTGGTTTGTATTTAATACACCACTGGTTGACTAGGTGATCCTAGAATATCTTTATTCGGACAACACTGTGTTTCATTTGGTATATGATGTGTATTCCATTAGTCAAATATGAGTCATGTGGTCATACAAGGGACACGTAACTAGTAAAAATATAACTGGGAGCCTACATGATTCATATCCTCGGTATACACTATAGATTCTATTAATTTACATGGAAGGACCACACAACTAGATCCAAAGGATTGTGTCCACGATAGATAGTAAAGATTTATAAAATACATTTAGTGGGTCAGTACACTCCAAGTATATTTTCCATTTAAACAAAATTTAAAATTAATTTATTATATTGCATAATCCTCAGAGAAATGTCTTATACGTGTCATTTAATTATGAAAAAAATAATTGTGATTAATTATATATATATATATAATATTTAAATCTTATTTTTCATAATATTCAAAAATAAATATTTTTTCTAAGTTGTAATATTTTCATTACCCTATACTCATTAGAACATTACACAATAAATTAATAAAATATGTTAGTGCGTTATTCAATTTGAAGTACAGACCATGAAATTAGGTAATAATATTTCTATTATACATGCTAAAAGCATGAACATGTAATGAATATCATACAATATAGGTATATTAGATGGGTACTCACAGTGTTGTATCCAATTTAATGATTAGTAAATAGTCATTTTGAATTTTTTTATTTAATTTGATTAAAATTGTGACTAATGATGATAACAAGAAATATGGGATAAAAATTAAACTAAAATAATTGATTAATGAAATAAGATAATTTATTGATTTGTGCATAATTTATCTTAAAAAATATGGACTGGGAATGAATGATTGATTTTTAAATGCATATGTTTTTTCTAGTATATGGAAGATCATGATCATAGTGATTAACATTTTACATTATTGGTTCCTATTAATTTATTATATAATTTAATTAACGGAATGTGTATATCATCCTTCAACTCATTATTTATTGTCTCGTATGATCTTGGTTTCATATTATGTAATCACCTGTAACAAATTTAATGGTTCCTTTCACCTACGTGTTAGTAAAAGCTTATGTAATGGATGGTACTCCAAGGAGAGTGAATTTCATTCACTTATGGATCTGAGTATAAAACAATTTAAGAGATATATAGCACGGATTGATTTATATCATTACCACTACACCAGAGACAGTTTATTGTATTTTCTCCTTGGTTTATGGTATGTTTATCATCCACTAGATAAAGTAACCATTATAAATGGACTTGGATCTTAGCAATCATATAATTTTTTTATATCATGCTTTATGGTCAATTTCATTAATATTTTCATTTCACGATCACATAGACTAATGAATTAATAAGAATTTTAGATAAAGCATATTTTTTTGGATTGTTTGTAAACATTATCTTAGACATGTTTAATCACTTTAATATGTCCAAATTATATTAACAAGTATGTAATATAGATATAATTACCTATTTATGCCTGAAGATAAAAATCTCAAAATGATTTATATTATGTACATATAGGATTCCACAATGTAGTTAGGAATCAACTAAGAACTCATAGTCCCTAACCATCCTCCATTGGGGTGATTTCAATTATTAATGAATTTTTATTAATTTGTTTGGGGTTTAAATTATATAGTTTTCATAATGGATTGGTCACCACCCCATGGAATAGTATAACTAGTGAGAAAAGTGTTTAAGAATCCCATATTAAATGTTTTTTTCATTGGGGATTCAACTCCAAAAATCAAGGAACCACATGTTAGTGTATCTGGTTTATTACAACAACCTAAATACCTTTGAATATCCTAAAAACCATTATCTGGGTTATGAGAAAGAGAACAGGGATCATTGACAATAGAATATCCATGAATATGGGATAATATGAAGACAATAACATGGGCTACTGGGTTATGAAAAAATACTCAGAGAATAATAAATGTAAAATTGACTATATAATTTTATAAATCAGCTAAAGTACTTAAATTAATTTTTTATTATTACGTTAAACTATAATACTCATGAACATAAACATATCACTGTTAAAAATACCTGAAAAGGTTAATATTCTCACTGACAAATATTTATTAAAATGGGAAAGGTTATTAAATGTTATTATATATCATGAACAAAAAATATATTTCCCAGTCAATGAATTTCTTAAATACCCAATCCAAGATGCTGGTGGGGAAGAATTATCTCAGCGTGAGACAAATTTGGTTAATTCCACATATTTCCAATGTTTTATTCTATAATCAAAATCAAATGATCTTCTAATGAAATAAGGGAATAAATATTCATATAACCTTATTTCACACCTTCATGATCTCTATAATGTTAAGGGGAGTCAAGAGTGAAATTAGATATCTAAATCATTTTTCGTGTGAAATTTTGGATATTCAACAACAAATGTTCCCAATGTTGTCATGATTATTGGATATATAGAGTTCTTATTCATTAAAACCATTAAAATCACTAATAATATATACATTTATATCATCATTTATTCTCAAATTAAATCATTATCTTTTTTTACTGTTATTTAAAACATGATAAATAGTGAGAATCCCTGTTTAGACCCTTATACTCTCATTCGCCATATTTTAAAGGAATTCATCAAAAAACCATATTCATTATATTTTATAAGAAATAGAAAAAACAAAATTTGAAAAATTAGCAGACTAATAGTAAATCTCCCAAACATAATCTTTCATTGAAAAATAATATAAAATTGATGTAATTAATTAAGCAATAAGTTTTTCTAAATGAAAGTTATGCCATAGTAAGAAAACCTAGACCCAAAAACATTGGGAATCTATAGGTGCATTCGTTATCGAGTTTAATATTTATATATATATACACATTGGATATTAGATACTAATACTGGTTCTAATATATCTAACAAAATGTAAGAACCAAGCATATTTTATCATAATTCAACAGGTGAGGAGGATCTCTGTGCATCCAAAAGAGGAAGACATACTACTTTGGATATAAGAGACTACAACATTATGTTGATAATTTCAATTTTTTTGTTTTTAAATAACATTTGTGTTATTATATTTGAATTAAATAATATCATCTATATTTATTTCCTTACGATGGATGAATTTAATTTTCAACTTCTGAAATGATGAATGAATCATTTAGAATGACAATTTTTTTTGTAGTATGGACCGAGTATTTAATTTTCTTTTTTTATTAATGTACGAAAACCAATTGTTAGAAATAGATAAAAAATCATTTTTCCATGAATCATATAACCCCAAGATATGGAATCAAAAAATTTCATATCTGATTTATATGCATTTAAAAAATATTTATCATGATTTTTTATTTTAAATCTTTTTAGAAATGACTAATTAAAATATTTTATGAATATTTTGAAGTAATAATGACCATACCAATATTATATGTAAACGGTAGAATTTATATAGTTCTTCAGGGAATATTACACACTCATGTGCATGGTTCTTTTCTAGTATAAGTTGGTCGTGGATATTCATACATAATAACTTTAACAGATGACTTCAGTCATCATTGTTATATACATAATGATGTATATATATGATTCGTTTTAGAATGTCTAAGAATTCAAGAATTTAGCAGTGAATCAAATTGGAAGAATCATAATGTATCTATGATTTGATTAATATACTAAATATCGTAACCAATAGTTTATCGACTATCTATAAGAGTTTTAGATATTTTTGTCAACTCACTACACCTTCTATACAATTTTGTAGTGATATTAGTTAATGGAAGAACCATAATCTAAATAAAATTGTGATTTTGATGATGAGTCCTATAGAATTATTAATTAAATTTTAGGGATATTCAACGGAAGTTGTATCACACATTCTATACTAAGTTCCAAATTACATAGAAAATATAATACCATATGAGTAATTTTATTGAAGGAAATAAATATTGTTAA
Source organism: Viscum album (assembly GCA_963277665.1). Classification (NCBI taxonomy): domain Eukaryota; kingdom Viridiplantae; phylum Streptophyta; class Magnoliopsida; order Santalales; family Viscaceae; genus Viscum; species Viscum album. Next base: position 287,234,554 of record OY728131.1, read on the forward strand.
ACAATCATGTATAGGGTAGGATGGAAACCTTGGAAAAAAACTTGTATCATTATAGGGAATCTGATGGAAACAAGAATATACTACTAATAGAAACCCATAGAAAAAATGTAAATGTCATAATACAATATTTATTTCATGATAGGTAAAATATCATGAAAGAGGTTATTGGGAGAATTATTGTCTTTTATGATGGTTATTCATTAGAAACAGAGGAGTTGATATATGAATATATTCTGTAGGAACCCAAGGAAGAATTTTTTTCTAAAACACATGTACTATATAGAAGTACCATGGTGGTATGAGAATATGAATGATATACTTTCATATTCACATAACATGGTGACTCATTATTGATTTAAAATAAAGAAAATTGATCCAAAAAAGAGTGCATAAAGAGATCATAAGTTATATGATAGAAAGAACATATAAATTTTTAGATGTATTCCATATATCATAACTAGGTTTTTGTTCTTGTTGATCATTAAGTTGATGTAAAATTTGATAGGCATAAATGGCTATTGAAGAGAAGCTGGACATGGAGGGTAATGTAAATACCCGAAAAGAATAGAAACTTTTTAAAAGGATAAAATAGTGTATGGGAATTGAGTTTGATGAAAACATTTCAGTTGTTTCCATATAAAAACCAATTATAACACTACTTATAATAATGTATAACCATGAATACAAAACATTGATGACAATCATTAAAGAGACAATCTGTAATGGGAACCATTATAAAGATATCATTATGACATAACCAGAAGGGTTTGCTACTCTAATTAATGTCAAAAGGGTTTTCAAGATGCATATGTCCTTCTGTAGATTGATGAAATGATCCTTTTCATAGAACATTTATTTTAATTTAATAATAAAATAATTTGGTTTCATTAATTAACAATAGGATCTATGTGTTTACATGTTGTCTTGTGAGTGTTTATTTTATTATCCTAGTAGTATATATCGATGGAATAATACTTATTAGAAATGTTATTGTAATCATAAAATCAATTATTTTTTTATGATTTGCATAACTAAAAAGGTCTGAGGTGATGCAACCAAAATTATTCAGAAGATCATAATTCAGGATAAGGTAGACAAGTTTCATGGGCTCATTCATGATATATATTTTTAAAATATTTTAAAAGTATTCATTGCTGATTGATCCAATAGATAACTAGTTCCAATGTAACGTGGTACACACACATCCAAGAAAATTAATCCTCAACCTCAAATGTTATGTTAGATAATGTTTAATATCATATACAATTAAAATATATGATCAATATTATATTCCTTTATATGTACTAGGATTGATGTTTCCTATTCCCTAAGCATGGTAAGGTGATATGATGATTATCCCATGGAACAACATTAAATTTATGTCTATCATTTTTTATATGAATTTAAATAAGGATATTTTAGTTTTTTTAGGATTTCTATGAGGTGTTTTTCATTAAGTGTTATACTAATTATATATTTTAAACCTATCTAAATTATCTTATAACAAAATTATGGTTTTACATTAGTGTTAACCAAAGATTTGTGAACTAGAAAATGTTCAAAGAAGAAATTTTTTCCTACTTATATAAATAAAAATAATAATTTAGAATATTTTCATGATTATCAAAAAATATATATGATATAAAATATTGTTTAATCTAATGATGTGGTACCTATAATTAAATACCATATCAAATTATACTCTGATAATTCTATAGTAGTGGCTCATTAAATGGATCCAAGGTAAAAAAATTTAAAAATAAAAAACATTAGATGATTCATATCATAAGGTAAATATCTCATAGAAATGAATATATGGTCAGAAGATATCACATGATGGATCATACGGTTTACCCCTTGACTAAATCCTTATCATAGAAATATCATGAGCATCACATAACAACTAATATATTAATATTTTATTAGTAGTTTTATCTATTACATTTGGGAGTCTGTCTAAGCTAATTGCCTAACAAAAACATACATGTACATTATAATTACCCTTATTCATTTTTTTAATTATTATAAACATATTATCACATCATGATTATTATTTAATTTTGATATAGTATGTGATAATTTCTTATGTGTAATTGACACACTGAACGATCATGGTACTTCCACACTGTGACTATAATCTAGATGATTCCTGAAAATATAGTTAAATATATATTTTATAGATGGATAATATTTTTTTAATGTTTAAAATTGATATAATCTAAAAGTTTTGGATATAAATTACTTTGGTGAATTTTCCCATGGTGTACACCCTTAGTAATTATTAACTACTGAGATTAAAAGAACACATCACACCCAAAAAAAATCAATGTTTATATGTGTTAGTTGATGCTCCTAAATTCATATGTGTGAATTATTTCTTTTTAATTTGTTATTATTAATGAATATTATTATTTACATACTTTTATTTATTGAATAAAATCACGATGACATGTGTTTTCTTCAATGCAGGATATGATTGGTTTTTTCATGGTTTGTATTAAATTAATAAATAATATGAGAAATTATTGTACATTCTATACTATGAATGGATTTGATATCTCTGGAATTTAGATGGTAATTATCAAACCAAAATAAATACATAACTATTATATTATAGGAGTAGTTGTATTTCTATAATGTTAATAATAGAGACATCCAGAACATATGTTTATTACACTAGTATGAAAACTACTAAATTAGAGTTATAATGATTAAGGGGTTTTATTACATTTTAAACATTCAGATGATTATTTATATTGTTATAATAATAATAATTACTTTCTCTATGGGTGACTTAGTCTATTTTTAGGCTCGAACCACAGACTTTGGGATTATTAACCTAATTCCATTGAGAAAGGGGCCTATAGGTTGACATAATAATTGTACCCATAACATTATTTTAATACTAAATATTATTTATTATTTAAAAGGTTTATAATACTAGTCTATTACATGGTTTACTAATTGTTTATTTTGTGTTGATTGTATATATATTTTCACATGCTATTCCAGAGAATACATTATGAGAAGAATATTTAATAAATAAATATTTTTATTTATTTTTTTAATATAATTTTTATTTTTTATTTTTAGGAAATAATATAATGGTATATATATATTTAATAAATTCACATTATACAATGGAAAATAAATATTATAAATTAATAAAGGATTTATTTTAATGGTCCTGTAAAAATAAAATCTATATATTAAATATTATTTCAATAAATTATAAACAATTTATTGAATAAATAATATTTAATGAATTCACTAGTTTTTCACTTTATCGGATATAATAATATTAATAATTATAATAAGGGGATGGGTTTTTATCTTCATTAATTAAATACTGACGTTTCATGTGGAAATATTACTTGATAAACCTTGAACTATTTAAAGACAATTATATTATTTCCAACCATGATGAAATTAGTTTTTTTGTCTGTGAGCATAATGAATCTGAGTAATCTTTTCAAGGACTAGATTATATATCTCTAAGAACACTCTCATGAATTAAGTGAGATATTCCTCCCCACCCCTCTTAATTATATAGTTATGAAAGATAATCCTTCTTGTATGTGATACTTGTGGTGATAACGATAAATAGTATAAGTGTTAGGATTTTATATGCTATCATGTAAATATTCCTACAAGAGTTCTCAAATGATGATATTCATAGTGTGGATTAATAAAGGAGGTATTATATACATGTTTAATTATATGGGAATGATAACAAGTGCATGGTTGAATAATTAATATATCATTTGTTGTTAGTATATTAAAAAATCAATATACGAAGAAGAAATAAATGGGGAGATGATGATGACAAAGTCATTGGATTTTCTACTTGATAATATATCCTTTTAAGTCCCTAGGTTTATTGAGGTACTTTAATTCATATGTGAAATTAATTTTAGAATATTATCTTGTATTATTTAGGTCGATATGAATGAGATATAGTGGAAGTATTTAACTACAACAGTTTTTGAACTGGTCAAGTAGCTTAACGAACATTTTAAATGTCATTGATGATTTGAAATGTTATTTACAACATTGCTGAGAAGTTATGATTCATTTTTATAGTAATATGTAGTAATATATTATTTCATAATTATCATTATAATGACTATGAAAATATTTATTTTCATGATGAAATAAACATTGGTTGCGAAAGTATTATGAATTCCACTAAAATAGTATTTTCCATGATGATTGTTTTAGAAGATGATATTCATAAATAATTTTTAGAATACATATATTTATTTGATTACCATGTAAAAATAAATTTATTACATGAGGAATTTATGAGGATTTTTAAATTTTGAATTATATTTGGGAATGGATTTTTATGATAAACCCTATAGTTATTATTAATCTAAGTGTTTTTTGAGTTGTTCTTGTATAAAAAATATGGTGAACTTGTTGAAACCAAGGACCCAACTCAGCCACATGTTGCTGATAGGTGGTCAACCGCATGGGAGGAATGTCAACATAGCCATCCATATGAAAAAGTCAGGTAGGTTAGTACACATAACACCGACCTGGAGCTCAAAAAGATGTATGTTGTTAACACAAAAAACCGGGATAATGGATGCACCATGTGGGAGATAAGGATTAATAAGGATTGTAGAATTTTTGGTTTGAAGTAGCGGAAATAACATAACCCTGTTACTCATAGATGACTAATAGTGGTAACACCATCCCTTATAATGTTGAGGGAACTAACATAAAGGATATATTTGTGGATCTCTCTATGAATTATACAGTTCACCGATTTCAAAAAGAAACATATATAATGGCTTCTGTATGTTCATGGGAATTTGATACTTCTAATTGACTATGATATCATAATATACCTTTTGTACATTTCTGGATTTTATAGAAAATGGGTTTTCATGTTGAGTAACTGCCTACAAAATCAAACATTTTGAGAGAAATTTTCAATCATTAAATGAAATTATAAATTAGAAATTGTAAACATTAACATACCAAGAACAATTATTTTTTATGAGTCGTTGATTTTAGTTGTGGGTATTATGTAAAAAATGTTGTTATAAAGTACATATATAAAATCCTCAGTGAATTTTGTCTATAGTGGAATGCATCATGCGATAAAGGCTATGATTCAACAATAGGGATTCCATTCGACTGAGAAATATAGGAAGAGGATTACTTATATTATATGGGGAATCTCCAATGAAATATTTATCTGAATATACTATAATAATTATTATTATATGTTTAAAAAAATCACATAACAAGGATGTTATGTTATGAATACTCTATGGGAAAAAAAATACGTGAAATTGAGTTATGAAACATATGTGGAGTAGTAAACTAAATAAATATACAAAAACATTATTTAAGTTAAATATAATTTACATTATTTATTATGTGAGGGTTAATATTCAAATATGAGGTGGGATGTATGTGAAGTGGAATTCTTTTGGGGAAGAGTAGTATGTTATTATTCAATGTTACATGAAATTGATTGGAATACAATATTTTCTAATATTATCATATGTTAATAATATATGATGATGATAATTAGAACATGGTTGTATATTTAGTCTAATTTTACTTATTAATTTCGGGACAAGTGATTATCAAGAGTAAAAGATTTTATTTATCTCCAGTTCAGATCACAATTCTCTTTTTTTTCACAATGGATATATATTTTGAAATTTAAGAATATGATATATGAAGTAATTTTTATATGAGGAACTATAAATATGAATTACCATTAGAATTATATTTTTCTGTTATTCAATAATTATGTTTCATCATAATATATATTATTTGAATGAATTTTAAAACTATAAATCTAATTTCCTAACATTATTATAGGAAATGCAAGGGAAGTAAACCAAAAGAACATAATAAGTCATGTATAATTTCATATAGTTATACAATATGTATGGAAAGTATTTAAAATGAAGTACGAGAAATATTTTGGGGAGATCTAATGTAGGTTCAGTTGGAACTAGTTGAGAAGAACATACAATACTCTTGAATGCATTGATTATTAATGTTTTTAAATCTGATGATTATGAAGGACACTATACATCACTACATAAACATGATAGGTTATATTAAATAAAAAATATATTTATAAGGTAATACTATCATATAATTTGTTTTAGTAATAATATATGAACTATATAATTAAATATCTGGTGTAATGGAGTTTTTGGAAAAACAATATAATTCCAGCATTCTTAATAAGATCGGGAAGTTGTACACCAACGGTGAAGAGCTAATATTCATGGGGGAGTAATATCACCCTAAATAGGTTAGGTGGATATCTACTATAATATCATCACTAATAATAAGTAGAAGATTCTTATTAAGGTGTTTAACTAGTTGATGATGATTCCCAAGTCTAGGGTGTATAACCAGACAAGAATAATAAGAGAATACAATTGAGGTGTCTAACCAAAATAGTATAATGAATTTGTTCATGGGGTGTAGAATTTGGTTCAACTATAGGGTTGATTACTGGTGCATATAACTAGTTTATACCTTATCCATTATAGTCATTGAATAATTCTTATTAGAGAATCTATGGTCGAGTGTCTATAAAACACGGCTCGGAGAATGACTTTTCACTGATCCATGTAAATAATATAAATTTTACTCCCTCTCATTATTTATGAATACAAAGAGAGACAATGATATATCATTTATTAAATTAAAAAGTCTACCACTTTCCATTGGTTTATTTAAAAGAAATGAATTCTTAAAATTTATACCACTAATTTACACCCCCCGTCCTCCACATTTATGGTCAATCTAGCTTGGGGGGTCTACATGAGGTATAAAAGGGTTTGTCCACTGTAAATATCCATGAATGATTATAATACCTGGAGAACATTAAATAATTAATAAATTGGGAATATCTATCATTATATGGAAAAAATTATCACAAGTTGATGAATAATATTCTTCCATATCCCCACCCATTTTACCTAGATGTGATTGATATTATAAAAATTTGGTTTCTAACCACTACTAAAGCTGCAATTATGAAACAAGATGATAAAATAAATTTATAGATGAATAGGATGTCTCTGAATTCTTTATTGACATATATAATAGATAAGTTCCACCTATATTTCATTAGTATCAATACTTCACCTGAATCCAAATAAAAAATAGATAAATTAATATGATGAGAATTTTATATTCAAATATATCGATCCTAAAACTTTGAATAGTGCGTTATTTGATATAAAAATTAAAAATGATAAAAAATTAATGAAGGATATCATCAGAAAAATTCATGGATTAAAAGAGGATCTATTAGGCTCTATCATTTTCATGAAATTGATGATAAATTTTTTAGATATGATCGGATTTAAAATATATACTCTATAAGAATGGAAATATTTTATAATGGTTGATTTATACAAAATATTCAATTCTTATGAGACGAGGAAAAGTTCAACAATTTGAAGGATTTAAAAATATAAAATTGGAATTGAATTGATGAGAAATGAAGAATTTGAGGAAAAATAGTCTCTACAATAAAGTGATTAAATAGTTTTGGAGATGAATATCTTAGGGAAATCATATCCCTTATATCTATAGGATTTTTAAATGTTTATTTTAAAAATGGTATGAAATCACAAATCTGTTGGAATTGTGATGGATTTGGAAACTTTTTGTGACTATCCAAATGATAATACAATTGAATCTCAATATGACGAGTAAGATGATAATTTATAAAAAAAATAGATATATTAAGAATAAAAACCACTATTTCATTTGTATGAAGAGATATTTGATTGAAAAACATGAAAAAGTTGATACATAGTGATGAAATTATTCAAATGATTATGTTAATTTACCTAATATTCATGACACATACAATAATTAAACACGTAATAACAATGATGGAGGAGAACAGATAGATCTACAATGTTAGTTCAATGGTGAGACGAATACATGTATTTAGAAGACAATAATTCTATAAAAAGAAAATGAGATATTATTAATGGAGATGAATTTTTTTCCTAAAATAGAGGTTGAACAGATCAAGAATGAAAAATCATAAATTTTTTATATCAAGATGCATAAGTATAGTAAAGTTAAAAATGATTATATGTTTTCATGATGGGAATTACTAAATAAGGATAGATGAACATGTGATGACTAAGTCAATGAAATTTTACATACAAAATGATATGAATAAAAATAGGGAACACTATAGTATGATTGTTGAACGTAAAAGAGATTATTCCAGGATCATTATTATGAATGTGTCATGTAGAAAAGGTTCACATTATCAATAAATGATTCAAAAAAGATATTACATCACTAATAGTGAAAGTGAATCTGTCTTGAACAATAAATATAGATAAAGGAATTCTATCAAATAATATTATTAATAAAAGATTATAAGTAGACCATTATTCCCTAAGTAAAATTATTCCACATATAAAAGAAAATGGAATCATTAATTTATTAAGATGGTTTATTATAAAATTATACCATTTTATAGGTTTATTTTATTTTTATTGACAATATAGTTACAAGGACTACACTTTCTGGTAAAAAAATTCCATTTTTATGAAACTAATATGAACCCAGGGATATTCAATGTGAATAAATAGAAAATATTATAATAGAAATAATGTAGGGACCAAAAATAGATCCAAGAAACCAATATTTTTTTTAAAATGCTTAGAATAACTATGTGAGTAGATTCCGATTAAAAGGGAATATAGGTTATATATTCCAAACCCAAATACCTAGAGAGTTTCGCTATAATATGAATGTCATTAAATCATAACTGTAAAAGGATATTAATTCTTGTACATCTAATATGAAAAATGAGATGCCCAAAAATGGTGAACATATAATGATGGATTGTTTTATAGGTCGGCTAGATCAACAGAATTGACTAAACAAATGGAGAAATCACAAATGGATGATAAAATTAACGGTAAATATGTGATCTCAAAGTCATAGATGGAATGTAATAATATTTAATAAACTATTAGTGATCTATATATTAAAATTATATTTTTTTTTGAAAATTGTGGAAAATTGTGAATGTGATGAATACTTTCATGATAGTCCTTCCATCTCGATAAGAGACTATGAAGAATATGAATAGAGAAAAATAAAAATATATTTTCATGATATATTATATGGAAAACACTACCCTGCTTGAGGAAGTTGTATGTGATATGAAGATAAACATGAAAGTGGTGAAATAATATAATAGGAAGAAATAAACATCACAATTTGAGATTATAAGAATAATGAATAACAAAATTTTAAGAGAAGGCTCTCATCATCGATGCTATTTCTACGTAATACATGAGTCCCACATTATTTCATAATATATATGATTTTATACTATCTTTTTTGGAATCAAATGATATATATGGTTCACTTTAGGGGAAGAGTATATGAGGTAAAGATGTTAAATATTATGTATACTATTAATGTGTAACATTTTGAAAACCCTAAAAAATACGATGAATAAAAATAAACAATATATCCCTATTCTAAATTAGTTTATAACTATTATCATGGGGGGTTTATTTGGTGAAAATAGTGTCAAGTTATATCTCTTTGAACATGATTTTTTATATGTTTGGAGAGATATGTGTAGGTAGAAATGCATTTCTTGTTTTTATTGTTTGATTATCCTCTAAACATAAATATGTTATCCATATGACTTTTATTTGAAATTTCCATTATATGTGGCCAAAATTGATTATCATGGTTAAAAAATTATGTTTTCACCTATGGGGATACCACAAAAAAATAAAATTATCTAATTAAAGAATCATTGGAAATTAAATAAATATTATTTCCTCCTTCTATAAAAAGTGGTTATGGATGAGGCATTATATTTTTAATTAGAAGATGATGTCCGAAATAAATTTAAAATAAACTTATGAGTCAAAAAACTTATAGTTCATTTTCATTTATTTTCAATATGGGGGAGAAAATAATGTCTTTATAATGTAAATATGTAATGAAACGAAATTTTAAGGGGTAGATTGGAGGGAATATGTTAATGGGTAAAGAATAAATTTCATATTAGTGGTATATTATAATGAAAATATATGAGGAAGAAATACATAAAGATATGTATATTTTTCATGAAATGTATTTCGTCTTGGTAATGTATCCATATATGTAAATATGATTATTGAGGTATTTTCATTACTATGGAACTAGAAATTGAGTGTTCTATATTTAAGCACTATTGTAGAAATGTTTTGCAACATAGTGGTAATATATAAATGTGGTAATTGTTCGACCGAAAATTAAACTAAAAGGCATGATTCAATGATGTTAAATATTTGAAGTATTTTAAAATAAATTTATTACGGGTTGGGAAGAATTTTTAGTGGATCATTCAATGTAAAATTATTTCGTGAGTTGGATTATAAAGACAAAGGAAATATTTATCTTCGTGAAGAAATACACATTATTTTTTAAAGGACATTGATGACCATGAAAATATTATTTTCCATGATGATTGGTTGGGATGATGATTTATATTATTAACTTTGATAAGAATTTGAAATATTTTATTTCAATGTAAAAATAAACTAGTTACAAGTAGTATTGATGAAGATTTTAATATTGAGAATTGTATTCGAAAGATGGTTGGTATTATAAATTATACACTCATAACTTCATTAAGTGTTTTTATGTATTAATGATAATAAATATGGAAAACCCATGGGCAATAAAAAACCCACATCTACCACATGTGGGACCATGGAGATCATCCAAATCGAAGGCAGGTTGGTCTAGCCAACCTCTAGTGGTAGTTGGGAAGGAATAACACCCATAGGATGTTCAATAATGATTAAATCATGATCAAAATGAAAACTATAATTGTGGAAAAACTGTCATAATAGTAATATGACATATGGTGTTGGATTTAGACAATACTATTGGTGGCTAGGTGCAAACCATATTACCAGTAGTTGACCAAAAAAAGGAATATTTTCCAATATTACGAAGAGGGAGAAAATGTGGAGGATAAATTTGGGAATCAATATTTACTAGATATTTTTCACCATATTAAAAGGACCCAAATATTATGGTGGATATCAAATCATGTGAATTTGATCCATCCTATTAATTTCAATATTATATTTACCTTTCATTTCATGAAGGCATTTAAAATTTAATGGATTGTACTTAGAGTGATCATGTATGTTCTGAAACTCAATATGGGGTCATATAAACCTCAAAATTAGTCTAAAAATTGACTATGTATAAATTTACACAAATCCTGAAATAAAACATTGTTAAAGATAACATTATATGATATGTAGACAATATTAAAATTATAATGTAACTAAGTAAATACAAAAAAATATTTTACAAGTGAAATCTTAGCTAAATGTTTGTAGAAATCCATACTGTGCTCTATTAATAAATTTTTTATACAGCGAAAACCCATAATGATTATTCGATGATGTATATAGTAATGGTACAATGTATTATTTACTTGATCATGCTGCAATAATTACCTTTCTATGTAAAAAAGTTATATTCCAATGATTATATGAAGTGAAGACACTATGTGAAAAAATTCCAACTGATTGAATTATGCATGAAATCAATAATTTTTATTCCTATAATTATATGTGGAAATTATTAAATATAATAGTATAAATCCAATGTAATAGATGAAGGGATGTTCTATTTTTTGATAGAGAATATATATTTTTTAACGTTACAAACAATTTAATAGAATACCACATTTTCAGGATTGTCATGTGTAAATCACATGTTATGGACAAAATAAATACATGGTTAACCCATGGGTATGTAGCTTCATTATAATTTTTAAATATTGTTTATCAATATGAAAAAAATTATTTTTATCTAGTTGAGACCCACAATGAATGTTGTACTTTTTTCAATTGGCACAATATTTTATACTAAATAATGCACTATATAAATTCTATGCTACGTGAGGTTACATAAAGATGAATTGATATTTTAGATAGTCATTTCTATAATTTCATAATGAATTTTATAATACTATATATTAACATATTATTATTTAAAATTGAATATTTTATTTTTTATCATGATGTAAGTGAAGAAACAACATTCAATATATAATATATTCAATGCTAGATCCATATAATGTGTATGTGAATTTCATTAAGAACAATATGAGAAATATTTATTAGATAAGTAAAATATCTCCACAAATCTCCAATCACGAAGTCCATTAATTACCATGATTCAATAAGGGTTCTAAATTCAAAAACATCAATATTACTAGGGATAAAGATACATCATTGTATCAAGAATATAGAAATTACTAGATCTAAAAGATATTTATAGGAGAATAAATTAATATCCATGAATTTAGTAAGATGATAATAAATAGTTCATTCCATGTATAATTGAAATGGGTTTCAATGCCAATGTTCTTATTCCAATAAGATCATGATTATATTAAAGCTTAAAAATAGAATAGAATATAATATATTCTTGTAGATTAAGATTACATTAAATAAGGAAGATAAATTTTCATTATAGGATAATCAATGGGGAATATAAACAGCTTCTGACTAGGGTGACAAACTAGTTTCTAGATAGACATGAGGCTACAGTGTCTAACTAGTCTAGTAGAAGTATAGAAAATTATTGTGGTTTCTATAAAAATAATGAAGAAGAGTTTTATGTTCTGTTGTAGAACTAGGATTAACTGGATGGTAAAATATTGAAGTGTTTAAAATGTTTTTACCTATTCAATTGTAATTTATAATAAAATTTCGATTATGAATCAATTCAATGGTGTATAACCAGTTTGGAAAGGGCTAGGTATTTATAACTAACTTTGTAAATACAATGTGTTGTAATCTCACTTATTATTTTTTCATATGGGGTATGATTTTGAGACATCAATAAAAGTATCATGATTTTTAAAAAGTTTAAGAGGATTAATTAAAATAAATAAATTTGTAATATTTTCAAAAAATTATTCACCATATGTTCAGTTGTCAATCGGATCTGTTGTTATACTATTAACATCAAAGTGTTTGTTCCCAATGTATATATAAAATGAATTTCTATACATGTATAATCATAACTGAATAAATTTGTAAGGTGTTACAATAATATATGGAATAAAATAACATTTTTAGATGAATAATATGATTCCCTAACTACAAGAGCATGGCCTAAATTTAGTGTTTCACGAAACCAGGAAGTAAATCTAGGAAAAATTGAGATCTAACTATGAAGGTAACATAAAATTCATAGAATACAAAATGAACATTTACATGAGTTAGTTTGGGTTCATAAAAATAAATGATGATGAAAATATTGATGTCTACTTCCATATATTTATTGAGATAGTATAAAAAATTTAGGATTTAGTGAGAATATAGACGGGACATTCATTTTCATAAAATTTATGAGGAATTAAACATATTTGACTCATAAAAAAATATTTACTCTAGAATAATGAGATGACCTAACGCTAGATGAGATAATTTTTTTTCATATTAAGAAAACTACAACCATTAAAAATACGGAAAAAATTAAATGATATTTGATAAAGTGTAAAAATACAAATTAAAGGAAAAAAGAAGATGTAGAATAATGTTCCTTATATGATGAGGGTTATAATAGTCTTATTGAAATAACTTCTCATATATTCTGTGAATTTATATATGATAAGTAAAAAATAAGATACTGATAATTAGAAAAAATTTATAACTATGATGTTTTTGGAAACTTTTCCCATTAATATAAATTAATAGTTTGACTAAATCTGAATCTGATGAAGAATATTTATATTTAATAAATTTGGAAATGAAAAAGTTGAAAAATAATCATTTTAGAAGTTGGAAGTGAAATTTTTATTATCAAATGTAAGAAATCAATTTCAAGTTCTTGTATATATCGAAAAAATGTAGTTAACTTTTTTATAAAGTAAAATAAAATTACAATTAGTTAATAATTTATGATGATCAAGAAGAAACCATAAAGAAAGAATATAATTTGAAAGGGGAATTTGATGTAAATCTTGAGAATATATAAAATCTATGAAAATAAATGAATACATTGATGGTGTATAATAATAAACGTTATATTGAAAATGAAAAGTTAATAAAGAAATAAGAATATCAGTTGATGAGATCAAGAAGCAAATGCTTATAAAACATGAATATGAAACTATTATATGTTCTAATGAGGAGATGGTGGCTATACAATATGAAGACCAAGGATGAAATAATCAATTTTTCTTCATGTTAAAAATGATATTAATAAAATCATTTAATAGTATAGTGAGTCTATTTAACATTGTTTAATGTCCTCCCATTTAACTGAGATGAAGGGTTCCAATATACAATGTATCTCTAATCCAAAAAGAACTTCAAATTAGATATGCTATCACAAAATTTGGAGGTGATTATTTCTATAAAAACAAGAGAGTGGAATTAAATAATATAAAATGATGAAACAATGTTTTTGGGTTGTCATTTACCTAGGAAATGAAGGCCACTTTATAAAAATAAAAATCATCAATTTTTAGGCAAGTATATCAATAAAATAAAAGATCACAATTCAATGTATTTTACTTGTGATGTGTAAATTAAATACATTATGGATAATATTATAAATATAACATATAATTTCTAGGAAAACCGAATGAACTATAGTGTAGTCATTGTAACCAAATATTAAAGGATTATCAAATCATTAATGTAGTGACCAGAAATTTATCTTAGTTTCAAACAAAAATCAGATTTGAATCCCTAAATTAGGTGCATGGTGGTTCTATATTAGAATTCCATAATTATGATTTATGCATGAAAAAATTACATATATGGGATTCCAATAATATATAAAGTATGAAAACATCGAACAAAAAGTGGTGGAATTCATGTACATCTGAGATGAAAAGCGAGACACTGAAAAAGGTTGAATATACAATGAATGGATGTTTGATTGTTTATCCATATTATATGATAAATTATTAAAAAATTGTGGAATATCAAATATATGTAGAATATATTGTTAATCATGTGTTCTCAAAATAATAGGCTGAATTCAATAAAAGATATACATTGGTAATGATCTGGAGATTCAAAAAATATGTATGAAATTTGTGGACAACATGGGTATGAGATTAAGAATTGTGTGTCAATTCAACCAAACTATGAATATTATAAAAATGAAAATGTATTTAAAATGATAAAAAAATTCATTGATATATGAGATTGACAAAACCATCAAAAATAAGGAATATTCAATTGATTATAATGTAAATATGAATGTAATTAAGTAAAATAACAAAAGGAAAATTACATCATAGTATGAGTTTAAAAGAAAAAAAGGATATGTAATGGTTAATATTAATGTCTCAACCAAAAATATATTGGTGAAGAAAAAATAGGTCCATCATTATTCCCTTATATATATATATATGCATTAATAGAAACATTTAAAGAATCTAAGGGGAATAATGTATCCTTGGGGGGTAATAATGTGGAAAATCTATTAAAGATTCACAAAACAATTAATCTGGAGTTAATAATCATTTGAAAAAATGGGAATATAAGGTATGGAATTCACACCAATATCCTTACATTGAATTAATTAATAATTCTATTCATTAGAATTTTGACTTTGAGCAGTAAATGGGTATATATATATATATATATTCTCTATAATGTTTTTATTTGGTTGTTGAGATGTATAATGGAAACAACAGATTGCAGGATTTGATTATTTTGAGATGCCTATAATGATAAATAAAAGATATATCATAGTTTGAAATCATGCATTTTATGATTTATAGATTGCAGTAATAACATTATTTATGTACTATTATTTTCTAAAAAGGGGTTTTTCATGAATATTTAGAGTTTCCAAGCTAAGGGATTTCTTATAAATGGATACAAGTGATGTCACCATTTTCTCATTTTTGGGTAGAGTTAAGGCATTAAATATATTGAGTAGAATAAGATCTCATAATGACATGAGAAGAAGTATGTTGAGCTAAAATACCATGTTATTAGTATTTTTAATATCTTGGAGACACATATTATCTATATAAAGTGAAGACATATTGTTAACAGATTCACATGGGATATTGATGGGCACAAGTGCATGTTTGAAAAATAAATATTTTATTTTTTGTCTGTATATTATGAAGTCAAAATATGATGAAGAAATAAATGATGAGAAAATAATTTTTTAACTAATTGATGTCTTTATAAATTTTTTATCAATTTAATTCCGGAATTTAATTATGGTATATCCAATTCTATGGAAAGTGAATTTGTGTCTACGAGATTGAAGCTCTCACATAGAGAAGTTAATAAAATAGAGTAAATTTTTAATTATGAATTTTTTTGAAATTTTATTAAATCTCATGAACATGGGTCAATGGAAATAAATATTTCACACAATACTTACAACATGCTTGAGAAGTTACAAGGAATTTTCAGAAGACCCTGGAATATTTTTTCATATCACAAAGAGGATTATAATGTTAGTAAAAATATTTATTTTCCTGAATACAAACACATAAATTGTTGAATAATTGTTAATAACATGAAGAATAGAATTTTCATGATGAATGGATGATAATATGTTTGGTATGTAAAACTTTTGGTTGAATTTTAATTATTTTAAAATGAAGAAATATAACTTAATTTCATAAGGAATTGATTAATAATTTCTAGTCGATATTACCTATAGGATAATGTATTGATATTAAATTTATATCGTAAAAAATATTCTATATATTTTTTTAATTTTTTTCATATATAGAAGATATGTAAAAACCCATGGCCATCCAAGGACCCACCAACAACATATATGGGCCTAGGTTGTTAATAATGTACGACATAGCTCAACCTGGATATCCTTTAGTGGCATGTGAGATATTGATCATTCAAAGTACGAGAGAAAATAATGTGCACAATTTAGACTAGAATGTTTGTGACAGTACACTATATGATGTAGAGACATAGGGATGCCAACATGTATTTGTTCTAGAAGTGGCTTTGAGTTATCCTAGTAAGTCACAACTAACTAGAAAATGGATTGCCTTCAATTATTATGAAGTGGGAACCCATGTATTGGATTAACGAGAAAATCACCCTCTATTTAGCAAAATTAATCAGTTTGAAAAAGATATTCATGTAATTATGTCATTCTAATCTATTGTATATGATACATCTTGTTGAGATCAATATCACTTTCTACAATTCATCTTCTGAATAATTCTATAGATGAAGGTTTTTCATGCCTAGTGGTTTTATACGAAGATAAACACCATCTATGAAAATTAGTATATTGAAGGGATATTTGAAATCTGATTAGTGTAAATTTAAATAAATCATGAATAATATTATTTTTATAATTCCAAACTATGGGAATAGGATAATATTTGAAGAATATTTTATGTGGTACATAAAAAAATCCTCTAAAAACGCCATCTGTGAAAAAATGAATTAGATGACACATTAAAATTTTATGAGTGGGGTTTCCATTTGAATTATAATTGAATGTAGTATGCAGTGAATATTCAATGTGATATTTATCATAATTTATTATAATTTGAATGTTTCAAAGAACAAATATTCACATATCCTGACTATTAAGTGCTAAACATTATCTGAAAAAATGACATGTAATTGAGTTATTCATGTTATGTGGATTGGTTCTTTAAATAATTCTATATAGAAATTATTTAATCTAATGCTATATGATCTAAAATAATGTGAATGTGAATATGAATATTCTCTGTGGTGCATGAAATATTCAAAGGGTCAAGTCATTTAGTGAGAGATGTAAGAAAATCTTTTGCATTTTATATAATTGAATTTCCTACCTCATTTTACAAGATTATACTATGTTAATCATGTTTTATCTTACCTATAAATACATAGTTATCTATTGAGTATGTTTGTGATTATTAATTTATTGAGAAGTGAATATTATGAGTGGATGGTTTTATATTAATCATGTTGAGTTTCACAAATCTAGTTGTTATTTTAATAAAGGATAATATATTGTGATGTGAATAATGTGTTGTGTAAAGTATCTACTATATGATTTTATATGGGGATGAAGTACAATGCGAAATAAATATTGAAATAATTTCATAAAGAATATGTCTCTATTTTCAAATAATTTTAAAATATTTAACAAACTATTTTTTTATGAATCAATACAAAAAGAATATAGGAAGTCAATTAACATTATGTGGTAAGTCATAAATTATATGACATATTTATAACATGTGAATGAGAATAATTTTGTGTACTATATGAAAAATATTTAGTGGAGAAGTAAAATAGTTTCAGTAACCACTAGTTGATATTCACAGAGAATACACTTCATTAGATAGAGCATATAACTCCAAATATTGAATATTTAAGAGGATACTGATAAATAATGTTATAAATAATAATGAAGATACTAAATCTAGAATATCATCCTAGGAGGAAAATTTCATTTGATATTATTTAGTAAGATGATAATAATTAAATGATTCGTGATTTGAAGTAAATAAGTATTTTGAACAATATTATTCTTCCATGAATTTGTTGAAGATCTAGAATTAGTATATGAGTTGATAAGATCAACTAATAATATAAAGGAAGAACAGTTGGAAAATTGAATAGGGTTTTATACTCTAGGAAAATAATAGTGTATAAGAATGATATAGTGACTGGGAATTTAAATAGTTGTTCAAGAGGCTCAAGGCTAATATTTTTAACATATCAACAAGAAGAATAAGAGAAGATGGTTTGGGTGTGAAACCAGTCAAGGAAAGGGAGTTGGTTGTTGGTGTGTTGAATAGGGTC
Source organism: Viscum album (assembly GCA_963277665.1). NCBI lineage: Eukaryota > Viridiplantae > Streptophyta > Magnoliopsida > Santalales > Viscaceae > Viscum > Viscum album. The sequence continues at coordinate 287,253,390 of OY728131.1, forward strand.
TACTGGAGGATCGTCCAAATGGGAGTATAAATAGTTATTACATTATTAGTTGTAATCATTAAAAGAATTATTGAGGAAAATCCATGTTGTAGTGTATATTAAATGTGAAAACAAGTATGTGTCTTGCCCCAAAATTTTAATCATGTTGTGTTTATCTCTCTCTTATTATTTCTACATGCGTAGTAAGACCATGATATATCAATTAGTGGATCAAGGAACATAAAATTTTTAATATGATGAAATAAAAGAAATGAATTAGTAAAAAAAAAACCATTGATTCACCCCACCTCTAAGTATTCAGTGTAGCCTTGGGTTTACAGACACAATGGTGGTATGATGTATAAATATTATTAGATTCATTAAAAAAGAATTAATCCATTGTAGGGTAATTATTTACCTATATAAATAAATTATAAATCATTATGTGATGATCCAACATTTTGTTCTTAAATCCTTATATCACTTAAAATTTTAATCAATTCCATTTCTCATTGAATTATTCATAGATGAAAATATCATATTAATCATTGGTTATGAAAAAATGTGTGTTGGGAATTCCCCCTTAATGATTTTTTTGACTAAAACATACACATATGTTTCGATGGTATAAAATCACACAAATAAATATAAATTTCCATTATCAATTCAGGTTCTATAGAGACAAAAAAAATCATTAATTCTAATTTTTCATACGCACATCCACTAGGGTAATCATTTTACTAGGTCACCCATTAGAGAGTAACCTAAGTCATATCAGTATCCAAACATCTAACAAGGGTCCCCCAATACCATCCTCATCTCATCGGATAAAACCTATCAATATAAAGTTATTAAATCCCTTAGCATCCTTATAATCTCGTCACATGTCTCTCTCCTCATAAAGAAAGTCTAACCAATCATAGTTAAGGATGTGACCTAATACTGCCTCACTTTATAAGAAATAATTTTGATATACCTCACACTCATACACTCTTAATCTTATATAAGGCTACAATACATAGTTCCAACTTCTCAAAGGGGGGAGGAAATTCTCACACTATTCTTATTGCACTAAACCAAAGTCTTTATGAAATGTAAATATTCACAAATAACCAACCCCTATTCCGTCTATATTATTTCATCATTAACTTCTAACTAGAGATTAGTAAGTCAACCTATCAGTGTAGATGGAACATATCATTCACATAATTATCACCCCTCATGGTCCATGTGTAATAATAAACACATAATTATAATAATGGAATCAAAAATTTGGGACCAAGGATATAATTCCAGTTCACATGAATCAATCATGACCCTTACCATTTTTTTGGAAATAATTAATGGGAATTAAATTTTAATTAAATAGTTCATATAATTAACAGCATGAACACCCTTATTAAAGAGACTGTACATATCACATGAAAATAATTAAAATTGATTATATGAAAGGGTATTGTATTAGGTAATCTATAACTCAATAGTAATTAATTTACTTTTCAAAACCACAGTCGATAATATCACATCAACATTTGAAGAACCTATATAATTTCATTGTATAAAATAATTATTTATAATTATATATCATTAAGTGTTCTAATAATTTTAAAAACATTAGTTTAATTTTAAAATAAAATAAAAGTGAATAATTATAGAAACCCCAAAAATCTATTCATGATATAAAAACACATTCCAAGGGGAGAGATCCACTCTCGATTCACACCTAACCGATGAAATGGATTATTTTTAATAAATTATATAAATATAAATAAATTTCATAATTATTCTAAATAGTACTAAAGATTAAAAATAATTGTTCACCTTCATCCCATTGAAACCCTAATATATGTGTCATGGTCCAATCTCAATGAAACCTCAAGACTAATAAATAGAAATATCATAATTTGATACACCTATTCAATATAAAATTTAACTAAAATTTGTAAAAAAAACTTATATTAATACACCAAAAATAATCATCAACCACAATAGTTTATGTTATATTGTATATGTTTTCCTAGGACACCCTTTATCACATTAGAGTAAAACCACCATCAATATCATAATATTTCACAATTCTTTGTTGAAATTATCATCAAAAACCTAATTAAAATTTCACAATACTAGAGGGATATGAATGAATCAAACACATGAGGAATGGAAGAAGACAGATTCTCAACCAAAATCCATCACATATTTCCATGATTTAATGGGCAAATAAGAGATGAGGGTTTGAATATTTTACCCCTCTCATGTGTGCATATTTTTCAAAAACAATTTTATTCTAATCCATATTTTTATATAAACCTCAACAATGAAATTTCAAAACAGGAACTAATGTTCACACCTCGAGAACCTTGGGTAGGGGGTCCACTCTCATTGCCCTAAAATTTGACACCATGAAAAATATATTAATATAATTAATGGATTGTTGCATCATAATATCATTAGATGAACCTCTTTCGTTACTATAATGCTTAGCTAAACCCCATGGAATCCAACATAAATCAAACCATATCTAGTGACACCCAATTTTTAAATTTAATAGATTGTAATCCCATTATTAATATGAGTTTCCCATAAAATCATTACACTAGAAAACTAATTTAAATTATATATAAATTTCATAACCTATACAAACATGGGGGTCAAAAGATTGAGATGGGTTGTATGCTCAAACCCTAGATAATAACCCAAGAGAATAAGTTGATCTCATGCCTTTTTTTAACATGATAGGTGATTTGGGAGATCAGGAGAGAGAATTTTTATGTATATTTAATGAATCGTATAGAGAAGTTCATAGGTGTAAAAGTTGAACCCATCTAGTTTTTTTTATAATTGTATTGAATTTATTTTCCTAGTTGGAGGCCCTTATTATATTTATGTTTGATGAGAATGAGTATAATTTATATTATATTGTATAAATATTTGAATTTTAATGTTTTTATGGTATGAGTAGAAATTATTGATCATTTTATAATGGTTTAAGATATTTATATTATCAATGGTTTTTTTCCATGTTACCTATGTTATATTCTACTCACATTGATCTTAGACTTTTATGAGTAGACAAATAAGATATAAGTTGATGTGTACCTAAGGTCTGCTAGTTTTCTAGATATGGTGACATACGTTTTATTTTAGTAGGGGAATTGCAATGTGGTATCAAAGTAGTCATATTTGTTACAATATAATTTTGGATTATTATTTATAGGTAAGTGTTTCTCTAATAATGATATAGACCTTATTATTGTTTACAATATACCCATGTGTGTTGAAATTCAATTCAACTAGGGGTGTTGGAAATTTTCATTAGATTTATCTATTATGTATGTGTTTTTGAATAAAGATTTATGTATAATAACAGTATAAATTTTACTGATTTATTGTGAGCCCTATGTGTTAAGATATAATGAGTACATGAATCATTATATGATTGTAATTATATCATTAAAAATGAATTAATACTTTTGATTGTGAAATGGTCTGGAATTAGATTATTATTTTTATAAAACCTTCATATGCGGAATATTATATGTATTGGATAAAATTATCCTTGATACAATATAGAATAAATAATATTCATTGGATTTTTCCAAAACTGATATTTGTGATAAATGAATTTATTAGGGCCGATATATTGATTTTTGGGTATATTTTTATGTTATTTTAGTTATGATCATGGAAGTTGAAAATCATAGAGTTGGTATGTTGGTATGGGTTATTTATTATATAGGACCATATGTATGATTTCCTAGTTACTATTTGATATTGATTGAATTATGATATACCATTGACTAATTCAAGGTCGTTGTGGTAATGCATCTGTGGGATGATAGTTTAGCTCACTCTAAAGTGGATAGAGTAGGGACTTTTGGATAATATTTAGTGGGTTTTACCCATTTGAAGTTGTTTTTAGGTTGAATTTTATGTTAATTTTGGGTCTAATTCTTGGTGGATAAGAGGATTCATTGTGGTTGAAATTATCAATGTACAACATATATTATGTATTAGTGAAACATGAGGGAGTATTCTATTATGGTGAGTTGTTTCCTCTAGTACATTGAAAATGTGTGAACAATGGGCAATTTATGGGGTGATTTGGCCTTTAATAAATGGTTTGATACATTATTGATCATTATTTCAAACATTAAACTATACTAGAGTTTGGGTTTTTATTGGAGAGTATAGTAATGGAATGGATAATTTAACTCCATGTGAACTATTGAGATTTGAGGAGTGGGTGAGGTAAAATTCCTATGAAATAATATCCTAGTACTCATGGGGGTTTTTTAGGTACTAGGTCAAGAAATCATTAGAATTTTGATAATAGATTATCTGAGGAGAAATTAATATGACAGAGAAAAATGAATAATAAAAAATTAGAATTGTATTTCATGGAAATTTCCAACATGTAGTATCTCCTTGATTAAAAACTATAGATATGGAATGTCTGAAAATGGGTATCCCCTCAGTGAAACAAAACTAGGATAGAGTGTGTCTTGAATATTTAAAGTTGATAGGGTTGAGTACATAATGTTTTCTTTATTTGAGTATATTTCATGTTTTTATATAATATTTCATGTTTCTTTTAGGCTTGTGTGGTATATTTATTGACTAGTTATAGACCCATAGTGTGGTGGATTTGTTAGGTAAAGAGTTAATGGTCATTGAAATGGTACAATAATATGACATGGGACATACATGTGAAATATAACCTACAATTGGTAACACATTATGGTGTAAATATCTACAGGGAAATTTTATTATTATTATAAGGCTTGTTTCACCTACTATGGGAAGAATATATGATCACAATGAGTTTACATAGTAAATTTATTATCATGACTTTGGATATTGTAAGATGAATTTATATTTGTTCCACAGATGAGAATAATTTTTGGTTACCATTTAGTTAATATTAATGGATAATTATTTTCAAAGGGTGGACAAATCATGTGTGTTTATACTAATATCTACAGGCTTTCACGATGAAATATTTGGTCATAGATTGAATTTAATGATGAGTATTTCCCACATAATGTAAATATTTTGAAATTAATAGTTCTATGTGAGGTGTTAATCTTGTGGTGATTCTATGGACCATACAATAGTGTGTAACATCATTCTAGTGATTGGTGTGCGACCCATTTGTTATGTAGGATCTTATTGATAGATGGAATATTGAAATAATGGATACATTTTGTTTGATAAGTAAATTTTTGACTCTTATGATAGTGGTATATAGATACATATATTGTTATTGGACTTCTCTATTTTTTGTGGTTTAATTTTAGTAATATTCTCTGTCAATAAGTTTGTTTTCATAAAAATGATCTGTTTTAGGTGAACATTTTTTTTTGGAACTCATGAGTTCCTCGATTTCATCTAAGTGGAGGTATTATGATCATGATAAGGGTTAACCACCAAAATGGCCCATTTTATATGTGTGGTAAAATTAATGTCTAGAGGAGACAATTGGCACTTTTGAGCATGAATGTTTTTTGGGAAATCCATTTTGTCAAAATATGAATCATTTAGTTCAAAAGGGATGTTTTTATATTAATTTTTTGGTGCTTATGAGAAAATTATAGGGGTATTACGGTAATCAGAATAGGCGAGTTTAAACTAGTAAGAATTAGGAACAAGTAGTTTATTCAAATTGTTACTCTATGATTATATATTAAGGGATATTCTAATTTGAATCATAGGTAAAATAATCCTTTAGATAGAGAGTTTTTAATGAATCACATCATTATAGATTTATAAATTCATAATAATTCATAGTTTTCTATCTATAGAATCCAAATTATTTGAAATCAATTTTTATTACAACTCTTGTATGTGAGTTTTTTTAAATATGTTTATTCATTATATGAATACTATTTATAGTACATGGTTAAATGATGTGGAAGTTGGGGGAATTAAACCCAGTGTAGGGTAGAAATTTTACTATTGGTTTCTATAACTATACAACTAGTTATGGTTATGTTATAGAGTTTTTTTATGTGAAATATTTATAAAATTATCCCCCAGTCATACTGAAATGCATGGTCTAAAATTCCAGGATCTACCCTAGAGGAAGGAAATATTATTTTATCCTTTGGTCAAAAATTAAATAAATCTAATGGGTTAATAATATTTAGTTTCATACTAGTCGATTATGTTGAATGATTTTATCATATAAATGTTTTATATGAGTGGGAATCTGTTTCATTTCTGAACAGAAGGGCACAAAGAAAGTAATTAATTAGTTTAAAAGAAGAGATCAATGGTGTGACTTAAATATCATCCTAATTTACCATTTACAGTTCTATATTATAGTTTTGGTAAAGATTTGTGTTACTTTAGACAATGCTCAAATCCATTGGTCAATTCAAATACCAAGGAAGTTCCTTTTAAATTTCAATCATTGTATTGAATGTAAAAATATTTATGTATCGAGATTTCAGAATTATTTTTTGGAGTTTAATACCAATTATTATTTGGATATAAGAATATTGTACCATCTAATAATTATTATAATTATATATTTTATAAGGAATTGAAATCCTATGTTTAATGGTACAATAACCAATGAAATTTATTTTGTGGTAAGGTGATATTTTTAAAGAACATGTGATTAAGGGAATGATTACCCTTAATATGTGACTGATGTTTTGTTAATAATTTTTATTTAAGATAAAAATTCGAATTAAATAAATTTAGTAAATGGGATGAAATTTGTTACCATGAAAATAAAAAGTGAATTTATGATGAAGTATATTTTGGTATCTTTGATGAAGTTTATTTATTTTTTGAATTTATGTAATATTAATTGTATTCTAAGATTTTATAAATGAATAAATATTGTATTGATTTTTTATGAATATATATTTTCACTAAGGCATTATGGTGCTTTAGGTCATTATTTTTTATGACAAAATATGATGAAGGTATTAACAATTCTGTTATGTGACATTACGTGATATTATATTTTATATAAGGTTAATTTTTTAAATCAAATTTTTTAAATTTTTGGGTCAAGGATTTTGTCAAACATTTTTTTGAGTGGTTAGGTTAACAATTTATGGAATGGATTAAGTTAAACATGTTGTGTTTTTTGGAGTTTCTATGGAATACGGTATTATATTTTTCCACATTGGATATCTTTTTCTACAAATTTTTGTTTCATTATATATTTTTAGAATTAATGAATTAATTTATATTATTTTATGGATTAGGTAATCTATTAAAAGTTTATTCTAGTCCGTTAAGAATTATCAAATTCATTGTAAATTTTCCATTAATGAAATAAATGTGGTAGTGGATATTCATTGAATAAATTAAATTGATGAAATTATTATTTTAAAATAGAAAGAAAACAAGTGGTAAAATTTTATTAGGTCCTATACCTTGATATTAAAATAATACATCACCTTTCGAAAATAAATCATGATCGGAGGAATTTTTTTTCTGTTCACCAATCATGGTGTAACACCCCAGGTAAATAATGAATATGACATTTTCACATTTATCCATATTTTTGAATAAAATATTAATATTAATTTAATGGGGACACAATTCTCGATGGAGTACCCAATACGCAATAACGAGTTTCTTGGGAATCTTACGTTGCACTCTAATAATAAAATAATATTATTTTAAATGGTAGTTAACGCCTAGCTATTGTAATGGTGGGAATGAATAGAACTAACTACAAAATGATTATATATGTTTTTCAAATATTTTTACTTATTACAATAAATGTTATAGGATTAAAAATGCGAATGAATCCAATTTTAAGCGTAAACATTATGAAATTCATTAAAAGGTCGATTAACCGCCTTTTGATGGTGAACCTATATTAAATCCACTTTTTGACAATTTTATTTTTTATATTTGACAAAATAAAATTATTTTTTTGAATCAGGATATAAAAAATAACTTTGTGTAAATTTTTGGTATTTTTCCGATAAAGTTCATATTTTAATGAATAGTGAAAAATGTTGTATTTTAATTCAAAACCTCTTTTTAATATAATTTATTTATATGATTAGATTACCTTTTGAATTGGTTTTAATGTGAAATTAGAATATATTTTTACCATTTAATCCAATAGTGGTCATTGTAATTAATTTCATCTTGAAATTGGACTTAAAATAGTGTCAATCTTTTGATACTTATTGTTTCATAAAAACACGCTATTTGCTCTGACAGCAGGAATTAATTATTAAATTAATTAATGTAACTTATAAATTTTTAATTATTTAAAATAGAAATCATTTTTGAATTTGGAATTTCAAATATATCTTAGGGTGAATTTTTGGTATTTTTCTAGAAAACTTCAATTTTTGATGAATAGTGAAACCACTAAGTTGTACTTAAAAAAACGGATATATCGTTTAAATGAAATTTTACCACCTCTTTGTTTTGAATATAAAAAATACAACATACAAGGTTGCCTTTAAGAAGTAAAATCTGGTTCAATGGGATTAAAATTATTTTTTTGGTGAATATTAACTTTTAAGTTTTAATCGCGATTAGAGATAATTAGTGTAGTTTAAGGTAAAAATAATGTTTTAATAATATGAAATGACCTCGACACATGTCCTACCCTAATTGGATGAGTCATGGAAGACTAAGACAATCCCTGGGTCATCTTGGGTACCCCATGGAGACACTTTTTTTTGAAAATGACATACTACACTTTCACACACCTCCGTCTAATGGATAAAGTACATACTATTTCTGTGGATGGCGAATTACTACCTCACGAAGCGATGATTGTTCAATATTATTTTAACACCCTAAAATGTGGCCATGAAGATGCCACTATATTTATATATGATATATAATATGTTTATGTTTTCCTTAAGATTCTGTATTTTTAATTTATGGTATACCTTTGTGGTTTCCATTATGGGTAAACACGATATCTTCATTTATGGAAGTACGGACTACCGCCCCCTCAAAGTGATTTGATTCGTTAATGCCATATGTGGGATGTATAAAGGATAGAATTAATGGTATTACATATGATATCCTACTTATATTATAATAAACCTTTATATAATTATTATTTAATTCCATTTAATACAAAAAAAAAAAATAAAAGTAGCATTCATGCATACGTACAACTTACAGTCTCCATGAATGGTAAATTTCATTTCTTATCTCCAAATGTTATGTACTATTATAAATACATATATATAATGGATATATATTTAATATATTACATATAAATTATGGATTTAATTCTGGAATTATAATATATATATATATCTCATTTTGTTTTAATTCCATTAATATGACAAAAAATGAAAGTAGCGGTCATGCGGACGTACGGCCTACGGTCTCCATGAATGGTGCTTTTAATATTTTATCTCCAAATTATATGGAATAGTATAAAATGAATATATACTGGATATATATGATATTTAAAACATCAATACTATTCTGGATATGATGTACCTATAACTACATGGAAAATTATTTTACAACAAGTTTGATTTTTACTCTTGTACCGAACATCGGTAAAAACGACTGATATGAACTCACATTATTAACCAATTATTATAAAATTAAAATAAGTGATACTAAATGAATAATAATATTTAATGTAGGTCCTTATGAAATTATAAATTCGCCAAATTTTATAATTCAGGAGACTAAAGAACGATCGAGTCATGTAGGACACAAGGTAAGGGATCCAACCTCTCTCTTTCATTTTAAGTACTCTCTTTTATGTCATTTATTTTATGCTCATCATTCTTATGTTTGGGGATGTTATTTTATATTCCTCATACTGTAATTTTTATGTTAATATTATGAGAGACCCTATTTGATAACATAAATCCATTTTTGAATGTTTTAAGTGGCGTCGTTAGGCTGCCGAGTTTTCGTAAGGGATTTTTCATCTAACTTTTATTCCCATGACATTTATGCTACGTTTGACACTATTTTCCTTGAGTGGTGTATGTACTGCCCATTATTATACACTTTTTGTAGTATAATTTCATTTATGGGTATTTACATCTTTATTGTATGACCCTTCTTCCATGGGGTGTACGTTTCGAAAGTTACCCAACTCGGTAAGGGGACCTTTCACCCTCCTCTTTTTAAAAGACTTCTTTTGTTATGTATTTTAATTCACATAATATTTTGTTGGGATATGTTCTTATATATCCTTATTTATGTAAATTTTATTTCCAAGTGATGAGAAACCATTTTCTCCCTAATCAACTTATTTTCTAAATTTTATAGTGATGTCGTTAGGCTGTTGGATTTCTGTAAGTGAACGTCTAAACCCAATTTCGATTTCTTTGGGTTCAACATGTACTTCTTGAACATGTCATACTATGAATATGTGTGAATGACCTCTGATTGCTTCACACTTAATATCCACTTATATTGGGCGTATTTATATTTCTCACCCATAATTATTTGATAGATTTATCCTTCATTTAAGGATACCATCTTTATAATGGATTTCATCTCAATTTACATTTCAATTGACACATCATTGTTGTTATGCACCAATTCACTCTTATATGGTGTGTATACAGTCCTTTGACATATTATATCATGAATACCTTTATTCTCATGGTATTATAAAGCTCGTGTTAAATGTTATTCCACAATTATTTGTATTCAAGAGTCTCTCATTTGGTTAAAAACTCTTTAACAAAAATATCATTTTAAATGTTTTAATGATTCATTATTCTAAATCTTTATCTTTATTGTCCATGTTTTCAAAATGGTTTTCAGTATTTATTTATATGGACATTAATGTTTTGAAATTATAATTCCATTAAAAGCTTCAATGTGGTATGGGACACTTTGAGTAAAAAATATCTTTTAAATGGATTTTGAAAATGGATTGATTAATTAAATATCTTAGAATTACTTATTGTGATTTAAAATGAAATGTTGTAATTGAAATGTTTCTGTTTTCAATATATTATGTGTAATGATGGTACATGGACCTTTTACGGGTGGTTACGTGATAAACCATATGACAGGGGGTGCCGTGAATACCAGGACGGGTGGTTACGTTATAACCTCCAATGCATTGGGTATGGAAGTCGGCCGTATGGCTATTCCATTAAGTATGTGTGGAAGTCTACCTTATGGTTATTCCATTTAAGTATGTTTATGTCCCAAGTTACCTTTATATGTTATGTGTTCTTTATATGGGTTTTATGGTAATATTTTGGTTACAAAAGGGTAAGTAATGATCTTTTATTCAGTGAAGAGTTTTTTACTACTTCATAAAGGTGAAAAGTTATACATCGATACAGTATTCATGGTTTACTTTTTGTTTAGAAAACCTAACAGTTTTCCTTCTTTGTGTATCCTTTACTGAGATTTTTATGCTCACCCCAAGATTTATTGAAATACATTTCATAGGACATAATGTGGAATAGGGTCATGGATGGGATCAAAGAAATACATGATATCGAAAACATGGAACTAGACATTTTTCTTTGTAAGAGTTTTTATTTTATGGAAACATAGTAGAAGTGTATACTTTGTAATCTTTGAGATGTAATAATTATTTCCTAATTCTATAAAACTATAAACCTGAAAAGATCCTCAATGTGAATTACTCACTTAATTCAATAATAAGTAAAGTTTAAGGCCGGGTCCTTATAGTTGGTATCAGAGGTCGGTTTAGATAAATTTAGTGGTTAGGGTATTCTCTAGGCATAAGTGACATTACCATAATGGTTAGGATTTCAGAAAGAGTCCTAGTTTTAGATAAAGTGAATGAGTAAATATATCTTATTGTTTATCTTCCTCATTAGTAAATGATAATTTTATTGATATACTCACACTGACATTTTTGGGTTTAGTAAATGGATGGATCTAGCAGGCACCAATGTGACAATGGGTTTGAAGGAAACTGTGGTGGTTCTCTGATTAAGAGACAGGAAGAAATGGGGGATTCAATGAGAAATATCTTAGTTATTCTAAACCAACTATCAAGAGTCAGGATCAACCACTTTAACCTTGGTGAGTTCTCTAATGCATCATGTACGAGAGAACCAAGTCGATGTGGAAGTTTAGGTAATAATTATAAAGGTAACCATTAGGGTTTATATGATACTTACTATTGTGGTAATTATGGATTACTATATGTTATGATCGAAAATGAAAGGCATGAAATAAACTGGAAGTTAAAATATGTCATGATTATTTTAGAATATTTTATCTCCATTTTAGGGAATTTTTTTAGAATTATATAGTTTTGGAAAAGGGACAACACGTAGACTGTGTGACAACCTGTCGCGTCAGACAAAGCTATGGGAATTGAACCCACAACCAATGTGCAACTGGTATTTATCGCCTACCACTGGATTACGTGAAGTCCCTGGTTTGTATGACTTATTCTTTTTGGTTATATGATTTTAGGAATCAATAGTATGTTTATATTGGGTTATCTATGGAAATGAATAACCTATCATGGAGGATATGTGATTAGGTTAGTTATTTTTCAATGTGAGAATTTAAGATCAACTGATGTTATTTGGAGATAAAAGTTAATTTGTACCTTAAAAGACTGTGTGATTAAATCTTTCAAATATTTGGGTTTCAATATTAGTTTGGTTTACTTTGAATAATTTTATGGAAAATTGTTTATCGAATGGTCTTCGTTGAACTTTGGGTTTTTTTTGGACAAATTTTGGAGATTAAGAATAGATTTTCTTTTTATAAAGGATTATACTTTTGTGGTTTTTCTGATCTTATATTAACAATTTTGTTTTTGGATTTTGTCTAAAGACATGGGAAATATATAGTTCTCTTTTGTGGATTAGGGTATTCTCAAGAAGTTGATTATAGTACTCTTAATGTGAACAAGTATTCATAAATACTCGTCTTTTGGAGAAAATACGAGTTTGATTAAGGAATCTAGTAAAAGTTGAAAGTCTACATGACAAGTAAGTATGTTTCATTATGATTTAGTTAAGATCAAAAATAAATTCCATAATGAAGAGTAACATAAAAAAATGTTCTCTGTTATCTTTTCCTACTAGGGAATCAAATACCATTTAACCCATCACAAGTATGTGATTTTCTTATGGTTAACTTTCTCCTACACATGTTTACTATCACTCTCCATCAGAACATGACCCTTTGGTTTTTTCCACCATTTCCATATTTTCATTCATGGAATCCTAGTACGGGTTAACTCGGGTGACCTTTGTACTTCTATTTCTTTATTTTAAAGTGATTGTTTTACTGACTCTTATTCCGATGTGGGATTTTCAATGATGTTTCCTAGCCCAATTTTAAAATTGCGAGGACGTAATTCCCAAAAGGGGGGAAGGATGTAACACACCAGGTAAATAAAGAATATGAAATTTTCACATTTATCCATATTTGTTAATAAAATATTAATATTAGTTTAAAGGGGACGCTATGCTCGATGGCATACCCAATACGCAACAACGAGTTTCTTAGGAATCTTACGTTGCACTCTAATAATAAAATAATATTATTTTAAATGGTAGTTAACTCCTAGTTGTTGTAACGGTGGGAATAAATAGAACTAACTACAAAATGATAATATATGTTTGTAAAATATTTTTAATTTTTACAATAAATTTTAGAGGATTAAAAATGCGAATGAATCCAATTTTAAGCGTAAACATTCTAATATTCTTTAAAAGGTCGATTAACCGCCTTTTGATGGCGAACCTCTTTTAAATCCACCTTTTGACAATTTTATGTGCTATATTTGACAAAATAAAATTCTTCTTTAGAATCGGGACATCAATACTTAATTTGTGGAAATTTTTGGTATTTTTTCGATAATGTTCATTTTTTAATGAATAGTGAAAAATGTTGTGTTTTAATTCAAATCCTATTTTTAATATAATTTATATATATGATTATATTATCTTTTTAATAGTTTTTAAAATTATATTATAATATATTTTTATCATTTAATCCAATAGTGGTCGTTGGAATTAATTTCATCTTGAAATTGGACTTAAACTAGTATCAATCTTCTGATACTTATTGTTTCTTAAAAACACGCTATTTGCTCTGTCAACGGGAATTAATTATTAAATTAATTAATGTAACTTATATGTTTTGAATTTTGTAAAATATACAACATTTTTGAATTTGGAATATAAAATATTGATTAGGGTGAATTATTGGTATTTTTCTGGAAAACGTCAATTTTTGATGAATACTGAAACCACTAAGTGGTACTTAAAAAAACTGATTTTTTGTTTAAATGAAATTTTAACACCCTTGTGGTTTGAATTGAAAAAATACAACATACATGGTTTTCATTAAGAAGTAAAATCTGGTTCAATTGGATTAAAATAATTTTTTTGGTGATTAGTATCATTTATGTTTCAATCGCGATTAGAGGTAATTAGTGTAGTTTAAGGTAAAAATAATGTTTTAATAATATGAAATGACCTAGACACATGTCCTACCCTCATTGTATGAGCCATGTCCGACCCTTAAAATCCATGGGTCAAATTGGGGACCCCATGGAGCCACTTTGGTTTGAAAATGACAAAAATATCTTTTTATTTAAAGTTAAAATTAAAATGTCACAAACATGTGTTGGTTTATTAAACCAATTTTTACATGGGCTTATATAAGTCATATCATTGAATATAAATATTCATTAGAAATATAAAAATAGTTCCTAGATCATGATATTTTTTTATAATTTTTAGACTTTAAAAAAATTAATTTATTTATGACACCATGATGATGCAATGATTACCTCATAAATGAAGGATTTAAATAAAATGAAACAATAGGGTGAAATATAAGTCTTAAACTTTTCACAAACCTATTGTATGGGTGGATTTCGAAACCATATCACCTTAATCTCGAAATATATCCTTTTTGGACCTTTTAAATCCGATAATCATTTTATAATAAAGTAATATTTTATTACTTTCCAAGAGTGCCCCTCCTCTCCTCTTATAAAAGGCCCCCACCTCTACAACATTACACAAACATATCAAGCCTTTGGCTCGTCCAACCCCTGACCATTTCATCTCTAAAAATACCTCTCTTCATCATTGAAGCCACACTTTGGGCAGAATCCTTTCCAAGGAAACCTTTGAGCTCTAATCAAAGAGAGTTACCCGATTTAAATGTAATGTCTTCCATTATGTTCTTTTGTTTTATTTTTCATCTCCAAAACCCTAAAATCTTTTTATTAATTTTTTTGTAACAACACAAGTATCTTAAATATACTATTATGTTTTTATAAGAATTATTCTACCTACACTTTCACACACCTCCGTCTAATGGTTAAAGAACATATTGTTTCTGTGGATAGAGAATTATTGCCTCACGAAACGATGATTGTTCAATATTATTTTAACACCTTAAAAGGTGTCCATTAAGATGTTAATATATTTATATATGATATATAATATTTTTATGTTTTCCTAAAGCCTCTTTATTTCTCATTTATTTCATACCTTTATGGTTTCCATTATGGGTAAACGCGATATCTTCACTTTAGGAAGTGTAGACTACCACCCCCTCAAAGTGATTTGATTCGTTAATGCCATATGTGGGATGTATAAAGGATGTAATTAATGGAATTACATATTATATAATAATGGAATTATAATAAACCTTTATATAAATATTATTTAATTCCATTTAATACAAAAAAATGAAAGTAGCGTTCATGCGTACGTACGGCTTACCGTCTCCATGAAATGTACATTTCATTTCTTATCTCCAAATGTTATGTACTATTATAAGTACATATATATAATGGATATATATATAATATATTACATCTAAATGATGGATATAATTCTAGAATTATAATATATATATATCTCCATTTGTTTTAATTTCATTAATATGAAAAAAAATGAATATAGCGTTCATGTGTACGTACGGCCTACCGTCTCCATGAACGGTGCTTTTAATCTTATATCTCCAAATTCTATGGAATAGTATAAAATGAATATATACTGGATATATATGATATTTAAAACATCAATACTATTATGGATATGATGTACCTATAACTACATGGAAAATTATTTTCCATCAAGTTTGATTTTTACTCATCTACCGAACATCGACAAAAACGGCTGATATGAACAAACTTTATTAACCAATTATTATAACCTTATAATATGAGATATTAAAAGAATAATAATCATTAAAGTAGGTCCTTAAAAAATGAAAAATTGACCAAATTTTATTATTCAGGAGATTAATGAACGATCGAGTCATGTCAGACACGAGGTAAGGGATCCAACCTCTCTCTTTCATTTTATGTACTCTCTTTTATGTCATTTGTTTTAAGCCCATATTTCTTCTGTTTGGGGATGTTATTTTATATTACACATACTTTAATTTTTTTGTTCATATTATGAGGGACCCTATTTGATCACCTAAATCCATTTTTGGATGTTTTAAGTGGCGCCGTTAGGCTGCCAAGTTTTCATAAGCGATTTTTCATCTCACATTTATTCACGTGATATTTATGCTTCATTTGCCACTATTTCTTTTGATTGGTGTATGTACTGCCCATTATTATACAAATTGTGTAGTATAATTTCATTTGTGGGTATTTAAATCTTTATTTTATGACCCTTCTTCCATGGGGTGTACGTTTTGAAAGATACCCAACTCGGTAAGGGGACCTTTCACCCCCCCTCTTTTTAAAAGAATTCTTTTGTTATGTCTTTTAATTCACATACTATTATGTTGGGATATGTTATTCTATATCCTTATTTATGTAAATTTCATGTCCTAGTGATGAGAAACCATTTTTTCTCTCATAAAATTATTTTCTAAATTTTAAAGTGGCGCCGTTAGGCTGTCGGATTTTTATAAGGGAACGTCAAAAACCAATTTCGATTTCTTTGGGTTCAACTTGTACATCTTGATCATGTCATCCTATAAATATGTTTGAATGACCTCTGATTGTTTCACACTTAATATAGACTTATATTGGGGGTATTTATATTTATCACACATAATTATGTGATAGATTTATCCTTAATTTAAGGATACCATATTTATAATGGATTTCTTCTCAATTTACATTACAATTGACACATCATTGTTGTTATGCACCAATTCACTCCTATATGGTGTGTATACTATCCTTTGACATATTATATCATGAATCAATTTATTCTCATTATATTATAATGCTCGGATAAAAAGTTATTCCGCAATTATTTGTATTCATGTGTCTCTCATTTGGTTTAAAACACTTTAACAAAAAGATCGTTTTAAATTTTATAAAGATTCTTTATTCTAAATATTTATCTTTAATGTCCATGATTTCAAAAGGGTTTTTAGTATTTATTAATATGGACATTAATGTTTTAAAATTATAATTCCATTAAAATCTTCAAAGTGGTATGAGACACTTTGATTCAAAAATCTCTTTTAAATGGTTTTTGAAAATGGATTGATTAATTAAATATCTTAGAATTACTTGTTGTGATAGCAAATGAAATGTTGTTACTGAAATGATTATATTTTCAATATTTTTTGTGTAATGATGGTACTTAGACATTTTACGGGTGGTTACGTGGTAAACCATATGACGCTTGGTGCCGTGAATACCAGGATGGGTGGTTTCGTTATAACCTCCAATTCATTGGGTATGGAAGTCGTCCGTATGGATATTCCATTAAGTATGTGTGGAAGTCGATCGTATGGTTATTCAATTTAAGTATGTTTATGTCCCAAGTTACATTTATATTTTATGTGTTCTTTATATGGGTTTTATGCTAATATTTTGGTCACAAAAGGGTTAGTAATGATCTTTTATTCAGTGAAGAGTTTTTTACTACTTCATAAAGGTGAAAAGTATTACTTTGATAATGTATTCATGGTTTACTTGTTGTTTTGAAAACCTAACAGTTTTCCTTCTTTGTGTATCCTTTACTGAGCTTTTTATTCTCACCCCAATATTTTTTAAAATTTTATTCACAGGACATAATGTGGAATATGGTCAAGGATGGGATCAAGGAATGACATGCAATCTAAAACATGGAACTTGACATATTTCTTTTTAAGAGTTTTTATTTTATGGAAACTTAGTAAAAGTGTATACTTTGTAATCATTGAGATGTAATAGTTATGTCCTAGTTCTCTAAAACTCTAAATCTGAAAAGATCCTCAATGTGAATTATTCATTTAAATCAATAATAAGTAATGTTTAAGGCCGAGTCCTTATACATGGAATTATGGATTTGTGGCATCAACATTCCATTGTTCTTGTTCAATTTCTATCCCAATTATTCTTTAAGAGGTAGTTTTCTCATTAATTTATATATTATTACATCCTACCAATATAATTCTAATATTTGAATTTTATTTTGTGTTATCTATGTTCTGTTGTACTCTCTCATTTCCCATTTTTAAACTATGCTTAATTATCCCTCTATATGATGCGGATTTTTAGTAAAGGTTTTTTTAAAAAATATATATTTTGATAAAAATGATTAAAAATTGAGGGTGTAACATAATTGTGGGGGGATAGCACAACATAAAATAATTTTATTTTAAAATAATAATAAACTCCATTGCTTTCATATCCAGAAACACATAACATTAAGAAAATATATTCATATTGTCAAAATATTATTATATATTTGTGAGCGTTAAAAGCAATCCTTTGAATTTGTAGGTTTGAATACGAACAAACACATTATTAGAGATATTCACATTGGCCTTACTCAATAAAAATGAAATTATTAATTATTATGAAATAATTACACAATTTTAAGTGATGTCATCTTATTCATAAAAAAGTATTTAAAAATGAATTTATTACTCTTTCTGTGTGTAAATTATAATTAATTTATAATGGTTTTTAAAATTTTATAAAATGATGATAGTTTTTAAAATAATCATATTAAAACTAACTTAGGGTGATAATTTGGGATTTATTTGAAATGATAGATTTTTTAGTGAATAGTGAAAATTAATATTTCTCTATTACCATAATTATTTTCAGTCAATAAAATAAGTTAAAAGTACCATTATATTTTAAATGTGAAATTAAATTTTAATATTACCCATTTTGTTATAATAATCCAAATTAGTTCATTTTAATTACTAATACACAAGATTCTCATAAAAGTTATTTTTTATTCTAACAACACATGTTATTCAAAAAAACATTTTTATACATCTTTTTTATGAATGTATATTATATTTGAGTTTTTGCAAAAAAATGGATTGAATATTTAAAAATGCATCCCATATTTGGAATCAGGCAGATAAAATTGGTTTAATAGGAACCTATTAATTGTTTAAATTACAAATAGTAACAGTGTTATATATTTATCACCTAGGATAGGTTAAAATGTGGATAACAAGGTCAAAAATTAAAGATAATATCTCAAAAACAACACAAAAAATTCTTCTATTTAATATAATGGGATAGATTTTACCATATACATATTAAATGTGAATACATGTGATTTTGGATTCATTTTCTGATTATAATTAGATTTACATTATTTTAAGTAAAATTCCAATGTAACATGCTCTCGTTATAAATTTATATTATATGTTATTATGAGGATAATAAAATTTATTCAATGAATATAATTTTTTTAAATATGTATTTATCATTATGATTTTCATTTTATTATTATTTCTGTTAATGGAATTATTACAATAAAATCAATCAAGACATTGATATATTTATTATTAACTAGTAGAAAAATAAAAACATTCCACATTAGAAACATAAAAAATTAATATATATTTTTTGAATTATTTTGTTAAAATATTTTAATGGAAAAAATTATTTATTTATTATGAATAATTTTTTTATTTATTGATTTTTTTGTTATCTTGAAGTCCCTAACTTCAAATTAATTGAATAGTTTTGAAAACAAAATTAGTGAAATTTTTTGAAATTTAATATTTTATTAATTTATAAAAAATATAAAAAGATTATATCTTGAGTAAATTTTAGATTTTAAACGGTTTAAAATTTCACCTTTTTCAATTTATTATCTAATCTTTACCATATATGTAAACTAAAAAGCCTTTATCATTGAGAATGGTGTTATCGTGGTTATGAAAAAATGATTAATGAAGCGGTAAAATAAAATATAAGGATTAAAATGACGTAAAAAATATCTTAGACCTAAATGGATGGTTTTATTTAGACCATACCCTTACCAACGTAAAATATATGTCATTTTGAATCCATTTTCCCATGAAATAAAGATAATAATAATTTAAAACATTGACAAATTATATGCAATAGACTCAAGTAATATTATTTTCACTAAAGGATCGTGGGATTTTTTTTCAAATCATCACCATATAAAAACATAATATGTGTCCCACTCACATCAATTATAAAATGGATCCTCCACTTCTCAGTTTATTTATCCTATTACACCTTTTCGACCAGTCACCCCCTTACAAAATCTCTCCCCAAAATTCTTATAAATTTTCAAAAGTTGTTTTTATACCTAAAATAACAACCCTGGGATATTAAGTTCATATCCAAATGAACTCCCTCTAAGAGAGAATGAATTTCCTAAAAAATCTGTTTTTTAAATTCTTGTTTTACCATGATCGGTTATATATTAAAATCAGAATCATTATAGTAATAATATATCCCATAGAATATTATTTTATTATGTTTTTGGAATAATATTATTCTTTCTTCCTCTATATAAATTTATATACAAAACCACCACCCATGTATGTAGGGGACTTCCACCTCACGAATCAAGATATTTTTTTGATTACCAATTTACAAAGATAGTAATAATGATATAACTACATAATATTCATGATAATTATGACCTAATATTTCATCTATAAATTTAACATACCATCTAGTTCCATACCCATTGACCCATTTGAAAATAATAACATCACTCGTGTGAACATAAAAAATACTATCACCAAGATTTTATACAATTAATTTTAATATTCTACAATTAAATAATGATTAAAAAATGTATCTAATTAATAATTATAATAATTATTATACTAATATGATTTTTTATATGATGATAATATAACCAATTCAAAATAAATGGAATATATTCAATAAAGAATACATGATAAAAAAAATTTATACTCAAAAAAATGATAATAATTAATTATTTTTGATGAATGGGAGATAAACTTTTAAAACATTATCATGCATGACACTATAAATAAGAATATTTTTATGTTATAAATTAATATCATGTTTAAATCCCTTGTAAGTGATGTTAAATACTTTTAAACAATGCAAAAACATGATTTCTGTGGAAATGTAACTTAATTTCATTCCATTGTGTTATAATTCTACATCATTGAATATTTTATGACATTTTTTATAAAAATACTGTGATTTAAAATTATGTATTTAAAAAAGATTTTGTGGTTTAAATTTGTTACACATAATCACATATTGGATTAATTCGAAGATCAATTATATGATCATTCAAAGGGATTTTGGTAAAATTTCCACACCATAGATAAATGTTTTATATTATATTCATATTTATTTTTATGCTGTTTATATTATAACAATTTAATCTATTTATCATAAATATAATTTTATTAATGATTATTAATGTTTCATTTCATGTTTACACTTTTAAGTGTTTTAAAACTTAATATTACAAAATAGGAAAGAATTTATTTTATAACATCATTTGTATGGGATTTATTATATTTTTCATTGATGGATTTTTATTATATATTAATTAAAAACATTATATTATTTCTTATCCCCTATACATATATTTTGTTTACTTGTTTTATACCAAATTTTCATTTATTTTTAACTTGGATAGAAAAATAAACGTTTAAAATAAAGCAGATATTATTTCTCTTTTGGATCTCACATATTTTTCTTACATGTCTATACTTTTAAAAATTATTTTACCAAAAACAATGTTAATTTATCAAATGATTAATTTAATAAAATGTATCTTATCTTATATTTTATTAAAAGTTTGAAATTAATATTTATCATATTTTTTAATAGTTCATATTTGACATTATTTTCAAAAATATAAAAAGAATGTTTCTTTTTAACTTATACGATGTTCTTAGACATTCATACATCTATATCCATTTATGATATTTATCTTATTTTACTATTTATTAATGATTGTTGAAATAAAATGAATTAATGAAAAATAATTAAAATGTTTCTCCACAATTTATTTTTATTCTACATAATATATAAATTCATTTCAAATCCATCGTTTATGAATTTTTATTTTTATTTTTTCACATATTAATTATATGGTCCTAATAATTATCGTGAAATGACACTTTCTTGTTACCATGTTTCAATGGAAATTAAATTCCACTATAATTTCAGATTTCTTGGTATGTTATATATTCTTATTGTAAAAATAGTATACCGTTTGTACATATTCTGTTTTACTATGAATGTTATTTGTTTTTTAGGGAAATATTAGTTTACTATATCATATACCAAATAAAAATATTTATTGATAAGTAGTAGAAATTATATATTAAATTTATTATATAATATATATCGAATGATTATGGAATGCATTGATAGAAGGAGACTATAATTATATATACTCTCAATGAATCGACAGGTCTAATGAGAGAACCCATTTGGGAAAAATTATAAAAAAAAAAATTCTGTATACCGACTACAGAATTAAAAAATCATGTAATAAGGCTATGATGGAAAAAATATCATGATTCTTAAGATCATTAAATTAAATATAAAGTATTATCTTCATTTAGAATTCAGTTATTATTATCTATGAAATTATTTCATTAATATTATCCATGTAAGGATATTGTCATCATTTTATTGGTTAAATTAAATATATTTTCTATTTTTTACCATTCCATATTAATTATACCCTTTTTCTCATAGTGTATTCAACTATATGTAATACTTTTTGATCAGGTTCCATCATCCTTAAATTTTTTCCTTTCCCTAGTATATGAATCATGATCCATGAATGTGGTCATGGATGTAAAATATTCACTTCCACTATGTTTCTATATTTTATTACCAATTTAGTATGGGAATCATGTTTATATATAGTTCCTAAATACTACTAAACTGGTCTATCCTTAGTGATATGATCCTTTGTATTTTACAAAAATGTATTAATTTTGAATATGTCTCTATGTTACATGAGTTCAGGTTCTTAAAAAAATTTCCACTGATCCTCTTCCAAAACCAACAATAGTAATGAAAATTAAAAATGAATTAGTATTAAAAAATGAGATAAAAAATTAACTCTTATAGATACATAGTGTTACAACCTCCCCACAACAAGAAATATTTCCCCTAAGATAAATCACCAAGAGTTACAGATCTCATTAATTGATAATGTCTAGCATCTACACCCATATATTATACTCACCACCCCTTGTCACAATTAATATTCATGTGATTAAAATAAACATATACTTCATAGACCATATTCTAGTTAAGATTCTTCTCATGCTTTTAACTGTGCTATTATAACTTAGAAAATTCAGATGACTATTTCATATGAAATCTCTGGGGTATGGGGTTCTATATGATTGATATTTTGACAATTATTAAGATTTTGGAAGCACCATTATGTAATTTTTTTATACACATTTGTTTGTTTCAATGGTACATTAGAATTATAGGTGGATGACAGAGGAGATGACCTAGGTGTTTGGAAAATATTTTTCACCGGGTAACCCAGCATGCGATAACTAGCGGAGGCTATACAATGATAATTTCAAAAAGGATGAACTTTTTCCAATAATATGCTAGTAATTCCACAATTCATTGAAATAAGTTTCTAAGAATAAAATTCATGTTTGTATTATAACATGAAACCTTGGTTATACAAAATTTAGTGCTATGAAAAAGTATAATATTGTTGTAATTTATTACTTCACACTATAAGCATGGTGGCCATGAATTATGGTGTGGTGTTTTAGTGGTTTATTGAGCATCAAACCTTATAGTCACAACATTATTAATCAATGGTGGAGGAATGATTCACAATGATCCAAAGGGAAAACATTATAACAAACCTCCAATATTATTTTTATAAATTATAGGTTCAATAATTTAAGGTCACATGCCATTTCATATAACACAAAACCAATAAAAAGATGAAATTTTCCCAACTATGTTCCCCATTCAATATTTTTAATGGAGTCCTCTTGAAATCCCATTTGTTCATAGTTCATCATAGAAATTTTTTATTGGATAGAACATGGTAAATTCGTCCATATAGTTATCATGTTTTTCTTCCAATGATTTTACATGGTTCTATCTTTGATTTTGATGATGATTACCTTAGTGAACTACAAACTAATGTCAATATCACAATTATTTATGTTCTAGTGACTTATGGACAACATATAAGAGATATTTATCAAATTGGTCACTGTTTTTTTAGAGGTGCATCACCCAACAAATTTTTCTATAGTTCCCGCTAAATGGGAATGTAATTGGACTATCATTAGATATGACGTGATGTGGATTTTTATATAAGGTGGAACAAATAATTATATAGAATTCTGAAATGTGATTTTTTGAGGATTCGTCTTTGGGTGTCTGATTGGTGAGATTTCAAGGGCTACACCTCACTAAATTATCATTTATAAAAAATAAAAAATTTATATAAATAATAATTGATAATTATTGGATTCATATAAGAGAAAAATATCATAGTGGGGCATGTACCATACATTAATGGAGATACCATGCATGAATTGAGTATGCTAACTCCATTTTTAGGGTATGTTTCGCTTTTAATACTAAACCATATGTGTGTAAATGTGTTCTTTCTTGCAAATACCATAATAATAATTCAAGGCATATGATTAAGAGAACTATTGATGCTTATTCATAAAGATGAGGGACCTCCACGTTTGACACAATAAAGTATATAACCACTGTATATGAGGCCAAATGAATATTTGTAATTTATATGTTAATAACTATTTAACTATGGAACTCCACCTGTGAGAGTAGTGGGATGATTAAAATAAATCTATTATTCTTGATTGAATATTAGTATATGATTCTTGTTTAAACAATTTTGGATTAGTGTATTCACTTTCATTTGGTGTGAACCATCTATTTTTTATTTATGTTGTTGGGATATTGTGAAGGATATTTTCATATCCATGCACTAAGAATTCGTGACATTCTGGGGTCTAGTGATATCTGTATGGATAAAATAAATATTAAATATTTTAATATTACATGTGATGAAATTTCTATAAAAAGTGAAATAACTATAGAATCGTGTATCAAATCATAATTCTGAGATCACACGTCATTCCTAATTTTGGGATTTACCCTATGTGAGAGACAACATATGCATGCATCAAGTGTTTTTATTGAGATCCATTGCTGTCGAAATAAAAACATAATTAATTATTTAAGGTATTTAATTATATTATTTTCCCAAAACATATAATACCCTCTACTAAATTCCCTATGGTTAGCTACTAGAACCCTAGTTATTTAGAGTGCAGATGGTGGAGAAGCTTTTTGTACAAACAACTTCTGATCGTGGATTTGAAATCTTTGTGGTAACAGAACCCATGGATAGTTCCATAAATAGAAACATGCGACCATTATTTATAAATTATCGATCCAAACCCAAGGTTTGATATTTTTTGGTGTATCTAATACCAATTTTTGTTATACATTATCAAACAAAAAAATTACTATTTGATTTTCTTGTCAATAGATGAATTACTATTGATTTTTATTATCCCCGAAATATGTATTTTTTATTTTTTATTAATTTCCTCCCTCTTAATTATCCTATGAGAATGAATTGAGATGAATGTAAACATATTATGAGCCCTGTCCCTCATTTTTTTGTTTCTTTATTTTCCTCTCCACACTTTTAATGAATTATTCATCAATAATTCATTCGACTGGTATTTTGAAAAATACCTAATAATCAATAATTGCACAACCATTCATCGTTGTAGAAAACTGTTACTCTGTGATTGGGATTGGGATCTTATGATTTAAGGAAGGTATTATTGTAGTTATGAATGATATAGAATATATTAATATACCTTGAGTGTGTTTCGAAAATAGATGTCAGAATGAATTAATGGGAGTCAATTTTATATTGGATAAATTGATATATTTTTGGCC
Organism: Viscum album; assembly: GCA_963277665.1. Lineage (NCBI taxonomy): Eukaryota > Viridiplantae > Streptophyta > Magnoliopsida > Santalales > Viscaceae > Viscum > Viscum album. The sequence continues at coordinate 287,279,473 of OY728131.1, forward strand.
ACTAGTGATGGATGGGGAGGGGTCAACCTTTTGGTTCCTCACTATGTTGCATGGAATAATCATCCATGACGGTGAGTGTTGTGGCCTCTCCTATGAAAGGGGTTTGATGGGGTGTTACAACCCATCCTCCCATGTGAATGGTGGTAGAATGACCTCATCGACCCCTGCTACTAGTGGAGATAATGGAAAAAATGAATGGTGCCTATTGTGGTGAACGATGATGGCAACGATGATGAGCCAACCTTGTGTCAATGACTAGTGAATAGTTTCTACCACTTCGGTAGGTATTTCTAGAGAATAATGGTGGGTGGGGGAAGGAGAGATAATAATAATAATAATTTATATCATTATAATGATAATGATGCTAATTATAATTATAATAATTTTATTATTATAATTAGTATAGGGTGTATCTCCACCATACAGAGTCAGAGTGATGTACTATTTTTATAAACATGACCCTGCTATTGGGTTGGATGTTTTGAGGGAAATATCAGTTATTTACATCAAAGACTTTGATCGGGATCATGAATCATATATCATTAATGTTATAGTGAAATGTAATTTTTTTTCACAAGGTGTCCATTTTGGAAAAATAAATAGAATATTATGAAATATTTTCATTGGGGATCCAAATTACATGATTCATTTATACTTACATGTTAATGATTTGTTATATACATTTTAAACTGTGACTTATCCCATTCGACATATGAAGAGCCTCATGAGTACTTTGAGATGTTTTCCAAATACATATTTTGGCCCCTTAGCAACCAATCCTGGATATTTTTTATAGAGCACTATGATGGCCATTGATTTTACATAAAATATTTGAAATGAAGTGAAACAATTTGTATAATTCATTCACTTATGCTTATCTATTATCATTATGGTGTTTTATCTTGAAAACTATCATAATACAGTAGTATCAGTTGAGTGTGTTCCCATAGTTCTTCTCAAAGAGGGTATAGTGTATCATTACATCCTCATTATAGGATTAAAATCCCCTATATAGGAAGAGTCTCATATTGATTTTTCTATGTCCCTCCATATAACATGAGGTGTGATCAACTGTCATTCTTTCATCATCATATATAGGTGTCCTGGTATCTGTGTGACATCTACGAATAAGAAGTTGATCGTCGATCTGGAATGTTAATCTAGTTTGGTCTGCACTATCATCAACTATATAATCCGATAAAATGTGGTATATTCTAATCAGATTTTTGGTGTCCCCCAGTGTTTATAGGTGAGATTACATATCTATATGTTGATATATATTTAGTTTAAGTGTGTCTCTTCATTGCAGATACTATATGAGAATGTCCTCTTAGACAGACATCATCAACGATAGTGTTAAACAAGGAGTGGATTATTCTGGACAAGAATTCCATTGAATAGTTGAGAAGAATTTTTTGTATGTTAGTATGGTTGAGTCCTATTTGATTCATGTTTTCTATTTTGAGTATATCAATTTTATATAATATTGTATTTTTGTCTTATATATTTATTGACATAAATGCTTATTGATGATTTGAATATAGTAGATGATTATGATTCGTTATTTCGGGGTGTCCTACTAGATATTTTTATTCCCACATATACATGGTATCATCCCACACATGATGTATCTTTTGTAGATGAATTATATTTTCATAGTCATTGTAGGTTCGAGAGAAGATTGGGCATATTATGTTCCAGAGAAACAGAATTATATACCAGTGATTTATTTGAGAGTTGTCTCCTCATTCCGAGCAAGTTAAACATTATATAATGTTTTGGAGGTCTCGTTTTTGGTCACTTTTTTCTATCCCTTTCATTTCTCATTATATTATGTGGGATTTATGTTATGAATGAATTATTAGTGTCCTTTTTTATTTTCAGTTTCCTCAATATAAGGTCATAGTGATGTGTTATTCCATACATGAACTCAAACTAAGGACTCCAATTCATGTTAACTTCTTACTTGATGTTGGTTTCTAACCATATACCTATTGGAGGTAGTATTTTATCATTACACTCTTCTTAATAAAATCTCAGTGGCCCCCGATGGTATGAGTTGAGAAACACTGGTTTTAGAGCTATGTATCTCATCAAAATTTATTTTTGAGTCTTTTTTGATCTTTGAGTTTTGGATGGGGATTTATGGAAACATTGTTAAAGAGATTCACAATTTTATTTCAATTCAAGAACTATAGTGTTACTATTGAAGCTAACATATCCATTCATTAGGATAATGAATATATTCGTGTTGACTTGTAACTTGTAAAAACTGGTTGTATGGAAAATTAGTAAATTATTCACATTGGAATGGTTTGTGATTTTCATTCCTTTCAAGATTTGTCTCCCAAGATATACACTTTGACCATGGGAGAGCATAATAATTTTCAGGATACCTATTCTATGATAGTAATCACGGATTCCTATCTAGTTTCATGAGAATGAAAAGTTGAATTATGATGCCCAATTTTCGGGAATCCTTCATGATTTGATTCTTCTATGTGGATGCACACTATTGTGACCACCTAATATTCTATTCTTGTATCCTTCCATATATAAGATTGATGATCAATTAAATGTTGGAAAATTATTAATCTAAAAAGTATGGGAAATGGTACATATAAGTTTGTCACAATATATTACATGCAACAATGAGGACTGTCAATGTTATGCAGTGAGACATACCCTTTTGAAAAAATGTATTAGCTAGAGGAGGTAGTATGGTAATTTAATTATGTATGAACCATGATCGATTAGATAGATACACTAGATAATAGTATTATTTGTGAGATATAGTTGAAAAGGGTCGTATCAATAGAATATTTACCATCACTGAGTTTTCACCATGGGATTGAAATATAGAGACCAACAATGCATTATGGTGGTATAAACCCATATTTAGGAGGTATATCAATGACATGATCCTATTGTGATAGTAAAAACATTATTAGAACCCATATTGATGATGTATATAGTGGAATTATTTCTCTATAGAGACATGGAGAAACAGTAAAGCCCTTTGTTGGTTGTTTTTATGTGAATTAGGGAACAAAAAGTAGAGTTAAACTTTCCTCCTCAAGAATCATCCTTCTAATGTTGTCCAAGACCTTGTGTTAAATTCATTTCTATGAAAATAAGATTTATTTTTAGACTGATAGATTAATACATTCTACTTTATTTTTTGAGGTCCTATTATGATCACGTGTCGATGCGATACCTAGTTTTGGTGAGTATGTGGGAAAGGGGAAATATGGCCACATCCAATATTGGATTGTGACCCAATGCCTCTATGTGTGTTTTAGGTATGGTTTGTGTCTACCATTCTGCCATTTAACATATATTACATAGTATTAAGGACAATTTTCATCGACATAACCCCTATTCGAGCCATATATGTTCTTGTGGATCCTCTTTGCTCAGTAATTTTTGTTGGATTCTCCAATAGAGTGGAATAGAGATCACCCCTTGTTATAGAAAATGTGACCTAATTTTTGGGGGGATTGGATCTCATTAAATCCATCCATATTGGAATGATAAATTATTCTCTTTACTTGGTTTGGGCTTGTAACATACTGTTAATGAAATGTTAACTACTATTAATGGGGGTTGTAGTGTACTTGAGTTATTCAATGGGTTTTTTCGTTATTTGGTAAGAGAAAATCTATAAGGACCCGGCCTTAAAACCATAAATAATCATGAATTAAATGAATAATTCACATAGAGTAAATTTTCACGTTTAGAGTTTTACAGAATTAGGACATAACTATTACATCTCAAAAGATTACAAAGTAGACACTTCGACTAAGTTTCCATAAAATAAAACTCTTAAAAAGAAACATGTCTAGTTCCATGTTTTAGATGCATGTCTTTCCTTGATCCCATCCATGACCCTATTCATCTTTATGTCCTATGGAAAAAATTTCAAAAAAATGGGGATGAGCATAAAAATCCCAGAAAAGGATACACAAAGAAAGAAAATAGTTTGTTTTTCAAAAGAACAAGTAAACCTTGAATAATTTATCAATTAAATAATTTTCACCTTTACGAAGTAGTAAATACTCTTCACTGAATAAAAGATCACCACCTATCCTTTGTAATCAAAAGATTACCATAAACCCATATAAAGAACACATAACATATAAATGTAACTTGGGACATAATCATAATTAAATGTAATAACCATACGGTCGACTTCCACGCATATCACTACATGGAATAGCCATACCGCCGACTTCCATACCCAATGCATTGGGGGTTATAACTTAACCAATTGTCCTGGTATTCACGGCACCACCTGTCATTTGGTTTATCACGTAACCACCCGTCAAATGTCCAAGTACCATTATAAAATCATAATACATAAAACTAATATAAATGAAAGAAAACATTTCCACATTTCGATCACAATATATCACTTAAATATTGACACAACAAATCCTGTATAAAAACCATTTTCAAAACCATTTAAAACATTTAATAAAGAGATTTTTGAATCAAAGTGTCCCATACCACTTTGAGGCTTTCAAAATTTTAAACCATTAATATCCATATAAATAAATCCTTAAAACCATTTGGAAGACATTTATATTAATGAGAAATATTAATAAGAATAAATCATTAAAACATTTAAAATGATATTTTAGTTAAATAGTTTTTAACAAAATGAGAGACACTTGAATACAAATAATTAAGGAGTAACATATAATCATAACATTATAATATCATGAGAATAAATGGATTCATGATATAATATTCCAAAGTACAGTATATACACCATATAAGAGTGAATTGGTGCATAAAAATAATGATGTCTCAATAGAAATATAAAATGAGATGAAATCCCTTATAAAGAAGCTATCCTTAAATTAAGATAAATAAATTTCATATTTCTGTTTGAAAAATATAAATACACCTAATATAATTTGACATTACGTGTAAAAGAATCAAAGTTCATTCACACATATTCATAGGATGACATATTTAATAACTACAAGTTTAACCCAAAGAAATCAAAATTGGGTTAAGAATATCCCGTGTAAAATTTCGATAGCCTAACATTGTCACTTTAAAATTTAGAAAATGAGTTAATGAGACAAAAGGGTATCTCATCACTTGTAAATAATTTTTACAGCAATAAGTATATATAACAATATATCCCTACACAATAATATTTAAATTAAAGGACATAACAAAAGAAGTCTTTTAAAAAGAGGAGGGTGAAATGTTCCCTTACCCATTTGGGTTACTTTCGAAACGTACACCCCATGAAAGAAGGACTATACAACATTTATGTAAATACTTTAAAAGAAATTATATTACAAAAATATTAGAATAATTGGAAGTAAATACACCACTCAAAGTAAATAGTGGAAAATATAGCATAACTCTCACTGGAATAAAAGTGAGATGAAAAATCCCTTACGAAAACTCGGTAGCCTAACGGTGCCACTTAAAACATCCAAAATGGATTTATGATATAAAATAGGGTGTCTCATAATATGAACATAAAAAGTACAGAATTTGGGATATAAAATAACATCCCCAAACCAATGAAATATGAGCTTACAAGAAATGACATAAAAGAGAGTACATAAAAAAAAAGATACAGGTAAGATCCCTTACCTCAAATCCGACTTGTCTTGTTCGTTTATTTATATTCCTGAATAATAAACATTGGTCAATTTAAAATTAATTAAGGAACTAACGTAGTTTTTATTACTCAATTCATATCAAATATTATAATGATATAATAATTAGTTAATTATGCGAGTTCATATCAGATTTTTTTGTCGATGTTTGGTACATGAGTCAAAAATGACCTTGTTTGAGAATGATTGTCCATGTAGTAAAAAGTAAATCATCTCCATAATATTATTAATGATTTAAATATCATATATATCCAGTAAATATTCATTTTATTCTATTTCATAACATTTGGAGATAAAAATAAATGAAATTCACCGTTCTTGGAGACAGTAGGTCGTAAGTATGCATGAACGCTACTTTCATTTCATTTTCATTTTAATGGAATGAAAAATAAATTAGAGATATATATATTATAATTTCATTATAATATAAATGTTATATAGGTCCCATAATTTCATTAATTTCATTCATTATACATTCCATGTGTTTCATGAATGAGTCACATCACTTGAGGGGGCGGTAGTCCACACTTCCTCGTATGAAATTATCACATTTTCATAATATAGAAAACATAAATGTATGTTTTAAATATAAAATACAGAAGCAAATAGAAAACATAAATACCACATATTTCATATATAAAATACAGTTACATCATAATGGCTTCCATGAAAGGTGTTAAGATAAGATTGAACAATCATCGTTTCGTGATGCAGTAATTCACCATCAACAGAAACAATATGTTTTTAACCATTAGATGGAGGTGTGTGTAAGTGTAGCTAGAATTTTTCTCATAAAAACATCCTAGTTTATTTAAGATACTGGTGTTGTTACAAAATAAAAAATAAAAATATTTTATGGGGTTGTCGAAGAAAAATAAAACAAATGAATATAAGAGAATACATTATCTTTAAACCAGGTAACTCCTTTTGGTTTGAACCAAAAGGGTTTCTTGAAGAGATTTCTGCCTAACGTAAGGCTTATATGATGAAAAGATGGATGTGGATAGATTAAATGAGAGGATTTTTGTAGAGACAATGGCTTGAGTGGTGTGGGTCAGTTGGTAGAGGAGGGGTCCTTTTATAAGAGGGAGGAGGGGCACTCCTGGAATGTTATAAAATGTTACTTTATTATAAAATGAGTTTGAGATTTTAAAGGTCCCAAAATGATATATTTCTAGTATAAGGTGATAAGGTTTCGAAATCCAACCATCCCATAGGTTTTTGACTAGTTTAATTCTTTTATTTTACATTATCTTTTAATTTTATTTAAATCGTCCATTAATGAGGTAATCCATCTAACATCATGGTGTCATAAATGAGTTAATTTATTTAATGACAAAAAATTGTAAAACAAATACCAGATTTAGGAAATTGTTTTTTATTTCCAATGAATATTTATATTCTAAGTGATCATTTACACAGACAAAACTAAAATTTTTAACTTGGGTGATACATGCATTGATTATACTTTCCTTTTAAAAACATTAAATGATAAAGTGTCACTATCACCCAAAAGTGAGTCCATGGGGTACCAATGTTTTGCACAATGCATCCTATGGTCGGCCATGACACAACTAGTAGCATTAGGACACATGTTGGGGCCATTCTATATTTTTATGATATTATTTTATTACCCTTAACTACCTGATTACTAATTAATCTCGATAATTAATGATAATTACCGTCATTACTATTCATAATGTCCAAAAAAATAAGAGAAATAATTACATAATTTTTACATCTTTATTACTAATATGGAATACATTTTATCAAATTTCAAACTCAAAAATTGTATTAATTAATTTAAAATAATTCTCGATGTCAAAATCAATTACGAGTTTTTAGGAAGTAAAATCTATCAAAAGATTGATTTGTTTTTACATCCAATTTATAAATCAAATTACATAAAATGACCAAAATTGTATTAAATGATAAAAACATAATTAAATTACAACTTATGACCAACTAAAATGTTAATCTAACTATATAAATAAATCAGATGAAAAGGCAGTTTTGAATTAAAATACAGTATTTTTCACTATTCATTAAAAATGATCATTAGTCTGAAAAATACCAGAAATTCACCCTAAGAATTATTTGATATTACAAATTAAAAAATGATATGAATTTTACCAAATTAAAAACATATAAGTTGGATTATTTAATTTTATAATCAATTCCCACTGTCAAAACAAATTGTGTGTTTTTAAGAAACAAAATCTATCAAACGATTGGCACTTGTTTATGTCTATTATCCAAGTGAAATTAATTATAAAGACCACCATTGGATTAAATGGTAAAAATATATTCTTATATAACATTAAAACCAAATAAAAAGTTAATATAACCATCAAATTAAATTAGATGAAAAAGCAGTTTTGATGTAAAATGCAGTTTTTTCCAGCATTCATTAAAAAATAAACATTGTCAGAAAAATAACAAAAAGTTATCTGAAGTTAATTTAAATGACCCAATTATAAATAAGGAAATTATTTTGTCAAATATAACATATAAAAGTGATAAAAGGTATATTTATAAAGGGTTCTCCCTCAAAAGGCTGTTAAAACAATCTTTTAAAATTATAAGAGTATTTATTCTTAAAATTGGATCCATTTTCATTTTAAGCCTCTATAATTTATTGGATAAATGAAAAAAATAACAAAAAAATTTAATGATTTTATAGTTAGTTCTATTAATTCCCACCCTTACAACAGTCAGGCATTAACTATTATTTAAAATATTATAATTATATTATTGGTGTGCAATGTAAGATTTCAAAGAAACTCGTTGTTGCATATTGGGTACTCCATCGAGCATATCATTCCCATTAATGTAATATTAACAATCTATTCACAAATATTGATATATATTATAATTTTATATTCTTTATTTACACGGGATGTTACATCCTTCCCCACTTTTGGAAATTCCATCCCCTCAATTTTATAATATGGCTCAGAAACTTCATTGAAAGTCCCACATCGGAGAAAGAGTCAGTAAAACTATCACATTAAGAGAAATAAAGAGATGTACAAAGGTAACCTAATTTAACCCATAATAGTATTACATGTAGGAAAACATTGATATGGATAAAAAAACTAAGGGTCAAGTGCTGATGGAGAGTGATAGAAACAATGATTATGAGAAAGTTATCCACCAGAAAATCACAAACTTGTGATGGGTTAAACGGTATTTGATTCCCCAAATGAAAAGTTAACAGAAAACGTTTTTTTATTAATATTACTTTCATTGAATAATTTATTTATGGGATTAACTAAAACATAAGGAATCATACTTACTTGTCCTGTAGATATTCATCATTTACTAGATTTTTAACCCAAAATAAAATTTCCTCCAAAAGATTAGTATTTAGGAAGACTTGTTCGCACTAAGAGTGCTAAAATCAACTTTTAGAAAATAACAGAATCCACATAAGATAAACTATTTATTTCTCATGTCTTTAGAACTTATGAAAAAACAAAATGGTTAGTTCATGACTAGATAATCCCCTAAAAGGATAATCTTTTACAAAAAGAAAAACTACTCTTAATCTCCAATATTTGTCCAACAAAACCGAAAGTTTATCAAAGACAATTCAATAAATAGCAATCCATAAAATTATTCAATGTAATCAAAACTAAGGTTAAAACACAAATCTCTGAAGGATTTGATCACATAGTCTTCCAAGTTAAATCTTAGCATTTATCTCCAAATAACATCAGTTGCTGTTATAGTCTCTTATTGAAAAGTAGTTAACCTAATCCCATAATCTCCGTGATAGGATAATAATTTTCATAAATAAACAAAATTGTTATATGTCCAAAAACAAAACATATATTCTTCCAAAATAATATTCCACTATTTCTCCTCAATTAAAATCCCAAAGTATTCTATTTTATATAGGAATATATTATTTCCATGAAAGAGAGAACATCATCCAAAATAGCCTTTATTACTTAGTCACCAAATCATTTTCCTATGGTAAGGATATCCTTTTAATAAAACATAAGTTCCCAAAATCAACATATTATTGATCGATAAAATCATTTAAGTAAAAAGTATAAACAATACTAACTAGGGACTTTACGTAGGCTAGTGGAGGGCCATTCACCCTTGTCACCCATCGGTTGTGGGTTCGATTCATGTGGACTTGCCGGACGCGATGGGTTGTCACCCATCTTACGGGTTGTCCTTTTTATAAATATCAAAAATAACACTAACATGTTTTAACCTCAATGGTTTCCTTTTACCTCTCATTTTCATCGAAATTCATTATGATCTCAACATCTTAATACTTGATGTCTTATTTCACCATCATAAGATACAATGAAATGATCCCAAATAATGGATAATAACATACCTTGATCATTTTGTCCATTTGGTTTCATCATCATCTTGTTCACGTAGGTAGAAGGTCCATGCATTAGAACAATGACTTAGAGGTCCTTCAAAATAATTTTCTTCCTCCATCCAAATACTCCTTTTACAACATGGGTCATATGGGTGTTCATAGAAAAACAATTTCGGAAAATAATCATGTATGACATATAATTTCAAATCATCTGATAAGACATTATTTCTATAAAATAGTCTGACTGAATTTGAGTTGAATCATTCAATTAATGGTCCTTTTAAAATACCATAGGTATGTGTTAAGAGACTATATTTTAAAATAAAATATAAATTGGTTGCACAAGGGTCTTTTTCTTTAGCACCTTCTTTTAAATCATAATATGCTTCAAAATCTTGTGATAAGGTAAAATATATGAAAATGCCTTCGTAATATATACCTTTCATGAAATTATGTGAATATTTAGAAATTTGGATTTGTCTAATTACAACCCATGATCCACAATGATAACGAGGTATAATGGAGGTGTTTGATATCTCAAACAGCTCCTTGGAAGTGAGTTGTATGCTAGAAAAAGTATCACAATCATCCAAACATGAATTTGAAATAATTATTCCAATAAAGTCATCAGGAAGAGATAAGAATGTCTTTTGAGATCCTCCACCTTCCATTTCATTGATCTAAAAAAGTTATAAAACAAGGATTCAACTAAGCTAATAAACATAGTAACAAATCATGTGTTTAATGAAAACTCATAATCCCTAATTAGTCTAAACCGATCATTGATACCAACTATATGGACCTGGCCATAAAACCTTACATAATCATGAATTAAATGAATAATTCACATAGAGGATCTTTTCAGGTTTAGAGTTTTAGAGAATTAGGAAATCACTATTACATATCAAAAGATTACAAAGTAGACACTTCTACTAAGTTTCCATAAAATAAAAACTCTTAAAAAAACATGTCTAGTTCCTTGTTTTAGATAGCATGACTTTCCTTGATCCCATCCTTGACCTTATTCATCTTTAAGTCCTATGGAAAACATTTCATAAAAACATGGGATGAGCATAAAAAGCACAAAAAAGGATACAGATAGAAGGAAAACTGTTAGTTTTTCAAAACAACAAGTAATCAATAAATACTATATCAAATTAACACTTTTCACCTTTACGAAGTAGTAAAAACTCTTCACTGAATAAAAGATACCCACTTATCCTTTGTAACCTAAAGATTACCATAAACCCATATAAAGAACACATAACATATAAAAGTAACTTGGGACATAAACATACTTAAATGGAATAACCATACGGTCAACTTCCTCACATATCACTACATGGAATAGCCATACGGACGACTTCCATACCCAATGCATGGGAGTTTATAACGTAACTACCCGTCCTGGTATTCATGGAAACACCAGTCATATGGTTTATCACATAAACACCTGACAAAAGTCCAAGTACCATTATAAAATCATAAGACATAAAACTAATATAATGGGAAGAAAACATTTCTACATTTCGATCAAAATATATCTCTTAAATATATTGACAAAACAAATCCATTATAAAAACCATTTTCAAAACCATGTAAAACATTTAATAAAGAGATTTTTGAATCAATGTGTCCCATACCAATTTGAAGCTTTAAAAATTTTATCCATTAATATACATATACATAAATCCTTAAAACCATTTTAAAAACATTGATATTAATGAGAAATATTTATAAGAATAACTCATTAAAACATTTAAAAGGATATTTTAGTTAAAGTGTTTTTAACAAAATGAGACACAGTTGAGTAAAAATAATTGAGGAATAACATTTAATCAGAATGTTATAATATCACGAGAATGAATGGATTCATGATATTGTATGCCAAAGGATAGTATATACACCATATATGAGTGAATTGGTGCATATCAACCATGAAGTCTCAATAGAAACGTAAAATGATATGAAATCCCTTATAAAGAAGGTATACTTAAATTAAGGACAAATCAATATCATATTTATGACAAATATAAATAAACCGATTATATGTGGATATTAAGTTTAAAACAATCAGAGATCATTCACACATATTCATAGGATAACATATTCAATAACTACATTTTGAACCCAAAGAAATCGAAATTGGGTTAAGAAGTTCCCTTGTAAAATTTCAGCAGCCTAACGACATCAATTTAAATTTAAGAAAATGAGTTGATGAGAAAAAAAGGGTATCTCATCACATGGAAATAAATTTTACATAAATAAGGTTAGATATGAACATATCCCTACATAATAATATGTAAATTTATAGACATAACAAAATATGTTTTTTAAAAAGACGAGGGTGAAAGGTTCCCTTACCCATTTGGGTAAATATCGAAACGTACACCTCATGAAAGAAGGACTATACAACATTGATTTAAATACTTATAAAAGAATTTATATTACACAAAGAATAGAATAGTGGGAATTACATACACCACTCAATGTAAATATTGTCAAATGATGCATACATGTCACTGGAATAAATGTGAGATGAAAAATCCCTTATGAAAACTTGGCAGCCTAATGACACAAATTAAAACATCCAAAAATAGATTTATGAGGTCAAATAGGGTCTATCATAATATTAACATAAAAACCACTTAATGAGGGATATAAAATAACATCCCAAAACAGAATAATGATGAGCTTAAAAGAAATGACATAAAATAGAGTACTTAAAAATAAAGATAGAGTTAGGATCCCTTACCTCAAGTCCAACTTGTCTTGTTCGTTTATTTATATTCCTGAAAAATAAACATTGGTAAATTTATAATTTCTTTAGGACTTCATTTAATGTTTATTATTCATCTCATATCACTTTTTATAATGTTATAATAATTAGATAATAATGTTATTTCATATCAGGTGTTTTTGTCAATGTTTGGTACATGAGTTAAAAATGAACATGTTTGAAAATGATTGTCCATGTAGTCATAATTAAATCTTCTCCAGAATATTATTAATGATTTAAATAAAAAATATATCCATTGTATATTCATTTTATACTATTCCATAAAATTTGGAGATAAAAAGAAAATAAATGAACCGTTCATGGAGACAATAGGCCGTACGTACGGTTGAACGCTACTTTCATTTCTTTTTCATATTAATGGAATAAAAAATAAATGAGAGATATATATATTAAAATTCCAGTATAATATAGATGTTATATAGGTATAATATGTTCATTAATTTCATTATTTATACATTCTATTTATTTCATGAATGAGTCAAATCACTTGAGGGGGCGGTAGTCCACACTTTCTCGTATGAAATTATCACATTTGCAGTACATGCAAAGCGTAAAGGTATGTTTTAAATATAAAGTACATAAGAATATAGAAAAAATAAATACCATATATATCATATATGAAATACATTGACATCATAATGGCCACCATGAAAGGTTTTATGAGAATATTGAACAATCATCATTTCGTGAGGCAGTAATTCACCATCAATAGAAACAGTATGTTATTTAACCATTAGACGGAGGTGTGTGTAAGTGTAGCTAAATTTTTCTCATAAAAACATCATAGTATATTTAATATACTGGTGTCACTACAAAAGAAATGAATAAAAATAGTTTAGAGGTTTGGAGAAGAAAAATAAAACAAATGAACATAAGAGAAGATATTACCTTCATATCGGGTAACTCTTCTTGGTTTGAACCAAAAGGATTTCTTGAAGAGATTTCTACCTAAGTTAAGACTTATATGATGAATAGACAGATGTGGAGAGGTTAAATGAGCAGAGTTTGGCTGATCCAATGTCTTGAGAGGTGTGAGTAAGGTGGTATAGGTGGGGGCCTTTTATAAGAGGGAGGAGGGGCACTCTTGGAATGTTATAAAATTTGACTGTATTATAATATGTGTTTCAGATTTTAAAGGTCCCACAATGATATATTTTTAGGATATGGTGGTAAGGATTGTAAATCCACCCATCCAATATGTTTCTAAGAAGTGTAAGTCTTATATTTTACATTATCTTTTCATTTTATTTAAATCATCCATTTATGAGGTAATCGCTGTATCATAATGGTGTCATAAATAAGATAATTTATATAATAGATAAAAATTATAAAAAAATACCATGATGTAGGAAATATTTCAAGATTTCCAAAGAATATTAATAGTCTAATATATCATTTACATAGAAAAAACTAAAATTGTTTTACATGGGTGATACATACATTGATTATACTTTCCTTTTAAAAAACATAAAATGATTTGGTGTCCCTATCACCTAAAAGTGATTCCATGGGGTCCCAAAGATTGGCGCAAGGCATCCCATGGTCGTCCATGACACAAAAAATATCATTACGACACATGTTTGAGAGATTTCATATTTTTATTATATAATTTTATTACCCATAACTACCTGATTATGTTAATTATTTTGCTATTTTTCTCAATACTAGTTATCATATTAATTCATGTGAATAAATATAATTTCTAGAGATTTATATTCCAAAATCAGGAAATGGATTATTAATTTATGAATCTAGTTTATAAAAAGTAACTTTTCGATAAATCATTATGTTAATTATAAAATTTTAAATAAATGTTTACACGTCACAAAAATAACAAAAATTAATTAATCAAATATAAAACATCTATTTTATTATTACATATTACAAATATATTATATTTTTATTCATTAGATACCTAAATTTTATTTATACTATCATGGGAAATGTTACTAATATATTTGCCTAATTACACTTCCTAATGATTTGATTACTATTTCAATGGACATGTTAACATTTTGTAGTATATCACGGTTTTTAACATGGTGTTTGTCCCAACATAGTCCATCAATTATGTTAAATTTATATGATACATATAATAAAATATTGGGGACTTACATTCTCCCATACATTAAAAAATTATTCCTCTATATTTCAAGGATATCCCAACATAAATTTATTTCTATAGTTTTCTGATATAATTTCTTTTTTTCCACATTTCATCTTCAATTTTATGAATTTTCCAATGTAGGATTACCTGCTGAGTCATGTGATTTTTCTAGAGCATTTTCCAATATCTATAATTTAAGTAGGATATACATTGTAAGATAAATCACATTACAATTATATTCTATTAAGAGATAGAACAAGGGTTGGGTCTGAAATGTAATTCATTAACAATGAAATTTGGAACAGACTGTGTACATTAGAAATACTAATAGTCATTGAAAAATGATAATCAATAGCTCCAATTCTCTTTAGAGTTTCAAAATTCCCGTTTTACATGGGGATATGTTTCCCTTTCATATTGAACCTTATGACACCTTTCCATTGAGATACATTCAAAAATACATGATTAATAACATGAAACTACAAATCATTTCCTTCGTTTTTAGAATAACTCTTTTTCCTACTTTGAGATACATTTTAATGGGATTAAATAGTCTTTACAGATAAAATTCATTCCTATAAACGTTTAACTCCAAAAAATTCATTTCACCAACTCCATCCAAACATTTTGGTGTACGATATCTCTTACCATATAAAGCTTCAAATGATGCAATGTGAGTACTTGAATAGAAAATATTGTTGTAGGAAAACTCTACCAATGGATAGTAATGATTACACATACCATGAATGTTATTATATTACGATATCAACATATATCTAATGCTTATATCATCATTTCAGTCTTTCAAACAGTTGAGGGTGATAAACATTTCTCAAATGAATCATAGTATCCAAAAATTTATAAATAGTTTTCTATAATTTCAATATGAATCATGGATTTCACAAAAAAATAATTGAAATGTGATTCTCCAAGAAGTCTTACAACATCATTAGTTAGAGACATTCATGTATTCTAGTGGAAAATCCTTTCTTATAGTAGGGAAATTTATTGATTTTGTATTTTTATCAACAATTATTCAATTTTCATTATTTTTTATTCATGTTTTTTCTAATCCCATGACAAATAACATAGTAATTTTATCCCATTTCCATTTATGAATTGGAAGAGTATGAATGACTCCTCTTGGAATTTTTCTTTAATCCACCACATGCATACAAACTAAACATCTTGGTAAATAATCATCAATTTATTTTTTCTTATTATCACAAAAAAAATATTATATCAAATATCGATACATATTAGTTCCATAAATGTGTGAAAAGATATTTGAGCTATTAGAATTATCCAATAAATAACATTAAAGATGGGATAAATAGGGAACCCAAATCCTTAACCAAATATCAAAATTACAGCTTTTTATATGATGTATACTAATTTCCCATCATTCAAAACATTAATTTTCATTGTAAAATTATCATCATCAGACATAGAACATTTAATCAATTCTAATAAAGATGTTTCTGAAACCATTTGGAAAAGTTGTGATTTTTACCCTTCCATGATAATTTGCATATCAATATTTACTATACCCATGTACACAATATCCATATCAATAAATATTTATTTATAACTCCATGATCCTTTATTCTCCATGAAATTGTTACTTTATTTTCTTTCCCTGGGTGGTAGTGTGTTGAACAATCAAAATCCTTGAGTATCTCAGACCATCACAATTTCCTCATGTTTTGTTATTTCTATACGAAGATATATTTTCAACTCTTTTCATCTATATATATATCTAATATTTTACCATAGAGCTAATTTCTCCATACCATTAGAGAAAATATTTCCCTTTCCAACTTAGGATCATGATTTAAGAGTAATGTTAGTGATTTATCTACTGTATTGATGTATAGTCTATAACTCTATCCTTATTAATAAAAACAAAATTGAGTCATTTCTTCAATTCATCACTATAAATAAAAAATCCACCATTTTGAAATGGTAGAGTAAGATTGGAATATTAAATAATATTCTATTCAATTCATTAAAGCATTATTTGGTGTTCTTTTTAGAAATAAACATGACCCCTTTATAAGTTAGTAATTTTAATAGGTTATATAGTTGAGAGAAATTATGAATTTAAAAGTAATAGTTACCTATTAATCCTGTGAAACTACGTACATCCGTTATGTTTGTTGTTGTAGTCCATTCATAGTCTACCTTTTTTATTTTCAGGATCAAGCGAGATTCCATAATTTAATACAATATGTCCATGAGAATAATATTTTTATGCTAGAATTCAAATTTTATAAACATCCCATATAACACTTTTCTTTGATGAGTATCAAGGGAAATATTAATGTGTTTATCAAGGTCCTCATGACTTTTGGAGTACACCAAGATATCATCAATAAAAATAACAACACAAAATTATCATGATGTTCCTTGAATTCAATGTTTATTAGATTCATAAAATTTGAGGGTTCAATAGTCATTCCAACAAGGCATTATAGTAATCTCATTGGATCTATACATTGTAAGAAACGTTTTATTCTAAATATATTCATTCATAAAACATAATTTCTAATATAGAAAAAAATTTCAATATTTGAATAATATTGATATCAATGAATATTGTAAATTAATTCCTTAATATAACACCTTAGGTACTTGTTATTTATCATAATACTCTTGATCTCTATATAGTAAATTCATAGACTCGTAGATCTGATTTTCGTATAAAAATAACATAATCTCACCAAAGTGAAATAGTTGGGCATATAAATCCTTTGTATCTCAGTTACCCTAGTTGTTTATCCATATTTATTAACTAAAATGTTTCCATTATATTTATTGTCATTAATATAGGTGTTTTATCATGTATTAAGTCAACATAAAACACTATATCCCACACTCATGGATGTGAAGATATATCGTCTAGAAATAAATCAATGTATTCATGTAAAATGGGTATATCTTCATTTTGATGATCAATATATTTATTAAAAGATTTTATCTTATATTATATTACAAGAATATCTTTTTATAAGACATATTGACCATGAATCCACAAATGACTCAACTATTGTGATATAATAAGATGGACCCTATTCCTAAGGCCTTTTCGGGGAAAATATCTATTGAAATCTAAGATATTAATGTGCACAATGTCCCATCTACTTACAGCTGAAGCATTCCACATTACTGAATTCTTATATTACATTACAATCTTGAGCCTTTTGGAAAATTTAATCACACTATGGACAAAATTCCATTTCCAATAGGTATCTTCAAGGATGTTTAGTTCAAAATTTTTTACAAGTTGAAAATTTGATTCATCCCTTCTTATACTCCTCGATAATTTTTATTGACTACTCAACATCCCCACTTTTCCTTATTTAGTTTGATCCTAAATAGCTTGTAAAATTCATTCTTCATCTTTTTTAAACATGATTATAATTACTCATATGATGGGAATTTTTGGGAGACTAGTTCCCTTCATATAATTGGTTTAATACCATTAAAAATTGTTAATCATACTCATGGTATTAAGTACCTAGTCCACAACATTCCATACGCACCTTGTAAAGTTGGATTCATTTTAAGAAACTTTTTCAAAATCATTCAATGTTGGACTAAAGAATTTCTTCTCCACATTTTCTCTCTATTCATGAAGAAAAAAAATTTCTATGAAAAAATTCATAAAATCCTTCCATTCAATATTTTGAATTTCTTTTTCCTCCTGGGTGATATGAACTAATGACTATTATTGATCTGCATATCCCAGGAGGTGATAAAATTCCATAATAACATTCCCCATTTCAATACATCCCAAATCAGGAAATATCTTGTGTATGGAACATATCCTTTGTTAAACTATGAAGGATTTTAAATTCCAATTGATTGATGGGGTTTTTTCACATGATGTACTCTAACATTGGTACACTGTATTTGGGATCTGGATAATCCATGTGATCATGGTTATTGATCATTAACTGAGTCATCTTTTGTAGTATAGTGGTACGTCACTCAAATATAGTTATAGATCCAGTTCTAACACCATTAACTTTCATATTAGTGAAATACCTACATTAAATATGTGTTTTGATACAGTTTCAATTCCATCCTCTAAGAACCATTTCTAAAAAATAGAATTTGATAAATTATATTTTGAAACGTTAGAAATAGTGAATCACATAATGTATAAATATTTTTAAAATAATAATATTGGTTACCTTGATAATATTCTAAATGTTTTTTATGGGGTTATATTTCCATAATATATGTTTTCCTAAATCTATTTTATAATGTTTCTACCAAACACTCTCTGATTCTAATTGTAATGACCCTGAATCTAATTGTGTTTATCATGTTCCTTATATTATAATTTTGAATATATGAAAAGGAGATCATATCCCAACGAACAAAATTGTTTATTAAATTCCTATTAA
Source organism: Viscum album (assembly GCA_963277665.1). NCBI lineage: Eukaryota > Viridiplantae > Streptophyta > Magnoliopsida > Santalales > Viscaceae > Viscum > Viscum album. The sequence continues at coordinate 287,298,794 of OY728131.1, forward strand.
AAGATAGAAACATATATTTGACATTACGGCATTATATTAAACATGAAAAAGATAATCTATTAGAAGGATTCCCATTCTCTTAGATTATCCCTTCCTGTCATTCATAATATAAATCATTACATCATGGAAAAAACCAAAAAATGGGATTTCTCATAAGATCAATAAGGGTGATAATATAATATAAACACAATAGATAAGATAGGGTTAAAACAAAGAACCCCTACCATTAAAACACAATTTTGAGCATAATTTTGAAGAAATAAGAGCTCATCAAATAATTCTATATATATTCACACATGAGATTAAATATTAACCAATGATAGACTTATTGACTAATTACCACATGGATCATAAATAAGTAATCTCATATTTATTAATTGAATAATGTCAGACATAATAAACATGTAATCATAGCGTCACCAAATAATTATGGAAAATGTGTATGACCTCAGCCATATACCAATCCAATTTGTCTCTTGAGACCTTCCAATGCATAGAATGACTATAGCAGGCCATGTAGAATAATTAATCAGTCCAATTAATTTCTACTATGAAAGGGGAGAAACATAATCAATATAAAACATCCTATTGAAACTCATACATGAAATTTAAATAATTTTTTACAACTATTAACAAAATCATAATCCATCCAATTAAAAATTTTAAGTGGAATCAAATTAGCACATCCATTATCAAACTGAAATTCATAAATTAAATACAATTTCGTAGATAGTATCAGAAGTTATCAACCTCAATTCCAAAAAATATTTTTTTAAATACATTAAATAACTCTATTTAAGTCATTTAAAATATCTTTAGAGAAATACCACTATTTATATGAACTAATTTATTTAAAAACATGATCAATTAGAAAAACAATTTATTTTTAAATGCCATTTTAATCTTGTAAAATATATTTTATGGAATTATGGAATCATGAAATTGGGAAAATACGATCATTTTATATAAGGTTTATAATAACATATTTTTTAAACTATGAAAATAATAACATTTAAAATAGTATATTTTTATATATAGTGTAAGCATTAAAATGTAATTTGATTAGGTGTCCCATACGTAAATCCAAGAAATTGTTGAAATATCATATATGATAATAAAAAATATTTTAATACATAATCATATACATAATTAATAATTGGGGTAAAAGTTTAACACAATGAATGATAATTGGGTTTATAATTCCCTCACCAAATTTAATCAGCCGAATAGTACGATCCATAAAAGTAATAATTATCAAATCAAGCATTTAATAACATGAATGTAAAGCTATTAATGATATGATAAATAAATATTAATTATAGAGTCACTACAAACAAGGAATAAGTGGTGAATAGGGCATGAATCACATAAATAAAAGTTATATGAAAATTAATTTCCTTATATCTGAAAGCATTCTCCACTTGTACATATTTTCTAGGATAATTAAATTAGATTCATTTATTAATTAATTTTGAAAAATAAAAATATATAATTTTTTTCTAAATTTTATTATGTTCTATTATTATAATTTATATGGGTTATATAGATTTATTATTTATTTATAGTGTGTTCATTTTATTGGGTTTCATGATCGTCTGGCATGAGTATAAATTACAGAGTTCTTCTCAAATGGAAGAAATACTACAATAGTGGAATAGAATAATATTAATTTAATTTTACGATTTTAAATATTCACCATATATAATTTGGTCATATTATATGAGGACTATTCATTAGATAATAAATTAATGAAAAGTTACAATTTTATTTTTTGTCGTTTTTACTATAATTATATAATAGTTTTGTTCTGTTAATTAATGTTAAATTATATATAATAGTTTTAGAATATTAAATAAGATGAAATATGAATTATAATATATGGTTTAATTATTGTGATTTTTTGGGACCAATTTTAAAGGTTTCATTATAAAAAAATCATAATCAATAATTGAGGTGGATCGATACCTCATTGACCGATGTTATCATTTTTGAAAAAAAGTGTATGATAATATAATTGATGATGGATATACCATTTAGTTGATAATATATCATTATACACATATGATATAATATTTATAATGATTATTTGAATTGGGGATGTTTGTTAAAGATAATAAAAGAAATGAATTTTAAATAGAGAGAGTGAAGATTTTACCTCTTGAGTGACTTCTCCACGAGAACCTCATTAAAGGACTTGGAAATGGTCTTTTGGTATGACCATAAATACCATAACATGGTGAAGATTATTATGAGTTAAATTGGGAACAATATATTCAATATCAAATGCTTATAATGTCTGTGGATAAGTTGTGTTGTTGGTTTCTAATTATAGTAGAGTGTAGGGGTTTTTTTATTTTTTATTCATTATTTAGGCTGAAGAATATTGATTTTAATGATTATTATAACTAAATATAGTATATATAGAATTTGACTTCTAAATAATGAGTTTTTAACAAGTACCTAAATCATCCATGCCTCTTGAAGTCATTTATTTAACTATTATATATAAAATAATAAGTTATTGTATTTCACTATTATTCAAAAATTATACTATTATAGAAAAATATAAAACTCAACTGAACTAGTTTTTTACATGTAGATTTATAACATAGAAGACATTCTATGAAATTATTTTATAAATATAAGGTATTTAATTTTTTATATAGAACCATCATTTATTAGTAAAATATTGATTTTAATAATATAACATACTTTACGACACTTTTAAAAAATTTATTGTTTTCCATAAAAATATATATTATAATGATAATTTAATAAAAAGTATCATGTCTTTCTATTTTATGAAAATTAATTTTATTTATAAAGCATTATATTAATTAGTAAATTATAAATAAACATTTACACATCATAAAATAATGAGCACTTAATGTATCAACTATTTTTAAATTAAATTCAAATTCAATGATATTTATATATTATATTTTTATTAATAACAAACCTAAAATTTTTATACTTTTATGGGTGATGTTATAATTCTATTGGCCATATTACTTTTCTTAATAGACATATTACTATTGCAATTATCCTGTTTATTTTTAATAGTACTTCATTTTTTAAAACATTGTTATGTTTGAAACATAGGCTATATGAGATGATAAATTTTAAAAAATATATACCTTAAAATATTGTGGGGATACTGGATTAGTGGAATATTGAATACAACACCCGATAAAGGTAAAAAAAATTAGGTGATGTATACCAGGTATCCTTAGTGATGAATTACATGCAATGTCCCTCACATGTACTCAATCCAATTGTGGTACTATTAGAGAATGATATCTCATATGAGGAGAATTCAGTGAGGATATTAGATTATACAGACAATGTTGTATGAAATAAGTCAATACACATAGTTAAAGTTCTATTGATCAACATAAATTTTATAGATGCTACATAGGAACCATAGGAGGTGATGAGATAGTATTAATCTCATCTATTTTAGTACGGGAAAAGAATATTTCATGTGAAAATATTTGTAAAGGGTAATGATTGTAACAATATGACATTTTTAAATAAAATACATCATTGATTTTGAACAAATGTGTAATAATATATTGCGGATCTAGAAAAAATGTTCAATTATGGGGTTTTATTGTAACACATTAGATTTATGATACCATTATGTTTTAATAATATTGTTAATAAAGTCGATGAAATAATGATCACATTATTCGTATAAATATAGGGTTTTAAAAAAAATCCAAATGACCCAATAAAAGGATGTGGTGGCCTGAACTTATACGATTATACTGTATAAATACAATTTATTATAGATTCAGAGGGAGATAGAATAACTTGTATTTTCCCTTGATGAATCGCATGTTGACATCCAACAGCTCATGCAAGCGAGAAACATTTTATGAGAGAAATTGATGATCCCCATGATTACAACTGAAACCTTGTTTAGTTAGGATTTAATATCAATTAACCGGTTTATTTTCAAGAATTATATGATTTTTTTTAAAAATAGTATTATAATAAAATTTTATCATTATATAATTTTTATTAAATATAAATGATATTAAAAATTTTATGAAGTAAATGTAATTTTTTAATGGATCAGAAAAGTGTCATTGTCAAAAAAATTAGCATTTCCAAATATATTTTTTATTAATCTTTCAAAAGTGAAAAAAAAATATTTAGAAAATCATTTGGATAAATTTAATATTTTTTTTAAATCATAAAATCAAAATTATCCAATGGTGATTTTTTAGTAATTTATGATATAATAATATTGTTGGGTAAACCTTAAATACCATATAAATATACGACGTGTATTATGACTTCCAAATTACACAATAGTGATGTAATTAATACTATAATGTGTATAAAGTAAATCATATATGTTTTATTTTTAAAATAATGACAGTTTATTTTAATTTGTCTAATTTTTTATATGCTTTATGAATCCTCCAATATTATTAACATATTTTAGGGTTATAAAAAAAATTATATAATATTATGAATCACATCCTCTGAATAAATGTTATTATTTTATTCAATTCATCATTTATTGTTTTCAAATATTGATAAAACGTCCTATTTGGAAGTAACTATGTAAAAATCCCAAGAATATTTTATGATTTTGGTTATTTTATTATACAAAGTATAAATTTAATGTTAAATAAATAATAAATAATTTCCCAATAATTTCCTAATATATCCACCCAAGATCCCGTTTACCTTCACTCAAAATCCTTGTAGAATGTCCTTACTCTATCCTCCCATATCTAGAGTCCTCTCATTAAACACCATGGTCTCAACAATTCCCTCCCAAACATATTAATTCACACTCTCAAAGTAACACCCCCTCTACTTATCATAATTATTAATGTTTATTTATTATCTTATGCCTTATATTTCATATACCCAATGTTTAGATATGACATTACATGTACACAAAACTTCCCATCTTATTTTAAAATTAGGGTATACATCTTTCTCTCTCACTAAACCATTTTAAGAATTTTTATGTGATTCTTTTATGTTTTCAAATTTCCGCCACAACTTTCCATGCCAAAACAACTATGTAGTGAATACAATACACATTTCCTATCATGGGTGTTCAATATTATAAACATTATAATCATTGATTTTGTACATAAATATATGTATTAAACTGTCCTGGATTGTGGAAAACAAATTATGATGATTGAATTAGTGTTTCGTTATCTAGGTGGCACACATAAGAATGAGAATGAAATGAATGTTATGGTTGCACCCAAATTATATATAGAGTAAATGCATTGATTAATGATTAGTATCATGATACATCATTTAGGATAGGAAGTAAACCTAATTATTTTTTGGGAATTTTTCTAACAAGATGTTTGAAAATTTAACCTTGATGTGTGGTTATTATTTACAGTGTTATGTTTTTTTTCACATTCAATGTTTCATTGGTGTTATTGTTCTATATGACCTGTAATTGTTCATATTTATGATTATCACCCATTTTTTCTATACCATTGATATGTATATTTCCTAACATTTATTAATTTTAACATTTTATTTCATTTTTACTCCCTTAATGGTATTTATATCTCACCCCTTTCTTATTTAGGTCCTCATGTTCTCACATATAGTCTTATGTATGAAAGATTATTATGAAAAAGATAAGGAGGTTTTCAATAATTATGATTTATTCCTTATTCTCAGTTATAATGAAATATAATTTATTATAAAAGAAACTAGAAATAACGATATTATGAGATGTATTAATCATAATATTTTGTAATAATTCATGTATTAATATGAAATAAAAAGTATGATTTTTATTTATACCATCATATTATAATTCATAGTAATATATAAAATTAAATAAACATTATATAATATAACAAATACCATAGTAAAATATATTTGAAATAAAAAAACTAACAATTTAAATATTATATCTAGTCAAAGACATTCATGGTCATTCTAGTATTCAAAAATAATAATCACCCACAAATCCAATAAAAAACATACAATAAAAAAGTAATAATATAAATATGTGTTTCTAGTGTCATTTTTAATTAATAACATATCATTATTTTTATTCTCATCTATGTGATCCCACTTGAACATGATACAGTAGGCCTCCCCCTACACGATAATTTGATCAATGAAGTCTTCTCAGGTACCCAAGCACAGTGGTCTATTAGAGAGATCCATGAAACCATGAATTCTAATATCTAAACATGTCTAATTCCTATGAACATGTCCTATGAAAGTTTTTCAGGAAAATATACATAAATAAAATGATATTTTACAACTACTTCTAACCCATATAACTCAATTTGTTCCAAGGAATATATTCATGGAACTACCAAACATGTTTATTTCAAAACCAATGACTATACCATGGAATTTCAATTGATAACAAATATTAATCCAAGAAAAATCATCTGATAATTAAAAAATATATATCATATGATTCATAATTTATAGTTCTTGGAAATATAAAATATATCATATATGTATAGAAGGATATTTTTTGTCAAATCCTAGAACATATCACATTCAAATCCAAAGATCATGACCAAGGAAACCCAAACTATATCACATTTTCATATATAGAAAATTTTTATGGAATAATAAACCTAATAAATTATCTAAATATAGTGAAAATATTGAAGGAATTGGAACTATGTATGTAGTCAAACTCAGAGTGGTTGGCACCCTTCCCTAAATTGGAGGAACTCATCCAAAAAAATCTAATGTAATACAAATTCTACAACGATAACCCTTCTAGGAATCTATTAACATAATGGAATATAGAGATATGTGGAGTGTGTTTATGAAATCCGAACTGATATCCCTTATGAATCCATGGGGTCACATCCTAGGCATTAAAAAACAAGCCTCTTTTGATTTCATGGAGGATATCCTTGGTAGTCAATGTTATATAGAACTAACACAGAATGGATCTTAACATCATACCATAGGAATCACATGTAAAAAAATACATCTTATAGGGGATATTATCACTACCGTACATCTATTGTGAGATCATGTACTTATGATCTATGGAGACCCCAAAAATAATCTTATTTCATTTATTATACATAAACTCTATTGGGAAACATATAATTTTTCCACCAACCAGAGGTCCCATAGGTCACAAAACAGTTTGGAAAGAAGAAATGGATCTTTTATGACAACCTCATATATTGGTTCAACATCATTGACTAAAACGTAAATTTTCTCTTTCAAAATCATCATGATCACATCGTTTTCTCACATTCCTCACTCAGGAAGTATCACATGTCAGTGTAATTATGGGTTTCTTTGTCCAGCCACACATCCTATGACATAATGAGGTTTATCCTCATACCAAACCTAGCCAAATATTAAATATGAAACCCTACATGGTTCCCATATTTCATATTGGATATTACAATCACCGCAATTCAAATTGTAATTTCTTAGTAACTATATTATCTATCAAGGTTGACGGATGTCTAGAGAAAAGGCCATCCATATCGATTCATTAAACACCTCTACCTTAATGTGACTAGGTGACCAAATAACAAGTCTTTATACATCACATTATTTTAGTTATCACAAGTAGGGTCTATGATTCAGAAGGTAAACATATTCATAATAATGGAATCGATGATTGGAAACCATGTTAATAAATCCAGTGAACATGGGTACATCATGGTCCTAATAAAATTGTCCAACTCAGGATTACCTATTCAATTTTACTAAATAAATCTATAAAATTAACAGGTTAATCTCCCTTATTGGGGATACCATACATATACAATTATTATACATAATATTCATAATAACACAGGCTCATGTTTGAGGGAAAACCATCCACTATATGAATCCATTTAAACGAGAATATAATGCTCAACAATCCCCATAAAAAAGCATCAAAACACTTATCAATACGTTCAGAACATATATAATGAAATAATTTTAATTAAATAATTATATCTATTATATATTAATTTTTCAACACATTTTTATTATTTTAAAATATAATTTTTAAATAGTAAAAATGGGGTATTTCATGAAAACTCAAAAATACAGAGATTCTCACCCAAACATCAATACTGGAGGAATGATCTACTCCCAACACACACATGAACCAAGGATATAACATCCCATTAATTTATTTTATCAATATTTATTAATTTCCTAATTAACATTAATTGGCATAAATCTATGAAACTCATTTTATACCTCATGAAACTAAAAATATGAGTGAAATGGTGTGGTCCACTCATAACAAACCCTTTTTCTTCACCAATATAAAATAGTTAGTTCGAAATATAAATTCAAGAGTTGAATTATCCCATAATTAGCTAAAACCCAATAAAATAATGTAACTTCATACCTCAACATAAAAAATTCATGAAAATGTGATGTTTTTTTCTCATTACACTCCATTGTATGCCAGAAATTGACCATCAATTATTGATGATCTTACCATGATTCATTGGAATCATCATAAAAATCCAATATAAAATCACACAAAGTGAACATTTTTATGGAAAAAATGATGGGGTAAAAGAGATACATTAATTTTCCACCAATAGACAATAATGATCACCTAACATCAAGAGGGAAATATTCTAGGAGTGGTATAATGACTCCAAAATTACCACACATGTGTATTCATCAGAAACAAAGGTGGAATCAAGCCCTATATTTAAATAACAAAAAAGGTTTCATGTAATTAAATAATGATTACTCAATGACCACTAGAGATAGTGGTGTTCACTCACTATTTTCTAAAAATCAGTGATGTTAATCCCTTATTCATATTATGATTTTCCTTCAATAGATCATGTTTAGTAACCTTTCAAGTTATCTTTCCACATACTCATTCAAAATCCCCCTAAAACCACCAAAACATTAAAATCACCCAATAACAACGTATTCTATGTTCAAGTTATCCAAACCACATTTTTTTAGTCTGGGCTATAAAAATAAATCCTCAACTATCAAAATTAAAATTTCATATGTATTTTATAATCCGTAATGACACTAAAAAAACAATATCCCAACCACAGAACCTTTCATCCCATGTAAATATATATATATATATTGAAATAATAATATTTGTCAAAAAGGGTCACAAATTCATTGTAAATATTCCAAACCCTACATTAGAATTCTAATATTCCTTCCCCTACACAACTCCAATCACATTCCAAATAATTTAAAAAAACAAAAGACACCAAATATAACCATCAATTAATCACTTAGTAAAAAATAACCTAAACTCATCAATCAAATAATTACAAAAATACCATCATCCAAATCATTATATAACTTATGGTACTTATAATTATAATACTTATCTCATACAGGTTGATTTTGAGCAATGGTGTTCCTCACTATTAGAATCTCTTTTTGAACAACATTCTCCTTAGACTAACCACTAACTTATTGTGGTTTCCATTTCACCACACTAGATAATGTCATAATAATTGGAAAAAAGAAAATATTTACCATAATCAAAGATTCTGAAATAAATATGAGTAGCATCTATTTCCCATGAACAAGGTCTAAATACACTACAAATTCCTTGAAAAATATAATCCAAATATCATTATTCACCAATCATAGATAGTATGATGTATCTGAGGTATTCCCAAATCCATTGTATCCATTATTAATAAAGAAAACCATTTATGTATGTCACCACATAATTCACCCAAAAATCATTTTACAAATAATGGTTCACTATTAGATCCATGTCATGTATTATGGTTCTCCTCCTCAATTATAGGATTAATTAGATTCACCATCTAAACTATGCGAGGAATTATTACTCACCTCAAAACACATGTAAAGGATTATATTTCATCAATTGAATTTACCTCATATAACATAAAAATTATATATATATATCTATTACTATTCATTAAATACATATAATAATTTTTTTGAACCCAAAAATAATAAATCACATGGAACTAGATAATTTATATTAATAATATCATTAAAATCCCAATGATATATCATCTACCCCACGACAAGTCCTACTATAAGCAAAACCCTACCAACATGAGATTCATTTCTCCATGAGATATACTCATTTGATTTCCATGTTAAATGAATTGATGTGATCATTCAACTCATATTCGAGAATCATCTTGACAATCAACCACTTATTGTCCCCTTATCTTGGGAATGTTATGATCGATTTATGAAGATTTTTCCGTTATAATCAGTTGTTCAACATCAAATATTCAATGGTTCACAACCGATTATATTACTTTTGTTACACCTCTCATGGAAAGAAACCTCAATAAATTCCACCAATTCAAATGAAACACCACTCACATTCCATGATTATAGATACAGAAACATAACATAACTGGATATTAAATCACTTTAGATGAACATTCATCACATTAAAAAAAATTCCCATGGAGCATAATATTTTAGCACCTTTTAAATATTGGAATGATACATTCCAACTTTGTGAAATATCACCAAATCCTCCGATAAATATCTTCCCCTTCAGTACTCTTACTCAATACTTTTCATCATAACATGGGGAATGGAAACATAAGAAAAGGTGATCTCAGATGATCAGTAAGGGTAAAAAAGTTTGATACAGAAGCATAACAAGAAAATGAAGGTATGAGAACATAAGAATAACATTATAGGTACTTGACTTATAAATAAATGATCTTAGACAAGAGTAATGGATCATATATTTATGGTTTATAATACAAGAACTATAAGGTAATGAATAAAAAAATATATGAAATCATAACATATGAATATGTCATGAAATTCTAGAAGCACAAAACATATAAAATTATTTCTAAAGTTTTAAAGGCTAACGTCCTTTTCAATAATAGTGAAAAAATGATTTTATTGAACCAGGAACAATCCCCATTCAGGCCATGTATTACATAATGGGGATCACATCCAATTATAGCCATGTATTACAAAGTAGAGTTCACTCGTCAATCTATCGATGTATTACTGATCCGACATCACTTTGAATTCCAGCCCTACATTATTGAACAAGGATAACATCCCATTGTATCCCGATATTAGTTTCTCTTTGGAAAAAATGTTTTGATACATAAATTATTTTGGGAAAATTTATTTGAAAATAACATTGAAAACATAAAATAGATACTTCAAAATCCATAAGATATATTTTAAATCAATTTTATTTGAAATAATTTAATATATAATTTAAAAAATATATAATTTTTTTATTAAAACATGGATTTTGAATGAATAATATTTTTAAATGAGGAGATTAATTATGTCACATTTTCATAAAACACTCTATTTATTATATTAAATAACAAAGATAAAAAAATGCACAAATAAATAATGATATAATTAAAAACAATAGGCAATAAAAAGTAATTATATTTTTAAAATAATGACTTTAAGATTTCTATAATGGATGCATAATTAGATATAATCCCAAATATAATTTGATTCTATCTATATAATCGTAGCTCTTTTATTTCATCGAAAAAAATTCCATGAATGAATAAAATTAAATGAGTTATAAAAGTTCATTAAAATAATAATATTCATGATATAACATTTAAATGGAAGAATATTCAATTAATAAAATAATATAGATGCATAAAAATCATGTTCCTCAATGAATAAAAATTTTGACAAAACAATCATACTGATTTTTTAATTTTTAACCGTAAAACCATATGATGTAGAAATTATAAAATGGATATACAATATGTATAAATATAAATATAAGTATCATATAATTAATATTATTTATATACAACAAGTATAATAATTATGTGTGTTATATGGAATGTATCTCACACATATAAAAAGTTATAGGAAATTAACTTACTACTTGAAAAACATTTGATTTGGGAGATATGTGGAATAATAAAAAAAAATTGAAACTTCTTGTATCATTAAATAATTAAAATTAATGATATATTATATCATAGGTCTGTATATTCAAATATAATAATAAACTGTGTTTAACATAGCATATATCCCCCAGAAATAAAAGAGACATGAGAAAACCCTTATATTGTGTATTATCTTTTTTCAAACACATTAAAAATTCATGTATAATAAATATAAGAATAATATACATCAATCAAAGAACACTATTAATTTATATCACATAATAAATGAATTTTTATGAATTTATATTAATTGTTTATTGACATGATCTTGTTAAAGGGATATTTCAGGTAATAACTGCATTGTTTATATAAAAGTTTTGACTATTTATTCTTGTTCATCTAATAAAGATCATTATTTACTAATTTAAAAATTAATAACATGCTTTAAATATTATATATATTTTGTATATAATTATATATAATAATCTATTATAAATATAAACAGTAAATGGGATACACCATTAAAGGATACAACACATTATATCTACACATGGATGATGTTTTCTTTTCTTTATCATATTTAAGGTATGAAATTAATTGACGTATATGTATATATACATATATTTTCATTTTAGATTAATTATTATCCCTTACATATCATATAAATTTATTCATCTAATTCTTAATTCATTCAATGTAATGTGTGAATCTATAATATCACTTTGAGAATGTAGCATTCCACATTCCCATAAACAATGTTATCATTTTCCAAAAAAAATGAAGTCATGATGGTATGAGTTATATAATAGTTAAAAAAAGTCTAAATTAAACATAAATTTCATATATATTATATAAAATTAGAATGTACATCACTATTCCTGAACATAAATGTTTGTATTGGATGAACAAACAAAATCGGTTCGTGAGGAGATAGTATACCATACACATTAACGAAGACTAAATATCATATTTTGAGGGAAGTGTGTTTGAGTGTTAGATGAACTTTTAAATTAAAAACATATAAATATATTGATGATGCTTGGATTATTATATAATTATGTAATAATAATAATAAATTGGGTGAATAAATAAGTAAAACTAAACTTTTTATTGACTTATGTATTGTCTTTATTGGGTAAATAATTTTGGTCAGAACCAAAAGACATTATTCGTTTCATTTCTATCTAAATTGATTCATCAAGGATAATATGAGGGAATTTGGTAGAAAATTTGGGTAGGGGATAGAAGATCCAAATGGATTTAACGGTATGAATAAGTGAGAGGGTGAGTTCCCTTTTATAATGTATGAGGTTTGACATTATTTTACATATAAAAAGGTAGAACACTATTGAGAAGACTACATTAGATCATGTTGCAAAAATAATGGTCCATTTTCTTTATAAGGGAATATATTATCTAAATATGGTCTTCTAATGTATTTTATCCATGTTCCTATATTATTCTACCTCTTATTTTAATAACTATCTACTATAAAAACTCTTTTTTCAGGAAAATCAAAATAATTTATTTTAAATATATTAATTAAATTTTTTGGTAAAAATATACAATGATAGTGGTGGGTATTATAAATTATTTCTATTCCACTATTGGAATAAATAGTTCCAAATTATAGTCACATGTTTTTTATAAATTAATTTCATATTAAACCCCTAGACATGATGAGATAATTGGATTTTATAAGACAAATAGTCAAAAGAATGAAATTTTTCAAACACAATTGTAATGTGAATTTAATTAAAATGACAAAAATTGTATTTTCTGATTTTCAATTTATATAATTACACTTTAAAACCATCTAAAAAAATAATTTTACTATATAAATAATTTGTATTAAAATGAAATTTTAATTAAAATGCTGTGTTGTTTAACTTTTTATCCAGAAATGAAACATCGCATAAAAATACAAAAAAATGAACCTAATATAATTTTGACATCCCATGCTCAGAAATGTAGTACATAATATAAATTATAATTTTTAAAAGTGTCAAAATTTATATTCAAAATAGAGTCTCCACTAAATGGTATTGAAATTACCCTTTTGGAAATATATATCTTAATACATAGAGTTGGTTCCATTCCTAACTCTTTTTTTAGAAAAATATGAGACGAACATGAATTAGTTGATTTTAAAAAGGTTATAAGATGTATATATATATATAAATTAAATTTTCAAAAGTGGTTTAATTAAATTAGTGATATAAATCTTGTTTTATTTTATAAATATAGTTTTCATGTAAAATATTTCTTATATTTTGAATTTTTTTCATTTTTAGTTTATATTTTACCAAATTATTATTCTTATATACATGTTCAAACATATTTTCATTATTTATTTAATATTATTCATAACCAGCATTAAAAATGCATTGTGACTACTAAAATAATATTTTTATAATAAAATAAATGATATATTTTAATTTTTTAAAGATAAGTATTTCGTGTAACAAATGTTATCAAAGGAACTGTAAATTGTGTTTAACGTAAGAAAACTATTGTGTTTCATATATATAAAGATATAATAATTATATCATATAGTAAAACCATGACATGTTTTTCATACAATGAAATAAAAACATGTTTCAAACATATAACACAAACAATATTGATTTAAAAAAAAGGAAATATCAAATGGTTTAAATTATTTCAATAAAAAAAGTTATCAAAATCTGGAGGTGTTACATTTTATATAACTTTAAATGAATTCACAAAAATTATAATAATGGTTTATCATTAGATTAATACATTACAGTCACTTTTATAGAAACCCACTTTATAAAAATAAATACAAAAATATTATTTAAAAAAAGAATGTAAAATAAATAACAGTAACACAAAGTAACTAATTACTACATTTACATATAGTAGAAAATTAGTGGGAAGGTAAGACTAGACCTAGAAGAATTATTTATATAATTATATAGAGTTATTGTAGACATTTTTCTCATAAAAGTGAATTATATATGGAATGATGAGGTTGGAAAATCCATAAATATGTGATGATTTATATGACCATAAGGTCAACAAAAATGAAGGTATTATAGTAAATATTTATGAAAATGTTTTTCCCATAATTGAGTAATTAATATTCTATCTATGAACATACTAAAATATAATTACACAATTTCTTGCCATTTCATATCCATAATCTTACCCATTAGTCATTACTTCCTTGATTTCAACTCCATCTCTTCTTCCAACAAATGAAGTTGGATTTTTTATTCCTAAAACACTAAAATATCTTGATATCCATAAAGAGAATGTTTAGTGATTACATATTTCATTCATCATAATTTAATAATAATGGATAGAAAAATTTATCAGATATTCATAAAACAACTTATTTAGATATAATAATTTAAAATCTAAAAACACATCCAATGTATATCATGAAATTTTCCATAAATTTTTATCCTTTTAACGCTTCCAAAAGATGAATATACAAACTTTAGAAACTACAATAAATTAGAATCACATTGATCAACCATATATTAAAATTTAAATCATTATTGTCACATAAAAATCATTTAAATAAAT
Source organism: Viscum album (assembly GCA_963277665.1). Lineage (NCBI taxonomy): Eukaryota > Viridiplantae > Streptophyta > Magnoliopsida > Santalales > Viscaceae > Viscum > Viscum album. Next base: position 287,314,183 of record OY728131.1, read on the forward strand.
TTATCATGTTTTCTTAAAAAACATTGTGATAACTATAATTAACATAATACATTATTAATAAAGTCATGATTTTTTATTTCTATGATTTTGGGATATATTCATTAAAAAAAATGTAAACATCATCAATGATAAAATATTCCACATTTTCAACAAATTAGAAATATATTCCACAGTAATCAGTATAATCCAATATACATCATCCATATAAATGATCACATTATCCATGATTAACAAAAATTGTTCACCAATAAGAAGATATTATGGGAAAAAATTCCCTAAAAAAGACAAATTTCTAATTAAATGAGTTTTCTATCTGATCAACAAAATTCCATATACTTATGACAATATTTAATGGAAAACATATATCTCATGATTCATAATTTGGTAATTCTAATACATATAGACTTCAATCGTCCATCATTATAATTAAACCATTATATAGCATGTATCATCTTATTTCATAATCCCATTTTCCTAGAATTTGAAATATGATTCATTTCAAATGTTTCCAAAAACACAATTTAATCCTTCTTATTATGTTTAATTTTAATAACAATATAAAAATATACCATACCTTTCACATCTCATGTTTGTTTTCTTTATCTTTAGTAGTTTACAAAATACTCGTACCACCATCTTGATTCTCTTCCTAATATTTTACCATAGGAAAATGAATTTCAAATTCATAATAATTTAACATCTAATTCTTTTAAGGTTAAATTAGTTTCTTCTCATTTCCTCTATTTACTATAAATACAAAGAATATTCTGTGACACACTTAGCATAATATAAATCTATATAATCTTGAAAAAACACTTATCAGATGCCTAAATTCATAAATCCACTTCTAAATATATGAAGCGGTAGGCTTATCATTAGATAAATCTACATGAATATCCTAAAAAATATACCTAAGGATCTCATTAAAATTTTCTCGACCTAGTTTGCAATGGTTGACTTTTCCTTTACTTTGATACCAACTATAGGGAACAAAACAGATCATAAATTGATATTACATTATCTTAGATGAATATTTTAAACATAAAAAAATACATGTGGAACAAATTATTATATTGTCACTAAAAACATGTAACAATATCATCTAACTTTTACATGGTTCACTTCCCGTTATGGCCCTATTTTATAGAACAATGTTAACTCCTCATTCCATCCCTCCCTTTCTCATGAGATATAAATCATTACCAAATAAATTTTAGGGAGATATATTCCCCCACCCATATAATAATGTAATTATACATATTTGTACCACAATGACATACAAAATCATATCAGAACCCAAGAAATGAAATGTGTATCATAAGCATACCATTATATCATATCCTATGGATAAGAGATTTGTTTCATTATCATTTCATCAAAGCATAAGAAATTTAAAGAAGTGGAATTCATAAGAACATAAACAACGAAGCTTTAATGGTTTACATTATAATATAACCCATTAATGATAAACAATATCCATAAAAATAAAAATACTTAATGAAAAATAGATTCCGTAATAAAATATCCCGTGAAAGAGAAATTGTTTTCATAAACATAAAGCCATGAAAACATAGACCATTAAAAGAAATAGTGTGAAATAATTACATGAATAATATTATATATAATGCATGAGTAACCCAATTGAATATCAACAAATATGTTAAATAATTTTGATTGATATTTTAAAATCATTTCATGAATAAAACACACTTTTAAATTCAAGAATCACTTATTAATATATTATTTCTTTTGAAATAATTTTTCCTTTTAAAAAGTAACAATATTTTATAAGGAATTATTTTTAATTAATAAAAATATTTTGAAATACCGTTTATGTAAAATGTTCTTATGATATCATTTTAAAAACATTTTTTAAAACATGTTTTTGAATAAAACATATTTCATTCTGAAGAGATAAATGATTTCATATTTTATTGAAACACATTTTTTTAATATTATATAATGAAGAATAGAAAATGGAACCAATAAATAAAAGAAAAATTAATAACATGTGAATAAAAAAATACGGGAGGTTAATTGCGATATGTATCATAATATTTCTTTATGGAAGGAAATTTTTTTACAATCTCGATAATGATGAGATTCTAGGAACAATCTCATGCCACTTTGGTAATGTTAAAAGAAATTATTCATGAAATAATAACATTAAATTAGGATTAAAATATCATGATATTGATATTCATGAAATAAATGTTCAATGGATTTATATGAACCACGTAAAATAATAGACTCATAACGAAACATGTTTCTCAATGATTTAAAATTGATACAAACATACAGTACCGATATGGTATCTTTTGATAAATAAAACAACATGAAATACAGATCGTAAAATTGAGATGTAAATAAATATGAATTTAATAAAATGATCATAAATAAATTATTGGCATTATATAACCCACACAAAATAAAAGAGTGGGGAATATGATTATAACATCACAGATACCAAAAGTGAGATTTTATTCTATAGCTGCCAGAGTATCTTTTGAATCATGAGATACATGAAATAATAACATCAATTGAAAAATTTAATATCATTAAATAAATTAATTTCATGATAAAACATGTCATTGGTATGTATATACAACACACAGTAAGAATAAGTGGTGAATATTGTATCTTCTCACAGAAATAAAACTGAATTGAGAAAGCCCATAACATAAATAATGAATTTTTGGACACACATTCAAACCACTTATATAATATAAAAATTATATTATATATGTAAATAAATTTAATATTATTATATACATGGCCATATATGTTTTTATTATTACTTTATACTACCACTCTATTTATAATTTCCTATTAATGTTGCATTTCAATTAATAACCGCTTTACTTTTTTGAATACATTTTCACTTGTTATTGTCAAAACTATTATTTAGATAATGATTCATATATATATAGATTTTAAAAAATGAATTACATATCATATATATTATGTATATAATTTTTTTTAAAATTATTAATTGATTTAAATATTATTTTCAATACACCATTCATGGAGCTGGTAGGTTGTATGTACATATGAACATCATTTCTGTTTCCATATCGTATTGAATAGATGAAAGTCAATGAAAAATAATTAAATTTATTAATATAGAAAAATTATAGTTTAATTATTATATATATATATATCATATATGTTTACTAACACCATACAAAACTCATTCCATGTAAAGTGTGAATGAGTCACACCACTTTTAGGATGTTGTAGTCCACACATCCACAAAGTAATAATATTCCAAAAAAATTAAAAGCATGAAGGTATGAGTTATATAATAATTTAATATGTATAAAAATACCATAAATATCATATATGTCATATAAAAATAATATGTAAATCATTATCCCTAACCATAAAATATGGTAAATGATGAACGAACGACATCAGTTCGAGAGGCATTAGTCCTCCATAGACAAGAACGATGATATAATATCCCATTTGATATATGTTTGTGCGAGTTTTAGGTCTAAAGCATACCATAAATTAATATCATGATATTATGGATAATATGGATATTATATAATCTTTTATTAACAATAATTTATATGGTGGAGAAAGAAATGATATAACTATGATTGTGGAAATATAATACCTCCTCTTTGCTTATTTTTTTTTGTATTCTCCATAATACTAAGTTATTTATTTTTATTCGCAAATTTATTCATATAAAATTAGAGGAGGTAATTTTGGATCTTGTTTGGAAATGTTTTGGATGATCCAAATGGATCTAGATGTTTGATTATATGAGGGTGTTAGTGACCTTTTATAGTGAATGATGGGTGGATTTTTAGTAAATAAAAAAAAAGGAAAACGTTGTTGAGTGTTCTCATTTACATAATGTGCCATAAATAATGATAATTTTTAGATATAATGGAGTATTCAGTCTAAATGTGGACATTCATGGGATTTTGAAAAAGTCTGTAGCTTATTTGATCCCTTATGATTATTTTTAACCACTAAGTAAACCTGACATTACCTTAGTCATTATAATTATTTTAATTATATTCAGTAATATTTTTCTTGTAAAAAACTTATTATCCATTAATATAAATTAAAAATTATTCCAATTAAACAAGTGGATTTCATTTTTATATATTTTAATCTAAAAAATTTGTATAAATTAATTTTAAATTAATCACACAGACAAGATCAGACATTGAGTTTATAAAGTAACAACAATTATAATATTGAAATGTTTTTATATTTAATTTAAAAAGTATATTGATTACAAAAAAATAATTAGAATTAATTGATGTATAATTTATATGAATATACTTTAAAAATTGTTTAAAATGTAATTTAAATATATAACTAAATTAGATGAAAATTTCTATTTGAATTTAAATTTATTATTTTAATTTACTCATCCAAGCATGAAACTTCTGATAAAAATACCAAAAATTCAACCTAATCTAATTACAACATTCCAAACAATAAAAAAATGATTTTTCTATCAAATATAACGTATAAAAATTTAAATTTTGTATTTAAAATATAAATACCATTAAATGGTGGTAAAATTACCTTTTAGAAATATATATTGATTTATGTGTAAAATTGGTTTTATTCTTATATCATTCATAGAAAATACAGAATATGAACAATATTTATTTAACTATATAAAAGACATATATATGTATATATATTTTGTCAAAAAAATTTATAAAAAGTGGTTTAATGAAATTATTAAATGAAAATATGTTTGATTTCATTAATATATTATTCCAACAAATGGTTTCCTATAGTTTCAAAAGGGGTTTATTTTCATTTAGAGTTAACTAGTCAAAAAATAAATCATCTTATATATATTTGTAAAAAAAATATTTTAATATAATGATTCTTATTAATAATCCACATTACAAGGCATATCTAAAAAATATAATAATATCTTAATGAGAATATTAATATTTTAGTGCATTTTGGTAAAACTGTGTCTTGCGGGTAACAGAAGCTATTGAAGGAACATGTAATTTTGTATTACACACGCCAAAAATAGCGTTTCATGTACCGTAATATAATATATATATTGTGTGTAGTATAATATCAACATGTTGTTTTATAAAAAAAGAATAACTTGGTGATCTCATATAACACGAACAATATTTTGTGATTCATGAATAGAATAATAAATAATTTTATTATCTTAATTAATGAAAAATATTTCGCAATATCTTGGGGTGTTACAATTACTTTGATTGTCAACATCTAACTCCACACCTCACTTACCATACATATCAAGGCTCACAATTTATTCGACTATCCCATTAAACCTAATGAAATCCTGACTTCACCAATTTAAATAGACAAAAAATTATTATTCATATCAATGATTTGGATAAATATGATCACATGGACTCCCAATTCCAATTTGTCATCATCTCATTTATATGTAGCCACAAAATAAAAAATTAACAACAACATGCTTATATTTCCTATCCTCCATCGATCTCATCCAAAATAAATAGGTTTACACACCCATACCACAATGTCACATAACTTGACTTATAATTAATGGTCAATATCTCATCATATCAACAAACACACACCAAAACCACTAACCATGATTTATGACATGTTGATCATTTAACTAGATCCACACTATCTTTATTTTTTTAAAATGTCACACCTTTATCATTTGAAGGAAAACATCATGATTTTATTCCAAATATGGTCCTTCCAAATCACTAGTCCTTTATACATGATCTAAATATGAGATACTAGGAAATGCATGTGAAATAAATTGTCATCGTCATCACATTGATCCTTCCCTTGAAATAAAATATTAATACCAGTAGAGCAATTGTTCAGGGAAAATATTTAAAAATATCCAATGTATAATCATTCCTATACCATATATATTATTACCAAAAAATCCATAATCATGAGACAATGAACCTATTATGGCCTTCCATGTTCAAAATCATTTTGCATCACTATTCATATATCTCATACTAGGTATCATAGAGTGCGAATCTATCTCATAACTCAGATAATTCACCCATGTATGTCATCTCTAAGGAACCCATAAGGTTGTTCATTCCCCTCTATCATGTTACCCTTTTATATCACACATCAACTCAAAATCTCCCATGGATCACCAATCTCAATCCTAATCATAGAAACTAGTCACCCCCACTATATCGTTTGGTATTTTCTCATACAATTCAAATATCAATACAAACATCTATTAATTCCTATTTTTATTCCGAATAATAACTCACATTCTAAAACAACAACTCTTGGGTCCTCATGTATACATATAAGTTATAATTTGAAAACTCATCATAATACTACGTCTAGGATTCTCATTGAATATATACACATGATACAAACTCCATAGGAATTATAATCTCATCTTTCAACACACATATAAAAATTATGAAACCACCCTACATTGATCTGTATCTAATATGTTATATTCAGATTGTTTAGTTAAGTAGAATTACATAATGTAGATTTATAGGAAAATCCATATATGTTAAAGTGGAAACATTGAATAACCAAAATTATTTTCTTTTGGAATGAGTACAACAATCATGCATTATTGGTATATCACTAATTAGTCAAATTACGTAACATATATAATAATTTAATAGTGCATCCATTAGCCTGAGGCAATGTGGTTTCGTCATCATCAACGAACTTATACTATATCATCATGACCTTCTTTCCGAATAAAAATATACAATAGATTAGTTGAGAAAAATTATATTCAATGTTATTTAATAAATCACCCTATATACTATTATTGGAATTTCTAAAAATTAAAAAAAAATTCCTTGATGATATTAGTAAAACATATTTATGCATTTGGTATGTGAATCCAATGATCCAAATATGACGCATTCACATGACCACTTTCTAATTAGTTATGATTCAAATGGCCAATACCATACCTCCATCAAATGGGTCAAGGAAAAAATCCAATAACTCATAAATCATTAATATAAATACCATGTTCCTAATGATAGGTAAAAATTACACACCAAGATTAATGGAAACAATAATGAAATATCTCATTTCCCTAGTAACATAAACTTACAATCATAGAGGATGTTCAGGAAACAACATTCTGATATACTTCACAAGTTGAACACATTCATATGTATCCAATATACTATATCCTATCATTTTAATATAAAATAGAAAATATAAATAATATATGTGATATTAATAATAGAAGTTATATAATACCAAATTATAATATCCTTACCATGGTTCACAACCACTTAGCGATGTCTAAATAAAGGATGTTTGTAAAAAACCGAGATTTCATGAGGATTATTCTTTTTAATTTCATTGATGACTTTTGTTGTACTCTACACCAGAATTATGTGGTGATATGCACAACACCGTATTAGCTTGCAGTATACAGAACACTATTCTTGGACTGTGTTACACACTATTTCATGTTCGTTTGATAAGAGTCTTTATATGCAGCATTGAGTGTATATATATATATATATATATATATATATATATATATTCAATGTATAAATGAAATATGGTTGGACTCTGTTATAAAAATCAATGAAGGAGTCTTTCACAACACAAAACCCTGACTTGGCTTACATTACACGCAATCGCGTCCTTCCACGATAGTGTGTATTGAATGAAATATCAAGTCTCGCTAAATAATGATATACTATTTAAATATTATATAAACTAACAGTTATGATTATTAATACCCACTTTTTGGAATTATATAAATTTTATCTTTCAAAATGGACTTAATTTTTGGATTTGGAATATCGAATTTATCCTAGGGTGAATTTTTTGTATTTTTCTAATAACATTCAATTTTTTATGAATAGTGAAAACACTGGGTTAGTATTTAAAACCGACTTTTTATTTAAATAATTATTTATTTTATTTAAATTTATTTTAGGTAAAAATTGATACATAATACTTATATAAGTTCAAAGAAATTCATTGGAGTCAATTTATAATAATTTGAGATATAAAAAAATTTGATTGAACTTGTCACCGTCTTTTGCCCACCTCCTAGGAGAATTTTGGAAATTCACATAAAACATAATTTTACCACTTCCATGAGGGGAATTTCAAAAATTCGAGAGACACTGTTAATATCATGGACTAAAATGTGGTTCAATGAGATGAAAACAATTTTTGGTGAATAGTTACTTTTTACTTTTATTTACCACGGTTAGAAGTAAATAGGGTAATAAAGGGTAAAAATGATATTATTATTATCCTAGAACATGTACTAATTCTATCAGATAAGATTAAATCGACCAAAAACAACCTTATGAATAAAATAAGACCATTTAGGTCCACTTGTATTAGATTAGGACACTTATTTTTATTTTATTTAAAGAATAGTTAAAATAGTTAAAATCATTTTTCTAATAACTGAAACATTTTTATTATAGGGTTACACATAAGATAAATTCCACTATAAATATTTAATAGAAATTTAAAAAGATTTCCTAAATAATGGTATTTTATTTAGAATTTTTAAACCATAAATAATTTAATTTATTTATGACACAATGATGATGCAGTAATTACATTATTAATGAAATATTAACATAATTGATGTTATAAATACCCAAATATATGTAATTTGAGACTTTTTATGAATTCAACTAATTTTATAGGATAATATGACATGTTATTATTAATTTAATTAACTGTTTTGTTTAATCATGTTTTTATGATTTTCAATAAAATCATGTACCAAATAGTGTCAAAATTGACATAAAATAGTTTTTTTTAAAAAATATTATATTATTAATTGTTATTTTATTCCTAAAAATCTAATGTTCTTCCAAATGACATAGATAAAGATATATATATTAATAATTAACCACCTGGGGTTCGTTTGGCTTGTTATAGTAAGTTTATTAACCATATAGTGTATGAAAACAAAATACATAGTAAAAGTTATATTATTTAACATAGAGTTAAATCTAAATGATAAGGATAAAATAGTAACCTAAACTAGTATAAAACCTACTGTCTGAGAGTATTTAGACCCATCCCCACATTATATTAAAATAAATAAATTTGGAGCTATTAAAAACCGAATATGACTTTTTTATAAAATAATATTTTAAGTTTTCCTAAGGTGCCCCTCTCCTCCCTTATAAAAATGGCACCCCTTCCCTCTTCACTTCACACCCTTTTGAGACTTGAAGCTCGGCCAACCCATACCCATTTCTTTTATCCACTTCCCTATAAACATTTTGGAGGTTATTTTATTTTCAAAAGACCAACTCTACTTCCTTAAGAGGAAGCTTAAAGGACGTGCGTCGAAGAAGCAGTATTATCTTTTCTGATTTTCTCAAGTTTCGTTCTTATTATACTTCTTCTTCTTTAGTAGTCTCATTATTAAGAAATAACATCATTATTAAATATATACTGATATGTTATTATAAATATGAAACAAACCTATTTCACCTTTTATCCATCATACTAAAAACGAAATCACCATGCGTGTGTACGTACGGAATAATGTCTCCACGATGTGGTCTAATCTGTTTTCCACCACCACCTTACTTGGATGGGAATAATGGTGTAGAGAATAACAATATATGATTATTTTAAAGTGATATTGATTCTGAAATAGTGTACATACACTTCATTACAAGTCCATGATCCTGGTAATGATATCATCGCTCGTGCGTACGTACGGACTACATTCTCCACGACGCGATGAGATTCATTCTCCATATTAACAATTTATGAATGATAATAAAGTATATTTAATGAATAATAATGAAATATATGACATAATAATGATACTCGATTTATGTATATATATATATTTCATCTACTTAATTCTATTCAATTCAATAAGGAAACAAAAACATCGTTCATGCGTATGCATGGCCTACCACCTCCATAAACGATGTATTTCATTCCTTTTATCGATCTAATATATATATATATTCTGAATATATATTATATATATAAATCATTTTTTACATTATTTAATTAAGTAAATCAGGATATAAGTAATAATATTAATAACAAAAAGTCAAAACACATATGAAAAATGAAACGATTTTACCCAAAACGCTGCTTTAGCATTGAATTTACTAAAGAACGGGTAATATAAAGTCATAAGTGAACCATATATGATATCATAAAAATGAATATGTTTTTGTAATAAGTCATGACATTATTTAAATCCTTATACAGGAGGTTCGGATGTGTACTAAGCATATCGGACCTAAGGTAAGGGATAATTATTTCAATCTCATTATTATCCGAGATTGTTTATTCGTAAGTATTTACTGGGGTTATGTTTATCATCCATGTCCATGTTTTATAAAAATGTTTTCATAAAATTTTTACTATTATTCCATGTAGGTTTAATGTAATTTTATAGTTTTATGACTTTTACCATAATGTTTGGAGGGAATATTTCTTTTGTTTACCATACGAGGTAATTTTGTCCTTTCCGACAAAATTATGGGAAGAATTTTATTTTTAAACATATACATTGTGAACGGATTTTTACGGTTTCATAACGCCTCATTTTCACAAAGCTTACTCTACAAGTTTTTATGACTAATTTCAAAAAAATTAGTTTCTTTTAAAATTTCATGGCATTTTGTAAGAAGAAAAGGATTTTAATGAAAAAAGGATATTTTCCTCAAGAATTAATTTCAAGTGATTTATAAAAACCATTTTCCATTTAAGATGATGTTACTTCATATGTGTATGTTTCAAGTATAATGTATCTATGATTTACATGAGTTCAATACTCTTATGATGAAATGATATCCATTTGTTTTATATGGATTACGTTATGATGGAATGATGTTTATGAAACCCATTTTATTCGTTGGGTTGTTATGAATGATGTTTGTTTATTTTGTGGCGCATGAAAGAATGATTTCATTATGAGATGGGTGGGACCTATATCACCCTCCCATAAATTGGGTAAATATTTATATCTCATGCGATAGACATGGATTGAATGGAAAGTTAATCTGGTTCAGTGTTACAGGACTAGAACGATGAGTGAACTCGATTCAGAAAGGGACTTTGTCCACTAAGATGGTCTTGATAGCAATTCCCTGGCTACTATGGAAATCATATCATGTGCTTAATGGTTTTCCAAAATTACATGTTTTGTTACCATGCTATTTTATCATAATTGATGTTCTTTTATGATGTATGCCTCACGTACTTCCAAGATTTATGTCCTTTCCCAAGATTTTGATATTTAGATTTTATGTACATGTTTTTGCATTCAAATGTTAATGGATTGTTTTATGTTCTCTATGTTTACCCTTACTAAGCATTTGAGCTCACCCTTTATGTGTTTTATTTTCGCCAGGATATAATGAAATTTTTTTGGTAAGAAAACAATAGGGGAAGATCTTAATAGGAGATGTTGAAGATCTTTCACCATGATTAGTTGATTATATTCCAAGTTCCCAAAGACACTAAACTATTATGTTTCTTATGTGTCTGTTTTTTTATGTATTAATTATTCCGAAAAAGTAATTTAATGTCCATGTATGTCAAGATTTGGGTCTCTACAATTGGTATCATAGGAAAGGATTAGTCAACCTTTGGAAACTTGGATGTGATAACTTTAGTGAGATCCCTAGAGTTATTTCTATGGTATGTCTAGGGATGTCCCTAAGGATAATTATAAGTATAGGTTATAGTCCTAGAATTATGGTAACGATATTATAATTAAACATAGGATGTTATATATGGAATGAAATCCCCCTTTATTATATTGTTTTCCCTATCATGATGTTTGCCTCACGCTGTTCTTTTTGGGGTTTAGATGATGGATGGAACCAGATGGAACCATGTTGATCAATGTAATGGACGATGCAATTATTGTCCTCCTGAAAAAACCAATGTTATGGGAGATGGAGTCCACAATATTATTTCTATACATACAAAAGATATTAATCATTATGGACTTCCAAATGAGAAAAGAAAGGAGCAACATTATGTTGAATCCTTCATGAGTAAGCATCCACCTTCATTCAACGGGTCTTCTAATCCATTAGTGGCTGAATAATGGATCAGTGCCACTGAAAAGATATTTGCAGTTCTATAATGTTCTGAGCATGATAAATTCATCTTAGTAGTATATCGTTTTGAAGGTGATTCTGATCAATGGTGGAATCATATCCAGATTACGAGGCAGAGAGAAGAAATTGGGTCCATGGAATGGGATGAGTTCAAGAACATATTTTTCAATAAGTACTTGCATCGTATTCCTTAAAGAAATAGGGAAAAATATTTCCTTGAGATTAAGTAAATGGATGATCAATATATTGGTATATACGAAGTGAATTTTACAAGGCTTGAAAGGTATGCATCTGACTTTATCATCCAACTTGAAAGTAAAGTTGATCGAATCTTTAGTAGCTTAAAACCAGGTCTTCAAAGGGAATTAGCTATAAGAGACTTCAATATCTATGAAGAAATTGTTTGTTGTGCTATCAAAGTTGAAATGGAAGTTGGTGTCACATATCCATCTCATGGTTTGGAAACAAAACGAAAGATGGAGTTCAAGGAGAAATCTCAGAATAATGGTGAAAAAATGATAATTGTTTCTTAATGATCAAAGTGTGAAATAAAGCATGGTTGAGATTGTATTAAAGGGACTAGAAAATGTTTTAATTGTGGAAAAGATGGTCATCGAGCAGCTGAGTGTCGAAGTAATGGAAAACGAGATTCAAATGATGTGAATGAAGAAATGACTATACAGAACGTGCCACCAACACTTCAATTCTTCATGTGGAAGGAAATGGGGCATTATGCTAATCCATGCCCTAATACAAGGGTTAATGATGATCAACATGATCAACCACATATGGAAAAGGAAAAAAGGGAAGTCACATGTGATCACTATGGGTGATGTTGAATATGACAACGATATGGTGGAATGATTAAGTGTTTATGTAATGGGATTCCAAAATAATGTTGTATATAGTATCATTGAATATTGAAATATTTATGTATTGGTCTATTGTGGTTTTCAATAATTGTATAGTACTGGTAACCATGGAAAGTTATTGAGATATTTTTGGAAAGAAGATGATATGTGCATAATGAAGGGATAAGGAGAAAATGATATTTTTGATAGTATTCATGAGCTCATTACTCATATAAGGAAAATTTTATATCATGGTTTGAGTATATAGAATTTTTGGATTTTGGTATGTGGAAAGAGTTAACTTTTGACAGCATTCATGTTTTCACTAAGATTCAATGGGTATTTTTTTCTCAAGAGAATACATGATAAAGGTATTCACATGTTTGGAATGTGACCAAAAATATATATCTTATATGGGGGATAAATGATGGTATTCACATGCTCGGTTGATGACATTTTGAGTAATATTTTTCTTTATATAATAGGATTAGACAGAAGTTTTTTTGATATGCCTAAATATTGGAATGTTTTAAGTTGGATATAAGTTATTATTGATTTAGGCTAAAAAATTGATATTCTTTCTGGAATGTTATAATAGTATAGTTTTAGATGAAGGACAACCTGCAGGACGAGCGACAACCCATTGCGTCGGACAAGGTTGTGGGAATCGAACCCACAACCAAAGTGCGATAGGCCTTTATCACCTACCACTGGTCAACATGAAGTCATTGGTTTTTAGAATCTAGTTTTATTATATTAAATGGTATAATAGATGAAGAATAAGTCCATTTTTTGGAATCATATAAGATTAACCTCACAATATATGGACTAATGTATATTTGATAATTTTTTCTAACCTTTTGATTGAGACAGATGCAATGACCCATCATTCTATCACATGATCTGCTAACACCTCACGAATGAAAAATTCAACATCATTTTATAAGGGATGAAGTGGGAATTGTTCAAGACACGAACAATGGTGAGATTATAAAAAAAATAAAATATGTATTTCTTATAATTAAAATTATACATCTTTAGAGTAATGATCTTGAAACCCACAAAAGTTTTCCTAATGCCCTTATCTCTGATGAATCAGATGGTACCTTAGATCATCACAAATTTATGGCTTTCTGATTATTGGATTTTTCATACCCATGTTCTCTACCACTCACTACCACAACATTATAGTTATATTTCTCTTCCATATCCATATTTTCACCTATGCACTCCTTTGTGGAATCCCAGGGATTAGTTAATTTGAGTAACCATTATGTTTCATACTTTAGTTTTTAAAGATAAGTTTTGGTATTCCTTTTTACGATGTGGGTTTATATTTAATAAACATTCGAGTAGTAAACCATTTATAATCCTGATGAATTTCGAGGGTGAAATTCATTTTAAAGGGGGTAAAATTTAAAAACTCGGGATTTTATGAGGGATATTATTTTTAATTTCATTGATATCTTGTGTTGTATGCTACACCAGGAATATATTGTGTTATACACAACACCGTATTAGCTAGAAGTATACGCAACACTATTCATGGATTGTGTTACACACAATTTCAAGTTCATTTGATTGGGGTAATTCTACGCAACATTGAGTTTATATATATATATATAATATATAAATGAAATATGGTTAGATTCTGTTATACAAAACAATGGAGGAGTCTTTCACAACATGCAACCCAGACTTGGATTACATTACACGCAATCGGGACCTTCCACAATAGTGTGTGTTGTACGCAATACGGAGTTTCACAAAACAATGATGTAATATGAAAATATTATATAAACTAGCTGTTATGAATACTAATACCAAATTTTGGGAATTTTATAAATTTTATTTTTCAAAATGTACTTCATTTTTGGATTCGGAATATCGAAATTATCCTTCGGTGATTTTTTGGTATTTTTCTGAAAACATTCAATTTTTGATGAATAGTGAAAACACTAGGTTACTATTTAAAAACCAACTTTTTATTTAAATAATTATTATTTTTATTTAAATTTATTTTATGTCAATCTTGATACATAATACCTATATAAGTTCTTTGAAATTCATTGTAGTCATTTTATAATATATTTAGATATATAAATATTTTATTGAACTTATCACTGTCTTTTACCCACCTCCTAGGAGAATTTGGAAATTCACATAAAATATTATTTTACCACTTCAGTGAGGGGAATTTCGAAAATCCCAGAGACATAGGTAATATCAAGGACTAAAATGTGGTTCATTGAGATGAAAAATAAAATTTGACTACGAAAAAACTAACTATGAAAAAAAACTCGCTATGAAAAACTCACTACGAAAAATATGTGTACGAAAAATTTCATTACGAAATTTTCAGTTCCAGAAATTTCCATTCCGAAAATTTCAGTTCTGAAATTATTCATTACAAAAATTTCAGTTCTGGAAATTTCCAATCCAAAAATTTCTGCTCCAAATGTTTTGAAAAACTTGTTATGAAAAATTTAGTTACAAATGTTTGTATGACTGGCTATGAAAATATTGATTATGCTAACATGCAATGTTACACCTCCTATAAAAAGGATTTTATTAATGTAGGAGAATGGTAGAACAAAAAGTTAATGAAGAAGGCTTACCTTACAGTTATCATTCCTAACTTATGTTAAATGTATTCAAATCTATCAGAGGGTAGATATTTTGTGAAATTATCAGCAAGTTGATATTGTGTTCTGATAAAATGAAGAATAATATCTTCTTTTAGTGTGTGATCTCTAAGAAAGTGATACCTAATATCTATGTGTTTTACATGAGAGTGATGTGTAGGGTTTTTACTAAGGGAAATGGCACTTGTGTTATCACACAAAATTTGGGTCTTAGTAAAACTCATGCCATAATTTGTGAGTGTGTGTTGCATCCACAATACATGAGCACAAAAACTTCCAGCTGCTACATATTCAGCTTTAGTAGTGGAGAGTGCTACAGAATGTTTCTTCTTGTAGGACCATGAAACTAATTAATCTCCTAAGAAATGACATGTTCCGGATGTAATTTTTCTATCCATTCTACACCGACCAAATTTAGTATCGAAAAAGCTTTTTATTATAAAATCATTTCCAGAAATATAAAATAATCCTAGATCCATGGTCCCCTTTAAGTAACTAAATATTCTTTTCACTACCTTGAAATTAGATTCCATAGGATTGGATTGATATCTTACACATAAGCACACTGAAAACATTAAGTCTGGTTGACTAGCTATTATGTAAAGTAGACTTTCTATCATACCTATAAATGATGTTTGATATAATGGTTTCCCAGCTTCATCAAGATCAACTGTGTTTGAGGTACAAATATGAGTACTTATACTCTTAGTGTTGTGATTACCATACTTTTTATGAAGGAATTTAATATACTTATGTTGGGATATGTAGATTCCTTCTGGTTTTGAGAAATTTAAAAACCAAGGAAAAATGTTAACTCACCCATCATACTCATTTCAAACTCAGATTTCATTAGATCCATAAAGGAATCATTTAATGATTGTAGTGTTGAAGAAAATATAATGTCATCAACATAGATTTGAACAATCAAAACATTTTTCTTATCTTTATTCATAAAAAGGGTTGGATCTGCATTTCCTTTAACATAGTTATTTTGAAGAAAAAATACTATAAATCTGTCATACCAAGCTCGTGGGGATTGTTTAAGGCCATACAAATCATTGGTAAGTCTAAAAGCATGATCAGGATGTTTTGAATCTTTAAATCCTAGAGGTTGTTCAACAAAAACGTCCTCTTAAACATAACCATTAAGAAAAGCACATTTCACAACCACTTGAAAAAAGTTTAAAATTAAAGAATGCTGCAAAGGATAGTAAGATACGAATATATTCAAGTCTAGCAATAGGAGAATAGGTTTCTTCATAGTCTTTTCCCTCTTATTGATTATAGCCTTTAGCAACTAGTCTAGCTTTTTTTCTAACAATGACTCCATTTTCAACACACTTATTTTAGAATACCCATTTTACTCCAATAACAGACGTTTCCTTAGGTCTTTCAACCAAGGTCCATACTTTATTCCTTTCTAATTTATTTAGGTCATTTTCCATGGCTTTAATCCAATAGGCATCACCCAAAGCTTCATCAGTGCTTCGTGGTTCTAATTGGAAAATGAATTCTAGATTCTCTACTTCATTCCTAAAGGAACATCTATTCTATACAGGTTTATTGACATCACCAATGATACTATTACTGGGATGATACTTTAGAAACACCTTACTTGGATTTTCTAAAACTGGTTCATCAATATAGTGTAGAAAGTCTTCTGGATAAATTTTTTAGAAGCATATTCTTGAACATTTTTCTTAACAGAAAGATCTTTTATCAAAGGTCGATAATCAGTTTTTTAAAACACATCTGACGATGTAGGTTGGGGTGGTTTAAAACAAAAGGATCAGTTTCATCAAATTTTACATGAACTATTTCCTCAACAGTACAAGTGTTTTAGTTAAAAACTCTATAGGCCTTAAGAGTTGTGGAGTATCGAAACAAAATTACTTAGTCATATTTTGGTTCGAATTTGTGTATATTATCATTAGTATTCAGGATGAATACCTTGCAACCAAAAACCCTAAAGTAGTAAAGTATAGGTTTTCTACCATTCCATAACTCAAGAGGTGTTTTATTAAGAAAAGGTCTAATAAAAACTCGATTTATATTATAACAAGAAGTACATACAGCTTCATCCAAGAAATTTCTAGCTATAGAATATTTACTCAACACAGTTCTAGTTATCTCTTGAAGAATAGTATTTCTTATATCAACTACCCCATTTTTTTGGGGAGTTCTAGGAGATGAAAAGTTGTGAGTAATAACTTTTCTACTACAAAAAATTTCAATATCTAAATTTTAAAATTCTCCTCCATGATCACTATGAATAGTTTTCAGTGGAAGGTTTTTCTCCTTTTTTACTTTGGCTATAAAACTTTCGAAATAGGAAAAATCTTCAGACTTCTTTTCTAGAAAATATACCCATGTAAAACTAGTGTAATCATCAACTAGAACAAACACATAGTATTTTCCTCCATTGATTCCAGTTTTTGATGGACCAAAAAGATCCATGTGCACCAGCGGTAATGCATTAGTTGTTGAGACTTTAACGATTTATTTTAAACTAGATTTATGTTGCTTTCCATATTGACAAGGATCACAAACTTTAGAATAATCAAATCTATTTTCCGGTAGATCCATTACTAAACCTTTATTAGAGATTTTGCATAAGTACCTAAGGTTACAGTTACCTAACCCTCTATTCCATAACCAAGAAAGATCTTCCATTACACTAAGGAAATGTAATTCTTGGCTCCTAAGGTATTCTATGTTCAACGTGTAAAAACTATCGTGCCTGTGGACAGAAATAATAAACTCTTCCTTGAAATTGTGTACTAAGCACTTATCATTCTTAAAATTCACAAGGTATCCTTCATCACATAATTGACTTATGCTAATTAGGTTGTTCTTAAGACCCTTAACAAATAAAACATTTGAAATCAGTGTTTTACCAAGAAGAACAATATTACCTATACCAACAATTATTCTTTGAGAATTATCTCCGAAAGTTACTTTTCCTCCTCTCGTCTTGATAATATTTTCAAAATAGCTTTTGTTACCAGTCATATGTCAGGAACATCCACTATCCCTATACCAAGTATTGTTGTTGGTACTTTCCCTGTTTCCCTGAAAATGTGAAACAAGTTAGGTTTTAGGAATCCAGACTTGCTTGGATCCGGAATATTCAGATATCAAAATATTGGGGATCTGCATTTTTCTAAAACAATATGCTTTATGAAACCCAAGAGATTGAACTCTATAAAAAGAACAGTTTTCATCCAATCTCCACCACTTTGACACTTTGTGCAAAAAGGAGCTTTAGAAGGAATAAAATAGTTGTTCTTGAAAATCAGTTTTTGGTGATTATAACCTACTCTAGTAGTGTTTCAATGAGGTTTAAATTGTGAATACATCTTGTCAAAATTTTCCATCACATAGGTAAACTTTTCAAGAAGCTTCTTACGAGAAAATATTTTGGATTTCAATCTAATGTCCAAATTCTTATCCTCAAGAATCATTTCCATAGAGTTAGATTTTTCCTCAAAAACATTCATTTATGAAAAATAATTCTTAAGATCATAAGAATGTTCTTCCTTATCAGAATTTTCTTTCTCATGGTCTTTAGAAAGTTTTTTCTAAAATATCTTCATTATCTTTGTGATCTGAAGAAATATCTAAAATCTCTATTGAAAGAATTTTTTTCCTAGTTTTTTCCTTGTCTAATTTCTTAGAAATTTTACAATTTTTTGCTTCAAGTAACTTGGCCAATGTTGATACATATTCATATTATGGTTCCTCATTTTTTGAGGATGACGTGTCTTCCTTATAAGTACTATTTTCAGAATATTAATTCTTATCAAGAGATAAATTTGTTAAAGACCCAGAATAGCGTACCCTGGCCATAAGACATGTTTGTGGAAAATAAGTATTCACAATGAATCCCATATTCATCTAAGTTGATGAATCATATTCTAAAGATTCACATTTTGAAGAGTCTCCACAACTAGCACTCCATGTAGTATTACCTTTCAGACTTTTCATAGCTTTAGCTGTATAATTCTTATTCCTATTCCTTTAAAAATTCCTCTCTTTTCATTATTTGTTTTTAAGCATAGGTAAATCTGGTCGTATGTGTCCACTTCTCTTGCATTCATAGCATGAGACCTCTGAAAATTTCTTATCATTCCTATCCTTCTTCTTATACTTCGATTGGAAATTTCTCTGACCAGCTATCTTATTCATCCTTCGAGCAAGATTATCTAACTCATTCTCTAAGACTTCACTCTCACTAGATTCATATTGTATAGTAACCTTCTTAGACATGGATCTAGTTACTCTCTTAAGAGTCTTATATTTCATTTCATTTGTTGTCGAAAAAGCTATAGTACCATTCCTATTCTTCTTCTTGATGTTTTCAGCATCCCTCTTCATTCTTGTTTCATGTTGAAGAAGACTTACAAATAGTTCATCAAGAGAAATTTGAGTTACCTTCCTGTTCTCATCAATAGTTGTTCTCTTTGATTCCCACTTAGTGGGCATAAAATCATTAATCTTATCAACCGGAGCTTCATCATCCAAACCTTTCTCTCCCATTGATTGTAAGATATTCAGGATAGTCATTATTCTTTGTTGTATTTGGCATATGTGTTCATAATAAGGAAAATTGAAACCATGATATTCAGCTGTCAACATAGTTCGTCTAGTCTCAATAACATTGGATGTACCAAAATGAGTAACATCACGTTTCTTCCATATACAGTTAGTTGTTTCACAAGAAGAAATTTGGCTATATATGTTCCTAGTCATTGAACATAGAAGAGTATTGTGTACCTTATAGTTTAATTGATAATCATGACTCTATTTGTTTGTGAAAGAACACACTTCCTTGTAAGGAATTCGATAACCTCCAGTAAGCATAACAGGGTCGTCTACTCCAGTATTGATAATTAAAGTCTTCATTTGATCTCTCCAGTACTCATAATCATTTCCATCAAAAATTGTTTGTCTTGTAGGATTTACTGCATTGCACTACAAATTTAATTTTTTTTATTATCAAACACTTTTAAGGAAGAAAGTGAGAAATTGAGTCACGAATTGAAAGATAAAACAAATTCATGAAAGTGAAATTGCAACCTGACCGTTTTAACCTCTCTAAGCAGTTTTAATGATATGGTGTTTACCCGGATGTCCGGTTTCTCCATCATAAGATCTTCAAATCGGAATTCCAGCTTTCCCCAAGACTGGATGTACTCCTATACATTTATCATTACGTTGTTAAACCCATGGACTAGAATCAAATCCTTCTTGTCCATCCAATAACTCTTCCCATCATTGTTTTCGACATTAAGAGTCTTCTTCATCATTCTTTCTGCCTCCTCTTTAGGAGGGTTGATAATCAGACTAGTTTATATCATAATATCATCTAAACTCATAAGTATCTCAAGAGGATTATCATCCCTCTTCCATTGCTGGATTTCCCCCTTTGCGGGAGAGGGTCACAATCCTTCAGTTTTTCCTTCGCCTTCTTCATCGACCGGGTCTCCATCAGTAGGGGTTAATACGGATAGTTATTTTTCTCCTTCCATTTCCCCCTTCTATTTTTGCTCCGCCTCGAACTAGGATACTTTTTCTCCTGGTCCACGTCCTCTATATCACAAACTAAATGGCTTGAACGTTCATCACTGGACGCTCCCACCGAAGACATCTCCACTTTCCCCACATACTCAGGATCCTCAACACCCAGAGCATAAAATAGGATTGCCATGTCAATACTGTCAACCTCTACAGAGCCCACCCTGAAGGCAACCGTACTCTTTCCAACCTGTTCAAAGAACTTAACACATCTATCGCTCTTATCATTGTCTGGGGTTAAAACCTCATCATAAGAGGCCTTTCCTTACAACATGTTTATTCCCTAATCCACCTATTGTAGCACCTCCCGGTTTTGGTCACCTCCAGACATATCCTCTGCCTCGCCAGATCCCCAAAGCCCCTAAATGGTCTTAATATCTTGCGGATCGTTCAGAAAACCCCTTTCAACAGCACATCAAGGCTCCACACCCACTGGGGACTACTCAGGATTCCTAGCCACCATGGAAACCACCTCCCGCGGTCCACTCAGTGAACCCCCTGCATCTGTACTCTCATGAACCTCACCCACAATATTCTTCTCAGGCACACCGAGCTCAGCGGAGGCTTGCCTCCCCATACCACAATCCATGGTCTTCTTGGAGGAATTCGGTTCCCCCTGACTACATAGATGTTGTGAGTGACCCAAACCCTTGCATCCCGAATAGATCTCAGACCATGGTTCGTAAAACACCGGCTGCTTACACCTAAATTTTTCACCCACTATAATCCACACGTACTCGAAGGGAACACTGGAAATGTAGACCTCCACATAGACATGTAGACAAACAAGGTGGCACAGGGACTCGATTCGGCTATCGGAAAAGTGATATCTCCCGACCAAATTGGCCAACATTCGAATCACAGAATAATTTAGAAAAGGTAGTGGGAGATTAGGGAAACTCACCCAAACTGCCATCATCAAAGAATCATAGTGGAGATCAAGGAAATTATTCCTAACCAAGGAAAATATATAACATAGGAAAAACTGAGCAATAAAAACTTATATGTGAGTATACGTATTTCAGTAATCTGTGCTAATACCAAATGTGATATTGGTATTCAGTATGTTGCTTCCATCCTATGATAAAAATTGTAGGATCGAAATAACTATGTAGATGCTCAATATACAAGAGGGGGGTGAATTGTATACATTAAAAATTTCCTTATTCAAGGAATGATCTAAGTTTAACAAAGATAAACTATGAAAATTCACAAAATCTCTTACACCAATGAAAGATTGAGACAATGTATGAAGTTACAAACTTCTAGTTCTATGCACTTGCTTAAATCTAGGAAGTGATTCCAAAAACAGGTTCTAGAAATATGGATCTGGAAAGTGAAACTTAACCAAAGTTTATAATATGATATTTTACCTTACAGCGTATAGAATCTAACTAAGTCATAGTAAAAGTGTAAGGAAATATAAGAAGATTATACTTTCATTACAATAAAATATGCAGTGGTAAAACATGTAACAAAAAAAGTAACATGATATAAATCATTTAACCCAAAGAGTAGGGTATCAATCAACCTTGGATAAAGTTCCCCTGATTTATTCCTTCAAGAAAGTCTATCTTACCCATGCCAGGGTAAGCCCTCGATACAAAGATTAGAGTCTCTGTCTTGCTATCCCTATAATATTACAACTTCAAGGTAGTTGGAACCTCTGTATTCCTCAGCAAGGAAGCCCTCGAACTTCAAGGATGTCAGCACCTCTATCTTCCTATCCCCATAAGCCCTTGAATGTAATCATGAAAATTCGGAGTCACATGAAGTAATATGAATGAGCAATTCAGTACGCACAAGGCATGAAAAGTTTCTCCCTCTATAAATCACCTTAACAGCGTGTGGTCTGTAGAGTGATCAACATTCATATCAATTGTTGTGAGCTCTTTAAAATTAGCTCCTATTTATAGGTTTGGTTGGAAGGGTTGGATCCCTCCTACAACCGTCATATTTTCCTTAAAATTCAGAGGGGCCTGTACATGTGTCACTCAACCAATGGTTAGATAGAAACAGAATGGATGACATCATTTTATAACAAAACATGTGTAACTAAAATCATGACATTGTTTTATAATGAATCATATGTGAGCATAAGAAAAACTAATTTCCGGAATGTACGCAAATAAAAGTTCGGATTCTAACCAAAATGGAATTCAGTGTCTATAATAAAGAGATATTCATATTCTGTTTTATAGAAATTAGGAACCTGAATTTTGTAGAAATACGGAGTTTGAATTTATAAGATTATTCAGTGTATGGTTTCAACAGATTTCATAATCTGAACTTATAGAGTTTGGAGTCGAACTGTAAAATGTTTTGAGTCGAACTAGTAAAAGTTTGGAGTCGAACTCATAAACGTTCGGAGTCAATCTCATAAAAGTTTGGAGTTGAAATGATAAATTTTTGGAGTCTAACTGATAACTATTCGGAGTCTGATAAATGTTCAAAGTCGAACTCATAAAATTTCGGAGTCCATAATTCAGAGTGGATCCTTCTAAATGTTCGTATCCATAATTCGGCATAGAAATTTATGAGAGTTTTTATCCATAATTTGGAATGTAACTTTATTAGAGTTTGTATCCAGAATTCAGAGTGGAACTTCATTACAGTTCATATCCATAATTCAGAGTGTAACCTTATTACAGTTCATATCCAGAATTCGGATCTTAAAACAGAATGCTACAGATCTAATCATTATATATTTTCGATGTTTTAGGTATGAATCTGATTTTTACACTTAAGAAAAATATTAACATGTAAACAAATCTAGGTTAACATAAAATTCCTTAATGAAAGAAATTTTTCATAGAGAATTAAAAAATATATTTTCTTAAGTAAAGGGTGTTTGTGATTTTCCAAACCAGAAGGAATGGAAAAGTCATAAAGAAAACCTTATTGACTCAACATAGATTGGATAAAATAATATTCATAGGATTATAGATTCCACCTACATATAGGATTGGAATGATGTGAATGAATCTTGTAGTCATTGTAAACTATTAGATTTCAATTTACATGTCATCAGATTTTGAAAATGGGAATTCACCCAACATTTGTGGATCTAGTGAAACATGATGATTGTGAAGAGAGGGCATAATATCTATCAGGTGGGTATATCGTAATTAAATTTTATGATTGTGTAGATTTATATAGATAAATGGTGAAAAACAATTTGAGGAATGACTAGTTTTAAATATGTTTTTTAAAGTAGGGAAAATAAGATAAAGATGAATAGTCAATAGGTGGGATTAGAGGATAGAATTTTTTGGCATATGGAAAAGAATTACAATGAGCCACATCCTCTTTTTATTGAGCTACACCCATGTATTAAAAATAAATTAAATTTCTTTTGGTGATTTTATGTAATCATATGGGGGTTGGAAATCCCTAATAGGGAGGATTTATGTTTCAGTATATCTAGTGTTAACTATGAATCTTGTGTGTGTCGTGTTTGTACTACAGTTCTTTGATAATATTATATATTACTCAACTATCAAATAATAATTTATCTTAAGATGATGAGGTTGGTTGGGATGATGATTTTTGGCTCTATATTCTACCCTCTAATAGTAATTTATGTTAGAATATTTCTATGGGTATCTTGAGGCTAGAAAATTAGATTATGTACATTGTTATTTAAACCTACTATTATTCGTTGACCATGTTATGGAATAGTGATGAGACCCAACCCTATATGGGAGGGTTGAAGTATGAGACTAGACATGAGATGTAGTATAAGGACCCAAATTGTTTGATAGGATACTGTATAGGATGTGAAATATAAAATTGCACTGCATGAGTGGTTAGTATCCATGATATGAATTACCCTGAGAGAGTGGGTTGTGGAAATGAAGGTATATTAGACCTTAACCCATGTGAGATGGTATCTATCCGTATATGATTCAAGACCATTCCATTTATGAGAGGGAAGTGGGAAGGATGTGATATTATTCATTACCCTGAGTGATAGTGTATTCTTGAGGATACTATATAAGAACTAACACTAAGTGAAAGAGTAACTTTCATGATATGATCTTGACTATACTATATTTGATAGGGACGTGGTTGAGGAATATACTAGAACTCACCCTGTATGAGAGGTATTTGACGTGGGAATAGTTAAAAGATAATGACTTGGTATAGAAACCTACCATGAGAGGGAGGGTAAATGATAGAGAACAGATGCATTAAACTATACTATGGGAATGTTTATAGGTTTCAAAAAGTTTTTAATGATGAATTATCAATCTAAAATATGCCATATAATACGAATTCATGTCTTTTCGAGTCCTGAAAAATAGATTTTGACCTTTTTAGATCTCATATATATTGGATACTATTTCCATAATTGTTATCTATATATCCATACACTATATTTTATTCCATAAATGAGGATAATATGGTTAGAAATATTAATTTTTATTCTCACAATGTATATAGAATCCATGGTGAATTTGCAGAACATAAGTATTTTATTCAAAATAATGGTTGGGTAAGTGATTCTATTAGTGTAGCTGGATGGATGTTTGGAGACTGATCCAAGTATGTACCCAAATTTTATAATTGTGTATACATATTAGGATTAATTTGTTTATAACTCTGGTTTCATAATATTATTGTATCATTTTATGTTTAGAATTGGTATAATTTATGTTATAAATTGTTGATTATTACCTATTAATTATGGTTGTATCTTAGTTGAAATTCCACATTCATAAAATTATTTTAATTGATATTCCTAGAATTTATTTTTATGGTATGTGATGATACTGAATGTATAATCGCCTTATATTTATCATATTCTATATCTACTAATCACTAATCTATAGATAACATGGTTGTAATATTTAGGTCTTGTTTCAATCTTTCTAGAGTGTTTTATAATATATTTTACTTTGGGAATTACAAATAAATATGATCCAATTTAGAAAAATATTCATTCTTCGTATGATTTATTAATATGAAAATCGACATGATTAATGTTGATCGCATGATAGGTATCAAGGCCGCATCATTGATATATATATATATATATATATATTAAATACCTAATATGTATTCGGGAAATGAGAAATAAATTTTGATCTAGATTCCTTGGTTCAAACCCTATTTACAAAAATGGGTCCCATATATCATGGAGACAACATCCACTACCACATAAATAGGCCTTTCCCAAATGTGGTGATAATCATATAGAAAACCTAGTTTCCTAAAACGAAATAATGATTAATTCAGCTCTTATTTTTATATAAATGATATAATCTCTAGATAATATTGAAACTCCATTGGATTAACCATATAAGGAATGAAATAAAAAGAATGAGACTCCATCAAAAAATAACTATCTTCCACACCACTATAAATCACTGAAAAGAAGGATATGGCCTACAATGCCGGGCCATAAATGGTTAAATACGAATAAAACAATAAGAAAAATTTTTAGAGGAAAAATCAATAATAATGGAATATCTCTTCCATACACAGTTTTATTAACTAACACCTTCTTCTAGAATGACATCCTGAATCTCAATAACATCCACAGAATCGAATTCTTAATGAGGATGGTATATTGTAATCAAATATACATTTGTATAAAGTGAATTATTTAGAACCAAATAGATTTTAGAGATGATTTGGGAATTGTAACTCCTTGAAACGATAAGTCCAAAGCCCTTGCATTGTATTATTACATTGGCATGATTACATGTGATCAAATCCTGAAGAACATATCAGTTTAGTAGTATTAGAAATCTAGATTAATTATATGATACCCAATATATATTGGGAAATATAAATTACAAACATGATACATAAATAAGAACTAAATATTATCACTAAATCTCATTCAAAGGATTCCTTTTTAATACCAACCGAAAGGAAACATAAAATGGGTAATATCAAATGTTCAGTATGGGTCAGTACAATCGAAGAAATAATAAATAAATTAATATAGAGGTAAATAAATAATCACACATTCGATTTAAAAGACTAGATAAGGCATAAAAATAATGAAATTTAAATTTTTCATTCACATTACATTTTATAAATACAAATAGCAAAATTTATCCATAGATATGTCAACTAAAAATCTCCGGTATAAATAATCACTGACTCTATATGAGGGATATTATTAATTATTGGATGAAATTTGTTTTTGGAACATGGAACCATTATCATCAAGATAATTTATTAGAATATTTAGTATATTATTTCAAAGCCCATTAATTTTGGGAAACTATTTTATCTCATTAGACTACCAATGCAACATGTGGATTTCTATAATAAGGCCCCACCCGTGTTGTACGATTCCAATGAATTTTATATATTAACTAATCATTTAAAATAATAAAACATATACCTTCTAAAATATTTGTATTGATTAAAAGAAGAACAATTATCTAGTGAAGGATAATTAACAACAATGTTATTCAATGTTAATGAAATGGAAGTACCATTTAAATATCATTAAAACATTTTTGTGTAAAATAATCCTTAAACATTCCAAACCGTACCATACCACTTTGAAACACTAGAATCATAATCTAAATGATGTTATAAAATTAATAAATCCTATATTATTATGAGAATAATGGTACTACTAATATATTTTTTCAAAGGAAAATATTTACATAACTGAAAAGTGAAATGGTCTATCATAACAATAAAGTCTCAATGGAATGTAAATTGAGATAAAATCCCTTACCTTGTGTTTCCTCTTGATTAATAATTTTTTAACTTCCATTATACTAATATTTATAGTATTGATAAAATATTAATGAATCATAATAATATTTATGATATCATATATTTTCATTTTATAATATCTTATTTTTTATTTTTGTAATATTATTCCTTTATTTTCACTATTCATCTATCAATTGAATAGCTTCTAATGTATGTTTTGACATGTTGTTTGTTGTTCCTCTTTATTAGATCATGGTTCATCACCTCCATAATTTAAAAAAAATTATATATAATATATTTTTTATATATATGTATTTTTAAAAATCTATAACCATAGGATATGAGAAATTAAATTCTTATTTCATAGAGACGGTAGCCCGTACGTATGCATGAACAGAACTTTAATTTCATTTTCATATTAAATAAATGAAATTTAATATATATATATATATATATTAATTATGGTATCATATAAATGTAATAAATATCATATATGATTATTACATCTATCTTTTATATGACTCATGTAAATTTTGAACAAATCACTTCACTTTGAGGAGTGGGTATTCCACACATCCATAAACAAAGTAATCATATATCCACAGTATAGAAAGCATGAAGTTATGTTTCATAAAAAAAATTCAATAATATTAAATAGTTTGTAATATATATATTAAAATATTATTTAACCATTTATATAGAATTAAGACCCTTCATCAATGCATTAATAGAAAATGAACAAAAACATTATTCATGGAGGCGAATAGCCTGCATTACCTGTTCAATAATATCATTTCATTTAATAAGTGGAGATGATAAGTTGAACAGAAATGAAATATTAAATTAGAAACCTAATACTCTATTATATAAATAATTTTGGATTTATCTTGGATTCATGGATGAAGAATGTGAGGATAAATTATAAAAACAATAAGAGAGGTACATTGGGAAAATTACCTCTTGAATATCTCTTATCTGATAGTCAATTGAGGACCTTGGATTTGGTCTATTGGTAATACCAGTATAACATAGATGTGGGCACTGTGATGAGGATTGGAATTAGATGATATTTTAGAATCTAAAATACTTTTTGGGTCGAAATAATGTAGTGGATAGATTTAATTGTACTTGAGGATGAATGAGTTTTAGGTGATTAAATAATTATTATTTTTTAATTAAATCCAACCACATTAAGGTGGAATAAAATAATAAAAATTATGATAATTAATGTATTGGATTTTTTTCATGGTCGAAAATTACGATAAAAACCAATTAATTTTCTTCATTCTTAGGAATGCCAAGCGTTTTCATTTAAACTCTTACCCTTGTCACAAATTTACAGATATAATATTAAATATTTTTTTCACCACTGTAACTTTACTATACATAAAAATTAAATTGAACAAAAATAATATTTGGGAACATCTTATTCCAAATATTGAATTCATTTTTATTAAATTAAATCACATAATTGTAATAAATACATTAAAAATTAATTCAGTAGTCAAAATGAAAAAGTGGGGTTTAAAACTGAAACATTCAAAATATTCGAATTATTTATTATTTAATTTCAATGTATAATTGATTATAATAACCTATTTTGGTTTTAAATATGTATTATTTAACAAATTATATTTTAATTCCAATCTAAAATAATATTTGACTATTTAAAGTAATTATATGATAATGTATATTGAACCCAAAAGATGTCTTTTTAACTATAAATGAAAAATTGAAACGTATCCAAAAAACAAAAAAAAATTCCAAATAAAATACAGTACAACAATTTCAAAGAAGAAAATTATTTTTTCAAATATATCTTATAAAATTTACAAAACTTTTATTGAACATAGGTCCCCAAATAAATGTGGAAAAACTACTTTTATAAAAATATTTATTTTTATGTGGAACATTAGGTTTCTTCATATCTTTGTAACCATGAAATCTATTGTATTAATATTAGAACTATTTTATTAAATATATAACATATATATTTCATTAATTAAATTATAAATTGTAATTCATTAAATTTGTGATAATAAAAATACATTTCAAGCATAAAATTTGTACATTGTGAAAGCATTCTCATAATATTCATGTTTTCCTTGCAATAATTTATAAACAATTTAAAATATATTATTTAACTTATATTTTCATAATTTATTAAATATTCATCAAATATAAGAATTTAATTTCTAGGATATATCATTTTATATTAAATAATAATATTTTTATATTATATTTAAGTTCTTTCAATCTTGGTTTTGTGTGCAATGTACGATATTTAAGAGATTAGCCATAAAATCCTGGGGATGTCACGTTATCCCCTTGTTCCATAATTTTTCTCCTAAAAATTTAAAATTTATCACAATAAATCAATGTCGGATACATGAAACTTCTTTATGGGAAATCCAAATTAGATTATGGTGAATAAAACATCTTCATAATAAGATGAAAAGGGAAATGAGATGGTTACAAAAAAATTAGACAATTGATTAGGAAAAAAATAGTGGAAGGTGAAAACTGAGACATGGAAGATAAATCAACAATTATTTTTAAATGGGGAGTGATATAGAACATGGTTATCAAAAATCCTATCATCACAAAACAGTAAATCTATTATGGGTTAAACTGCCGTTGGTTTCCCATTATGAAATATAATGGAAAAACATTTTTTATAAATTTGGTTAACATTGTGGAACTCATTTACTACAAAAAATATGAACATATTGAAATATACTGATAATAAATGTAAAATTTCATCATTTAATAAATATCTACGACTAACTCATATTTATTTTAAAAATATAATAAAATTCCAAAATATTTAATTTTCATAAATCTACAATGATTCAAAAAAATTAACTTATAGTTCATCGTTAATGATGTTTTAATAAATAAATAAAATTTATACTAACCATTAAATCATATATTCCAGTGGTAGGTGACTCACTATTTTCACCATTAGGTTGTGGGATCAGGTATCATAGACTTACTGGATGTGACGAGTTGTCACCCAACCTACAGGTTGCCCTTTTCTAAAATGGTACTATTTAAACATTACATATATAACCCTAAAATATTTAATATTAAATAAATAGTTTAACCTTAGACAATAATATGAAATTTTAAACACAATTCAATATATCCATAAGAATCATTTAAAATAATTCTGTCCAAAAATGTATCAAATGTTCCAAAATCAATATTATTGTTAGATATTCCTCCAACCTAATGTTTCTCTTAATGTCAAACACAAAATATATGATTAATTTATTAAAATTTACACCATAATGAAAATATTCATGATTCCAAATCCTTTAAGAAGATTTATTTCAATACAATTCTTATATATCTCAGTATTATCACAACAAAAATATCATAACATAATTATTGAAACCAATTATAAACACCTTAAAAATTCTTATTTATCTATGGTTGAAGCATAATATTAAATATTTGAAACACCCCAACCCAATAAGACCAATGTTTGTGCATTATTTTAATACATTATCATGATTAATATGAATCATGTCCCGAATGACTGATCAGTTTAGATGTCTTGGAAAATAGATTACATACATGAACATTAAATTACGTATTAGAAATTAAAACAAATCATAAAAGATCCTTTCAGAATGCTAATAATCACC
This sequence comes from Viscum album, assembly GCA_963277665.1. Classification (NCBI taxonomy): domain Eukaryota; kingdom Viridiplantae; phylum Streptophyta; class Magnoliopsida; order Santalales; family Viscaceae; genus Viscum; species Viscum album. The sequence continues at coordinate 287,345,661 of OY728131.1, forward strand.
TAGAATAAATATTATAATCATTCATATTACAGTTCTTAGAATCCATGTTAAATTATGCATAAGAAATGGGTGAGCTCAAATTCTCAGTAAGAGTAAGAAATATAGTGGAAGATAACATAATCATTAGGCATAGTGAATAATTTAAAACACAAGTCTTTACAAATAATAAACATGATAACTTATTGGAAGGAAGTTGAGATGAGTAAATAATTCCATAAAAAACATATTCATGGATATTCTACTAGTCGAATAACCACATGAACCATCAATAAAATTTTAAATACGAGGGAATATATAATGTGGGACATTCTGAAACATTTTTTCAAGGACTTGGCCAATATATCTGGAAATGATTAAGGCCTCAGCCAAAACCATATATCAAAATGGGAAAAGGCCTTGGAAAATTCCACTTCTATGTTTCTTATGAGACCGACTGATGCACTAAGGAGCTATAGCGGACCCCACTCGTCACTTACTAAGTCAAATAAATTCTTTATATGAAAAGGATAAAACATAAAATAAACATTCGTATTAAAACTAGCATAAATAAAGACAATGAAATAACCCAAAACCATGAATGGTACAAAAATAAAACATCCACATTCAAATATATCCCAAAACCTTCAATACAATTTTGAAGACTGGAATCATAATAAATCAACTTCAAACATATTTAAAATACTTCAAATGATGCTGATAGAGATGAATTTTTTTGTAAAACTCTTTCAGGGAAATATCCATTTTCCCTAAAAACAATTAAAAGTCACACAATTTATAATAGAAGATATTTAATGACTTTTTTTAATGAATGTACCCCATAACAGTTTGAAACATTTGAAATGAATTAACATTTTAAAAACATTCATCTCCATATAAAGAAATCCTTAAAAACAATTTTGTTAAAATGTATATTAATGATAATGATTTAGAAGAATAATTATCTAAACAATTTAAAATGATTATCTAGTTAAAGATTCCATTAATAATATAGTAAACAAATTTGTTTGAATGTATTTTTATGAAACATGGATGTTGATGATAAAGAGGTCCCAATAGATTCTCATGTAAAAACAACCTCGGAAAATGAAGAGATTGTAGAATTACCCTTACCTTGCACTTTCCTTTAGTCGAGGGTATGTTTAAACTAATATATACTGACCATAATATGTTATTAAATTATACCAAAACCATATTCATATTTAATATATAATACCATATTATTTTATGACATTATACTATCCATTTAAAAAATATTTCAATGTTAAATTAAAATTTCAAATAATTATCGCTTTCTTATTGGTACGTGTTTTAGATAGTTATTATTGATCGTATCACATAGATCATAATTTAAATACTTCCAAAATATGAAACATGATTTATATATCATATATATATAATATAAATATGTATAATAGGTAGATATATTAAATGGAAAACAACATTTATGGAGACGGTAGGCCGAACGTACGCATAACCATTGGTTCTGTTTTCATATCGTTATGAATTAGAAATAAGTGGATAAGATATATGTAAGTAAAGATTTATATATATATCTAAGTAGCATTATTATGTCATATATTACATACTTATTAATAATTTATATTTTTATAATCGTCGTTTAATAGTGAACCTTGAAATGAATCGCATCTTGTCGTAGAGATGGTAATCCCTACGTATGCACGAGTGACAATATCATTATATTGATGGTTAAATAATATGTAATTGGATGTTATATAATATATAAATAATAATTAAGATGTTATATTTATTATTTACATCAGTTATACCCATTATTATATCTATCCAAATAATGAATTGTTTGAATAACAAACTACACCACGATGTAGAGATGGTAAGCCATAGGTTCTCACTTGTGGTGTCTATGTTATTTATAGGATGTATTGAATAATGAATATGATGTACCATATTTATAATAACATATTAGTATATAGGATGCATTGGATATATTAATTTGGTATGTTAACAACAAAGAAAAAGGATGTGGAATAAGAAAAAAACATGAAAGAGGGTGGTGAAATTATTACCTCTTCTTCGGGTTTTTCCTTATGAGTGGATCAAATGTGATATTTAGGATGGTCGTATGTTCATGTTATGGACTATAGGTTGATTTAAGTGAAGTTGGGAGGTTATATGGGAAGGTCTTGGCCAATGCAACTGACTTTAGAGATTTTATTTTGAGAGAAGGGGATGTTCTCTTTTATAAGTTGGGTGAGGGTCACTTTAGGAAACGATAAAAACTTTAATTATTATACAATAATTTTCATTTTATAGTGGCTCTAAATAATTTTTTTTCAGTACTTATTTTGATATAGTTTAAATTAATCTCATCAAATGGGTTGTAGACATGTTTAGGTTTCCATTTCAACTTTATCTTATAGATTTAAATCTTAGTTATATAGTTTACTTTTACCATGTCTTCTTATATTCTTAGACAATAGTGTTAATAAACATACAAAAAACTTAAAACAGAACATAAATTGTATTATTAATGTCATATATTATATTATTTAATCCATTTGGCTGAACCATAGATTTTTTGGAATATTTTATCAATCAATAATATAGTATTTTTTTAAACAAAATTATGCCCATTTTGACTCAATTTAGTAATTTTTTTAAAGTTATCAAAACTTGATTACATAGAAAAGGATATATTTAATCAATCCTAACATGTCATAATAACCTATAAAATTAGTTTATTTCATAAAAACATTGAATTTATATTAATTTTAACATTTATAATACAATTTACATTATTCTATCATTAAAAATGCAATTACTGCATTATCATTGTTTCATAAATAAATTTAATTATTTAATGTATAAAAATAAGAAATAAAATACCATGATATAGGAAATCATTTTTTCTTTCTGATAAATACTTATAGATGAATTTATCATATGTAAAACCCAATATTGAAAATGGTATAGTTATTAAACCTTAAATTTAAAACTTTTAACTCTTCTTTAAATAAAATAATAATAAATGTCTGAATCTAATCCAAGTGGAAAAAGGTGGATTATATTGTTTCCTTTTTTATTTTGCCAAATTATGTTTATCCAATAGAATTGGGACATGTGTTAGGGTAATTATAATTTCTTTTTTACCCTTAATTTCCCTATTTACATTTAGTCATGAAAAATTAATGTCCAAAGTTACTATTAAAAAAATTATTTTTATCTTATTGAACCAAATTTTATCTAATAATTTCGACCATGTCACTCCTATTATTGAAATTCGACTCACAGAAGTGGTGAAATTATGTTTTATTAAAATTTTCAAATGCTTTTAGAAGGTTTGTAAAAGACAGTAAAAAGTTTAATAAATATTTATACATCAAATTTAATGATAAAATTACTCTAATGAATTACATTTAACTTATAGAGGTATTATGTATATTGTAATTAATAAAAACATAAAATAAAATAATGAATTACTTAAATAAAATCTCCGTTTTAAACAATATAGTAATGTTTTTCACTATTAATAAAAAATTAAATGTTTTTAGAATAATATAAAAAATTTACCTGAAGCTAATTTTGATATTCGAAATTGAAAAATGAATTATATTTTTACAAATTAAAACATATATTTTTCATTAATTAATTTATAATTAATTGTTGTTGTGAAAACAGAAAATTCCATTTTTAAAAGGTTAAAACTATCAAAAGATTGACATGTGTTTATGTCATATTTAAATGTGAAATTATTTATAATGACCTAAATTGAATTAAATGATAAAAATATAATATAATTATACTTCCAAAACATTCATATTCATTATTTAACAGTATAAATTTTTTCGATTAGAAAATTTGTTTTCAATTAAAATTTATTATTTTTTAGTATTCATCAAAATATGAAACTTATTAGAAAAGTATCAAAAATTTATCGAAACTAAATTTTTATATCCCTGTTTCTAATCTGAAATTCAATTTTATTAAAAATTTTATAGAAAACTGTCAAATATTCATTTTAAAATGTATTCATTATTAAATAGGAGGTAAAATTGCATTATTTTAAAAATACTTCATTTATCTAAAAAGTTGAATTTGTCTTTATATTATGTCAATAAATCACAAAATATGGATGTTAAAATTATATAGAATATTTATAAAATTCAAAATGATGTTTATACTATTCATAACAACTTTTGGAATGACTAGTTTGGTATGTCGTTGTGTGCTCAAACTCGTTGTTGCTTGTAGCGCATGTTGTTGAATTACATTGAAGAGATACCACACTATTAAATCTTGGGGTGTTAAATTCTCCCCTCCATTAATAAATTCTGTCATCACAATATTAATTGGTTTTTATAAAATAAAAGGTTAAAAATAGAAAAAATACCTTTATGGAAAACCAAAATCGAAAATTGGTCCAATAAAATTTAGTCTTAATGAGACGCAAAGGGGAATGAAAAATTCTCTACAAAATTATGAACTCGATTAGGAAAAAATTGGTGGCAATTAGAATCACATAATTGTAGGATAAACATAAATATTTATAGGGAGTGATTGAGGTCATCAATCACATAAAAGTGTAAAATTGAGGTCGATAAATCCATCAATCTATAATGATTTAAAAATTCATCAGTTTAACAAAACACATAGTATTTGGATAACACATTTTTTGTTTTAACATCCCATACATAATGTTTAAGAATTAAATTATTCATATAATAAGAGGAAAAATATACATTATAAGTATAGATTAATCTTTTAACTAATTCCTAACACAAATCATCTTTCACTAAAAAAGATAATAGAATTCAAAAATAATCTATTTATCCTAATTGTATAGTGTTCCAAAATAATTAATTTATAACTCATTTTTCAGACTATTTTAAAAAAACGTTACATTTCAAAAAATAATACATCACAAAGGCCAGTGTTAGGTGATGCACCCTTGTCACACTTTAGTAGCGGGTTCAAGTCTCCTAGCATTTTCAGACGTGACGGGTTGTCCCCCGACCTCCGTGTTGTCATTTTTATGAATATCCAAAAATAATCTCACGCAATGATTTCTCCTTAACAATAGTATCCAATGTCAAACATAATCCAATAAAACCATTTAATTTATCCATAATAAATCTGTGAAAACTCACAGTCCAAAATTTATAAGGTATGTAATGAAAATGATGATATCATTTTCTACATAATAACATATTAATACCTTCATAATGTATTCTTTTAAAACTTGGTAACACCCTGAATTAACATAAATCCTTATTGATTACATTAATGCTCCCTTGTTCCTTATAGAATACTAGATATATTCTTTATATCAAGTTTTTTTTTAATATTTCAACAGTGATGGAATAAACAGACCATCAATAAGATCCATGGTAATCAAGAATGTACAATATAATTTATCCAAATGAACCATATATTGTTCAAAAATCACTTCCTTAGTATCAGGACCATAGTATGGTTTACCATTCCTTCATCCATGTACATTCCAAAAAATTTAACCTGAAACTGTGTCACATTATTTGGTACCATATAATCTCAAATACTTAATGAAATAGTACTATAGTACAGTCCTTATTTTGTTCCATAATTTGTTTAACCAGTACATCGTTGTTACAACACTAAAATGATATAATTCATTTATAAAAAAAATAACACTAGTCATTCATCATCATCTATGGTAGTATCATAACATGAATATTATTCAAGAGCATCACTTGGGGAATACTCTGATGATTTGGAAATTGATTTTCATAGTGTCCCAACTCCTTACAGATGAAGCATTGTACATTTGAAACCTTTTTCTTAGACTTTCAATCACATACTTGGTTTAATTTTCATCTAAACATATAAAAAACTCTCATTCCCTTCAATAAGTTATAATGGTGATTATTTCCACAGTTATCAAAAATAGGAAAATCTATCATTCCCCTCTTCCCTTTATACATCATTCATTCTACCATCCTTTTCTTCTCTTGCATCTTTTAAAATACAGAAAACACTGGGAATTCCTTACATATCTTGTTAACACATGATACTATTTCTTTGTATGATGATAATTTAAGGGAGACTATTTTCCTTTTAAATTTAGACTTAATATCATGAATGATACGATCCTTATTAATCTTTCAATCATGCGTATGGCTGGAATTCTCATTCCTTCTAATATGCGCCATTTCTAAACAATGGCATACACTATGTTAGTTTATGAACTGTAATGAATAATTATAAACATGTAAAATAACAAACGAAAATTGAAATGATTATTCACATAATCTATAATCATAACATGTTTTCTTTGAGAAAGTATTTTCTCTTAAATCCTTCATAATGGACAGTAATGAAAATGTGAATTATCCAAAGAATATCTATAACAACCCGATATTTTATGATAAGTATTATTTTTAATTTATTTTATGTCATGTGTTTTATATTACAAAATGATTATCTTGTGCTATACGCAACACTATATTAGCTTGCAGTATACGAAACACTATTCTTAGATTCTGTTACACACAATTTCAAGTTCGTTTGATAATAGTCATTCTACGCAACATTGAGTCAATATATATACATATTCAATGTATAAATGATATATGGTTGGATTTTGTTATATGAAAAAACAAAGGAGTCTTACACAACATGTAACCCTAACTTGGCTTTCATTACACGCAATCACTACCCTCCTCGATAGCGTGTGTAGTACGCAATACCATGTTTCACAAAAAAGTGATATATTGCTATAATATTTTTCTAGACTAGCCGTTATGAATAGTATTAACTACATTTTGAATTTTATGACATTATTATTCATCTTACATATTTTCTAGAACATGGTATGAGAACAAAATAAATTTTTCCGGTAAAATAAGTATTTTTCAAAAAATGGAGTTTTGCCGCCTTTTGATGGGGCACCCACTTTAAATCTAGATTTTGACGTTTTTATAAGTTAAATTTGATAAAATAAAATTCTTCCTTGGATTCAGGATATAAAAATTTAATTTGGATAATATTTTTATATTTTTCTGTTAACATTCAAATTTTAATGAATAGTAAAAACATGCTATATTTTAATTAAAAACAACTTTTTTCATCGTAATAATTTATATGATTAAATTATAATATTGAATGGTTTTAAAGAATAAATATAATATATTTATTCTATTTAATATAATTTATTTCATTATCATTGATTTTACCTTGAATTCGTAGGTTAAATCAATTCAATCATTTGCAATGTTTTAAACAAAAAGCCGTTTTCTTTCGACAACAGGATAAATTTTAATTTAATTTCTGAAACTTTTGTGTATTGAATTTGGAAAAATGGATTCCATATTTGGAATTAGTGGGTCCAAAATATGTTAATATGCTACTTTTTTTGGAATTATGAATAGTAACTACGGTAAATTTTATTTACCTTAGTTGAAGGTAAATAAGGTAATTAAGGGTAAATATAAGATTATAAAATTACACTAACACCTACCAAAATTCCATTGGACGTATATGAGTTGACCGATATCACCTAAGGGTCAGATGAGATTCATTTTATGGAATTTTTACTATAAAAATAATTTAATTATCATTAAAACCAAGAAAGTGACAACATGTCACTCTCTTAAATATTATAAGTATATTAAGTTTAATTTAGTGATATACTTCATGAAACATCGAACATTAATAGTTTCTAGAAAGATAATAAAATTATCTACATCCTATGAATTTATTTATACTTTTTAGAGATTAAATAATTATTATTAATTGTTACACAATAGTGATGCAGAAATTGTTTATCTAGTGAAAAATCAAGAATATAGTTTTTATTAAACAAATAGTGACCCTAAAAGGCACAAAACCCGGACCAAAAATTATTGGTAAAGTAAATGTAAACCAGAATCATCCAGTGGTAGAAACTTTGACCATTTTGAGCCTTATAAAAGTGATTATGACACTTATTTTATATTATTTTAAATGATGCCAAAGTTGTCACCTTCATAATTTAATAAATATAACAATTTAAATATTGTGATTTTAAGATGATAAATTAGAGTAAAAGTATTATTGTGAATGTTAATAGATTTATCTTCATCGTAGGATTTTATTTTTAATTTTTATGCCACAAATAAGTATATTAAATAATTATAAAAAATGTTGTAGTAATTATTTTATTAAGAGATAAACCAAATAAATGGATTTAAAAATAATAAAATAAATATTATATGAACTATTTAATGTTCTACGCTAATTTTCTAGATACATATAGCCTTTTATTAATCTATTGAATCTTTTATTTTGAACATATATTCTGTATATATTTTATCTAAATTCAAATAAATGAATACTGTCAATATTGACACTATTGTTATTTTATAAAATTAACATATTATAAAATTTTTTAAAAATCACAAAAATATTTAAAAATTATAAATTTATATTTATATTGCCTAGAATGTTATAAAGTATCCAATTATGGACAACTCACAACAAATAAGTAATTATTTGTTATAATTTAAAATTTAGAATGTTATTACCACAACTAAAATTAAATGGATTAAATAAAGAGAAATCAAGTTGATAATGTTTAACATAAATCCCTAACATGTCTAAATATTATTGGTTTGATAATATTACAACCCTATATCATCTAATATTCTAATATGAGTCATTTTTTGAGGTTTTTAAGTGGGGATATATTTATTATAAATTAATATTTTTAAGATTTCCAAAGGTTCTCCTCTCCTCCCTTATAAAAGGGCACCTCCTCACACTCATCTTTTCACAACATTGAGCCTTAAAGCTTGGCCAACCCCTGACAATTTCCCTTATCAACGTCCCTATAAATAATCTTGAGGTCGTGGTCTTCTTCAAAGACCAATTTATGTGCCCTAATAGGAGGTTTCAAAGAGGCGTGTTGATGAAGAGGTAATATCTATTATTGATTCTTTATAATTTATTTCTTCATCTACATCCACTTATTTAGTTGTTTAGTCATAAATTAATTACATCAGTATCAAAAATATACTTTTATGATATTATAAATATTAAAAAACCCTATTTCACCTTCTATCCATCCTACGGAAAACAAAATCATTGTGCGTGCGTACGTACAGAATACCGTCTCCATGTTGTGGTGTAATATGTTTTTCCACAAACACCTTACATGGATGGGTATAATGTTTTAATGAATAACTATATATGGTTATTATAACATCATCCTGATTCTGATATATTATACCATCCACTCCAATACTATACAATAAATATGTGAACGATATCATCACTCGTGCCTACGTACAGACTACCATCTCCACGACGCAATGAGATTCATTCTCCAAGTTAACCATACATGAATGATCATAATGTTTATATAATTAATAATAATGATATATATGAAATAATAATGCTATTGTATTTATGTATATATATGCATGGAATCTATTTAGTATCATTCAATTCGATAAGGAAATGAAAACATCATTCATGCGTACGTACAACCTACCGCCTCTATGAACGGTGTATTTAATTCCTTTTATTGATTTATAATATATTTGTATATGATGAATATATATTATATATAAATCATGTTTTACATTCTAGAATTATGTAAATAAGGATATTAGTAATAATATCAAGAACGACAAGTCAAAACACATATGAGAAATGAAATTATTTTACCCAAAACGTTGATTTTCCATGGAATTTACAAAAGAACGGGTAATATAAATTCATAAGTGAAACATATATGATATCATAAGAAACAATATTATTATGAAATAAGTCAGTGAAATTATTTAAATTATTATACAGGAGGTTCGGATCCATACAAAGTATATCGGACCTAAGGTAAGGGATAATTTTACATATCTCGTTTTTATCCGAGATTTCTTATTCGTAAGTATTTCCTAGGGTTATTGCTATCATCCATGTCCATTTTTTATAAATGCGTTTTCATGTATTTTTAAAGTCTTTTTACCCATTTTTTACTTTTACTACATGGTATGTAAGGATTATTTTTTTACCATACGATGTACTTTATGACTTTTCCGACAAATGTACGAGAAGAATGTTATTTTTAACTTATAAGGAGTGAACAGATTTTTACGGTTTCATAACGCCTCATTTTAATTATTCTTACTCTACAATATTTCATGTCTATTTTCAAAAAAATACTTTTATTTTAAAAGTGCATGACATTTTGTGAAAAGAAAATAATTTGGAAGAAGAAAGGATATTTCCCTCAAGAATTCATTTCATATGTTTTATCAAAATCATTTTCCATCTAAGATGACATTATTTCACATGTGTATGTTTCACATTTAATGTCTCTATGATATTAATGGTTTAAAATTTCTTATGATGAAATTTCCATTTGTTTTATATGGATTATGAGATGATGGGATGATTTTTATGAAACCCTTTTTATTATTTGGGTTATGATGAATGTTTTAAGTTTATTTTGTGACACAAGTAATAATGATTTCATTATGAGATGCGGGGGCCTATATCTCACTCAAATGCATTGGGTAATGATTTATATCTCATGATATAGACATGGCTATAATGGTAAGTAAATCCAGTTCAGTCTTACAAAACTGAAACGAGGAGTGAACTCGATTAGGAAAGGGACTTTGTCCACTAAGATTGTCTTGGCAGCAATTCCTTGGCTACTATGGATATCATAACATGTGCTGAATGGTTTCCAAAATTACATGGTTTATTCTAATTATATTTTATCATGGTTTATATTCCATTATGATATATGCCTTATGTACATCCACGATTTATGTCTTTGCTCAAGATATTGATGTTTAAATTTCATGTTCAAGTTTTTTGCTTTCAAATTTTTATGGATTTATTTATGTTCTCTACGTTTTCCCTTACTGGGCATTTCAGCTCACCCTTTTTATTTTTTATTTTCCTCAGGAAATAGAGAACAGTTTTAGGTAAGGAAACAAAAAGGGGAATATCGTTATGGGATTTGTTTAAGATCTTTCAACATGATTAGAAGTTTATATTACATGTTTCCAAAGATACTAAACTATTATGATCCTTGTGTGTCTGTTTTTGTTATCTATTAAGTATTCCACAAAAGTAATGTAATGTCCATCTACGTCAAGCATCGTGTCTCTACAGTTGGTATCATAGGAAAGGTTTAGTTATCCTTTGGAAACTAGGATGCCAAAACGTTAGTGAGATCCCTAGATATATTTTTAAGGTATGTCTAGGGATGTCCCTAAGGATAAGTATACGTATAATATATAGTCCTAGAACTACGGTAAGGATCTTAGAATTTAATCTAAGATTTTAGATATTGACGGTACACCCCCTATATAATGTTGTTTTCCCTAGTATGATTTTTTCCTCTCACGCTATTCATTGTTGGTTTTTGAAAATGGATGGATATAGGAAGATTCACGATACTGGAGGATATGATGGACAGTGGAATGATATTTTTCATGAGAAACCAAATGAAACATGATTTTGATGTCTTAACATCATTATTATGCCTAATCAGTAATCTCATAATATGATAAATAATCTCAACTTTCGTATGTTTCCCAACTCAGATAATAAGAGAAAGATGGAGTTTCATGATGATCTTAGAGGAAAGAAAGTTCAATTTCCCTCATTTAAATCATGTGGAAGAGGCATCTGGGAGATTGTTTCAATGGAACTGGAAGATGCTTTGGGTGTGGAAAAAAAGGACACAAAGCGAGTAAGTGAAAATGAAAAGGTTCAGTTAACACCACTGACAGGGATAATGGTATTTCTACGACATCAACCTTGATTAGATGTTTTAAATATGGAATGTTTGGACATTATGAAAACCAATGACCTAAGGGAAAATCTCATGAATAGAATCATCATGGTCATATGAGTAGTATTTATGTGGATGATGATGAAGAGACAACAAATGAAATATGAGATGAATGAAATGATGAAGCTCAGTCAGTGGTTTAAGAAGTTAGTGGAATGATTGTATGTTTAAAAAGAATAATCTATGGTACTATGGAATAAATAATCATCTAAGGATTGTTACACTATTGTTTTTCCTAAAGTATTTGAAAGTATATGTTGAATGGTACCGGTAACCATGAAAGGTTATTCAAAAAAAATTGGAAGGTAGATGATATGTGCATAATGAAAGGATAAGGAGATAGAGAGTTGATTGATAGTATTCATGATCTTATGATTGATATAAGGACTATGTGATATCATGGTTTGAGTATATTGAATTTTGAGGATTGTGGTATGTGGAAAGTGTTAACTTGTATCTGCATTCATGTTTTCACTAAGGTTCAATGGGAATTCATTTTTTAAGAGAATACATGATTAAGGCCTTAGAATGTTTGGAATGTGTCCAACAAGACATATCTTATGATATATGGGGATCAACGATGGTATTAACATGCTTGTTATATAAACTATCGGGAAATTGTTTTCACTAGAATATGAGATTGGACAACAGTATTTTTGATAAGCCTAAAGATTGGGATGGATTATGTTGTACATAAGTTAGTATTGTTTAAGGCCATAACATTTTCGATATTATTTATGGAAAGTTATAATAATGTAGTTTTAGAAAATGGAAAACCTACAGGACGGGTGACAACCCGTCACGTCAGACAAGGCTGTGGGAATCAAACCCACAACCGAAGTGCGACAGGCCTTTATCGCCTACCAGTGGCCTACAAGAAGACCTTGTTTAGTAGAAACCAGTTTTATTATATTAATCAGTATTATATAAGAAGTATAAGTCCATTTTAGGTACCATATATGATTAATCTCACTATTGATGGACTTATGTATTTTTGGGAACTTTTTATAACCTTTTGTTTGAGACAGATGGAATGACCCATTATTATATCACATGATCTATTAACACTTCACGAATGACAAATTCAACTTCATTTCTTTAAGAGATGATGTGTAAATTTTCCAAGGAACGACCAACGGTGAAACTGTACCAAAATCAAGAACGTATTTCTTCTAATTCCAATTTCTTCAAATTTAAGGAAATGATCGTGAAAACCAAAAATATTTTCCTAGTGCCCTTATATCCAATGAATCATATGGTACCTTAGATCATCACAAATATATGGCTTTGTGATTGCTGGAAATTCCATAACCATGTTCTCTACCACTCTCCATGAGAACAAAATGGTTAGATTTCTCTTCCATATCCATATTTTCACCTATGTTCTCTTATGTTGAAACCCAGTGATTAGTTAATCTGGGTAACTATTACGTTTCATACATTAGTTTTTAGTAATATGTATTGGTATTTCATTTTACGATGTGGGTTTCAATTAAAGAAACTTTCATGTGGAAAACCATGAATAACCCCGACGAATTTTGAGGGTTAAATTCTTTTTAAGGGAAGTAGAATTTAACAACCCGATATTTTATGATAAGTATTATTTTTAATTTATTTGATGTCATGGGTTTTATGCTACAAAAATATTATCTTGTTCTATATGCAACACTGTATTAGCTTGCAGTATACACAACACTATTCTTAGATTGTGTTACACACAATTTTATGCTCGTTTGATAATAGTAATTTTACGCAACATTGAGTGTATATATATACATATTCAATGTATAAATGAAATATGGTTGCATTCTATTATATGAAACAAAAAAGGATTCTTTGACAACACGAAACCCTAACTTGGCTTTCATTACACGCAATCGTGACCTTCCTCGATAGAGTGTGTAGTACGAAATACAGTGTTTCAAAAAACAACGATATATTGCTATAATATTATTATGGACTAGCCGTTATGAATAGTATTAACTACATTTTGAATTTTATAACATTATTATTAATATTACATATTTTCTTTAACATTCTAGGAGAAAAAAATAATTTTTTCGGGTAAAATAAGATTTTTTTAAAAAATGCAGTTGTGCCGCCTTTTGATAGCGCAACCACGTTAAATCTTGTTTTTGACATGTTTATAAGTTAAATTTTACAAAATAAAATTATTCCATGGATTCATGATATAAAAATTTAATTTTGATAATGTTTTTTTATTTTTTTGATAACTTTCATAATTTTAATGAATAGTATAACACACTATATTTTAATTAAAAACAACTTTTTTCATCGCAATAATTTATAAGGTTAAATTTTATATTTATTCATTTTAAAGTATAAATAGAATATATTTGTACTATTTAATATAATTTATTTCATTATCATTGATTTCACCATTAATTCGTAGGTTAAATCAATTCAATCTTTTGCAATGTTTTAAACAAAAACCGGTTTTCATTCGACAACGGGATTAATTTTAATTTAATTTCTGGAACTTTTGTGTAATGAATTTGTAAAAATGGATTCAATATATGTAATAAGTGGGTCCAAAATATTTTAATAAGCTACTTTTTATTTTTGGTCATTATGAATAGAAACTAAGGTAAATTGTTTTAACCATAGTTAAAGGTAAATCAGGTAATTAAGGGTAAATATAAGATTATAAAATTACTCTAACACCAGAAAAAATTATATTGGATGTATAAAATTCTACCCATATCAACTAAGGGTCATATGAGATTCATTTTATGGACTTTTTATAATAAAAATAATTCAATTATTATTAAAACCAATGAAAGTGACAACATATCACTCTCTTAAATCTTATAAGTATATTTATTTTAATTTACTGAAAAACTTCATGAACCTTCAAACATGAATAGTCTACAGAAATATAATAAAATTATCTACATCATATGAATTTATTTATAATTTTTAGGGATTAAATAATTATCATTAATTGTGACACAATAGTGATGCAGAAATTGTATATCTAGTGAAAAATCAAGAATATAGTTTTTATTAAACTAATAGTGACCATAAAAGGAACAAAAACCTTAACTAAACTTATTGTTCATGTAAATATAAACCATAATCATCCAATGGTAGAATATTTGGCCATTTGGAGCTTTATAAATGCTATTATGACACTTATATTATTTTATTTTAAATGATGCCAAAGTTGTCACCTTCATAATTTAATAAATATAACAATTTAAATCTTGTGATTTTTAGAAGATAAATTCGAGTAAAGGATTATTTTGATTGTTAATAGATTTATCTTCATGATATTATTTTATTTTTAATTTTTATGCAACAAATAATTATATTAAATAATTATAAAAAACTGATGTAGTAATTATTTTATTAAGAGATAAACCAAATAAATACTTTTAAAAATATTAAACTAAATATTATATGAACTATTTAATGTTATCCAATAATTTTATAGATACATATGAGCTTTTATTAATTTATTAATGCTTTTATTTTGAACATATATTCTGTATATATTTTATTTAAATTCAAATAAATGAATAGTGTCAAAATTGACACTAATGTTATTTTATAAAAATAACATGTTATAAAATTGTTTAAAAATCACAAAAATATTTACATATTAGAAATTTAAATTTATATGGTCTAAAATTTTATAAAGAATCCAATTATGGATAATTCAAAACATATATGTAATTATTTTTTATAATTTAAAATTTAGAACGTTATTACCATAAATAAAATAAAATTGATTAAATATGGATAAATCAAGTTGATAGTGTTTAAAATAAATTCCTAACATGTATAAATTCTATTGGTTTATGATATTAACACCCTATATCATCTAATATTTTAATATGAGTCATTTTTGGAGGTCTTTAAGTGGGTTTAGATTTATTATAAATTAATATTTGTATGATATCCAAAGGTGCCCCTCTCTTCCCTTATAAAAGGGATCCTCCTCCCTCTCATCTTTACACAAATTTTAGCCTTAATGCTCAGCAAACCCCTGCCCATTTCCTTTCTCAACTTCTCTAGAATTATTCTTGAGGTACTGGTCTTCTTCAAAGACCACATTTAGTTCCCTAAGAGGAGGTTTCAAAGAGGCGTATCGAAGAAGAGCTAATATCTATTACCGATTCTTTAAACTTTATTTCTTCTTCTACTTACTCTTATTTAGTTTTTTCATTATGAAGTAATAACATCAGTATCACTCATATACTGGTATGTTATTATAAATATTAAACAACCTTATTTCACCTTCTATTCATCCTACGGAAAACAAAATAATCACGCGAGGGTACATACAGAATACCGTCTCCATGTAGTGGTGTAATCTGTTTTTTCACCAACTCATTACATGGATGGGTATAATGCTGTAATGAATAACTATATATGGTTATTATAACATCATAATAATTATGATATATTATACCATCCACTCCAATTCTATTCAATAATTATGGGAATGATATCATCACTCGTGCGTACGTACGGACTACCGTCTCCACGACACGATGAGATTCATTCTCCATGTTAACCATACATGAATGATCATAAAGTTTATATAATGATGAATAGTGAAATATATGAAATAATAATGCCACTGGATTTATGTATATATATATGTATTTCATCTATTTAGTTTCATTCAATTCAATAAGGAAACTAAAATAGCGTTCATGCATACGTACGACCTACCGTCTCCATGAATGGTGTATTTCATTCCTTTTATTGATCTATAATATATATGTATATGATGAATATATATTATATATAAATCATGTTTTACATTATGGAATTATGTAAATAAGGATATAAGTAATAATATCAAGAACGAAAAGTCGAAAGAAATACGATAAATGAAATGATTTTACCCAAAACGCTGCTTTAACATAGAATTTACAAAAGAACAAGTAATATAAAGTTATAAGTGAAATATATATGATATCGTAAAAATGAATATGATTATGTAATAATTCAGTGACATTATATAAATCATTATATAGGAAGTTTGGATCCATACGAAGCATATCTGACCTAAGGTAAGGGATAATTTTGCAAATCTCATTTTTATCTCAGATTGCTTATTCGTAAGTATTTAATGGGGTTATTGCTATCATCCATGTGCATGTTTTATAAAATTGTATTCATGTATGTTTAAAGTCTTTTTACCCATTTTTTACTTTCACTACATGGTATGTAAGGATTCTTTTTTTACCATACGATGTACTTTTTGACTTTTCTGACAAAAGTACATGAAGAATGTTATTTTTAACTTATACGGCGTGAATGGATTTTTATGGTTTCATAACGCCTCATTTTAATAAATATTACTCTATAATATTTTATGTCTATTTTCAAAAAATTAATTATATTTTAAAAGTGCTTGGGATTTTTTAAAAACAAAATGATTTTTAAGAAGAAAGGATATTTCCCTCAAGAAATCATTTCATGTGATTTATCAAAACCATTTTCCATCTATGATGAAATTATTTCATATGTGTATGTTTCACATTTAATGCATCTATGATTTACATGGTTTCAATTTTCTTATGATGAAATGACCATTTGTTTTATATGGATTATGAGATGATGGGACGATGTTTATGAAACCCATTTTATTCTTTGGGTTATGATGAATGTTTTATATTTATTTTATGGCACAAGTAATAATGATTTCATTATGAGATGGGTGTGACCTATATCTCCCTCAAATTCATTGTTTAAATATTTATTTCTCATGAGATAGACATGGCTAGAACGGTATGTTAATCTGGTTCAGTGTTATAGGACTGAAACGAGGAGTGAACTCGATTCAGAAAGGGATTTTTCCACTAAGATGGTCTTGACAGCAATGCCTTTGATACTATGGATATCAAATCATGTGATGAATGGTTTCCATAATTACATGTTTTATTCCAATTATATTTTATCATGTTTTATGTTTCATTATGATATATGCCTTACATACTTCCACGATTTATGTCTTTTCTCAGGATTTTGATGTTTAAATTTAATGTTCATGTTTTTGATTTCAAATGTTTATGGATTGATTTATGTTATCTATGTTTTCCCTTAATGAGCATTTTAGCTCAACCTTTTTATGTTTTATTTTCCATAGTAAATAAATAAAGGTTTTAGGTAAGGAAACAAAAAGGGGAAGATTGTTATGGTAGTTTTTGAAGATCTTTCAACATGATTAGAAGTTTATATTCCATGTTTCCAAAGACACTAAAATATTACGATCCTTGTGTGTCTGTTTTTTTATGTATTAAATATTCCACAAAAGTAATGTAAAGTCAATGTACGTCAATCTTCAGGTCACTTCAATATCCTCCATGATTGTGATAACCATAAGTGAAGCAAGGCCCATTTTCATGTGCCAGGATACCCCAGGTCAGGCCCACAACTCGTTGTTGGAGTTTTCACTCCTTGGTACATATGTGCTAGAGTCGCCTCTACCTCCTCGTATCCAGCCAGGGATGTATTGTTTGTAAAATACACAAAATCTCTACATTACAAAAATTTAGGATGTTTTCTATAATAATATTCAAAGTCTATCAAAGGGTAACATTCTCTAGTAAGAGTTTTTCTAAATCTAGTTTCCAAGGTTTTCATTATACTTCCTTTGATACCAACTGTAATGCCCCAACCCCAAAATCCTGGAGTCGGCGTATTATTTTAATACATTGGCATGATTACAAGGAATAATGTTCTGAAGGACCAGTCATTTTATCAGTCTTGGAAAATATATTACATACATTAATGTTAGATAACACATTAGAAAATTAAACACAACTTAAATGATCCTTTGAGAATACAATTAATCTCCTAGATTAACCCTACATATCAATGAAAAACACTTCTTGGAATCTTGGGACAAAGAAACCCATTAAAAGGGTGATCTCAGACGCTCAGTAAGGGTATGAAGAAAGATAATGATAACATAAACCATAGGCATGGTGAATAATTTAAGACACGCTACTTTACAATTAATAAACATGGACACTTTACGGAAGTACTATGAGATTAGTGAATAGTTCAATATTAAAACATAGTCATGGATACTATACAAGTCGAATAACTACATGAACCATCAATAAAAATTTCAAAATTATGGAATGTATAATGCGGGACATTCTGAAATATTTTTTCAAGGCATTAGCCAAGAAGTCAAAAAATGATTAACGCCTCGACCAAAACCATGTATCAAAATTGGGAATGGCATCAACCAATTTCCCTTATAATAGTCTCATTAGACCTACCGATGCACCAAGGATCTATAGAAGGCTCCACATGTCACATACTGAGTCCAATACATTCCTAATATAAAAAGGATAAAACATAACATAAACATTCGTATTAAGACTAGAATACGAAATGTCGATACATAAACCCTAAACCATGAATGGTATTAAAATAACACATCCCTAGAAAAATATATCACAAAACCAACAATATAATATGGAATATTTTTATCATAATAAGTTAACTTCAAACAAGTTTAATATCCATCAAACGATGTTGACATTGATGAAAATGATTTGTTAAACTCTTTCAGAGAAATAACACTTCTTCATGAAATCATGTAAAAGTCACACAATTTAGAAAGGAAGAAATTTGAAGTCATTTTTGAATCAATGTTTTTGAGCCCATTTTCAATCATTTTAATGGAATTAACATTTTTAAAACATTCATGTCCATATAAATAAATCCTTAAAAACCATTTTGGAAACATGGATATTAATGAGAATGATTTCGAATAATAAATAATTACACCATAAAAAAATTATTATTTAGTTATACAGTACCTTTAATAAAAAATTAAAATATTCCATTTGAAAATATTTTTATGAAAAACAGATGTGAATGGTAAAGAGGTCCAGGTAGATACTCACGTAAAAAAACCTCGGAAAATTAAGAAGTTGTAGAATTATCCCTTACCTTGCACATTCCTTTGGTTGAGGGTATATTTAACATCCTCTATAGTGAACATAGTGTGTTATTAAATTATACTCAAAACATATTCATATTTATTTTATATTAAATGATTCATTTATCACTTTATACTATCCATTTAATAATGATTTCCTTGTTTAATTATCATTTTTCATTAAAATTTCATTCTTTATCGTATGTGTTTTAACATGTTATTCACGGTCATATCACATAGATAATGATTTAAATACTTATAGAATATAAAAAAATTATTTAAATATCATATATATATATAGAATATAAATATGTATTATAGATAGATATATGATATGGAAAACATCGTTTATGGGGACGATAGGTCGTATATACGCATAACTGTTGTTTCCGTTTTCATATCGTATTGAATAGAAGTAAGTGAATAAGATAAATATATGTATATAATTATATATATATATATCAATTAGAATTATTTGTTAATATATTACATACACATTTATAATTTTTTTATAATGGTCTTTGAATGATGAACATGGAAATGAATCTCATCACGTCATGGAGACGGTAATTCGTACATTTTCATGAGCGACAATATCATTATTGTGATGGTGAAATCGTATGTAATTGTATGGTATATCATATATACAGAATCATTTACATGTTATATTTTTTATTTACATCATTTATAGTCATTATTTTACCAATCCATATAATGATGTGTTTGAATAACAAACAACACCACGACGTGGATACATTATGTCGTACGTACGCACGTATGGTGACTTTGTCATTTATAGGATGCATAAAATAACGAATATGGTTGTACCATATTTATAATAACATCATAGTATGTATTAGGTATAAGTGTTATTATTTTCGTATAGAAACATCAATGAAATAGGAATTGGGAGAAGAAAAGAACATAAATGAGGGTGGTGAAATTGTTACCTCTTCTTCGGGTGACTCCTTTTGAGTTGATCAAAATGGATCCATAGGTTGGATTTATAATCAATGTAAAAACTCTAGGATGAATTTAGGAAATATTATAGGATATTTGGGTCGGTTTTGGCCGAGAAAAATGCCTTTGGAGATATGATTTTGAGAGAAGGGGAAGTTCTATTTTATAAGAGGTGTGAGGGTCAATTTATGAAAAAATTAAATTATTAAATTATTATACAATAAATTTCGGTTCAAAATTGATCAATGTGAATTTATATTGAGACTTAGGTGGGTATGGGTCGAAATACATTAAACTAATAGGCTTTAGAGAAGTTTACGTTACCATTTTACCCTTATCTTTTAGATTTAACTCTTAGTTATATAGTCTAACTTTTACTATGTCTTCTAGTATTCTTACATTATATGGTTAATAAAATTACTATAAACTTCCAAGATAACCTGAAGTGGTTAATTAATGAAATAAATAATATTATTTAAGCACTTTGTTTGAACCCTATTTTTTAGGAATATTATATCAACCAATAAAATAGTAATTTTTTACAAACTAATTTATGTCAATTTTGACAATATTTATTATTTGGTTTTTTTGAAAATCATCACAACTTGATTACATTGAAAATGATAAATTGAATCAATTCTAACATATCATATTCTCCTCTAAAATTCGTGTATGTCCTAAAAACATTGAAATAATATTTATTTTAAAATTCAAAATACCATTTATCTGATTCTTTCATTAATAAGGTAATTACTGCATCAGCATTGTGTCATTAATAAATTTAATTCTATAATGTTTAAAATATACAAATAAAATAACATGTTGTATAAAATTATATTTTATTTATAATTAATATTTACAGTCTCATTTATCTTATGTATAACCTAATATAAAAAATGGTTTATATATTAAAATTTTAATTTATCACTTTTATTTCTTTTTTAAATAAAATAATAATAAATGTCCTAATGTAATCCATGTTGACCAAATTTGGTAATATATTATTATTAAGGTTTTTTTGGTAAAATTGCACTTATCAAATATTATTATGAAATTTTTAGTGTAATTATAATATCATTTGTACCCTTAATTTCCCTATTTACTTTTAATCATGGTAAATAAAAGTCAAAAGATATTATTCACCAAAAAATATGTTCATCTTATTGAACCACATTTTACATACTTATTTCAACCATGTCTCTTGGGTTTTTGAAATTGAACTCACAGAAGCGGTAAAATTATGTTTCATAAAAATTCTCAAATACTCCTAAAAGGTTGGTAAAAGACAGTAAAATGTTCAATAAAAATTTATACATCTAATTTTATTATAAAATGACTTTAATGATTTATAGTGAACATATATCAGTATTATATATCTATTCTGACTTAAAATAAATTTAAATAATATAAATATTTATTTAAATAGAATTTTAGTTTTAATCAATTCCCTAGTGTTTTTTCAATATTCATCAAAAATTGAATGTTTTCATAGAAAATACAAAAAAAATCCCTATGTTAATTTTGATATTTTAAATTCAAAAATTAGTTCTATTTTACAAATGTCTAAACATTGATGTTGCATTAATTAATTTAATATTAATTCCCATTATCAGAATTGAAAAGTGGGTTTTTAAAAAGAAAAAACAATCAATAGACTAACATGTGTTTCTGTGAAATGTAAATGTGAAATTACTTATAATGACCTAGATTTTATTAATTGATAAAAATAAAATCTAATTTTACTTCCAAACCATTAAAATGAACAATTTTACACTATAAATTTATTCTATTGTAATTTTTTTTTTCAATTAAAAGTTAGTATTTTTAAGTATTCAACAAAATATGAAAGTTATCAGAAAAGTATAAATAATTTATCCAAACTAAATTTTTAGGTCCCGATTCTAAAGTAGAATTTAATTTCATTATATTATATATATAATAATTTCAAATATTTGTTTTAAAAAGAATTCTCTATTAAATATGCAGTAAAATTTCCTTTTTTGAAAAATACTTCTTTTATCTGAAAATTTTAATTTG
The DNA here is from genome assembly GCA_963277665.1 of Viscum album. Taxonomy (NCBI): domain Eukaryota; kingdom Viridiplantae; phylum Streptophyta; class Magnoliopsida; order Santalales; family Viscaceae; genus Viscum; species Viscum album. The sequence goes on from OY728131.1 coordinate 287,368,403, forward strand.
TCCTTACAATATATCTATGAAACAAAAAATATGAAGGTTAAAATTATATAGGATATATATAAAATTCATAATAAAGCTAATAATATTCATGAATGATTTTTGAACGGCTATTTTGGTATGTCATGGTGCGCTCGAACTCGTTATTGCGTGTAGCGCATGTTATTGAATTACTTTTAAGAGATAACATACTATGAAATCATGTGATATTACATTATAATCCAAATCCACTTTTGGGTTATATTCATTTGACACATTTAAAATTGAATTTCATAGTTTCCCTTCTTCTTACAATTGAACATTTCATATTTACTTATCCTTCCGTTCCCTTCCAATCACGTGTCTGGTAACCTTTCTCTCCACATGTCTAAAAAACACCCATTCCTTTTAAGAATGTACTTGGGGGATTATATTCAAAATTATAAGATATGGGAAAACTATCCATTCCCATATTCTCTTTATCTATATTCTTCTAAATTTTCCACTTGTTCGTGTGCTTCCCTCCAAATCCATAATACTTAATGTACTCTTTATATGTCCTTTTATCACATGATATTATGTCCTCATGTGATTATAATGGTTGGGAGACTATTTTATTTGAAATATTGGCATAATTCCATGAATTATATGATCCTTATTACTCTTTGGATCTCGTGCTTCTATGAGGCTCAAATTATATCTATAAGGATACATTAAGAAATTATGGCATATATATGGTTATATTATATCGAAATGCATATCCACAAAACTAGAAAAATACTTATCATAAATTGGAAATTTTATGAGTATCTTGCCTCATAATCATGAAAATGGTTTTTAGGATGTTCTTATATACTTATACTCAATATTTTTGGTTTGGATACGTTACATAATCAATGTTTTATAAATATTGTCTCAAAGAATGATTCCAAACATCATTTGATACCAACTATAACACTCTGAGTCCAGCAGCCCAGATTTGGTGCATTATTTTATTAAATTGCTTTGATTATGAGGAATAAAATCATGAAGCTTCAATCAGTTCATTAATCATATAAATACATATTATATAAATGATACCCAAACTAAATTTTAAATATAAAATACAAATAAGATAAATAAAGTAAACTAAACATAACCACCAAAACCGAGTTTGCAGATTCTCTTTCAATGCATAAGGAAATGAAACATAATAAGGGTGATTTTAAATGCTCAGTAAAGCTATATACAATAGAATAAAAAATAAATAATGTAATATGTAAATTTTAATAATTAATCAAAAATTTCAATTAATGAACTAGATAAATTATAAAAATATGGAAAGGTAAATAATTAAACAATATTCCATTTTATTAATAATAAAAATGAAATAAATCAATTGATATGTCGACAAAATATCATAGGTAAATAATAACTGTTTCTAAATGAGTTATATACTTAATTGTTAGATTCAATGTTTCTTATATATATGGTACCTTTACAATAGAGTGATTTCAAAATAAAGTATATTATATCAGGTAAAAAACCATCTATTTTCGCCAATGCTTTCCTCTCATGATACTACTTATGGATGTAGGGTTTAAAAATAACCACACCCCCTAGTCATACTGGTCCAATGCATTCCTTATATCGAATGATCAAATAAAAAATATACTATATGCCTTATAAAATTCATGTATTGAATAACGAACAAATAATTCCATAGTGCATGATAATTAACAACAAGGATTATTTATGTTCATGAAAATAAAATACCATTGAATGATATTGAATCATTTTTGAAGAAATTATTCATTAAATATTCAAAATTGTCTCTTACCACATTGAAACATATGAATCATAATCAAAATTGTTGAATAAAATTAAATAATCTTATATTATCCTGAGAATATTGACATTCATTATATATTATGTCAACTGGAAGTATTTACGACATATATAAGTGAAATGGTATATCATAATAATTATGTCTCAATGGAAAATAAGTTGAGACTAAATTATTTACCTTGTAGTTTCTCTTGGGTTATCAATATTTAAATTCCATTATAATGATTTTAGGAATTTTAATAAAAAACACTACTATAGAAATGGATTCTTGCAATGTGTCATTTGTGAAGGGACCCCATGAAAAAAGAACCTTTCGTGGAAAATGGCATCAAAAATATTTTTTTTTGCAACAGACCGTCGTAAAAATTAATTGTAGGGATGGGTTGTATGCCCGTCAACAAAAACATTCAAAATTATTTTTGAGAAACTAATTTCGATGAGCCCACGAGCTGTCACAAATAGCCTCCATGTTTTTACTCTATTGCAATAGACCGTCATAATTAGTAATGGCGATGGTCAGTCACAATAAGAATTTTAAATATAAAAAATAAACCCTTTTGCGAGTAAATTTAAGAAAAATAATATTGAAAAAATTAATTATATTAAAAATAATATGATTTTAATATAAATACAATAATACTAATAATATTAATATAAGAATATAATTTATAAAATAGTATATATAATATAATATTTTTATAAATAAAATTTTAAATATAATAATTGAAATGTAAAATTAATTATAAAATATTTAATTAATATAATATTAATACTATTAATATTAATTGAATTTTAATATTAGTAATATAATAAAACCCCATGTATTCACAAAAATAATATAAAACACACACTATTTAAAACAATAAATACTATAAAAATACATTCAAATGATTCATAATAAAAAGTAAATCAATGATAGGGGATCTGGATGAGCTAAATGAGATGGTGGATGGAACTCCATCCCTACACTGCAATCCAGACGTCTCATGTACTCCATCTTCTCCCACTCCAGCTCCTACTGCCACCGACGTATCTCATCCAGCATATACTGGTGCAACTACTGCTGCTGCTACAGCTGTAGGATGAACATTTCCTACGGATTTTGCTACAACGGATACTTCTCCTCCTACTGCCTATGCATTGACTCTATACACCCACTCTGAGCTCGTAGTTGCTCCTGATATTGTTCTTGAGATGACGATGAATCGATGGAATCTATTGTCAAGCTAGTCATCAGCATCACATAGGTCCCATAAAACCCCTAGTGGTCACTCGAGATTTTATACCACCATCAATGAGTTTCTCTAAGCCATACTAGGTCGCCCATATCCATACTGCCTCATCAAATTGGGGGCCATTGGACTAACCATTGGTCTCGGCCTGACTCTCAATATATGTATGAGATGTGGATGCCTCATATTACTCAATCAATTGAAATTTAAAATTAAATTAGTAAAAATATTATTTTTTGTTAAATTCAATACTAAAAAATATATACTGACCACAATATGACTGTTTCATGAACCACTAATCTCTCACGTTGCTCGATCAATGTACATCCTCTTAGAAACATAAAAATGCACAATATTGGGCTATACTGCTGCCTATATGAATTTAAAATAAACAGTTTATTTTTTATGTTATAAACACTTTTTAAAAAAATGTACATACCAAATGTTCCCTATGCGTAATGAACGTATGACTACCAGCTTAATGTTTCTCCTCATGTCTCCCCATATTTTTCCAACCTACTGATGATCTAATATAAAATATCCCACTCAACCAAAGTGTACATAATCGATATCAACCTTGAGATAAAATATAATCCGGTCGGTGCAGATGACATGTATAATCAATGTTATGAACTCTAACTTTCAACATTTCATTCCACTTTTAATTGTGAATAAACTGAGTGAAACACCAATGCATAGCTCCCTACCATGCCTCAAAATTAATCTCACACATTCTCTCCACAATGCAATACCATAAACCCTAAAAATAATTTATTATATCATGTTATTAATTAATTTAATTTCAAAAAAAATATTATTCTTTACATACCACCCACTACTCGAGCATGTGTTGCATAACATTGATGGAAATCTGATATGATGACATCCATGCATCATAAAAATAAATTTGTGATATAGCACTCCCCTATACAATCTCTATATTCATAAATATATGAAAAAAAGGAATAATAAATCAAATAATTAGAATATAAATAAATTAATGAATACTATTTAAAATTCATAGGTAAACATACCTCTGTGTGAGTGGATCAAGCCAAATATGTTGATGTTGCTTGGGTATAGGATAGGAATCATTAGTCGGGCAAGACCACACACCCTCCGGGTGCCCCCATAAACATAAAATTTTCTATGTTTCAGATGATCTCACCTACTACCTGTCTAATATTAGATTTTCCTCCAGTAAAAAATGAAATACATCATCATACATATAAAATAGGAAAGCATTGGTGTTAGTGAAAAATTGGAAATAACTATCATATATAGTTATATTATATATGATTATAAACAACATTTAACTATGTCAATGTTCTTCTTCATCCTAATCATCATATTTTTTATGTCAATGTTATCGTATTCCACGTCAAAATCATCGATTTTGTTATCAGTTTCAGTTTCATCATCATTTTTCATTTTAAATTTATTTTTTACATCATTACCATCTCGGTCACCATCATCCCATAACTATGTTGTGTCATTAATGATATTTATGTATCTTCATGTAAAAGATGTATTCAAAGTGGTTTGATGAAACATTTCAATTCCTTACACATTAAGAGAACCACATTCACTTTCAGTAAATTTATTCTCTTGAAATGTAGTTTCTTTAATGCTCCACCAATCACCCAACTCTAGTATTGTTGCACAATAAACTGCATAAAAAATTTGATGTGCCTGATGATCCAATAAAAATAGATTATTTAATATAATAATACTTTTTTGTTTATATCAATGATTCCATGGATAAGATCAAAACACAATCCTCTCTCAGTATCCATCCACTGACATTTAATCATCATTACGTAATGTTGTCCCAAATAACACACTTTAATGATTACCTCCAGCATTCTGTAAAGGTAAACATCAGTATCTCTATGATGTGATCCTCTCATGGAAACACCACTATTCTTTATTTCTTTTGATTCTCCAAATACACATGTATGAAATCGATAACCATTAACCACATATACATTATAATATTTAACCATTTTGAATGGTGGGTAACTAAATAAAGACAATCAATTTTCAATTTCATCACCATGTTGAGATACCTTAAAAGAAGAAAAAAATTATCCCAATAACAAGTATTAACTGGATTTATTTATGTAAACTAAAAAATTATTTACATTAACAGTTTTTGAATCAAGTAGAAAAAAATTTCATGACGACAATCATCAAGATTATCTTCTATAATTTGTGAAAACTATTTCTTGAAATGATTTTGGTATAACATAAAAATAAAATAATGTCAATTTACTATTATAAAATTTTTTCTAATAATTGAAAGGATCACTCATAATACTAATAGTTTCACTTCTCCATAGTTTAGAAAAATATATGTATAAGCTATGTGATGTTCATCATCTGAAATCCATCGTTCAAGAACTCCAACTAAGCCACGATTAGGCAGATTCAAAATTGATATTTTATTTCTCATTTCAACTTCATCATTTACCTTGTTACAACTCATGCAATTGTGTTTTGAGTTATATTCCAATTGAATGAAATTATAGTAGAAATTAAAAGAAATTCCCTTTTTTAAATAAGCATTTTCAATTGATCCTTGAACTGATGCTTTATTACAAACTTTTTCCAATTTCATATTGCATATCTCAAGTGGGTACATCCATTGGAACAACACCGGACTTCCAACATTTATTTCATGTGGAAAATGATATATATATTGTTATGTTGAATTAAACAAACATAGAGGGAAGATTTTTATACAGTTTACATTAAACTAAAAAAATATCTTCTTGTTATTTTCTTAAGACATCGTATCCTGTTGTGGATTTCCAAATGTCTCAAAAAAATATCATATTTCTGTTAGCGCATCCCAAAAAATCATATTTAAAAAACCCATTAATCCAATTTGAATAACTATTTCCATTAATAAATGAAAATGATGTCTTTTAAATCTGTTAATATGATCATTTTTAACATATCTTCCCATATTGGAAGCATAACCATCTTGAAGTGTCAAATCTATAATCCACTGAAAAAATAATAAACGATTCTCTTTGGATAGTGTATGAGCTTATTTGGACTTAATAAACTGTTGTGATATGACATTTTTAAATAGTTCTAGTTTTGGATGCTTGTAAATTTGGGAATGATCTAATCATGCCACCAAATTGTCATTAGTTTTACCTGATGTATCCTAAACATTATGAAAAAAATATGAAAATAATTTTTTTCTATATGAATCACAACCAACATGTGATGGACCAAAAAATCAGAAAAATATGGGAAATCCAAATGAAATCTATATTTTATCTGACTGTTCTATTTTCCAAACCCATCAATTTTTTTTGTTTATTATTGGTCAAAATATGATGAGAGGTAATGAATTGATAATTGATTTTAATTTTATACTTGAGATCATTATTAAAGACTCATATTTTATAAATATTCTATTTCTGAAATGATATTTTTTTGAAAATGATGATTGGTTGGAAGCGATCTGTAATGATAGAAGAAAAAACATGGTTTTTCCATTGACAAGGATAAATAATTTTTTCTCTCATATAGTTCAGATATGATATTGGACCATGTGTACGTCATCCAGATAACATGTCAAATACCGAAAATGTCACTAATTATCCACATGAATGCGGATTTTAGTATGATGTTTTGTTTCATAACAACATCATATGTAATAACACCATTACTACAAAGTTAATTTTACTTTTCAATCGATGTCTTCAAATAAACATTGATATTTTATTAGATAACCATGAATTAATAAGGTAAAAAATATATATGGCTTCTTCATGAAAATCAATGCAAGTAAATTAAACAGAGTTATAAATACTGACCAACATGAAAATAGACTATTGTAAGAACCAAATGGACAAAAACCGTTAGTAGAAAGTCCCAATCTCACGTTTTAGGCTTCTAAAGAAAAAAGCAGATGAACATGGTCAAAAATATTCCATGAATCACCATCAAAGGGATGATTTAATCTTTTGCTGGTTGAAATTTTGGTTTTGTGCCATAAAATCAATGGTGCTATGTTTTGAGACATAAATAAAGACTGTAATCTCGGTGTGAGCATTACACATCTAAATTGTTTTACGGGAACAAATACTGACTTCCCTGGTTGAGCTTCATTATACCATGAGTGTCCAAATATAAGAAAACAATCCAACAACTCATTTTGACCATAATATATGATGGAGTCATTTGAACATCTATGAATCTTCTGATAACTAAAACCTAAATTACGAACCAGCCACTTCCTATCATAGAAATTTAAAGGCAAAACCTTTACATTAGGTAGTAGTGTATTTATCAAAGAGAATATCTAGTTGAAAATACTATTTCACATTCCATTAACTTATTTAATGTCCATAAATATATCATCTACATTAAACATTCTTATCGTGCAACCAGGATGTAAGGAATTCTTATCGGACCTGAACAACTCATATAAATTAGATGGTTCTAACTCAGGAGTAAAATCAATATCATCCGGAGTTTCAGTTTGTTGAATAGACATACTTTCCACGCCATGTACAAAATATTTAAACAATTCTAGATCTGGAACCCAATTATTAATATCATCTCTGGATCTTCATTCAGTAGGTAGATACCAATAAACATAATCAAATTGAAAAGTAAAATTAAATAAATGACTTCCAACATTGTCAAATGTGTCATACGTCCTCAGAGACCATTTTTTTACAATGATTCTTAATTTTCCCTTCTGAAACAATTCTTGGTATTGATGATGAAAATGATAGGAAATATTGAACACCATAAATATATAAAAGACGTAAACTAGAACTATTGGTATTTTTACACCAAGTTATCCAAGAACGGTCATCTAATAATGATTTTTGTCAACTTCCTTGTTCATTTTTTTCTAAACAATATGATGTAATTAGTTATTTTGTATAATTATATATAAGATAAACACTATCCAAAAAATATAAGACAACTAAATTAATATTTCATGAAATTTATAATAATTTCTCTTATTTTAGAGTTATTTATTTTATTTTTAATTCTTTGACACTATTATATATTAATTTATAAAATTCAATTCAAATTTTCAAAAATTATTTTTAATTTATGTTATTTTGTACCAATTATTATTAATTATAGTGGAACATTTTCCAGCAGATTGCCAACATCACTTTTGCATGAAAACACATCCTCTTACAACTTCATGTGACTAAAAGAATTATGAACGGTCTACTGCAATGTACAAATAACAATTTTAAAATGCACGAAGATAGAGAGAAGTGATTACTCGCTGTGATGCTATACATTCTCTAATGAATAAGAAAATGAATCTTCAAATGTTGGAGGAAACTATTCATAATAATTTTAGTTGCAAAAAGGTGCAAGTGGATGTGTCGTCATGAAAAAGAACCTCTTTTATCTGATGTCGCGCCTCCTTGCTACATTCTTGGAGTTAAATCACTATGAGAAATCTATTATGAGGTGTGCAATAGAAAATTTTTCATATCGATTTTAGCGAAAAATTGTTGCAAGGAGTAGAGGCATCGTTCAAAAGGAATGCCGGCAATCTGTTAGAAATTGTTCTAATTTATCAATGTTATTTAATTTATTATGATTTATAACTATTTGATCCAATTTAATCCTATTCATTCCTATTGATTCCTATTTATTCAAATTTATTTTTAATAATTTCTAATTATTCCTAATTATTGATAATTATTGATAATTAATGATAATTGATACAAATTATTCAAAAATATTACAAATTCGAAATATGTATTTCTAATTATTAATAATTATTTCTAATTATTACCAATTATTACAAATTAATACAAATTAATACAAATTATTAACAATTATTACTAATTTATTACAAATTGCCCGTATTTATTCCAAATTAATCATATTTATTTCCAATTATTTCAATTGATAGCAAATTATTGCTAATTAATTCTAATTATCAAGATTTATTACTTATTATTACTACTTATTACTCATTATTTCTAATTATTACTAATTTTTACTAATTAATACTATTTAGTACTATTTATTACTAGTTATTAATATTTATTAGTTATTTATACTAATTATAACAAATTATTCATATATATTACTATTTATTTCTAATTATTTCTAATTATTTATAATTATTAAAATTTATTTTATAATTATTAAGAATTATTACAAATTATTAATAATTATTACTAATTATTACTAATTATTACTAATTATTACAATGTATTTGTTAATTATTTCTAATTATTGCGGATTATTGCTAATTATTAATAGTCATTTATATTTTTTTCTATTTATTTCTCATTATTACTAATTATTTGTAATTATTTCTAATTGTTGCTAATTATTACTCAATTTTACTAATTTATTCCTATTTTTTGTTTTTAATTTTTCATATTTATTACTAATTATTCATATTACTGGTAATAATTAAAATTTAGAAATAATTATTACAAATATTTACTAAATATTACTAATTATTACTAATTATTACTAATAATTACTATTTATTACTATTTATTACTATTTATTACTATTTATTATTATTTATAACTATTTATTATTAATTCTAACTATTTTTTAAGAGTTTTTTACTATTTATTACTAATAATTAGTAATAATTCCTATTTATTACTAATTATTACTAATTATTATTAATTATTATTATTTATTACAACTTATTACTAATCATTACTATTTATTACTATTTATAGCTAATTATTGTTATATATTGCTAATTATTAACAATGATTGGTCTTTAATACTATTTAATACTATTTATTTTTAATTTATTTCTAATTATTAATAATTTACTCATTTTTATTTTTATTTATTGCTAATTATTGACAATTATTTCAACTTATTACTAATTATTGCTAATTATTGCTAGTTATTACTAATTGTTGAATTTTTTTCAAATAATTAATTTTTTTTACTAATTATTACTCATTATTACAAATTATTTCAAATTATTACTATTTATTAATATTTATTACAATTATTATTAATTATTACTACTAATTAGTAATTATTACTTCTTAATTACTAATTATTATAAATTATTCCTAATTTTTTTCGAATTATTCCTAATTATTGTAATTTATTCATATTTATTCCCAATTATTGCTAATTACAGCTTTTTATTTAGATTTATGATAATTATTTTTATTTATTTCTATTTATTCAAATTTATATGTAATTTTTTTATAACTATTAATTCTTATTTATTCCTATTTATTAATATTTAATCGTATTTATTCTAATTTATTACAAATTATTACTATTTATTACCAATTATTAGAACTTATTATTATTTATTACAAATTATTACTAATTATTTCTATTTATTACTAATTATTGCTAATTATTACAATTTATTAAAATTTATTATAATTTATTACAATTTAATACAGTTTATTATTATTTATTACAATTTATGACAGTTTTTAAAAAATTTATACAATTTATTAAAATATATTACTAATCTACTAAATGTACTAACTGTAGGTATTCTCCAATACCGTGTGTCTAATCAATATGAATCCACGTGATTTTTTATACCTAGTGGTCATTTATAGCTCCACATCACGCCTCCTCGCGGAAAATAATTTTTCTCTCCGCCTCCTGCAATCGCTCCCATTGAGAAACTCACAAGTCTTGACATACCGATCCCTCGTCCCCTCTCCGCTCTAATCCTCGCAGTCGCATTGTACTAGCCATCTATCTCTAACCACCACCTCCCGGTTTCGACTCCAACTTCCATGCATTTCTATTCCGAAAACCTCCTCCCGTTTTTTCCTACAGTGCCAACGTTTATTGGATTTCCCAGTCATGGTCATCAAAAAAATATTTGCGACCTAGATTTTCTACAGACTCCCGAAGTGATCATTATCTACCACTAGGATTTCTTAGATACTGATGTCCTCACACATCATCTTCTTTGTTGCACTGGTTGCAGCATAGTCCTCCATTCTATTGAAACGTTCACTCAGACATCTGAGGTTCTTAGTTGGTCCGTGATCCCTTCGACACCCTGTCACGCCGTTACCTCGCTTCGGCTAACCATTATTGCACTCCTGAATTCTCATCTTCTTTTATGCCTACTCCCTCTCTCCGATAGTCAACATCTACTCCCGTTACTGAATCTCCTCTCCAACCGGTATTCTTACATCCTAGATTTACAACAGGGAATCATTTCCTCCCCTCGCCTCCGATTTTAGATTCATATTGGACCATGTCTTCACCTTTATATACCATTGCTCGTAGGTTCTTCCTGTAAACCATGGTTTCGCACCTCATCTATCATCCCCCTCTACCAATGCAACAACCTGCAGTGCCTCCAGCTTATCCGCCTCCACCTCCGTCTTCTCCACCTCCTCCTCTGTCTGCTCCGCGTCCATATCATCCGCCTCCTCTAATTCTACAGTGGTGATCACGAATTTCTGTGGATTCCAAACTTCATCCAGTTTCTATAAACTAATGTGTAGAAACACTATGAAATTTTGTAGTTATTCTACGCCAGTGCATCGATCCCACTTGAATTTTTTACTTCTACAATCATACATTCTTAATTCAGCACATTATCACTTCATCGATTGCACATACCATCATATTATTGTTGAATTTAATAAATTAATTTAGTTTTATTTAGTTAATTCTATTCAAGAATAATTTTTTTTGGATTTTACCTTTTATACAGCCATTATTTGTTTTAAAAAATATGCCTTCAGCTCACAACCATCATAGCATATAATGGTTTCTCATGTTTTTTGAAGCATTCCCATAAGTGTTTCATCTATGAAAAATAAAGGTACATGGGAAAGGCATCATAAATGAACATGTGTCATGGGATCATAGTGAATTTTATTATTTTAAATATGGTCCATATAAATCATTCATGAATCAATATTCGTCTTTTTAAGGTTTGGATTTATATACACATTCATTCTGTTGAGAACCAGATGTTTCTAGGTGTTGATGATTTCAGATCAAACTGATTATGAATGATGAAAGATGGATTCAGTTTTTCCTTCTCTTGTTTAACATAAAAAAATAACACTATTATAACACTATTTTGTCCTCTGTTGATTACAATATTTTGTCATTTTTTAATATGAAATTGTTTCCCTATTAGTCTTACATAGATATATATGTATTTTTCCATTCAGTGCAATCCTCATTTCATTCCACATCTACTTTGAACATCAGGTATGTTGTCATTTTTATTTACTCACCACCTCTGACTTTGGATCATCACCCCTATTCCATCCAACATCATCTTTTCAGTTTAGGTTTGTGATTATCACTTCTCATCTTTCTTAATACGACTATTCATTGAATCTCACATTCCCTCTAACATCAGCTTTGTAGTTCAGGTATGAGATTAATTAACAATTCCAAAACCTAACACCTTGATTCTGAATTTCTCATATCATTTCACATATTACATCCGGATCAAATTTAATTTTATGATTTTTCATGTTCTATTTTAAAATACCGAACTTCTACTGTTATTAATTTTAGGTTTGTGATCATATCTTCTCAGCTCGGATTCTCCATCTCTTATTCACATATCTGGTATGAAATTAATTACCAACTCCAAAACCTAAATCCTTTGCTTCTGCATTATGATAATATAAAATTTAAATGGGATTATTTTGTGTGTTCTCAAAGGTTTATTCATGTGAGTTCACATAAAAAAATAAAATAGTAAGAACCATTTAATATTTGACTATTTCAAAAAATAATATTTAATGATTTGTTCAATATTTTCGGGTTTTTATATTAATTGTTTGAACCCTATTATGTGGTATTTCAAGAGGTTTCTGCATCCATATAACTTTTCTCTATATGATTATATATTTATTTGGGATGAAGACAGTGGCGTTAAATATATTGATGTAGAAAATTGATCATCGCCTTATGATTATAATGTTGATGCAATAGTTAATAAGGTTAGTACTATTACCAATGTCATTTTTAAATATTTTATACACATATTGTATTTATAATTGGAGTTACTTTCATTGTAGTGATAAAAAAAATTAGAGTAATTTTGTTTTATTATGATAATAAAACATTTGAATGGGAGGGGGTTGATTATTCTAAAAAGGCTATTCATGTGAGTTCACAGTAACAGGTTTTTTATCTCATATAAAATAACAGTTATTTTTTTCTAGGAATTTTTATTGATGTGTCACTTATATTAATTTCTGGAGACGATTTCGCATTAATTAACATGTTTTTGATTGGTATGGTGTCAATCCCGATGATGTTCATACCTTATTGTGATGGTACTATCACAAATTTAATCAAATTATTACTGGTTTTATCTTTAAATGACCACTATTTTGTATTCATTTATTATTTAATGACGACTTACTGGTGTTTTTCCTTTTAATTGTATTTTATGTGTGAATTCTATTGATTTCCCGATATGGGATTACATTTAAGAAAATGTTTTTCCATGGAAAATGTGATGGTTCAGTTGAATTTGGTACAAGGAAATTGTACACTGCATCATATGTAAGCTTATTAAATTTTACAGAGTGATTATCTATTTGATCCTTTTTATCTCTCAATGTGATAGATTTAATCATGTTTTACATTTTTGGAAAATTTGGATTGATATCTGCATAGTATTTTGTTTTCATTACTCGGAATATTATCCTTTTAATTTTTTCTTTTAATCATTAGTTGAAAATAACATCATGTTTCACTTTATTTTACCTACCAGATAAATTAGAGTCTTCTAATCTAGAAGAATCACATTCAAGTCTATTAGAATCCACTATATATATTTTTATGCACTAAAAACCTTCTTCAGATATCCTACATATTCGGATCTCTAAAATAGGTATGTTTTCCTAAAATTTTTGGAATTATCCTCCCTTCTGTCCCTCATTTTGTAGTTGCACTTACACACTATAAAAATGCAGGTAATTTGTCCTAAAATCGAGGATAAAACCTCCATTACATCCTATAGATGAGTGTAAGTTATTATATTTGACTATAGAATCCTCTATGTATTGTTTTTATTCACTATAAACATATTAATATGATTTATATGATTTAATAAAAAAATTAGTCATTTTTAACCTTTTTCCTACAGTGCGTCAACAATATGAATATCAAACAACAATTTCTATAGGATCCTACTAGAGAAATCAAAGACTAGACTTCGACAATATTCGCTTTCATTCTGTATGTACAATTTCATTATTCTGTTCTGAACTGTATGTAGTTTTTACAACCATGATATTCTCCGTCTAACATATTCCTCAATAATTTCAGTTTCTATTGTGACTGACGAAAACAATCTAACAGATTCAAGACATTCCTCCTTAACAGGATAATCATGGAGTATTCTTTAACATATTTGAAGCCATTTAGTATGTATCTTTAGTAGAAAATATGTACATATTCTTTCTTAGTATCCTAATCTTATAAGGTACATCTTAATTCTAATACATCCTAATAATAAAAATTATTATTTATTCTACTAAAATTTCATATATTGGTCACACTAGAAAGACATGTATTTATCATTAAACAACATATATTATTTATATAATGAATTGATTATCAAATAATCAGTGCTAGGTTAGTGGAATTGACAAAAATGTATTAAATCTAACATAGTGTAGTTAGGAAGAACACCAGCTATTTAACGTTTAAATTACAGATCTGATTCTACGATACACTCACATTTTGAATGATGAAGAATTTTCAAACCCAAACACTAAGGATATGTATAGTTCATTCTAAGGAAGAGAAATCCATTCAATTTTTTTAGTTTATTTTCACTATATTCATTTTTTGTGTATTTTCAAAACTAAAAGCATTTAATTACATCAATCATGATTTCATGTTTGATTTCATTCAAAACAAATTATTATAAAACATATTGAAATATTTCAGTATGATGTTTACTAATGTGATCAACTATTCACTTTCAGTATGTTGTATAAAAAATTATTCTTTCTCCAAATACATGTGTGTTGACATTCAATATAATTAAACTCATTTAATTACATGTCAGACATTAGTTATTTGAATTGGGTGTTTTTAATTTTTCACATTATATGTCTAATTTATCTTGACTTTTACTAGAATAACCTAGGAAAATTTATTGTAAGTAGTAATTCATTAGTTCTTCCATTTATTCCATCACATGTGTCTATTCTAATAAAAATTTATTCATAAGCAGATTCAGTAATATATCATTTAAACTAATTTAACCAATGGTATGAAAATATTATATCAATACTATAATATTTTTTCACATCTCCATAATGATTTATCTATTTACATTTATTCAGTTCATATGCAAATATTCTTCATTAAATTTTTTTATGTAGGATGGAAACCATGCTGACTTTTAAAAAATTTCTGATTATCAATACACTAATACTGAGTATGTTTGATATTCCATATATTTTTTGAAGGAGTTTCTAAATCCACTAAAATCCTGGATGTGTTCTTGTAGCAAGTAATAGTATATGAAGATTCATATAAGAATTCCGAACCAGCATCCCCTTAGATATTGGGTAAGAAAAGTTGGGGATACCACCAAAATCGATCAATGATACAGTCATCTCGATCATGTCTGGTGAATGATAAGGAAAGAAGAGCCTCAATATCATAGCAAAGAAACTAGGTCAACTTCCTACCTCAACCCGAATAAGTTGAACAATGTAGACGGTTAGCTAAAGATAATATAAGGAACTATAAGTGATTTCATCATTTCTCACACATTGTGTATTCATTTATAGACTCAAAATCCAAATTTTGAATTTTAAAATAATATTAATAAAAAATTCATTTTACGGGTGGGAAGTAATATAATTTGGAAGATTGATCAATGAAATTTTATTATCAATCAATATAAACATTTTCCTTTAATAATATTAATTTATAATACATTTTTTTTAAGTTTATCACTTCTTTGTATGAAGGCTCATAAAAACAGCCAGTAGATTCAATAAAATCCTGAAGTGTTACAGTTACCACCACATTGATGCTTACTTTTTGTGCTCATTTAATGATTTGTATTACATTTGTATTGATTCATTGGATGGTTTTTGCAGGGGATAAAACTCAATAGCTTATTATTGATGTCTTCATTGCAGTGGATTTGAAATATGCATTATAATGGATTTATCTTACTAAAAGGTAACATGTTTAATAATGTTTGTGGAATGGAGTCTTTATTATAGTAATTTCATGTGTTAGTGTTATAGTTTATTGTAGTTGTGGTTTAGTACATAGAATGTTGATTCATAATAAGTAGTATGATTTATTTTCATTTAAATATAGTTAGATTACTTTATTTTCATTCTTTTATTCAAATGATTTTCTTTAAATTATGAAATATTATTTCTATCATGAGATTTCTTATGTAAAAAATATATATGTTTGACGATTTGTCAAGAAACTCTTTAATAATTGAATGTTATACCAATAATCCTCCTCCCAATGTGCATCCTCCTCATCTGCATCCACCTCCTCCTCTGCAATGGTCTTCGACTCTGCCTCTTTTTCCACCTCTACCTCCTCTTACACCTTTGCCTCTACCAGCACCACTCCTCAAATATAGTTTGGTGGACACTATTCATCACATCATTTACATCTTCCACTCATTTAATTTTTTTTATTTTTTTCCTTTCAATTTCACCCTTCTCTCCAACATTAACCTGAACATTACATATGATAATTATAGATTAAAAATATGAAATCCATAGTAAAATACCTTTAAGAGACCACAAATCTAATTGTAAATGATATGTTATGTTTTTTATGTATCTATTTACATCATGTTGTTTCCTTTTCTATCGTTTTCATATCTATTTTTTAACACATGTTCTTATTTTTCATTTCTTTTCATTATTATCCATCACTAATGTTAAAGTCTATCATATTTTATGTTATTTTCATTACTAACTACTCAAAATATTAAAACACTTTTGATAATTAGATTTGAATTATAGCACCATGTGTATGCACGGACAAGGTAATAGTTTGTAGTAATTATCACTAATTCATAGTAACTATTACTAATTATTACTATTGAAAATAATTTTTTTCTAATTATTAAAAATTCTTTCAATTTATTTCTAGATATTAAAATTTAGTAAAATTTATTTCTAATTATTAAAATTTGTTACAATTTATTCGAAATTATTCAAATTTATTACAATACATAAATAATAATTATAGTTTATTTTTTAATTGTTATATTTTATTATAGTTTATTAGTAATTATTATCATTTATTAAGAATTATTACAAAATATGTCCTATTATTAAAACATATTTCGAATTATTACTAATTTATACTAATTATTTCTATTTATTACAATTTATGCCTAATTAACAATTTGATAAAACTATTAATAAAAATAAATACAAAAAAACATACATTTAATTCTAATTTAACTAATATTAATCTAATTACTTGAAATTATAATTAAATAAAATAAAATAAAATTAATAATGCAACAAAAAAAAGATAAATACCGTAAAAATAGAGCTTTTGGAGTATTATAGTGGAAAATAACGCTCTGTTGTAAAATTTTAAACAATGAAAAAATTTAAGAGAATTTTTTTTGCACAGATAGAAATAGAAGTTGAGTAAAAAGGGAAATGAGAAGAAAAACAAATAGGGGTATATATAGGATAGATTATTTGCGATTGGTGTATTTTAAATGGGGCGCCTCACAAATAAATTTCTCTACAGTAATTATAGAAGGACATTATAAAGGAATTTACGAAGGGCCCCATCGCAAATACCACACACAGACAATGTATTAGTGACGTGAATGGGGACTCCTCGCAAATATTCTTACATGCGTTTTGACGTGTATTGCACGCTGAATCTTTTGCGACGGGTGGTAATACCCTGTAATATATCATCCCATCTCATTTTCTTGAGAGGGCGGAGGAATGATACTTCGCCTTAAGAAACATTCACAAGTCACCAAAGGCTGGTAATAAATGATGAGGGTTTTGAGAATAATTTGGTGAAAATTTTCCCATAAGATAAAACTGACCAACCAAACTGTCCACTATCAACAAACTACATGATGCGTGTCGACAAAACAACCAAACCAATACATTACAAAAAGACAATCTACTATCCCGAAAATCAACCAAATAACCAAAACACACAAACACAATATTAGAGTACCACTCCAAAGACTAATCCAGGGACACCAAATTAGGCAACACACACTCCACAGCTTCACACCAATCTCTATGTTCCAAGCTCCACAACATCTCTCAAGCATACCTACAATCAATTAGCAATGAGATTGATTACCTTTACTTGTGTCCTAGAATAAAACATCTACAAAAGAACTGTAGTTGCGAATCTTGGGTTGAGTACTAATACTTCTTGGGTTTTCCCCAAATGACTCCCCTACACACGCAACTAGGATAAAACTATTCGAAAATTTATATAAAATAGTTTATAAAAAACATTCAATTGTGAATCCATTACCACAAGACAACACTCCCATACCAATCCATGTAAAATTAGGAAAATCCACAACCATTCCATAATCCAGAACCCCATCATGCATTAGCACATCCAATTCCATATTTTCAAAGCAACACACAATAAAGCAACCATTTTGGTGGGATCTCCACCCATCACTTTCACCCCATTCTCTAATAGCGGTAATTCCTGACCACTGACCATAATGTTGGTTCTTCCAACCACTATCCATCACCTTCTGTAGTAATACATCTCACCCAATTCCACAAAACCTATATAATTCATAGTGTTCAATCAACCAACATGCACAAAGCACCAATTCCACTCCATAAGCACACAATCATTGCCAACACATGCTGATTCACTACAATCAGTAGCCCATTAATGAAATAACCTTTTAAATAACATTCCATTCCCAACCACAATTCCATAATCAAAATCATTAGTGAAATCCATCTTTCAGAAATCATTTTTATAATCATCCACTAATGATTTCAAAATCAAAATTTTAAAATCATACCCCAAATCCCCTTTTTGAAAAAATAACTCATTTTCCCGAAAATCCACAAAATCATCACCGAGTGGATTTCCAACAAGACTCGCCAATCAATATCACAATTAATTTCAATAAAAATAATATAATTGTTGTCAAAACAAATAGTTCTGACCAAGTGGACTCATGAGAAGAGAATCATACCTTTAGGGTTCCATCAAATTTGACTCAAAAGAAACATCACTCGATTCCGGAAAAACACACCACTGAAACTGCTCTAGTTCATATTCTCTAAAATTTACAAGACTTGAAATCAACCCCTTTGGAAACCAAAACCCAAGATATACATGAAAAAAATGTAGATCATGAAAACCAATAAAATTAGAAGAGTATATTTGGAGGGAACCCAAGAAAAACGAAGTGAAGAGACATATCTCAGAAAAACAACATTGAAACCCCTTAGAATCGCTTCGAAAACGAGTGGGAGAGTCCCAGAAATCATGAGAACCCAAAAAAACAGAGTGGGGATCGAGTGGGGATATCTTTGGTGTGAAATGTGGATACCTCGAAGAAACCCAGATTTAAAAAAACCTACTTTTAATTGGATGCACGGTTAGGCTGTACAGTTCTGAAACATTATGGTAACTGTTCACACCTCATTGCCTCGATATATGGGTTTTTCATGATTTCCCCGTATGGTATGGGAAACAGTGCGTAGGCCATGATTAGCCTACTGTCTCCCCATGCATGATTTCATGGAGAACCTACATGGTTTCCCAAAACTGTTCTAAAACCGTGCAGCCATAAAATGCCTTCTATCATATTCAAAACATTCCAAACTCTCTAAAACTTTTCCCAACTCATCCTTAGCACTATAAACACATTAAAAGTCATAAAAAGGGATTTATACTACAAAATGGGGGTGATAAATTCTACCCACCATTAGAATTTCCATCATTAGAAAGTAGATAACCACCGCTTTGCCGAAAGAACTCGAGCCATTGCTCGACCATATCTTCCTCCCATTCCCATGTCTCATCCTAAACTCAACCATGCTGCCACAAAACCCAAAATAAACTGATGAATTTAACATGAAATACATTCTTTTATTTATCAAGAATCCTCCCTGGCACCAGCACCAAAGAAGCATCATGTTCTAGTTTAACATGATCCCAACAAATCACTTTTTCATGATCCAAATGATACTTGTTCAACTGCAACACATGAAATAAATTGTTCACCACACTAAACTGCGGTGAAGCATCCAAGGGGTAAGCTACCTCTCCAATCCACTCAAATATCTAAAAAGGAACAATATACCTCAACAATAACTTATCCTGCTTCCTAATCCGACGATGTCCCAACCTAGAAGAGATTATAAAAAACACATGACCACCCACCTCGAACGAAAAGAGTCGTCGATGATGGTTCACGTATAAATTCTAACGACATTTAGATATTTCAATCCTCTTTTTTAAAAATTTTATCATCTCCATATTCTCTTGACAAAAGTTCTGTCCAATCATTGAAGTCTCACATGTTTCCCCCCAATATAGTGGAGAATGACACAGACGCCCATATAAAGCCTCAATCAAAGCCATGTTTATTTTTTTAAATCCCATTCAATGTTCAAAATTATAAAAATCAAAATAAAAAATTGAATCCACATATCTGTGGGCAATGTGAGCCATCCAAGAAACCATGAATTTATGTAAAGACCCCGAAATTTGAAGGAAATTTTTTTTCTTAATTTTCTTTGGATTTTACAAGAACGCAGTTTCTGATGGCGCCTGATTCCGAGGCCCGGTGTGCCCAAAATTAATTTCCGAGGACTGGCTCGGGTACGTTCAGTGAACGAGCGAGAGGGAATTTCTATCTTTTGAACCGGTGCTCGGAATTGAAATCTGATGGCACCGATGAACTCGCAACGCCGATAATTGCTTAAGGGAACCTTTACCATAGTTGCGTTTGTGTGGGTAAAGAAGTTAATTAATAGGGTTTAATTAAAAAGTAAATAAAATCGTTAAATCAATTTTATTTCTTTTTCAGGGTTGTTAGTTTATCCCATGGGAAGTCGGTGGTGGGGCCCACATCTACCCAACTTCCCATGTGTGGATAATTAAAAGGGTGGGGCCCACACGAACCCCCCACCTTTTCAATTTTTCCCTAACTCTCTAACCCCTCTAAACCCCTCACATTCCTAACTCCCCATTAACTCACCTTCTTTATTATTTGACAACTTGTTATAATTAATTAAGTGAGTTACATAATTTCAAACTCTTGAAATTCAAATGGTTTGGTTGTGTTAATAAAATAAGACTTAGTCTTATTTTATTTTTGGTTAGAGTTTTGAATCCTTGAGAGGAGTGGGGAAGCGGTCTTCTTCTCATTCAACCTCGACGAAGAACGCGAAGATGACCTCCGCCGAAGAATGCGACGTCTTCTTCCAAACGATGTTTTCTCTTCGAAAGCACCTTGACGACAACGGAATTGATGTTCGTCTTCCGCGACGCCGTATCCGTGATGCGACGTTCTTCTTCCGCGTCGTCCCTTCCGCGACGATATTCCCACGACGAAATCTCCGTCAATGACTTCGAATCCTCACTTCACGATGTCGACGTCCGTTTTTCACGATGCTCGACTTCCGCGACACTCGTCTTTCATGGCTCGATTAACATGCACCGTTCCTGAACCGAGGTAGGGGATTATTTTATTTACTCATTTCCATTCATAATTGTTGTTATCGATTATCATGGTTTTTTTCGACTAGATGATATCGATTAACGAGAGGGGGGCTAGACCGCAAAAACACGGCCGAACTCCCCCCTCATTTGTTCATTTTGTTTCCTTGCGGATGGAACGGGATGGCGTGGTACCGTCGCACCACGCGGGAATCACACGGCAAGTATTGCGCGGCGCCGCCGCGCCACGCCGTGGATAGAAATTCAATAACGGGATGCCGGCGCGCCGCGTTGAAGGAAATCGAAGGCGCCGCAGCCGGAGTGGGTCCGCGTCGGAGGGGCGCGGTGCCTTCGCACCGCACCGGACGACAAGGGTCGTGGCGAAGCAAGGTGACCGGCAGCCGGACCGGGCTGCCGGCATCAGAGCTGGAAGGGGACCTGCCATTGCCGGTCTCGTTGAGCAGGAACCGGCCGGCCAGGTTGGGCCGGCCGGAAGGGGAGGAACCGGGGGAATTAAATTCCTCTGGCTAGATTCAAGCGTCTCCAATTAAAGGGGCCGTCGTGTTCCATAAAGGAGGGGAAAAGCCCCTCCCTTGGCTCGCGCAAGGCACAAAGGCCGCAGTGGCCGCTGTGCTGGCCGCGCTGGCTGGACGCCACGCTAGCCGCGCCACCACTCCGCCGGCTGGGCTGGGACTCCGGGACGGGCCGGGTTGTCGGGTCGGGTCGCCGCTCAGGCCGGGTCGACCCGGTTCGGCCAATCCAGGGTTGTACTGGGTTGGGCCGGGCCGGGCCCAGACCCCCTATTTTTGGATTGAGTTGGTTCAAATGCCAATATCTTGGGATAAGGACCTGCGATCGATGCACCGTCAGTTTCGTAGAGATCCTTGGAACGAGACGGTCGTTTCGATATATCGCACTCAAGGTTTAAGAATACTTTGGGTTCGGCCGTGTTGGTTCGGATACGAAACCAACCGGGCCCTCGGAGCAGAAATGCTTATATCTTGAGTTCTGGATGTTCGATTGACGTGTCATCGACTTTTATGGATTCCTCTAAGTGAGACGGATCTTTTTCCTTACTCCTCTCATGGGTTGGATGCCATCGGAGTGCGGTCGGGTTGGTTCGCTCACGAAACCAACCGTGCCCCTGGAACGAAAAAGCCAACAACCCACAGACCGAGCGTCTGATTGACGCACCATCTGTGTCATTGATTTCCTCTTGATGAGACGGATATTTTGGAATACTTCGCCCGAGTTTTGGATACAGTTGGATAGTGGACGGGTTGGATCGCACCCAAAATCCAACCGGGCCCCTGGAACGGAAAAGCTGATATCTTTCAGACAGGACGTCTGTTTGATGAACCGTCAGCGGCGTTGTTGATCACGTTGAGAAACGGTCCCTATGAGTATACCCTATGAGAGTTTGGGGTACAGTTGAGATACGGCCGGGATTGGTTCGCTCACGAAACAAACTAGACCCCTGGGACGAAAAGGCTAGTAACTCACAGACCGGGCATTCGATTGACGTGCCTTCTGTTGTGTTGAGACCCCTTTGACGAGGTGTTCCTTTGAGATACTTCTTCGTGGGACTTTGATATACTTGGAGTATCGACCAGTAGCTCGTGGAGCGGACCCTCCCATAGATGAGCGTGCGGAGTACAGAGACCGTGTAGCCGACTGAGACCTGACGACTGCTTGACCGACTCGACTTGGAGTGAGTCGACTGGCCCAGTGGATGGAGCACTACTTTCTGAGGTGCAGACCCATGGCGGACGGAGCACTACCTGTGTGATAGTGCAGACCCGCGATACTCGTCCGGAGAGTACCTCAGGAGGCTACTAAGGGGTGTGCACTACTATGTTTGGGTGACATACCTCGGCGGGAAGCACTACTGTGTCTGGGTGGCTGACCCGCGGTACTCGACAGTAGGAGTACCTCAGCAGTATTATGTCAGTGAGCAGTAACTCGGAGTCATGATATGACCACTGTACACTCCAGAGACGGAGCTCTTCAGCAGTTACGGTTTCGATAATGAAAATCCTGGTCTAAGCATGACCTTTGTGTTTACCTCATGATTGAGATGGGTCACTTGATAACTTAGGTATATCCGTAGATTTCATAATCATTGTATTACATCATGATTTTGATGGGTTACATGATAACTTAGGTATATGTATGGGCATATACCTATGTAGAGGTTATCTGTTGAGATCTTCTTTGTGGTTATCCTTGTTGATTTTAGTGAGACCATGAGGGTTTCGGGATCCCTACTGAGTATCGTTATACTCACCCATGCACGGGCTATGCCCACACCTCGTTGTTTTGGTTGCAGACGACGGGCAGTGCTGACAGAGGCCGAGTGTTCGAGGACTAGATGGTACCCGAATGTGGACCACATGACGAGTAAGTATCTGGAGGAGGACTTCACGGCGAGACGACACATGGAGGAGGTTGACAGGAGAGAGCGTTGAGGAGGCTATATGTACCTACCCTTCAGGTAGGATCCGTGGCGGATGATCCAGGAGTTGCGCTATCTGTACCTACCCTTCAGGTAGGATCCGTGGAGGACGACCCAGGAGCTGCTTCCTTCTTCCAGTTGTTTGCCTTTTTCTGTTGAACATCCGTTGAGTTGTAGCTTCACTTTCAGTTGGGTTTGTATTCTGGCCCATTTACTTTTCAGCACATTTATTTGTACTTAGTGTTTTGCTTCCTCTTGTACTCTGTGGTGTTTTGTTTACTTTTATAAAGGCAATGCCTTCCCAGTTATCGGTATTTACGCCTTTGGTGCTAGTCGCCAGCCCCTGGCCTATGGAAGGCAGGCTTGGGGTAGTCACAGCACGTGCCCCGAGGACGGGTCGTGACAAATTGGTATCAGAGGAGTCGGTTCTACCGAATAACTTATAACTCTGATATTTCCTTTCTGTGAAGCAATTGTGTTAAGAGTATCGAGTGTGGTTTTCAGTTCAGGGAGTCCAGTGTCGGTGTGGGAGGCCGACGTATCCATACACCAGGACCCTGCCAACTGATTTCTGACTTTGTGCACGAAAACACTAATTTCTTGTGTGTTTTCAAAGGTTTTCCCTTAAAACAGGTCAAACCAGGTCAGCTCACCAGGTATAATGATTTGACCGTGTTACGTTGTTTCTATCAGGATGCATTTTCTCGGACGACCAGATAGAGCCCCGAGAGTGGTTCGTACTGACAGCCCGCCGAGCGACATGGCCTCAGTACATGGCCCTTTTTCAGTTGAGACCCCAGCGGAGGCACCATCGATACTACTACCCATTGGGCCATCGATGCCACCAGCCCCAGCAGCTGAGGGTTCACGTCACTTGAGCGCACTGCACGAGTTCCAGCGCCAGAGGCCACCCAGTTTCCAGGGAGGGACGGACCCGTAGGCGGTTGAGGATTGGATGGAGGCTGTGGTGAGAGTCTTCAGGCTAGTAGGGACGTCGGTAGACTTCATGGTGATCTTTTCTGCCAGCCTCCTTCAGGGAGCAGCAGGAAGGTGGTGGAGCCACATGTTTCAGTTTTGCGATGGGATGACCTTCGCATGGGAAGACTTCGAAACCTTATTCAGGGTGGAGTTTGTGCCAGTAGCTCTACACCCCGAGCGTGTACAGGAGATTCTGCCTTTGCGGCGTGTTTTTCGATCAGTAGCCGAGTCATCTGTGGGCAGTAGACAGATGATGCAGAGGTCCAGGAGGACCAGACTAGCAGTTGGACGATCTCTGGTTTTATGACCGGTGGTGCGGGGCACTCGGGGTGGGAACAGAGCTAGGAGTGCCAGAAACAGGATGTGTTACTCATGCGGCGGAAAGGGTCACCTGGCACGTGACTGTCTGAATCCTCATACAGTTGATCCGCAGGCATTGGAGGAGCCACCGAGGCAGAAGCAGCGACAAGTTCTTGAGCAACAGCCGAGCAGTGGACAAGGCAGTAGAGCTCCGGCAGCAGGTGGACAGGAGTGGAACTAGTGGATACGTCCCTTTTACTTCTACTTCCATGTTTCTTTTGTATTCGTGTCTTTGTAGTATGAGCTGCAATAATAAAAAGACACTTATCTTTGTTTGCTTTCCTGTCCTTTAATTGGGTTGATACTGAGTGGTCCCATTTAAAACTGTTGATTTGACCCTCAATTTCAAGATTTCTACTGGAGGAGACCCAGTGACCTCACACTGATGCCGACAGTGTGACTCGACCCATGGAGGCGAGAGTGACAGTTGGATCTCCTAGTAGTTACGTCGAGGCCTTACGACGTCATCCATGGCATGAATGTGTCATTCATGTCAGGATTGACTGTATTATGCAATGGGAATGGTTCATCCAGGGGATGAGACCGAGTTTCTCTTTTCGGCAAAAGTGAAATTTTAGCAGCTCTTTCAGATCATAGGCAATGCATGTGCAGATCATCCAGGAGCTGATGAAGACTGCACAGTGCAGTAAGAAACAGAAAACCGTCTCCAGTCTTAGAGACTCGAGCGTGTTAAATGTTAAAGAAGAGGAAGCTTAAAGGAGAGATGAGTCTACGAAGCAGCAGACATGGAGGAAGAGCAAGGAAAGCAGCATGAGGTGGTATACATCCTAACATGGTACAACCACCCTCCTTAGTTATTCCCGCCAGGCTCAAGGAGCTGGAGGGTGGTGGAAGAGTGCGGCTGCATGCGGTCAAGGAGTGTGACCCAATGTCTCTAGAAATGATTCAAGGGACAGTCTGTGTCCACTATTAGCTGTTGTAGTAATGGACGTCGATATGAATCATTCCCTTCTTTAACAAATCTTGTTCCAGACCTAGAGTTTCCAGTAAGCCGTGGACAAGACCCTCACGTCTGGAGATACCTTGGGAGGAGACTCGATAATCACACTTATGCCGACGTTGTGGTCAGACCCTCGAGGCGAGAGTTCCGGTTGGAATCCCTTGGTGGCAACGTCGAGGCCTTACGGCCTTAGTTTGTGTACGGAATGGGCAATAACTATTCATACTCAAATTGATGGTTTTAGGCAAACATCGGGATGGGTTTTACTTGGTCGGCGAAAAGGATACCCCAGGAAGCACAAGATAAACTCTTTCACAGGAGGGTGCGACCGATCACTCTTGAGTCGGTCAACCATACCCTCGTAGAGGAAGTCGTTTCGAGTTCCAATTCTAATAAAAAATGGGGACCTCTGGAGTTCGAGGATGACGATCATGTCCTTATACGGGTCTCTCCTCGATGAAGTTTACGGAGTTGTGGCCAAGGAGGTAAGTAAACTCTGAGGTTCAACGGACCTTTCTAGGTCCACAGCTGGGTAGGCGAGGTGGTTTACCGCTTGACCCATCCACCGTAGTTGCACCAGGTGCACGACGACTTCTACGTATCTCAACTGAGCAGATACGTGCTCGACCCTTCGCATATCATCGACCATGAGGAGCTGGACGATGGCGATGGGGTGTCTTTCACGGAAGATCCAATGGGGATCGAGGATCGACAGGACCTGATCTTACGAGGACGATCAATTCCTCGGATGCACTTTCTCTGGAAGTACGGGAACCTACAGGTGATCACATCGGAGCGGAAGTCTATGATGCGTGCTCTATAACGCTTTTGTGACCCTAGTATGTGTTGAAGCTTTACGGGGACGTAAAGCCCTGAGGTGGGAGTAATGTAAAGACCCGGAAATTTCAAGGAAATTTTTTTCTTAATTTTCATTGGAATTTTACAAGAATGCAGTTTCTGACGGCGCCTGATTCTGAGGCCCGGTGTGCCCGGAATTAATTTCCGAAGATTGGCTCCGGTACGTTCAGTGAACGAGCGAGCGGGAATTTCTATCTTTTGAACCGGTGCGTGAAATTGAAATCTTATGGCACCGATGAACTTGCAACGCCGGTAATCGCTTAAGGGAACCTTTACCATAGTTGCGTTTGTGAGGGAGAAGAAGTTAATTAATGGGATTTAATTAAAAAGTAAATAAAATCGTTATATCAATTTTATTTCTTTTTCAAGGTGGTTAGTTTCTACCATGGGAAGTTGGTGGTGGGTCCCACATCTACCCAACTTCCCATGTGTGGATAATTAAAAGGGTGGGGCCCACACGAACCCCCCACCTTTTCAATTTTTACCTAACTCCCTAACCCATCTTAACCCCTCACATTCCTAACTCTCCATTAACTCACCTTCTTTATTATTTGACAACTTGTTATAATTAATTATGTGAGTTACATAATTTCAAACTCTTGAAATTCAAATGGTTTGGTTGTGTTAATAAAATAAGACATAGTCTTATTTTATTTTTGGTTAGAGTTTTGCATCCTTGAGAGGATTGGGGAAATGGTCTTCTTCTCATTCAACCTCGACGAAGAACGCGAACAACACCTCCATCGAAGAACACGATGTCTTCTTCCAAACGACGTTTTCTCTTCGGACGCACCTCGACGATAACGGAATTGACGTTCGTCTTCTGCGACGCCGTATCCACGACATGACGTTCTTCTTCTGCGTCGTCCCTTCTGTGACGGTTTTCCCACGACGAAATCTCCATCAATGACTTCGAATCCTCGCTTCGCGACGTTGACGTTTGTTTTTCACGACGCTCGACTTCCGCGACGCTCGACTTCCGCCGCTCGATTAACGTGCACCGTTCGTTAACCGAGGTAGGGGATTATTTTATTTACTCATTTCCATTCATAATTGTAGTTATTGATTATCGTGGTTTTTTTCGACTAGATGATATCGATTAATGGGAGGGGGGCCGGACTGCACAAACACCGCCGAACTCCCCCCTCCCCTCCTATGTTCATGTTTATTTCCTTGCAGATGGAACAGGATGGCGTGGTGTCGTCGCACCACGCAGGAATCACACGACAAGTAATGTGCGGCGCCGTCGCGATGCACCGTGGAATGAAATTCAAGAACGCGATGCCTCACGCCGCATTGAAGGAAATCGAAGGCGACGCGGCCGGAGCGGGGCCGCGGCGGAGGGGGGCGGTGTCGTCGCACCACATCGGACGACAAGGGCCGCGGCCGGTTCCAGGCCGCGGCAGAGCAAGGTGACCGGTGGCCGGACCGGGCCGCCGGCGTCGGAGCTTGAAGGGGACCATCCATTGCCGTTCCCGTTGAGCAGGAACCGGCCGGCCAGGTCGGGCCGGCCGGAAGGGGAGGAACCGGGGGAATTAAATTCCCCCGGCTGGATTCAAGCGACCCCAATTAAAGGGACCGCCATTTTCCACAAAGGAGGGGCAAAGCCCCTCCCATGGCTCACGCGCGGCACAAAGGTCGTGCTGGCTGCGCTGGCTTGCCGCCGCGCCGTCGGCCGGGCCGGGACTCCGGGCCGGGCCGGGTTGTCGGGCTGGGTCACCGCTCGGGTCGGGTCGACCCGGTTCAGCCAACCCAGGGGGTACTGGGTCGGGCCAACCCGGGACCAGACCCGCTATTTTCAGACTGAGTTGGTTCAAACACCTATATCGTGGGCTACAGACCTCCGATCGATGCATCGTCAGTTGCGTAGCGATCCTCGGAACGAGACGTTCGTTTCGGTATATCACACTCAAGGTTTTGGAATACTTTGGGTTCGGCCGGGTTGGTTCGGATACGAAACCAACTGGGCCCTCGGAGCAGAAACACTTATATCTTGAGTTCCAGACATCCGATTGACGTGCCATTGACTTTGATGGATTCCTCTAAGTGAGACGGATCTTTTGGCTTACTCCGCTCGAGGTTTGGATGTCGTCGGAGTGCGGTCGGGTTGGTTGCTCATGAAACCAACCGGGCCCCTGGAACGAAAATGCCAATAACTCACAGACCGGGCGTCCGATTGACGCACTATCTGTCTCGTTGATTTCCTCTTGATGACACAGATCTTTTGGCATACTTCTCCCATGATTTGGATACAGTTGGATAGTGGTCGGGTTGGATCGCACCCGAAATCCAATCGGGCCCCTAGAACAGAAAAGCTGATATCTTTCAGACAGGACGTCCGTTTGATGAACCGTCAGCGGCGTTGTTGACCATGTTGAGAAACGGTCCCTATGAGTAGAACCTATGAGAGTTCGGGGTAAGTTGAGAAATGGCCGGGATTGGTTCGCTCATGAAACCAACCGGGCCCCTGGGACGAAAAGGCTAGTAACTCACAGACCGGGCGTTCGATTGATGTGTCGTCTGTTGCGTTGAGATCCCGATGACGAGGCAGCCCTTTGAGATACATATTCAAGGGACTTTGAGATACTTCTTCGAGGGACTTTGAGATACTTGGAGTATCGACCTGTAGCTCGTGGAGCGAACCCTCCCAGAGACGAGCATGCGGAGTACGAAGACCGTGTAGCCGACTGTGACCTGACGACTGTTTGACCGACTCGACATGGAGTGAGTCGACTAGACTAGTGGACGGAGCACTACTTTCTGAGGTGCAGACCCATGGTGGACGGAGCACTACTTGTGTGATAGTGCAGACCCGCGGTACTCGTCCGGAGAGTACCTCGGCAGGCTACTAGGGGGTGTGCACTACTGTGTTTGGGTGACATACCTTGGCGGGAAGCACTACTATGTCTGGGTGGCTGACACGCGGTACTCGACAGGAGGAGTACCTCAGCAGTCTTAGGTCAGTGAGCAGTATCTCAGAGTCGTGAGAGGGCCACTGTACACTTCAGAGACGGAGCTCTTCAGAAGTTAAAATTTCGATAATGAAAATCCTGGTTTGAGCTGATACTTTTGACCTTTGTGTTTTCCTCATGATTGAGATGGGTCACTTGATAACTTAGGTATATGTATGGGAATATACCTAGGTACTGGTT
Source organism: Viscum album (assembly GCA_963277665.1). Lineage (NCBI taxonomy): Eukaryota > Viridiplantae > Streptophyta > Magnoliopsida > Santalales > Viscaceae > Viscum > Viscum album. The sequence goes on from OY728131.1 coordinate 287,398,874, forward strand.
ATCCGTTGATTTCATAATCTTTGTGTTACCTCATTATTGAGATGGCTTACTTGATAACTTCGGTATATGTATGGGCATATACCTAAGTAGAGGTTATCTGTTGAGATCTTCTTTGTGGTTATCCTTGTTGGTTTTAGTGAGACCGTGAGGGTCTCGGGGTCCCTACTGAGTATCGTTATACTCACCCTGGCACGGGCTATGCCCACACCACGTTGTGTTGGTTGCAGACGACGGGCAGTGCTGACAGAGGCCGAGTGTTCGAGGACTAAACGGTACCCAGAGGTGGACCACATGACGTGTCAGTATCTGGAGGAGGACTTCACGGGGAGACGACACATGTAGGAGGTTAACGGGCGAGAGCGTTGAGGAGGCTATCTGTACCTACCCTTTAGGTAGGATCTGTGGCAGACGATCCGGGAGCTGCGCTATCTGTACCTACCCTTCATGTAGGATCCGTGGAGGACAACCCAGGAGCTGCTTCCTTCTTCCATCTGTTTGCCTTTTTCTATTGTACTTTAGTTCAGTTGTATTTTCACTTTCAGTTGGGTTTGTATTCTGGCCCATTTACTTTTCAGCACATTCTTTTGTACTTAGTGTTTTGCTTCCGCTTGTACTCTGTGGTGTTTTGTTTACTTTTATAAAGGCAATGCCTTCCCAGTTATTAGGATTTATGCCTTTGGAGCTAGTCGCCAGCCCCTGGCCTATGGAAGGCGGGCTTGGGGTAGTCATGGCACAGGCCCCGAGGACGGGTCGTGAAAATTTATGACACCGTCACCTCCATCATCACATCGCCCAACTATCATCTTTAAACCATCACTACTTCCACATTGATGCATCATTGTCCTCTTCTTCGCCGCTTCGCTGCCCGCATCTCCATCGACCACCACCAACACCAAAAACCCAAGCACTGTCGTCATTTCAGCCAAAATACATCACAATCCACCGTATACAATAGCCAACATCACCACAGAAGAACCGCCTTGACGAATCGGGCGACCACCGGAACCCTCCAATACCGTCGAAAAAAAGAAAATCGCTTGCAACCAGGAAAATCACAAACCTCGCATAACCGGTTATCCATTCGTGGAACCGTTTGATATAGTCAATTGACACCAACATCCACGAAACAACTGACGCACCTCCATCCGAAGATAAGAAACAAAAAACCAAAAAAATGCACATGGACACCATGATGGAAAATAAAGATCATCATAGAAGGAAGAACATAACTAGGGATGAAACCATAATGGAACCAGGAACATGGGGAAACTAGGGAGGAAAACCTGAAAGAAACTGGGGATGAAACCCTAAAGGAAATCCCCATGACATCCAAAATGTATTTCACAAAACCTTTGAGAATGCATCGCTTCAGGTTCGACCTAGAGTGGAATTGTAAAACGTGAGATCAGAGCATGGATGAGCTATCTGGGGGTATGGAACGATAATGAGTAACAATAGGATTGAAACCCTAGGGGAAAGCATAGATTGGAACCCATAACCTGGAAAGAGGAAGGCCGAAGAATTCAGAGAAGAATAGTCAATAGTGTTCCAAGGGCCTGCTGCATGGATTTCAAAAAACGATATGTGAACCTCTGATCTCTATCTGATACAATCGAAACTGGAACACCATGACAATTTACCACTTCCCAAATAAATATTATGGATAGATCCTCCATCGTATGAGATTCACGAATCTGGATGAAATTGGCTGACATTGTGAGATGATCCACAATCACCGATATGGAATCATTTTTCATAACTGTTCCTTAGAGACATGTCAAAAAAGTACATTACTATTTGATCCCATTTTCACAATGAGATAGGTAAAGACTGCAACATGCCTGCTGGCCACTGACTATCTTCCTTGACTTGTTGACAAGTCAATTATCTCGTGACAAATCTAACCAAATAAATTTTCATACCATCCCAAAAAAACATCACCTTTAAAGCCTTATACATTTTTTAATTCTACTACAAACAACCCATCTTGAATAATGAAAATCCTTGAGAATTTCCTCCCAAACATCCACTAGTACATCCATCTATTTCAAAAAACTAAAGATTGAATTCCAATTTAGTTCCCAGAACTCAATGGTCTCCCCACTATAGAGTTTCGACTTAATCTCTACACATTAAAAATTAGATTCATGTGACGTTTAAACTAAAACATCCATTTCCGGAAACAACGAAACTAGAAATAAGACCACTCTTCCACCCATGTCCTCACATTGTAAAAATATGTCGGTGATAACCAACATTAACTACCACTAATCTGATGTCTATTTCACCACTTGAGCATATGAATTTCTTCCTAATTCATATGCCACAAAATTTATCCTACCATGTCTGTACATAAATTTGAAATCAAACATTTGGATACATTATATCCATATATTTTTCCTCAGGTTCAAATCTCATTCTGAGATGATATGATTTATGCTCTCGTGATTGTTAAATAATGTAAATTTATAAACGAATAGATAATGATACCACATTTAAAATCATGAACCACCAACACCAACAGGAAATCATGTGTGGAGCAGTTTTTTTCATGAAACCTAAACTAGTGTGACCCATATTCAACCACATGGTCCCCCTAAATGACAACATACCCCAACCCTAATCCAAATGTGTCACGATACACCAAAAAACCATTCCCTGATTCTGTAAAAACAATTATTGGTGTCGATGTTAGGTGACCCATTAAATATTCAATGAATTTATAACATTGTTAATTCCATTCAAATGGAATATTATTTCTTTTCAAAGCTTTAATAGGAAAATACAATCAAGGGAAATCACGAACAAAATGTTGATAATACCCTACTAGACAAAAGAAGCTATGTGTCTCAAAAATAGTATTTTGCAGTTGGTAAGAGATACCAACCTCAATCTTATCCGGATATACTAAAACAAATCTCTCAAAAATTACATGGCCAAGGAAATGAAACACATGTATCCAAGAGCCCCACATTGACAATTTGACATACAACTGATGACCCCTCACGATCCCCAATAAGATCTCCAAGATCTTATCATGCTCTACCATTCTCCTAAAATACAACAGTGTAGAATCCACAAATACCACCTCAAATGAATCTAGATTTCTCTGAAATGTCAGATTCATCATTACCATGAACATTTCTGGTGCATTAGTTAGACCCAAGTGTATAACCACATACTTGTAATGGCCATAACAACTTTTAAATGCATGTTTCTAGATATCCTCCTTCCTCACCCGCAATTGGTGATACCGAATCCTCATGGAAATATTATAGAACCACTATTATCCCCTCAACTAGTTTAAAAAATCATCAACACATGGAAGTGGATATAATTTCTATATCATAGATTGTTGAAGTCTATGATAATCAATACAGAGTCGCAAGGTTCCATCCACCTTTTTAACAAACCAAACTGGTGCTTCCCATGGAGGGCTAATTGGCCAACTGAACCCTTTGATTTCTAACACTTCCAACCGCACATTTTATTCCCAAAATTATGTTGGTTCCATTTGGTATGATGAAAGTGAGATAGGAATGTTCCCCAAATGGATGTCAATCATAAACTCTACTTCTCTCATGGGTGGAAACCTAAAAAATTTATTGGGAAGTATATCCATTTACTAAACCACAACTATCAGAAGAACACAATGCTCAACACCTTTCACTGATACCACTGACATGGCCTCTAACTGATACGAGACTTTGCTAATAGTTGGTCCCAAAAAACAAGTCACACCTATATATTCACTCTTCTACGCTCTAATGAGATGTCTAACCCCATCTTCCCCCACAAAACTAACTATTCACACATAGAAATCGATGTGGCCATTAAACATTGCCAACCAATTGATTCCCAATATTCAATTATAAGAATCCATCTCTTGAAGTATGAAATACTACATCAATTCAATGTCATCCACAACCAAACAACACACTCTACATAGGAAGGCTCGACACTCTTGACCTAGAGGTGTTTTTAGGTTCAAAAAAGAATGCATAATTTCCACGGGTAAACCCAACACATCGATGATGTGAGAATCAGAAAAATAATGGGATTCACCCATTTTAAAAAAGAATGCATCAGTTAGGAAATTAAAAGAACCATAACTTGCACTCTATATGGTCCCAAATGATCATCCGCCATAGCATTCTCATCTCCAAGCAGATGCATGCGTTCAATGATCATCTCATTATTAACCTGCTGACACATCCCTTTCTGAGGTGTTTCACAAATAGCCGACCACAGAGCATTACAACAATAGCACTGAAAATTTTCAATCATCATGAAGAAATGACATTTTTGATGTTGTACCTTACCATCCCTCTTGATGTGGATTTTAGAGAGACACTAAAAACATCACTACAAACACTTGGGTCTTAGAGATGGTTTTAACAATATTTTGGTCCAATTATGATGTGCTCCATTTCAGTGATAAATTTTTTTCTCCATGCTCTTTAACATAGTGTTAGGGTTCACACAACCTCTGATGAGTACGTGTGTACTTACATTAAAGTGATTCTCAACCATGATAGTTATCATAACAGGTGTATCTGGTTGTAGTCCTGATTGCACTATTTGAGAAGACAGAACAATGCATTGGGACAACTACTGGTTCACCTAGGGCTCAGGTGCAACCATATATTCAATATTTCTTCGGATTAGTCTCTACGAAGCGTACCTAGTTCCACCACTATCAATATAAGAATCACCATAAATCTCATTGTCTATAAATTAATGATTTTAATTTTAATGTCAATTACATAGAATCTAACACAACCAATCTGTCAACATTTTCACAATTCTTACATCCCACCATTTTTGGAAAATCCCCCATGTTTTGAATATCAGGCCATTTTCAAAATACGATTAATTTCCATGGACAAACCCTTCCGTTTTCGAAACGCAATTCTGAATATTCCAAAATACACACATTCATACCACACCATAAGTCATTATACCCCTATGAAATATGAATACTAGTGGGAAGTCATTTCTACCATGCATTCCATGCACATCTCATTGGATATACCCATGTCAATGAGATATCCAATGCATGTATGTGTCCCCAAACACTTATATACCCAACTCTATTCTAACATGAAGTTCATTATAAAATCATTTGATAAGTATTTTTATGCTATACATTCGATATTCAGATAATCATATTCTTTTTTATTATCCTGACTCAAGGAATAAACGAATAGCGAATCACAACACCATGAACAATGATCAACACCTAGGATAGAACAATTGCTCTCACTTGAAATCCAATGACTGAACAAACTGATATCACTTGTAACATCCCACCCAATCTCATTGTCTTACAAGGGAGGAGAAATGCTGCATGACCATAAGCGACGTTCCCAAGGTTCTAAAGGCTGGAAATAAATGTTGAGGGCTTTGATAATAAATCAGGGAATGATTTTCACATAAGATAAATCCAACCATCCTAACGGTACCCTATCAAAAAACTACATGATTCATGTCGAAAACTTAACCAAACCCATATATTACCCAATGATAGTCCAACTAATCCAAAATTCAAATGAAGAACCAAAACAACTAAATACAATATCAGAGTACCATGAGGATGACTAAATAAGAGACCCAAAATAATCTAAGACGCAGTCCACTACTCTACACCAATATCCATGCTTCAAGAACCACCACATCTCCCATGAATCACTACAAGACACTAGAAATGAGATGTTATACCTTTACTTATGTCCTGAATAAATTCATCTTCAAAAGCCCCAATGTTCCATAGCAGGGGTGAGTACTAATACTCTGTAGGTTATCCCCGAAGGACTTCCGTACACTTTCCAGTAAGATAAAACCGTTATCCCATATTTATAAAATAGTTTATATAAAACATTTAACAGTGAAACCATTACCAAAATCAAACACATCATTTCCATGTGTTGTAAAATAAGGGAAATCCACAACCATGGCATAAGCCATAACCTCATAACGCATTATCACAACAAATTTTATCTTTGTAAATATACACGCAACAAAGAGACCATTACGATGGGACAATCTCTCATCCCACTCACCCCATTCTCAACTAGAGGTACTCCCTAAACACTAACCATAATGGTGGTTCTTCCGAACACTATCCCTCAAATTTTTTAGTGTGACTTCCCAACCACATCCATATTGGTGGTTCATATGACCACTATCCATCAAATTTTATAGTAAGACATACTACACACATCCACACAACCAGCACAATCCATAATGCTCAACCATGGAAGAATCAGAAAGCACCGAGGCCACACAATAAGCACCAAAATATTTTCAACACATGCCAATTTAGTACAATATATCACCCATTTATTGAAAACATACAGTAACTAAAATTCCATACCATAAAAAATTTCCATAAAAACATATTTGTTGAAAACCATATTTCAAAAAATATTTTTCTTATCAACTAATAAAGAATATAAAATTAACATTTTAAAATCACTCAACAATGTCCCTTTTGCAACAATATCCCATTTTCCCCCCCAAATCCCCAAAATCACCCCTAAATGGATTTCAAAAAAGACTCACATATCATTATCATAATTAACTACAATAAAAAAATTTAATTATAACCAAAAATACTATTTAAAAAACAACTGGAGTCGAGAGAGAATACAACCTACATTTAGGGTTCCATTGAATTCGACCCATAAGCAACTGAACCTCAATCTGGGAAAACACACTACCAAAACTGCACTATATCCCCTTATATAACATCAAATATTCTTTAAATACACACCCAAGGCAACCCCAACCCTATATCTACATGAAAGATATGTAGATCTTGAAAACCAAGAAATATATAATAGTATATTTAGATGAAACCCAAGAGAAACCAAGTGAAGGGACTTACATGAGATAAACCACATTGAAACAACCTATAAACCCCTTATAATCGCTTCAAAAATAAGTGGGAGAGCCCCACCAAACCTTGAGAAACAAAAATACCGAGTGAGATTCCAGCAGGAGAAAATTTATAGTGAAATGAGGTCATCCCAAGGAAGCCCAAATTTAAAAACCATACTTTTTAGTGGCCACATGGTTAGGCCGCATGGTTTGTAAAACTGTGCACTAACCATGCGCACATGGCTACCTCATGAGTAGGGGTGCATAAAATTTCTACAGACAGTTTGGAATACCATGCACAGGCTGTGAAAATCTTATTGTCTCCCCCATTATGGTTTCCTGGAGAACCTGCACAGTTTCCCCCCAACGTGCTCAAATAGTGTGCCCTAAAAAATGCCTCCAAACATATTCAAAACCATTAAAAACTCTCAAAACCCCTTTACAACATATCCAAATAACATTAAATACATAGAAACATAAACAAATGATACATACCTCAAACTAGGGGTGCTAGAGACCCCATCACAAATAACAATAATTTGCAATAGGCCCTTGACCAATTCCAAATAAGTCGTTGTAAGTACCCATTTTCCCATAGTGTTATTAATGAATCATATTAATATTTTTGATGTCACATATTATCACCTTTTAATATCATATTATATAATTTTTTCCATTATTTTTTTATTTTCACTATTTTGGGTGCTAATTTCATAGTTTCTCGAGTATGTTTTTGTAACAACCATGCTCTTTATTACACACTTAAACATGATATATTTCACAGACAGTCCACTTGATAAAACATGGACTATATAGAGGTAGTGTGTCTTTGGGGATTATTAATATTTTATAACGAACTAAAACATGAAACATGACATCTTTATTAAAAACATAATTTACATGTCCACTACAATCCCTCATACTTAGCATTTCATCAAATAATCTATGGAAATTAATAAGAAAAAGTTGAGATATAATGCCCAGTAAGAGTGTAAACAAAGAAATACATGAATATAGGAATAAATTTTAAGAAAAAGGAAAAATAATATAGCATAAAAGAAACATGAACATAGAGGCATGATAAAGCATGATTATCACAACATGGAAAATATGGAAACAACAAATAACATGGTATTACGAAACTCCAAAGATCATTGATCATGGAACAGGATTAAACCTTCATTGAAATTGAATTTGAATTAGTAAAACCTCATTTCACTTGATTTATTATGATACTATTATTTACCCAATTCATTGGAGATCTATCAGGTTGTGCCCTTATTAATCATTTCATTTCATACATAAATGTGCCACAAAGTTCATACAACATGGAATCATTGAAGATCATCATTTATTCCATGATAAATGATTGTGGAATTCCTAAATGAAACACTCTAATCAATAATTAAATGTGAATAAATGTGAATGCCCTTGGAAATGAAATTGGAAAGGTATTCACAACATAATGACTTTATCTATGAAAAATCTCAGTTCAATTTCGGCAGCATAACAACATAACATAAGATTTATTAAAAATGGTCGATGAGAGAGAAAAGGGTGTCTCGTCATTTATAAATGAACCTGAAAGTAAGGGTTCATATAGAACCATTTCCCATTATATGTCATATAATTTTATATTCACAATACCAAAGAATTTATTGAATGAAAATTAGGAAAGGGAAATTCCTTATGAAATTTTGAAATGGTAACTGGTGTACAGTAGGAGGAATTAATGAGAGATAACGGGGTATATCATCATTCAAACATAAATAGGTAAGTATGGCGGAGGTACGAAATCATTCCCCAAGATTTTTATATGAAAATAATAGGGCATAACAACATAATGAATTTTGTAAAAAAATTGGAAAGGAAGAAATCCCTTACATGCAAGTGTGATCTCCAAGGATTGGGAGGGTATTGAGAGAGGATTCTTAGGAGGTTGTGTCACTGTGGGAGAATTCTAGAGAGAGGTGGTTAGTTTTTGGACGAACATAAAATTCATTGAGTGAATAGTATGTTGTATCTTGTGTGGGTTTATATAGTAATAGAGAGAGAATTATTTATTATTTAGGTTTGGGTCACCACACATTAATCTAATACAAACCGGAAACCAGCCCATGGTTTTTGAACATGTTTTTTCCAAAGGGGAGTTGAATACAATTTTTTATACGGTCAATGGCCGAACATCTTAAAATATTTATCTTGATTATGTGGTAGTAAGTCACACTCTCAAGGAATTAATCTTAAAAAGATAAAATGTTTTATATGTCTTGGAGGGTCCACTATGGCTTTGTAAAATAAATCATACAAAACTAAATTGATATTATATTAATGATTAAAATCTTTTGTCTCAAAATAATGTATATAGTATTTTATTAAATCACTATTGGGTCATTATGATGTTGTATAACGATTTATATTTTAAAACGATATTTAATATTTACCCAAAAATTATAATTTATTAGAAAAATACGAAAAATTCACTATTTCATAATTTCTACATCCTGATTCAAAAAATAATATTCATTTTATCTAAATAATTTTCTAAATATGTGAATTTTTTATTTTAAATTAAAAACTAACATTTATAAAAAATTCATGGGTTTTGACAAAAATATCTTTTAAACCGTAATAAAAATCACAATTGTAATCATAAAAATTATATAATCATTTATATTTAATAAAAAGTAATTTTGAAATATTTTATTAAATTATTATTTATTTCAAAAATCCATTAATTCATCAAAATAGATTTTGTAATTGATTATTAACTAAAAATACTATTTTCACATTAAAAACTATTTAAAAATTAATAATAATTAAATGAATGTTTATTCTATATACAGAAATAATGTACATTAAAATAGTTCTATGGTCTTGTTACATAACCCCATATAACACCTACAGAATACCTAGGGGTAAGGTGTGAGATGGTGATAGAATCTTATGGTGGCTTAGATAACGTCCCTTAGATGGTAATCTCTATCAACATCCACGTCTCCCATAGGTGGTTCCATTTGAGCTTAACATCATTAATCACAACTAGGGAATGGTCATGAGTGATGCCTAATGGCGCAACCTCCTTTCCATGATCTAAAAAATGTGCTTTGTATGTTGTAAGTCTGCTGGATGAGGCAATTGCTTCCTTCTTCTATGTAAATTGGATTTTTAAAGCCCTATATTTATACTAATCAAGTGATCACAATTCAACAGCTATATTAGAATTTGTCACAATTAATAATTGTAATTTAAAATCCAAAAAATAATTCCTAATAATTTCATATGTTATATAACTTTTTTCATAATAATACATTTAATTAGATCAATAGGAATTTCCATTATCAAAAGTTTGGCTTCTTACAATCATCCCACCTTAAGAAATTTTGCCATAAAAATTTTTCATTTTCCCACACTAAAACAGATGCTGGTATCTCTACTTCATCAATTCCTCTAATTCCCACATTTCTACTTCAAAATTATGGTTTCTCTACAACACATTCATGAGGGGCGTTGTCTTATTTAGTAGAAAAGTTTCCATATGATCAAAGATATTCACCGTATTCTCTTTAATGGAGAGGTCATTATCCAATACTATCACCGCTAGATTGAGAACATGTGTTTGGTCAGTTATATACTTCCTCATGTGGGATACATGGAATGAATCATGTATTAGAGAAGGGTTTGGGGGTGTTCTTGTCAATATACACATTCTCCAATGCAATCAAGGATCTTAAAAGGGTTGATCTACCTTGGACTATGCTTTCTATAACAACCTAAGATTTTATTCGAATTATTCTTTTTAATTTCATTGATTTATTCTATTGTATGCTACACCAATATTATCTTGTGCTATACGCAACACCGTATTAGCTTGTAGTATACGCAACACTATTCTCGGCCCGTGTTACACACAATTTCAAGATCGTTTTGTAGAAATTATTCTACGCAACATTAAGTATAGATTTTGGTTAATGAATAAATGAAATATGTTTTGATTATCTTATACGCAACACCAAATGGAGACTTCACTACACGCATCCCTGACTTGGTTTGTATTACACGCAATCAAGACCTTCTTCGATAGCGTGTGTAGTACGCAATACCATGTTTCACTAAACGAGATATTATTATAATATTATTATGAACTAGATATTATGAATAGTAATACCCACTTTTTGAATATTTATCATTCATAATGGAATTCATTTTTGGATTCGGAATATCGAAATTAGCTTAGGGTGAAATTTTTGTATTTTTTCTGAAAACATTCAATTTTTGATGAATAGTGAAAACACTGGGTTACTATTTAAAAAACGACATTTTATTTAAATAATTATTTACTTTATTTAACTTTATTTTAGGTAAAAATTGATACATAATACCAATATAAGTTCAATTTAATTAATTGGAGTCATTTTATAAAAAATTTAGATATATAAAAAGTTTATTGAACTTTTCACCGTCTTTTACCCACCTCATAGGAGAATTTTCAAATTTACTTAAAACATAATTTTATAGCTTCTGTGAATGGAATTTCAAAAATCTGAGAGACAAAATTGATTTTAGTAAGTAAAATGTGGTTCAATGAGATAAAAATAATTTTTTTGTGAATAGTAACGTTTTACTTTTATTTAGCACGATTAAAAGTAGATAAGGTAATTAAGGGTAAAAATGATATTATTATTAACCTAAAAAATGTCCTAATTCTATTGGATATGTATAATTCATCCAAAAATAACCTTAGGAATAATATATGACCATTTAGGTCCACTTGGATAAGATTAGGACACTTATTATTATTTTATTTAAAAAAGAGTTAAAACTGATAAAATCAATGTTTAATAACTAAAACATTTTTAATAGAGGGTTATAAAAGAAATAAATTAGACTATAAATATTCATTAGAAAGATAAAAATATTTCAAAAATAATTTTATTTTATCTATAATTTTTTCACTTTAATTAATTTAATTTATATATGACACAATGATGATGTTGTAATTACATTTATAAGAAGTATTAACATAATTGATATTATAAATATCTAAATAAATGTACTTTTATACTTTTTATAAATTAAACTAATTTTATAAGTTAATATGACATGTTATTATTGATTTAATTAACTTCGTTTGAACTAATCAGGTTGTTATGATTTTCACAAAAATCAATAACCAAATAGTGTCCAAATTGACATAAAATAGTGTTTAAAACAAATATTATATTATTAATTGTTATTTTATTCCTAAAAATATAAGTTTTGGAAAAATTTCTTAGATAAGTATATATATATACTAATAATGAACCACTTGGGGGTTCATTTTGCTTGTTATAGTAAGATTATAAACCATGTAGTGTAAGAAAACAAGAAGACACGGTAAAAGTTAAATTATTAATCTTAGTGTTAAATCTAAATGATAAGGTTAAAATAGTAACCTAAACTTGTCGAAATTATATTGGATGAGAGGTTTTCGACCCATCCCCACCTTAACTTCTAAATAAGTCAATTTAGTTCTATTAATAACCGAATATGACTTTATAATAAAAAAATATTATGAGTTTTTCCAAAGGTGCCCCTCTCCTCCCTTATAAAAGGGCACCTCCTCCCACTCTTTCTCACACCATATTGAGCAATAATTCTCAGCCAACACCTTCCAATTTCTCTTCTAAACTTCCCTAGAAACATCCTAGAGGACATGGTCTTTTAAAAGACCAACCCTAGTGCTCTAAGACAACGTTAAGAAGAGGCGCGTTAATGAAGAGGTAATATCCATTACCGATCCTTTCCAATTTTATTCTTCTTCAACTTATTATCCTTTAGTTGTTTCATTATAAAGTAATAACATCAGTATTACTTATATACTGATTTGTTATTATAAATATTAAACAACCCCATTTCACCTTCTATCAATCCTATGGAAAATGAAATCACCGCGCGTGCGTACGTACGGAATACCGTCTCCACGTTGTGGTGTAATCTATTTTTCCACCCCCACCTTACATGGATGGGTATAATGGTGTAAATAATAACTATATATGGATAATATAACATCATACTGATTATGAGATATTATATCATACACTACAATTCCATTCAATAATTATGGGAATGATATCATCACTCGTGCATACGTACAGATTACCGTCTCCACGACACGATGAGATTCAATCTCCAGGTTAACCATTAAATAATGATTATAAAGTATATATAATGAATAATAATGTTATATATAACATAATAATGCTATTGTATTTATTTATATGTTATTTACTTAATTCCATTCAAGTCAATAAGGAAAGGAAAACATCGTTTATGCATACGTACGGTCTACCGTCTCCATGAACGGTGTATTTAATTTCATTTATATACATTATATATATATATACTGAATATATATGATATATAAATCATGATATAAATTTTGGAAGTAATTTAATCATGATATTAGTAATAATAATATCTATAACAACAAGTCCAAACAAGTACGATAAATAAAATGATTTTACCAAAAACGTTGCTTTAGCTTGGAATTTACAAAAGAACGGGTAATATAAAGTCATAAGTGAACCATGTATGATATCATAACAATGAATATGACTCTGTAATAAGTCAATGAAGGTATTTAAATCATTATACAGGAGGTTCAGATACGTATGAAGCATATCAGACCTAAGGAAAGTGATATTTATTCCAATCTCGTTTCTTATCCGAGATTGTTTATTCGTAAGTATTTACTATGGTTATGTTTATCATCCCTGTCCATGTTTTCTCAAAATGTTTTCATAAAATGTTTAATAATATTCCTTGTATGTTTAAAGTCCTTTTTACCCCGTTTTGACTTTTACAACAAGGTACGGAAGGAATCTTTATTTTATGATGTACTTTTTGACATTTCCGGCAAAAGTACGAGGAGAATGTTTTTTTTAACTTATACGGTGTGAACAGATTTTTACAGTTTCATAACGCCTCATTTTAATGAAGCTTCCTATACTAGATTTTATTATTATTTTCAACTAAATCCTTTTAATTTAAAATTGAATGGAATTTTTTTAAAAGAAAATTATTTTGAAGAGGAAAGGATATTTTCCTTAAGAATTCATTTCAAGTGTTTTATCAAAACCATTTTCCATCAAAGATGAATGTATTTAATATGTTTATTTTTCAAGTATAATGTCTCGATGATTTACATGGTTTCATTTTTATTATTATTAAATGATATCCATTTGTATTTATTAGATTACGTGATGATGGGATGATGTTTATGAAACCCATTTTATTCGTTCGGCTTTAATTAATGATTTTTGTTTATTTTGTGGCACAAGTAAGAATGATTTCATTATGAGATGGGTGGGACCTATATCTCCCTCTAATGAATTGGGTAATGAATTATATCTCATGAGTTAGACATGGATGGAACTGTAAGTTAATCTAGTTTAGTGAAACAGGACTGGAACGAGGAGTGAACTCGATTCAGAAAGGAACTTTGTCCACTAAGATGGTCTTGGCAGCAATGCCTTGGCTACTATGGATATAATATCATGTGCATAATGTTTTTCCACAATTACAAGATTTATTCCCATGCTATTTTATCATGTTTTATGTTCCATTATGATCCATTCCTTATGTACTTCCATGTTTTATCTCATTTCTCAATATTTTCATGTTTAAACATTATGGTCATGTTTTTAAGTTCAAATGTATACGGTTTGTTTTATTTTCTCCATGCATACCCTTACTAAGCATTTGAGCTCACCCTTTATATGTTTTCTTTTCCCCAGGATATAAAGAATGATTTTAGGTAAGAAAACAAAAGGGGAAGATCTTTATGGGAGATGTTCAGGATCTTTCACCATGATTAGAAGATTATGTTCCGAGTTTGCAAAGACACTAAACTATTACAGTCCTTGTGTGTCTGTTTATATTATGTATTAAGTATTCCAAAAAAGAAATGTAATGTCCATGTACATCAAGCTTTGGGTCTCTAGAGTTGGTATTATAGGAAAGGATTAGTCAAACATTGGAAACTAGGATGTGATAACTTTAGTGTGATCACTAGATATATTTCTAATGTATGTAAAAGGATGTCCCTAAGGATAAATATAATTATAGGTTATAGTCCTAGAATTATGGTAACGATATTATAATTAAACCTAGGATGATAGATATAAAAGGTACTCGCCATTTATTGTGTTTTTTTCCCTATCACGATGTATGCCTGATGCTATTATTTTTTGGTTTTAGACAATGGCTGTAACCCGTTGGAACCGTGTTGATCAATGTAATGGACGATGCAATGATTGTCCTCCTGAAAAAACCAATTTTATGGGAGATGGAGTGCACAATCTTATTTCTATACTTACACAAGCTAGGAATTATTCTGGACTTCCAAATGAGTAGATAAAGGAGCAAAATTCTATTGAATCCTTCATGAGGCATCGTCCACCTTCATTCAGTGGGTCTTCTGATCTATTAGTGCCTGAATAATGGATCAGTACCACTGAAAAGATATTTTTAGTGCTACAATGTTCTGAGCATGAAAAAGTCATCTTGTCAGTATATCGTTTGGAATGTGATGCTGATCAATGGTGGAATCCTATCAAGAATATGAGGCAAAGAGAAGAAATTGAGTCCATGGAATTGGTCGAGTTCAAGAAAATATTTTTCAATAAGTACTTCCCTCCTATTCTTCTAAAAATGATGGAAAAGGATTTCCTTGAGCTTAAGCAAAAGGATGATGAATCTGTTGGTATATACGAAGTGAATTTTACAAGGCTTTCAAGGTATGAATCTTGCTTTATCATCCAACCTGAATGTAAAGTTGATCGATTCTTAAGTGTCTTAAAAACAAGTATTCAATGGGAATTAGATATAAGAGACTTTAGAAGCTACGAAGAAATTGTGTGTTGTGCTATCAAGGTAAAAATGGAAGTTGCTGTTACATATCAATCTCATGGTTTGGACAAGAAATGAAAGATGGAGTTCAAAGAGAAATCTCAGAATAATGGTGAAAAAGAAAAATGTTTCTTTATGCACAATTTGTGGAAAGAATCTTGGTGGAGATTGTCTAAAAGGTACTAAAAATGTTTCATGTGTAGAAAATAAGGTCATCAAGCAGTGGAGTGTCGATGTAATGGAAAATGGGTTGCTAATGATATGAATAAAGAAAAGACTACATAGAACGCACCACCAACACTTCAATTCTTCAATTGCAAGGAAATAGGGCATTATGATAATCAATGCCCTAATCCTAGGGTTAATGATGATCAACGTGAGCAACCTCTTAAGAAAAATGACAAAGGGAAGTCACATGCGATCTCTATTAGAAATGTTTAGTATGACAACGATGTGGTGGAATGATTATGTGTTTATGTAAAGGGTTTCCAAAATAATGTTGTGAAATATCATTTATAGTATTTTGGAACATTGGAATATCTATATAATGGTTTATTGTGGTTTTTGATAATTATATGGTACCAGTAACCCTGAAAAGTGATTCAAATGTTTTGGAAAGCAGATGATATGTGCATAATTAAAGGATAATGGGAAAATTAAATGTTTGATAGTATTCATGAGCTCATGACTGATATAAGGACAAGGTTATATCATGGTTTGAGTATGTAGATATTTTTGGATTTTGGAAAGATTTAACTTTCGACAGCATTCATGTTTTCACTAAGATTCAATGGGAATTAATTTTTCAAGAGAATACAATATTAAGGTATTCACATGTTTAGAATGTGATCAACAAGATATATCTTTTGATATACGACGGATAAATGATGGTATTCACGTGCTTGTTATATGACATTTTTGTAATCATTTTATTTATACTATGAGTTTGGAAAGAATTATTTTGGATAATCCTAAAGATTGGAATTGATTATGTTGAACATAAGTTAGCATTGTTTAAGGATTGAATTTTTTTTCGATATTATTGATAGAATCTTATAATTGTGTAGTTTAAGAAAAGTTACAACCAGCACAACGGGTGACAACCAGTCGCGTCGGAAAAGGATGTGGGAATCGAACCCACAACCGTTGTGCGACATTCCATTATAGCCTACCACTAGCCTACAGGAAGTCCCTGGTTAGTAGAAACATGTTTATTTTATTAAGTTGTATGATAGATGAAGTATAAGTCCATTTTTGGAACCATATTGGAATAATATTACCATAGATGGACTTATGTATATAACTTTTGATAAACTTATGTTTGAGATAGATGGAATGACCAATCATTATATCACATGATCTGCTAACACATCATTGAAAAAAAATTCAACTTCAATTCTTTAAGAGATGATGTGGTAATTGTTCAAGACATGAACAACAATGATATTGTACCAAAATCAAGTAAGAATTTCTTTTAATTCAAAAATTCTTCATCCTTATGGAAATTATCTTGAATGCCAAAGATGTTGTCCTAGTACTATATATCTGATGAAAAAGAAGGTACCTTAGATCATTACAAATATATGTCTTTTCTATTGTTGTATTTTTAATATCCATGTTCTCTACCACTCACCATCAGAACATGATGGTTAGATTTGTCTTCCATATCCATATTTTCACCTACGTTCTGCAATGTAGAAACCTAGTGATTAGTTAATTTGGGAAACCATTACTTTTAATACTTTATTTTTTTAATGATAAGTTTTGGTATTCCTTTTTACGAAGTGGGTTTCTTCTAAAGACACTTTCGATAGTAAACCATTTATAACCCTAATGAATTTCGGGGGAGAAATTCATTTATGGGTGGTAGAATGTTACAACATTAGATTTTATTAGAATTATTCTTTTTAATTTCATTAATGTCTTCTACTGTATGCTACACCAATATTATCTTGCGCTATATGCAACACCGTATTAGCTTTTAGTATACGTAACACTATTATTGGCTCGTGTTACACGCAATTTCATGTTCGTTTTTTAGAAATTATTCAACGCAACATTAATTATAGATTTTCTTTAACATATAAATGAAATTAGTTTTGATTATGTTATACGCTACACCAAACAGATATTTCAGAACACGCAACTGTGACATGGCTGGCAATACACACAATCAAGACCTTCTTCGATAGCGTGTGTAGTACGCAATACCAAGTTTCACTAAACGAGATATTATTATAATATTATTATGAAATAGCCGTTATGAATAGTGATAACCACTTTTTGAAATTTTATCTTTCAAAATTTCCTTCATTTTTGGATTCATAATATCAAAATTAGCTCAGGGTGAAATTTTGGTATTTTTCTGAAAACTTTCAATTTTTGATGAATAGTGAAAACACTGGGTTACTATTTAAAAACTGACTTTTTATTTAAATAATTATTTATTTTATTTAACATTATTTTAGGTAAAAATTGATACATAATACCAATATAAGTTCAGTTTAATTCATTGGAGTCATTTTATAATAATTTTAGAATTATTAACATTTTATTGAAATTTTCACCGTCTTTTACCCACATTTTAGGAGAATTTGAAAATTTACATAAAACATAATTTTACCGCTTCTATGAATGAAAATTAAAAATTCCAAGAGACCCTTTTGATGTTATTATGTAAAATGTGGTTCAATGAGATAAAATTAATTTTTGGTGAATAGTAACTTTTTACTTTTATTTACCACGGTTAAAAGTAAATAGGGTAATTAATGGTAAAAATGATATTAGTATTACCCTAACACGTGTCCTAATTCTATTGGATAAGTTTATTTCGACCAAAATAAACCTTATGAATAAAATATAACCATTTAGGACCACTTGGATAATATTAGGACAATTATTGTTATTATATTTAAAAAAGAGTTAAAATAGTTAAAATCAAATTTTAATAACTAAAACATTTTTAATATAGCGTTATAAATAAAATAAATTCGACTATAAATATTTATTAGAAATATAATAACATTTAATACATAATGGTAGTTTATTTATAATTTTTTACATTAAATAATTTTTTTTATATAAGACACAATGATGACGTAGTAATTACTTTTTTAAGGGAATATTAACATAATTGATATTATAAATAACTAAATAAATGTAATTTTTGACTTTTTATAAATTACACTAATTTTATAGGTTAATATGACATGTTATTATTAATTTAATTAACTTTTTTTGAACTAATAAGTTTGTTATTATTTTCACAATAATAAATTACCAAATAGTGTCAAAATTGACATAAAATAGTTTAAAAAAATATTATATTATTAATTGTTACTTTGTTCCTAAAAATCTAAGGATCGGCCAAATGACTTATATAAGGATATATATATTAATAATGAACCACTTGGGGTTCGTTTGGCTTGAAATAGTATGTTTATTAACCATATTGTGTAATAAAACAAGAAGACATGGTAAAAGTTAAATTATTTAACTTAGAGTTAAATCTAAATGATATGGTTAAAATAGTCACCTAAACATGTCCAAATATTATTAGATGAGAATATTTAGACCCATACCCACCTTATCTTAGAAATTAATGAATTTGGAGATATTAAAAACTGAATATGACTTTATAATAAAATAATATTTTTATTTTTTCCAAAGGTGCCCCTCTCCTCCCTTATAAAAGGGCACCTCCTCCCCCTCTTCCCCACACAGCATTCAGCCATCAAGATCGTCCAACCCATGCATAGTTCTCTTATACACATCCATAGAAACATCCTAGAGGTCTTGGTTTTCTTTAAAGACCATCTCTAGTGCCCTAAGAGGAGGTTAAGAAGAGGCGCGTCAAAGAAGAGGTAATATCCATTACCGATCCTTTCCATTTTCTTTCGTCTTCAACTTCTTCATCTTTAGTTGTTTCATTATAAAGTAATAACATAAGTATGAATTCTATACTGATATGACATTATAAATATTAAACAACCCCATTTCACCTTCAATCCATCCTACGGAAAATGAAATCACTGCACGTGTGTACGTACGAAATACCGTCTCCAAGCCGTGGTGTAATCTGTTTTTCCACCACCACCTTACTTGGACCGGTATAATGGTGTAAATAATAACTATATATGGATAATATAAAATCATACTAATTATGAGATATTATATCATCCACTATAATTCCATTAAAAAATTATGGAAATGATATCATCGCTCGTGCATACGTACAGATTACCTTCTCCACGACGCGATGAGATTAAATCTCCATCTTAACCATTAAATAATGATTATAAAGTATATATAATGAATAATAATGGTATATATAACATAATAATTCTACTGTATTTATTTATACGTTATATAATTAATTCCATTCAAGTCAATATGGAAAGGAAAACAGCGTTCATGTGTACGCACGGCCTACCGTCTCCATGAACGGTGTATTTCATTTCATTTATCTATATATTATATATATATATATACTGAATATATATGATATATAAATCATGTTTTAAATTCTGTAAATTAATTAAATCATGATATATGTAATAATAATATCAATAACAACAAGACCGAACAAGTACGATAAATAAAACGATTTTACCCATAATGCAGCATTCACATTAAATTTAAAAAAAAAACGGGTAATATAAAGTTATAAGTGAACCATATATGATATCACAACAATGAATATGATTCTATAATAAGTCAATGACATTATGTAAATCATTATAAAGGATGTTTGGATATGTACGAAGCATATCAGACCTAAGGTAAGGGATAATTTTTCCAATCTCGTTTCTTATCCGAGATTGTTTATTCGTAAGTATTTACTGGGGTTATGTTTATCATCCACGTCTACGTTTTCCCAAAATTATTTATAAATTTTTTAATATACTTCCTTGTGTGTTTAAATCCATTTTTACCCGTTTTTTACTTTTACCACAAGTTACAGAAGGAATCTTTCTTTTATGATGTACTTTTTGACATTTCTGGAAAAATTAAGAGGAGAATGTTTTTTAACGTATATGGTTTGAAAGGAATTTTACGGTTTCATAATGCCTCATTTTCATGAAGCATCCTCTACAATATTTTATTATTATTTTCAAAAAATCCATTTCATTTAAAATGTAATGGAATTTTGTGAAAATAAAATGATTTTGAAGAAGTAAGAATATTTTCCTCAATAATTCATTTCAAGTGTTTTATCAAAACCATTTTCCATCTAAGATGAAAATATTTCATATGTGTATGTTTCAAGTATAATGTCTCTATTATTTACATGGTTTCATTTTTCTTATTGTGAAATGATATCCATTTTTATTTATTGGATTATGTGATGATGGGATGATGTTTATGAAACCCATTTTATTCTTTGGGTTATGATAAATGATTTATGTTTATTTTGTGGCACAAGTAAGAATGATTTCATTATGAGATGTGTGAGACCTATATATCCCTCCAATGAATTGGGTAAAGATTTATATCTCATGAGATAGACATGGCTAGAATGGTAAGTTAATATGGTTCAGTGATACATGACTAGAAGAAGTAGTGAACTCAATTCAGAAAGGGTCTTTGTCCACTAAGATGGTCTTGGCATCAATGCCATGGCTACTGTGGAAATCATATCATGTGCATAATGTTTCAACACAATCAAAAGTTTTATTCCCATGCTATTTTATCGTGATTTATTTTCCATTATGATCGATGACTTATGTACTTCTATGTTTTATCTCATTTATCACGATTTTCATCTTTAAACATTATGGTCATGTTTTTACGTTCAAATGTATACGGTTTGTTTTATTTTCACCATGCATACCCTTACTGAGCATTTTATCTCACTTTATATATTTTTTCATTTCCCCAGGATATAAAGAAAGGTTTTGGGTAATAATGCAAAGTGGAAGATCGTTATTGGAGATGTTGAAGATATTTCACCATGATTAGAAGATTATGTTCCGTGTTTCCAAAGACAGTAAACTATTACGGTCCTTGTGTGTCTGTTTTTTATCAGCATAACTCTTTCATCAACCCTGAGTAGCATTAATATACTATTGGATAGTCTTAACCTTATCCACTGTTTCTTCGACCATCTCTGGACCTACGATTTTTCTCTCCCCAACTTCATCCCATCATGTTGGTGTTCTTCACCTCTTCCATTACAGAGCATTAAAATGATCAATTTGGATGATTGAGTGGAAACTATTAATGTTTGAGAACTCAAAAAGAGGGATTTATTGAGTTCGTACTTTTTTTAGCTCCATTGAGGTTTCTCACAACATTTCCTCATGTGTTTGGATAGTTTTCTCAGGTTGGACATTAGTTTGAGGATGATATGTCGTACTGAAGTTCAACTTAGTATGCTTATCATGTTGATGACTCTTCAGGAACATAGTGGTGAATCTTGGATCACGATCAGATATAATAGATAGTGGTACTCCATGTAGCCTTTCCATGTCTCTAATGTATATTTGTTCTGGTTGATCAAGTGATAAATCCACTAGAATAGAAATGATGTTTGTAGTCTTTGTATGACGATCCATAAAAACCCATATATAATTGTTTCATTCTGGTGTCTTCATAAGTCTAGTGTCATAGTCAATGGTGATGTTCTCCCATTTCCTTGAAGGTATGGGTAATGGTTGCATCATCCCCTTAGACCTAAGCCTCTTATCCTTCACATGTTGACACACCATACACATTGATGTATACTCTGGTATCTCCTTCTTCATGTTATCTCACTAATATTGGTCTCTTAGATCTCGATACATTTTTGTGTTACCTGGGGGAATAGAGAAATTAAAACTATGTTCATCATCAAAAAGTTCCTTAATTATCTATGGATTCTATATAACACATAGTATCAACACAAATATCACAATTCCATCTTCATTTCCTTTGAACTCTGAGTATTTTCCATTCATGATAGTTTCCACCTTATTCTAATTTAACACAACATCCATTGAAAATCCTTAAACAATTTCAAAAAGTGATAGTTGAGAAATCATTTTTGAAAGGATTGATGATTCTACATTCTTTTTTATTCCAATGTCAATATTTATCAAATATATTGTGATTGGATTCTTTTAAACTCTCATTAATGTTAAAATCGATGGGTCATTTAAACATAGATCATCTGCCACCCTGTTCGCTTTCCCATGGTGGTAATGGGTTCAGCGGTCGTAGTATTTGATCAACTCTAACTATCTTCCTCGGCGCATGTTCAACACTTTCTATGTGAATATATACCTGAGGCTCTTGTTTTCCGTATATATATCAAAATTTTCCCCAAAGAGGTAATGCCACCATATTTTTAAAGTGAAGATCACTTCAGCCAACTCCAAAACATGTGATGAATAGTTTTCCTCATGAACATTCAATTTCCTTGAAGCATAGGTAATGAATTTTTCATTCTCCATCTCCACACCACCCATGCCCTTATTCGAAGCATCACTAAATACCACAAAACTTTTTCCACTTGTGTGTAATGTGAGCACATGTGTAGTGAGAATCCATATTTTATACTGCTTGAAGAAATCTTCTTAATCATCGGTCCATGAAAACATTACTCCCTTCCGAGTTATCTTGGTAAGAGAGTTTACAAATCAGGATAAATTTCTCACAAAGCGGCATTAATATCCATCTAACCCTATGAATCTATAGATATATGTTATCGATATTGGCCTCATCCATATCTCAATTGTATCTATCTTAGAGGGATCCACATATATCCCATTTCTTGTAATGATATGGCTTGATAATGAGGCATTCTTTAACCAGAACTCCCACATTCTGTAATTCTCATAGAGATTTTCCATTGGAAATGCTTATAGTACATTTCTTAGATTCTTCACATGATCCTCCTTGGTTTTGGTGTATACTATAATATCATCTATAAAGACTACCACAAATTTGTCAAGGTAATATATAATGTCTCTATTCATCATGTCCATGTAGATAGCAAGATCATTAGTGATTCTGAATGGCATTACTATCAATTCTGTGTGCCTGTACCTTGTACTAAAAGATGCCTTGTGTATATCCTCATTCATCACCCATACATTGTATTATATTGAAATAAAATATACCATGGAAAATTATTAATCACAAAAAAATTTATCGATAATGTCATCAATTTGGAAAATATGATACGTTTTTTTATCGTAATTTTTTTGTGCTCACGATAATCAATGAAAAGGTGCACTGACCCATCCTTCTTATTATTGAAGATGACCGGTCAATCCTTTGTGAAGCACTTGTGCATATAAAACCTTTATCCAGATTATCATGTACTTTTTTTTAGCTCCTCAAGTTCCACAACAACCATTTTGAATGGTTTCTACGATATTGGCAATTCCCCATGTATAAAGTCAATTAAGAATTCCACATCTCTTCTAGAAGGAAGACCACACAATTGAATGGGAAACACTTTTGTAAATACCCTTACAATTGGAATGCCTCATATATTGATGGTTATTTATACCCAGTCATATAAAATAGATACACATGCTCTTGGGGTAGAATTATCTATGCTTGAGATGATGGTTCCATAGATGTTTCGTCTTCTTCATTGTACTTGTACAGAATCAATTATCGATTCTCAATAGGGAGAGTGATTTACCTCTCATGGAATGTTATGTTGGATCTATATAAGGAAAGACAAACCATGATGATAATTTCATCACATTCCACTAGATGGAGTATGATGTGTTTCACTGGGATGTTCAATCCACAAATTTTGATAGGGGGAGTTATATTCATGGGATGCAATGATTTCCCTGTTTTCCGTACACAATGAAATCTTTAGTTCCATATGTTTTGGTTGTGATGGGATTGTTCTTCTATTCTTATGGGATATAAAAGTATTCCTAGAAATAGAATAAAAATGTAAGTCATATTTTCTTTAATGAATATCTAGAGTACCTATCACCACTTCATTTTCGGGGTTCACATCGGCAATAGTGATGGAAAAATCTCACCGTTGTTTTATTAGAGAATGTTGGTTTCCTCAGAATACCCATGGATTAAGGAACTAATTTTCAAGGTAACTTTTTTCATTTCATTTGAAGGAATTAACAACACATTTATGGTAGAAGGAAGTGTTACTCTCCTCTATCGTATCCATGGGTCTCTCTTGTTAGCAGTTAAGAACTACGTTCCCTTTTCTTCCGCCCCTAAATCATTTCCTCATCAGCTTCAGGCAATTTCCATGGTGCTTATTTATGAATCATTGGAAAGTGGGTTGATTGATCTTCTTAGAACCATTGTATTTATCCATTAGACTTCCATAATTTAAATCCACCTTACGCTTCTAATCCACATGATACCCCTAGGATTAATCGATAACTATTTTGACTTTGAGGTATCATTTTAAAATATCCTTAAAGATATTAATGTCATGGACTGTCAGGGATTTCCTTAGGCTAGGTTGTATCCCACTAAAGAAGTGGTAAACCATGCATTCAAGGGTAATGAAAAAGAATGAGGTATATCATGAATTCATTGTTATATTTTCCTCGTAAACTCTGATGGATTCATCTTCCTTTTGATTGAGATCAAGGAAGTACCAATCCATCTTAAGTCGGAGGATGGGCATAGAATATTTACAAAATTTTTTTCCGAAAATACTTCAATTCCAGCACCTCAATATCCTCCTCAAGCTTCATATTTTTGATCAATGTACACCATTGATCAGCTTCACCCTCCATATGATAAGCCTCCAAAAGAGCCTTCTCTTGTTCCGAACATTTATGGAAGAAGAATATGATTTCAATTGTGTAGATTCATTTTTTGGTAATTGAGGGATCAAATAATTCATTAAAAATAGGATTCCTTTATCTCATGAAGCTCTTGATTGTGAAATTTTCTTTATAATGGGGTCATAAATTATCTTCTTGACCCATGAATCTATTCAAATCTTGTGTTAACTGAGAGATTATCAAGACAATGTATGTGATTCCTACTTCCATTGGATTTGCCATCTCATTTGGACAGTCATCACACTGATGGTTGCATAGACTGTTATCAAACACCCTCATATTACCGGATAATGGATGGAATAAAAGAAAACATAGGGGTAACACGTAAAGGGAAATCCACAGACAAAAACAGATGAATTATAAATAACATATATTTCCCCAAGTTATGATTCTATTGGAATCAATGTATGATATCCACGATCTAATTAATAACATATATTCATACTAGAATTTTATTTAATTCTATTTATAATGGATCATACTAATATTATGAATTTACCAATGAATTTCTTTAGAGAGTGTTGTAACTAAGAGTGTAGTAAGGTATGTTGTCATGTACCAGGATAGCTAGAGTTAAACCCAAAACTCATTTTTAGAGTTTTCACACCTAGGTACATCAGTGCCACAACCATCTCGACCTACTCATAAATAGAATGTGGTTTATTTTCTTGATAAACCATTTACACAATACTTAACAAAATTCAGGGATGTTTTTATTATACTTAGTCTTATCCATAAGGCTATTACTAGGGTTTTCGAATCCTAATCCCAAAAATAACTATACCTACCCTTTATTACAAACTAAAATAACCCAGATCTTTATTACACACTTAAACATGATTTATTACATTATGTATTAACATTATAATACATGGAGGATTAATAGGCCTTGTGTCATTGGGGATTAAGAACATTACATAATGACTTATAACATGAAACACACCATCTTTATTGGAAACATCCTTTACATTACCTCTACATTTCCTCGTACTTAGCATTTCATGGGATAACCTAAGGTTATGCATAAGAAAGTGGTGAGATATGAACATAGTAAATGAGTAAACAATTTATAATATGAATAATAAAATAAATTGTATGAAATAGGAATATCAATATATCATAAAGGAAAAAAGATCACAAATGCATGATAAATATTGATGACCACAACCTGCAAATGTGGTAGCAACACTTATCGTGGTATTAGAATGAGCCTAGGAACATTGCACATGGAGAATAATTCAATAAACATTGAACATGAATAACATGTGTAAACCATCATTTCACTTGATGTATCATGATATTAATCATTTCCAAATCAATTGGAGTGCTCTCAGGGTGCACCCTTCTTAATCATTTAAGTTTATGATTAAGTGTGCCACAAAGATCATATAACATGGAATCATTAATTATCATAATTTATTCCAAGATAATTGAATGATTATTTCATAAAAGAAACTAAATAATCAATAAATAAATGTGAATAATGTTTAATTCCCATAATAGAGAAATTGTCATGTTATTCATGAAACAATGACTTTGGATTTGGAAAATAATGGATCAATTTCAGCCGATTAAAAACGTAACATAAAATTCATAAAAATGATTGATGAGAGAGAAATGAGTGTATTATAATATTTAAATGAGATTGAAATTATGGGTGTCATATAGATACATGTCCCAAAATTAGTAACATAATTTTAGATTCATAATAAAATATAATTTCTTGAATGAAAATGAGGAGAGATAAATTTCATACTAAAATTCAGTATGGTAACGGTTGAACATTGTGATTGATTAATGGGAGATAAACAGGCCCCTCATCATTAAAAAATAAATATAGATGTATTAGGGAGGTGATAAATCATTCTCCAACAATTTTAAATGAAAATAAAGGGTCATAATAACATAATGATATTTTGAAAGAAAATGAGAAAGGATGAAATCCCTTACGTGGAAGTGTAATCCCAACAGATTGGGAGGGGCTTCAGAGAGACTTATTGGGAGGTTTTGGTGCCTTGGTAATATTATAGAGAGAATATGTAAGGGCTTTGACAACTCCAAAGCCATTTAGTGAAGAGGAAGTTGGAGATGGGTTGGTTCACATAGGAATGGAGAGGGAATTCATCATTATTTAGGTTTGGTCACCACACATGAAACTAATCAAAACCACAAACCAGACCATGGTTTTTTCACATGGTTTTTTATCCCAAGGGAGTGGAGAAAAATATTTTATAAGGTCAATGGCCGAACATCTTTAAATATTAGCATTCTTATGTGGTGGTGATTCACACTCTCAAGGAAATAATTTGATAAAGATAAAATGTATTATAACATTTGGAGGGTCCACTAAGGCTTTGTAAAATAAATCAAACAAGACTATAATAAAAATATTTTAATTGTAAATAAATATTTTATCATAACATAATTTTTACACTTTTTTATTTGATCACTATTGGGTCATTATGATGTCATAAAACAAATTATATATTAAAATGATATTTTATTTCTAACCAAAAATTAGGCTACCTAAAAAATTATGAAAAATTAATTGTTGGATAATTTAGACATCCTTAATCCAAAAATTATATTCAAATTATCTAAATAATGTTCTAAATATGTGAATATTTACTCTTAAAATAAAGACTCACATTTATCGAAAATTCATGTGTTTTGACAAAAATAGATTTCAAACCTTAATATAAATCACAACTATATTAATAAAAATTATACAATCATTTATATTTAATAAATATAAAATTTAATAATATTTAATTAAAATATTATTTAATTTAAAAATAATTTAATAAATCAAAATATATTTCTTAATTGAATATTAACTAAAAATACTATTTTCACATTAAAGAATATTAACAATGTAATAATAATAAATTGTATATATCTTCTATATAATAAAATCATATAAATAATAATTGTTCTTGTAACATAAACCCTTATAAAACAATCATAAGACGTAAAAGTAAGGTGTGCGATGGTTACAGACTCTTGGGGTGGCTCAGATAACATTACTCGGGTGGTAATCTCTATCAACATCCACTTCTCCCATAGGCACTTTTGTTCAATATTAACATGTTGAAGCACAGCATGGGTTTGGCCAAGAGAGAATACAAATAACGCCATCTCCTTTCTAATCTCAGAAAAATGGACTTTGAATGGGTAACATCTATTGAATGAGGCAATCACATCATTTTTCGGAGTAAATTGGATTTTTAAAGCCTTATATTTATACTAATCATGTGATAGCATTTCAATGAATATATTAGAAATAGTTACAATCCAAAATGGTAATTTAAAACAAAAAACATAAATCCAAATAACTACATATGTAATATAACCATTAAACATAATAAGACATTTAAATACATCAATATATATTTCCATTAATAAATGATTTGGTCGTTACAGTTGGGACTTGTTGTTTTCTGTTCCTATTTATTATATAGTGCTATAATAATTTAAAAATGAAAAAATTAATGAAATATTATAATTATTCAGTATTTCTATATTTGGTATAAACTATAAAATTTTGTGATAATAAATTAAATGCATCGTACCTAGAGACGATAACTCATACATATGCACTAATGATACATTAATTTCATTTTAATATTAAATGAATGAAAATTTAATTATATATGTGTATAATATCATTACTGTATCACAAATAAGTCATATGTATAATATATGTTTTATTAAAACCATTATTTATATGTTCCATGTATTCTAGGAACTAATTACATCACATTGAGGAGGTTGTATTACATATGTCCACAATGGATGTTATCATATATCCATAATTTGGAAAAAATGAATGTATCTTTAATAAAATAGAAATTCCAGAATATTAATTAGGTTTTAATATATATATATTAAATTATTAATTGACCTAAAATATTGTTTTATCACTATTAATGAAGTTATTAATACAAAAATAACAAAAACATTTTTCCCAGAGGCGATTAACTAAAATAAGATGGAAAATATTGTCATTTCTATGAATAATTGGATATGAGAAATGAATTGGATGTGATATATTATAATAGTAAAATAATAATCAATTATATACATTATTATTTATTTTTTATTCTTTTATGGATGAATAAGGTGATGATAAAGTAATGAAATGAAAAAAATTAATAGAGTGTCTTTGGAAAAATACCTTTCAAATATAACCTTTTTATGTGACAATTGAGGTCAACAGATTTTGAATTTTGGTGAGAGAAGAAGATCTTTGATGGAGTGACAATGAGTAAGAGAGATTATGGAAGATATATTAGAAGCTAAAAGTCTTTTTGTATCGAAATGGGGTGTTGGGGAGTGTTATGTATAATAGAGGAGGGGTGGAATTTATTTGATTAAATAATAATTATTTTATCATTTATACCATCCACATTATGGTGGAATAAAATACAAATAATTTGGATTATTTTTATTGTTTTAATCATTTTTATGGTCAATAATCACCTTAAAAACAATTTAATGTTTTAATTTTATTATAGGTTATTCTTTTTCCTTTTAACGTTATCCCTTGTCAATATTTATTGTATAGAATGATAAATAATGTTTTCACCATGGTTACTTTCTTATACCAAAAAATGAAATTTAACATAAAACATAATTTTTAAGATATTAATACAAATATTTAATCCATTTTAATACTTAAAATCATAAATTTGACGACATATATGTAAAATTAATCCAGCAGAAAAAATGAAAAAGTGGGTTTTAAAAGTGTAACATTCTAAAGATCAAAATGTTTTATATCAAATTTCATTGTTAAATTGAATAAAATGATCGAAATAGTTTTTATTAATTTATAATTGAACTCATTATACATTATAAACAATGAAAAATATAAATTAACAATATAAATAAATTATATGAAATGTTATTTTGAACTAAAATATAGCATTTTCACTTTTCATTAAAAATTAAAACATATCCGGAAAATACCAATAAATTAACAAAAGAAATTTTTTATAATTTTATTTTAAAAAATAAGTTTATTTTGACAAATATAACTTATTAATGTGTCAATATTTTATTTTTAAAAGGTTCCTCATTAATACGTTGTAAAACCTATTTTATTAAATTATTGGTTTTTATGAGTACTATTTTGATTGGTCATATCATATTCCTATAAAATTTGTTGGATGAATATAAGAAATATTTTTTTGAATATATAACATATATATTTCATTAATTTAATAAATAAATATAATTTAATTTAATTTATTATAATTAAACGTCTTTGTGCGTATAAAAATAGTTCATTATAAAAACATTCTATTTATATTAAATTGGTAACAATATTCATTTAAAATTAATTTGTAACAAATGAATTCAACATATATTTTTTTATGTTATATAATATTATTCATAATCACCGATTTAATTTCAATTTTATATATTATTATATAATATAATAACATTTTAGTGATATAGTTTTCATCACATAAACATAGTTTTGTGTGCAACTTAAGCTACCAATGAGATTGACCATAAAATCTGGTGGGTGTCAAATTGATTATTATCATAAATGATAATACATGTAAAAATATAAAGATATATATTTTAAAAAACATATAACAATGATAAAACATAAATTAAATGGGTAACTATGATTTCAGATAAATTCGAAACCTTAGCAAAACCAACACAAAATTTATTCTTACATTATCAAATATTTACTCATGAATTGGAAATGAAGGGATAATAACCAATTTACTCTAATAATTATCCATCACACACTAATAATAATAACAAAACAAAACATGTTTTACATCTCCTTTTTATTAAATATTTTGAGGTCATATACTGTTTATATGAGTTTCATGATCTTCTAGTTGGTTTTTGACTATTTTTATGTATGTATTGGGGTGAAAATTTTGATAATGGTTGTGGGAAACCACATATATTCAATAGAAAATAGTTTATTTGAATATGAGAGTTTTGGGGAGTAATAAAATTGGTTTATGGTTTTTTCAAATTGTTTGAAAAATAGTGTCACATGGGACATTTTGCGAAAGTGGTGTTCTGCATGGTTATTACATCATTTCCCAAACTGTATAGTACAAACGCTAAACATTAGGTTTTTTATATTTTCACACTTATTATTGGAAAAACGATTATTAAAAGGTGTGCTAAATATTATGATGAAATTAATAACTTCTAAAAATTGGATATTTATACCAATTATCTCTTCAAAAATATAATTTTTTATCCCCTAAAATAGGCTCTCAATTTACAGGGTTCCCCTTGGAAATATTTTTTCAATAACATTTTAAGAGACCAATATCTACAATTAATTAATAACAAAACCTAGGAAATCAATGGCGAGATCCCATTCCTTCTTTCTTTTCTGGATCTGATCACTTCCCTTAGAATAAAACCCATAATCAGGGTTTTTATACTTTGATCTATTAGACTATTCATGTTTTGATAAATATTCCTTAGGACATTTTTATGATTATATGAATAAGGCTTTGATTAATAAAAATGACTATTCTTATTATGTACATTTTAATCAATTTTTCAAGGGTCGCCTCACCATTTTCACCCTTTTTTTCAAGAAAATGAATTGACAATTTTTATTAAATATGTTTTTGGATTTTATTCATTATTTGAGTGATTACATTTGGATGACAGTTTAAGTTTATGAGTAGAAAGAAATGGATATTAAATGGGTTTCTAAAAAATTATTTTTCATCTATGGTTTATCATGACATACATGCATGGGTTTATTTGTGAATCATGGTTTTGGGATTCAATGATGAATAAATGGGTAATCTATATTTTTTTATTTTAATTATTCTATATTTCGTGAAATAATTTTAATGAACCTCTCTCTTATTTTATATTTATTTTGAACTATGAGATAATGTGTTTCTATCCTAATGTAATGATTTGAGGAGTCTATTGTGGAATTTATACATAGTATTATTAATCAAACCTTTCATATTGACATTTGTGCAAATGTATATATTTTTCTTTATAAAAAATGTAATCAAATGGTATATAATTTCTTGAGTATATCATCATAATTATACATTCTCATGATGGTGGATGGATCTTAGAGCATTTGACGGAGTGGTTACAGTGATTCAAATTGATATCTCTACATCACAACGACTTTATTTTTTAGGAATTAATTTCTCCTTTTTAACTAAAAATGTGATGTTTTTAGTTATTGGTTATTTATGGGATATAATGTTTAATCATCATTCGTTATAAATATTTGGTTTAGTTGTCTTTATTTTTTTCATGTCATGTAGTTTCTGTTAATGGGGAAATCATTATCCAATTGTTTTTTATCCAATGGAATTTATTAATAGACTTTTGTATATTGGAAATGCCAAATAATTTTAGTGGGACATCTAACATTTCAATTCTATTGGTAATGGTCAGGATTTCACAAATGTTATATGTTTTGGATTGTTATTCATTTTGGTCTAACAATAAAGAGTTATGAAATTTCAAAACCTAAAATTCAAAACATTATTATATATATCTAACATATTTATGATAAATGTAAATTTTCTAGTGTGGTAAATGTATAAAATGTGTTTTATAACATATATAATAGTGTTTTTATATCATCATCTCTGGTTTCACCCAGGAGTATAACATACCATGAATTAGTAAGGAGATATACTTATAGGGATGGATTTCTTATATTATATTTTATAATTATTTGATATTTGTTATAATTATTATTTAGATTTATGATTTGGAATATTCTAATCCACCAATATGGTATTGATATTTTGTTATATTGTGATTTAGTTGTGACTAGAGAGAAATGAGACATGTTAAATAACATAGAATCCCATAAGATGAGGTCATAGATATTGTAGTTTACCTTAAATCATAGGTGAACCAATAGCTTATTTAGAATATTGTAAAACATATTCAACCTACTCATTAATGAAATTTAGATGATTACATATTGAAT
Source organism: Viscum album (assembly GCA_963277665.1). NCBI lineage: Eukaryota > Viridiplantae > Streptophyta > Magnoliopsida > Santalales > Viscaceae > Viscum > Viscum album. Next base: position 287,432,393 of record OY728131.1, read on the forward strand.
GTAGATCAATATATGTAGTTTTTGAAATACAATTCAGTAATATCTTAGGGGTATTCATAGTTTGAAATGAAAAAGAGTGGCTTAGTTGAATTAATATTATCTTCGATTTTCATGGAACCCATGACTATATAATTTTTATTTTAATAGTCTACATATAGGAAAATCATTCATGAAAATAGTGGGATTTATTTCATGATTTTAAATTCAAAATATTGATTAAGATTTTTGAATTTAAGGAATTTTCCCACCAAAAAACTAATCGTACTTCTTCAATATAGTAATAATGAAAATTTTCATATATTCGAAGCATTGAAATATTTAAATGATATAATTTGAAGATATTTTTATGTAAATAAATCTATTTTATTGACATGTGGTTACTATATTTTCAATGTGGGAACTCATTTCAGATTATCAACCCTAACTATTATTTTGTTCTATTATATATGATATTTTTTACATATTATACAAACACAATTAATTGTGTGATAGTGGATGACATGGATATAATTGGGAGTACTATTGGAGTATGAATTTTTGGGTTCATAAGGAAATGTATGAACTCTAATTCTTGGAACATGAAGAAGAAGGACACATATGTCCAATGTGTCAAATAGATAAACAATCAAACAAATAGATTAGTTAACATTCCATAATTTCATAGTAATAAGACATCAGATTTCCAATGTTTTTTCATTTGAGAATAAAAAGTGGGATTATATGAAACCAATAAAATAATGTCAAAAGTCTAATTATATTATACATATTCAATTTTATTTCAATAATGATACTATTTCAATAGTTTCCATTACATCTCATATGTCACAAACATGTTGTTCTATAACTAGAATATCATAAAAAATTAGTTATCCTCGTTAGAATTGAGTACTCCTTGATGATTCTAGGAACACCATAATTCCAATGATGATGTATCCACATTAATTATTCAAGGAGCATGGATGGATGAGTAAACAATAATATGGTGTTGAGTTGATGATCAAAGATGATCTATTAGGTCCATAGACTGTATAATGTATCATTTTTCTTAACTCAACACTTATTAGTGTAATATTTTATACTATTTATTCTCTATATTATAACGCATCTCAATTTGTTAATAAAATAGGTTTAAATATTGATATTTGACCACACATGATTAATATCTAGACACCTAATATGCAATGCGAGTTCAGGGGATTTAAATGTGATTCCTATATTATAAATATATTTTATGTTTATTATGGTTTTTAAATTTTATTTTAGAAATTGATATCCTTATATTATTCAAGAGAATGTATTTGTTAGTTTATTTCATAATTCATATTGATTTTTTTGAATGAAGAGTAATCATTCCATATCATAATGGGACATTTCATCTCATTAAAGAGGACTAGGATGTGAATACTAGGAAATAACATTTATCCACAATGTTTGAAACTATTTCTTATCAGTTAGTGCTAATATCATTGGGGAATCATTATTTTACTAAGACAATAATTTGTTCAACCATTTTAAATCAATATCATGATATATTTCCTAAAATATTAACCAGTTTCCCAACATCATATGAAGTGGAATTTCATTTTGATATTTATCAAGAACAAATCCTATATCAATTCCACAATCTAGTGAGGAACCAACCTAATTAAATAAATTTATGGTCCCTATATAGGAATTGTATATAATTTCTTCACAAGACCATGTACATAAAAATAAGAAACTCTGGTTTTTTTGTATGGATAGTAGATGGTTCATTATGACTGTGTAATTATTTTTGTAAACTAAATCACGTTGTAATGATAAATATATATCCACCTTCACAAATTGTTGTTCATTTTAATAAATTAGAATTAGAGAAATGGTTCTCTAAAATTAAATCCATGTTCTAGTATCATGATGTCCTATCAATTATTGAAGTTATTTAAAAAAATTTAAGGATCCACTATTGATATTATGAATATTAATTCATGCCCTTGGGATTTACAAATAAACTAGTAGTTCTCCTATAATTGTTGAACTGCGACATCTAAAGGTATGTAGAAACCTTCATTGTCGTTTTTTATCTTCCATTTTTTGCAACACTAAAACTCAAAAGGACCATGGGGAATGTTTAGTGACAATTTTATGAATTTTGTGAGAGAACATGTTATTTAAAAAATTATTTAAATGTGATTTCATGAAATAATAATTATGAATACATGGAAATATCATTTATATGAAAGGTACATCATTAGACCCTAAAAATACACAACCTATCATATATTAAAAATATGTTCCCATAACCAAATTTAAATGTGAATAAATATCTTTAGACCTCATCATGGATCATCAAATAGTTATTCAGAAGAATGATTTAATCTGGGTGATTGTAGGCCAACTCACAATGTGAGACTTATACATAATGATCTATGAATGAAATGTGTTAGATGACATGAAAATTATTTACAATTTTTAATGGATAATAATTCATTGAACAATAATTTGGAATTTCTAAAACAATGATAATTGATTTAGAAGTCACTTTTTGTGATATTTTCATAATATTTGGAAATATAATTGGCCACAAACACAATATATCATCCCTAAAAATACCATAATTGGGAAAAACATATTTAGAAACGAAATAAATCCTATAAAATTATGTTAGGGATTTAATTTTATTATTACTGGATCAAATTTCATTATTAGCGTTTTATATGAATAAAATTATGATGCTATAATATAAATGGATTTATTCTGGGAATTTCACAACCATCATGTTGGACACTGTATTTTGGGTAGATTATACATAAACATAAAAATATAGAACTATAATTATTCATGAAACCTATAATATTATTTAAATCATATGAAAAATATGGTTTCAGACCCAATCAAAAATAACATTTTATTTCACATCAATGTATCTATTTATCATTTTCATGGAGATATCTTCTTTTCATGAATCTATATCCATTGAAGGGTAATTATATATTGGGTATGACAAAAAAGTTGTATAATCTATATATTGGACCATTAAGTGACATGAGAAAATTTTATATAACTCTATTCAATTATATTTACCAACATGGTTTAGTTTGATTCATAATGTCATTATTGTATCTAAACTATGGAACTACCAATACAATCCTAGCCATGTGATTCGATGGGATCATCTTGATCATGAACTATATGATCAATAGGTTTATTCATTAATTTTTATTATGTATATACAAGATATGTTATTTAATGGAATATTTAATTTTTTCTCCCTAGTATTATAGATACATTGTGAAATTCAAGAGGAAAAAAAATGAATTTTTGAGATAGATAAGATGAAAAAATGGACCAATATTTTCAAAAGTAAAAGATTTCATATACATTAAAGTGATGAAATGAAAAATTTTGGGGAAATAAAACAGGCAATATTTATAGTACTTCTCCCTCTTATTATGAATTTTAATGTTATATAATTTTGGGATGATTTTTCGGAGCCTCTAGTTAGTTTTGGTTTTTTGAATTCTTTAACATTGGAGTTTAGTTTTAGAATAGTTTAGTGGAATTTTATATATTCTCTTAGAAACTAAGAGTAAAAATATTAGAGTTATAGGAAGGTGAATTGTTAGCATTGAATTTTTTAAAAATGTGTAAAACAATCTATGATATGGTATTTTTTTGGACAAATCATTAGTCTATTTTTAGAGAACTATTTTCCAAAACCATGTACTGCATCCTTACACCATTAGTTTATATTTAGTTTCAGTAACATGGTTGACATATGGTCTGCATAATTATATGTATTAACATTTAGTTAAATTTAATGTCAACTAACATTTGGGAATTTATTTCAATGCATTGTAAAAAAATATCATTTTTCCACTCTTACATAGGCTCTTTATTTCCAATGTTTCTCAAGCAAATAATTTTGGTAATAGTTTTCCTTTACTAAATTATCTCATTGATTCTTCAAAAATCTGATCTGTTAAATATAATGTGTAATCCATGTTAATTTTCCTTTTAAATATATCATTGTTTCCATTATAACAAAACATTAGATAATGAATGTCATGACTAGAGATGCTAAATTAGTAATGTTTTGATAAATTATATTTAGGATTTATAGAAGAAAATGTGATAGGGTCTTAGATATTTGAAATCAAACATTTTTCAACATGTTCATTGGTTTTCATTCTACGTGGGTAGATTCATTCATTTATAGTGTTGTTTGAGAACATAATGTATTAGTTTTTCTCAAATTATTTTTCTTGATTTTAAAAGAGGATTCAAATGATTTTTTAAAATACACTTTCATATATAAATTGGAATCCATTGATCATAGATAGTTTTCGAAAAAAAACCCTTTTGATACATAATTTCAATTGTGTTTTTAGTTTAATACATATATGATAATTATTTAAATGTTTTAGGATATTTAATGATTTGTTAAAACTAATTATTATTAGACATTGGAATATATAGTATGGAGTGTATTCATTTTTATTCCCTTTTCCAATAATTGGTGTGTAGTGTCACACTATTGTAATTTAGAGTATTATAACTAATGACTAGCTTGATGGATAGATATGTTACTTTTTTTGAGTATTGATTCTATCATGGAATGAAAGTTTATTGAAAATATTGAATGGTTAAGTAAAATTAAAAAATTCATTAACTATATATTATTTGTATTAAATAATTTATATTTATTCAACAAATATATTTGTTTTTATATTTTGTTAAAATTATATTTTTAATTGCGAACTAACATGTTCTCCCATGAACCAAGTTAATAAATCATCTAATTTGGTACCCAACTCAGTCTGTGGCTTGGACCAATGAGTGTTATCGATTTCAATGGTCTAGAAATAAGTTCCCAAATAACAATATTGCAACTTGGTAATGATTTCACCCCATTACGTAAATATTAAAAACATCGATAATCAATAAACCAAAAACAAATTATCACAACAAAACATGTTATGAAAAATATCCCGGTTAATGTTTACAATATAAAAAACAAAAAGTATACAACAAAGGGGATTAAGAAAGTATACCAAAAACCATCATGTGATAAGAGGAGTATCATCCCCTAGCCCCAACCACAACACTTGTGAAGGGAGGCCACTAGTATAGCGACCAACTATCACAATATACATTTCTTTTACATGTGTCAAAAATTACAAAGTCTACATACTCACAATGATGTAATTAGGGTGTTCTATAAAGACAAAAATGATTCCACCCATCAATATATTTCATGGTTTAAAAATTAAAATATTAATAAAATACCAATTTTATATAAGAAAAACTAGGAACATTTTTATTGAGTTTTTTTAAAGAAAACATGATTTCTTTTCAAATAACTAATGAAGTATAATGTATGCTAATTGTAATAATGCTTTCACTACAGAGAAATAAGTCATAAGAAAACCCTCTATGAACTACATAGAAATGGGACACTAGGTAAATTATATATTGGTGGAATGTGTTACAATAAACATAGATTATTGTGTTCTAGTGGATGATCCCCTAGGATATGAACCCCCATGTGCCCAGTGGTCTCCTGTTGTTATATAATTTAGTTACTGTTGAATCGTCAGTCCTTCTATAAGAATGATAGAGTATCCAATTACGAATCAACAACATATTAGTCCTAGTCTACCAACCTAGTATCCCAGGTCTTCCAATATGCCCAATTTTCCTTTCATATGTCACATACAAAACCGCAATAATATATGAATATGACAAACAATGTAGACATTATAAAAAAATAACCACATTAAATATAACATCCACTTTTAAATACAATGAGACACCAAAACAAACCTAAAACAAGATTCGTACCACTCGCATAATTTACTAAACATGTTGAATAATTTATGAAACATGACCAAAATTCATAAAATGGGTTTACGCATGAAATACACAAAATTTATTTTGGAAAATCAACTATTTAGCCATACACATGTCCCAAAATCCAAAAAACACAATTCCAAACATAAAAATTAACAATAGAACACATTTATACACCCATGAAGAAATATAAAATTCATCGAATATTGATTTATTATGGAACTGCCTTACCTAGGTGAATAAACTATTGGAATCCAATGAAAAACATCAACTGTGACCCAATCAAACCCTTTTGAGTTAAGATTAGACAACTAAAATCAATATTAAACCCATAATATTATGATCTAACCAAAAATTGGATACCAATTGAAATAGAGAACAAACCCCCCAAATAATAAAGAAGAACACCAGTGAATGATGGTTGAAACTAAAATGGATAATAATTACTTTGAGAATCAATGAAAAATCGCTCCAAATTCACCACACAAATGAAGATTCAAGGGAGGAAGAATTAGAGGGAGATGCTCCAAGTGTATGAAATCCCATTTGGGATGAAAATGAGAATACAAGGTAAAAAATAATGTAGATAGAAAATGAAAAATCCATTTTTTAATGACCCAGATGTACCACAGAATCTTCCAACAGAGTTTTTGAAATAAAACAGAAACCATGCTCCACTTACTATCCATGCAGGATGTGAAGCACTGTTGCCTTTACTATTGATAAACTATGTGATAATCCGCTATCCAAAAACACAAATTTGCATCATGGTTACCTAGGCAAGGAAAATTGAAATTATAAATCCTTCTCCGCCAGCTATTTTCCAAAAAAAAGTCATTTTTCTCCAAAACTGCATGGAACCCCAAAAATAAAAAATTATAGAAAAAAATAAATTGGAAAATACCCCAAAAGAAATAATAGATTTGAAAATTCTCCCCCCGACCATAAAAAATTATATCCCTAAAAATATCAACTCTTGCTTGATAAAATAATTAAAATAGATTATCTTTCTCAAACCCCAACTTCTGATCCAAGGACTCATATTCATCACTATCATGCCACCAAAGAAAGAGAACAAATAGAATATTCTTCCCTAATAACATCTTCTCCGATGAATATATAATCCGTAATGGACATTCAAAAATAAATAATTTGGGATACAACTCCAACTCTTCCCAACTCAGCATATGGGATTGATCTGGGTTATACCTTTTCAACTACGATACATGAAAATTATCAGGAATTTATGTGAAATTAAAAATCACAAAAAATATATAAGTCCCCTTGCTAACCTGCTCAGTGATCCCAAAAGGATCGCTAAACATCACTGTTATCTTTCATTGCATTCCCAGATAGGAAAGAATAAATTGGGGTTCCCCTTTTAGGAAGACCCAGTCACCCACAATAAAAAAATACCTCATTGTCTCTGATTAGCATAATATTTTTGACAACATTAAGATTTCAATAACTAACTATTGAATAGAATATCCTTATTGGAAGTCTCTTGCACTATGCTTGGCCCTAGTAATGTAATTTCAAATAACTCAACCCATAAAAAAGATATTGACATTGAAAACCATTTAGTGCCACAAAAGGATCCATACAGATCAAGGATTTTCAACTTTTTTTATATGTAAAATTGACCAATCCCAAATTGTTATCCTAAGAACATCCAAAATCCAAAACACATACACAGAGCATGTCTTCCATATTTTGACTCACCCACTCTTTTTGACCATCCTTCTTTTAATGACATGTTATGCTTAATTTTACCTATTATCTAAATTCCTTTGTAATGACTTCCCAAAATAAAAAGGTGAAGTAGAGGTACAAATCTGAAACAGTTTCCGATGACACACCATGAATCCTCAAAACCTATATAACATATAACCGGACCGTATCAGCTGCCTTTGTTGAATTTCAGAAACAATGGAATGAGATTATTTGGATAGTTGGTCAATAAAAAACCATATGGAATTCCAACCCCATGGTGTATGAGGTGTTGAAATAATAAAATACATGGTTACATTGGATCAGATATAAGTTTAAATGGGTAGTGGTATGAGTAATCTTGAGGGACGTTTCTGTTATTCATTAATTCAATAAAATGTATACCAACATAACTCAATTTTTGCTATATCTCACCTCATGCTTGGCCACCAGAACTGCTAAAAGACATCACAGTACATCTTGGTAGCACCATAATGAACAACCAATTGAGACTAGTAGCTATTCAACATTACCAAATCCCCATTAGAAAAAGGAACCATAATGAGTTCATTAAGGCACATGATTCCGTTGGGAGACAACCCCTAATCACATGTTGTCTCCCCACCATGAAGAGAAAATAGAATTATAGAACAAAAAATCACTAGAAACATCACACTAAATCAATTCAAGAATGAAATGATTCATATGAACTCTAGATAACCAATCCCCTCTACTGTCCTCCTAGGTCTCCATGTACATCTAGGAAAAGAGTCCCATCATGGTACACCAATCATTGGACTCTTTCAATGCATTTGTAATCAATTTTCTACTCAATGTTTTTTCCACAACATTATCTTCACATTCTATATAGACGATATAATAGTGGAAACCATATAGATACTCAACACAACAAAACTTCCTCAAAGGATTCATACAATTCTAGGATCCATTAAAACATCATTAATTTCTAGGAGAGTGTGTTAATGTAAGAGTAATGAGGGGAGAAATCTTAAATAAATTGCCTATAATATCTAGACAAGCATAAAAATCATCTGATCTCAAACACATTCTGAAACTTCTCCCCTGAGATAAATAAACTTATATTCTTAGGGTCTAGTGAAACTAGTTTTTATATGATAACATAGCCTATAAACATCACTTCCCTAATCCAAAAGGTGCACTTTAAAAGCAAATCATAAATAAAATGATCATGACTTCTACCCAACATGATTCAAAAATGCCACTCATGCACCTGCACAAATTTCGAATAAAGAGGGATATCATCCACACGTACCTCAATGATGGAGCTGAGATATTGGTGGAACACCATATCCTTAATAACCATTAATATTATTAGATCATTAGTCAACTCGAAAGGCCTAGACAAGTACTCAAAATAGTAGTACCTACTTTCAGATGCTATTTTTAGAACATTTACTTCATTCAAAAAAATTTTGATAACAAAACATGCATGTCTACTTTGTAAAAAAACCATTCCCCGTTTAACAGATCCAGAAAAACATAGTTTTGGGAAAAGCATATTTTTTTTGTGATTGTTTCCTTTTTCATCATTCGATAATTGACACTTAACCAGGGGGATATGTCATCATTATATGCAAACATGTCTAGGTCGTCCCATGGAGAGACAATAAAGGTAATGAATTATTCAAATTCAATATAATATAAATGTCAATTTAATTCCCTCTACGTATTTGCGGCCATATGGTATAATGGAAGTGATACATGTTGTGTTCCCAATTTTAGATCAATTGAGAACTCTACATCCATCTATATAAGAAAGCATGAAAATTAATATGATAATACCTCTGGGAATGCATCCACCTTAAAAGGCAATCCACCATCAGGATCAAAACCCTCATTTTCCATTGTGAGTGAATTTAACAAATTATATGATTACCCACATCCATGAGTAAAGGTCTAGCACGACCTGAATGAGGATCCCATTATCCAAAAAAACATGTGTTCTTCCATCAGGAGCCACAGAACTCACTCACTACTAGTAGAAATCGATGTGAACATACGAATGAACTTTCCAATAAATGTCGAGGATTACCTCATATATGTCCAACTATAAGACCCATAAATTACATTCCTTCTCGAAAACTAATACATCGACTGCAAAAGATGGACATCTGAGACTCTTCTCTCTTTTTTTCCATGAGGCGTCACAATCTCTGTCACATATGACATGATCTTTGTTAGAAAAGTAAATATGTGAACAAATCATCTGAAGATTAAATAAAGAAATACAATAGTTTAAAAATCAATAGTTATTGATAATATATTCCAAATGGAACCTAAAACTGTTGTAGGATCTATATCTTGTTCCACTAGTGGTTGGTCGACAGTTTATAGCTTCCTAGTCTCCACTTGTTTCAAAATAGAGTCATTGACTAGTGGCTCTAACATGACCTAATTCTGAACATCAGATAATCTAGTCATACTAAAACGAAAATCTATCAATGATCTCACCATTCGGGATGACTATGACTAATAATACATCCATTTGAAAATTACAAACCCCGCACCACTCTGATATGGGAACATCACTCTGCTAAAATGATGTATGTACCCATATATCCATATAAATGGCTTGGTTTGGTAGTTGATGTTCATGTAGGTCGAATGTAACCTCCCACCCCAAACTGGTGGAATACAAGTGATCATGAAATATAATCCACAAATAAAGACTTCATTGAATTATTTTATGAACAATAACCTCTCTTTTTCTCATACTCATCTTTCATCTTCTTCATATTATATGCTCTACCACTTCCCATCATTGGAATCGCCCCAGTGTAACCATACTGACCATTACGATCAATCCCCACCATTGAAGCCCAATCAACCACTTTATAATAGGACTTTATCATGAACAAGAAGTTATGGGTATAGATCTATGTCTGAATACCACTTTCAAACCATTGAGCCTTAATCTATTCATTTGAAACAATTTTGGGTGCATATTGAAGTAGCTAAACAAATTGGTCGGAAAACTCCATCATGTGCTGGTCCCCTTGAACAATATCTGTGAGTTCATAGGATATGGAGTATACCTCAAGACAATACATTTTATTAAAAACAACCTTGATTATATTCCAGTTTATATTCTCATTATTCCAATCCTGAACCACTGAGTCCCACCACCTCTATCTAGAACCTTCCTGCTAGAATGATGATCATTTCACCCAAAATTCCCCCAGAGTTTTGAGGAATTTTAACAACCTCTCTATCTTCTTAATCTATTCCTCTGCATCTTCAGGTTTTTTTTCAAAAAAATTTATGATTATTCCAAAAGAACTCCAGAGATATTTCTTCCTCGGTCTAGGTTAATCTTATCTAACTAGAGATGTACTAGGACCCACTTCTTCTACCGAGGCCTAGACATATCGAACAACAACCTCTAGTTTCCTCTGATCAATTGGTGAGGGAGAAATCTCTCTGTCCTTTTCCTGTAGATTCACAAGAATTCTCTATGGATGTATTTTTTCATTAAATAAAATAGTGATATGACAACCCATTAATATGTCCGATATAAAATCTTATCAATGCTAACATAAATTACAACATCACATAAATATAAACATATTAGAGTCATCATAATATTATGAAAACCAATCCACTTCACCCTCACCCAGTGTCTATGAAAAGTCTACATCCTGTGCATCTAAATTGGTGTAGAAATGAAAATGAAATACCAACATTACATGATGACAACTGATATGACACAAGGTGTGTTGACCAAGAACCATATTGTCAACCAAAACCTATGTACCAGAAAATATTATCCCTAATATATCAAAAAAACATCCTAAAAACTCTATCCAAAAATCGTGAACATCACTCTGATTCCATTTTGTCACGAACCATGCTAGTATGTCATCTGAACTAGATAAAAGTGAAAAATACTTATAAATTTTTATGAATACTATTTTTGGAACATATTATATCCTCTATTATTTATTATTTAGATATGAGTACTATATAATCATTTTTATTGAGTGTGAAACTATTATATTGAAATCAATTGAAAAATTCTCAGTGTTTCCTCCAACAAAATGTAAACCGAAACCCCCACTCTTCTGTTATCCACTCTTCAAGAGCCTATTATAATATAAAATTTACAAAAAAATTAAAACTACCCTATAAAATTCCATGATTTCTTTTTTTAATACTAATTCTATCATTTCAAGAGTTAATATGTATTTCAAACGAGGTTTCTCAAAGAATATGTATAACTCTTAACCGAGTAATTTAAATTTTATTTTTTATTACACATTATCTAAATGATTTGTATCCATTATACCATTATGAATACAAAATTTTAAATTCATTGATATTTTATAGGGAATATGAGATATCCTTTTTTTAAACCTTTATATTAAATGTGAAATGAATGAATCACATGAGGATATGTGTGGACTACTAGTTACACAGAGTTATATAATTCCTTTTCCATAATAATCAGTAATGTTTTATTATTATGAAAAATGTATCGATTATATATTAAATTTATCATATAATTATGTTTTATGGGCGGTGAATATTTTATTGTTTCTTGTTTTATTTTATTAGAAAATTAAAATAGTGTCCATGCTTACAAAAAAACTACTATATTCATTAACAATGTAATAATTTTTCATATCTATAAATTTTATATATGATTTTATATATTTTTATAATTAATATATAAGATATTAATATAATGAATTAATATATTCATATGATCTATCCATGATCAATTTATAAGGATGATAACTATAGAACTAAAACATCAAGGAAAAATTACACTATCAACAAATATAAGAAACACTTCTTATAAGGAATTATTATTAATTTGTTGTTTAAATTTTATAAGTGGATATTTTATGATATTATAAATATTTATGTTATTATAGTTTTTAGTTATGTTAAAATTTCAAATAATTCCAACGAGGTTAGATCATATTTGAAATAAGTCAATCATGGTGAAATGGATTTATAATACAAAGACATTTTATCAAGATTATTTAGGTATAAATTTATGATGATGAATGTATATGATCTATGTAAAACATTTTTTGAGTTATTCAACAATATTTTATGTATTTTGAGTTTATATTATGGTGTTGTTATGTTTTTTGAGTTTTTGACGAGATTTGAGATAAATTGGAAGGGTTTTATGGAGGTTCACTATATGATAACAATATATAGAATATGTGCATATATCTAGAATATTTTTCTAAGGTGATGCTATGAGTCCTAGAGAAGGTGAAATATAGGGAATTGTGTATGTACACTATTCGTATTCTGGTTGGGTCACATTTTTTCAATCCATGAATGCAAAAGGTGTGAAATTTTATGCTTGAGACAATACCACCACATGGTTGGAACATGGATTATCAAACTTTATATTCTAACCATAAATCTACCATTGTTATTTCTATTAAAATGTTCATGTTTGGTACACAGTTTGATATATAGTGCAACCTAACTTATGGATATTTTGTTAATTCTCCAAAAATATTGTTTTAACTACTTTTATGGCCATAAAACCATCATTTTTTTTCTAATTATCATTGGGTCAAAATCATCCCCTCCACCGAAGATCCCAAAAAATTCCTTCTGATCTAAAATGAAATTTAGATGAATCAATATTCATTGTAGGTCCAGAATTGTTAGTATTTCCTTTTTCTTATATTTTCTTCCATGTTTTACTATTATTTTCTCTCATGGATCCATTGATCAAGTACATTATATATATATATATATTCTATATTGTTAATATTGTTGCGATATATTATAATATGTTGAAGGGAAGGTGTTTTGAGCAATGATCTATATATCAATAGTGCCATTATTAATTTTTATTTATTTTTTCAAAGATTTGGATTCTTTCTGATGTCGTCTCATAACATAAAATTACATATTATTATTGTTAAATGGGTTTGAATGTATTTTTTATAGTTATATCTAGTTATTTATTAGTGAAAATAGTTTTGGAAGTGTATTTATAATTATAGAAAATGGATGTCTATGAGAAAAACCTATTGAATTATGAATTGGATTTCCTGCATAAAAAATAGTTGAAAATATTATTTCATTGGAACTATTATTTTGTCTTAAATTAATTGGAATTTAATATGGAATAATTTGGTTCTCATGTGTTCAAGGTGGATGAGTTACAATGAGAAGATCCACCTTCACAGAATGATATATTATGCTCATTGAGTGAAACTATTGGAAGTAACAACAAAATTGGGGGTATGATTATGTTTATGCATGAACATGAAATTGGTTATTCCAAATATAAAACAACAATCATAATATTGTTTATTATTTTCTTACATTCGTTTCACGTAAAGTGTTTTATAAAAGTTTTATCAATTTTAAAAATGTTTTTTATAATTTATTGTAAATTGTTGATGTCCTAGTGGCCTATATTGGGAAGTCATTGGGGAATTACTACTGAGTTATACTAACCCCTACATCATATCTTTGGTACATTTTCATACATCATAAAACAATACATAAAAAATGTAAAGGTACCTTATTCCTCTAGTGATACATCTTGATACCATGGGAATTAAATGTGTTGTTTGAGATTTTATAAGGATTGGTTGATTTATGGGATTATTTCGCTTTCATGTCTTTGGGTCATGTCATATTTTGGTTTTGTTAGTTTTTATCCCTTATTATTACAAAATATTGATATTTTTCTTTTTGGTGGATTGATATTTTGGTTGTATTCCTTGTACACATGCATCATATATAATTATTTTATGATTATATTTAAGATTCTAGGGTTGTTATATTTATAAAAGTAATATAATTCCCTAGGTTATCTATAATCCCATGGAATTTATTACTGAAATTTTGTGTCTTGGGGATGTCACCAATGGATTGTAGAACCTCTTATCATGTAATGCAAATCAGTTTGGGATGTATGACACAAATGAAATCTGTCATGGTTGGTCTTTCTACCTCATGGGATTGTTGTATGTATATACTTATGGAAGAACCTGAAATGTATACTTAAAAATATGTATCAAATGTTTCTAATATAAAATTAATTTTACCTACTTTTCCATATATAAATGTTTTATAAGAAAAAGTCTAGTATGATATCATCTTATCATAGTTGATTTATATGAAGAGTGTTTTATAGAATTAATTATTAATGAGACTTATCAATATGAATTTATTATTCATTTTGATTTTATAGATTTTTGAAAATTTTATAATTGGTTGATATTTGGAAATATTGATTAATATTCTTATTTCGTGTCATGATTCAGAATTTTATAAGATATAAGTTGTGAGTGAGTGATGAGTAAATGGAGTTTTTGTTGATTATAATTAACTAAAATGTCTAGACATTGTCAAAATCAACATGAAGTGGTTATTGTAAATTTCATTACACTAGAGACATAGGTGAACCAAAAACATGTCTATAATATCTTAAAGGGGTTTCAATATATATAAAGAATACATCGGAATAATGTTACTTGATAAGAGAATTGTTCTATCCTGTTTTAGTTGTATAATACACTAATGTTTTGTTGAAACTCGATACAAAAAATAGAAAAATGGATAAATAGGATGAATTATAAATCCAAATTCATGGGAACACTGGTTGGGATTAATGTATTATATGATAATTATATAACTTAGGATTGTACATTATATCTTAGTATTTTCCTATCCAAGACCTAGTAGAACAAATAATTACATGAGGTGAATTTAAATAATTGTACATAAACAAATTATATCCTCGCAAATTTCTAATTAGAAGAACATCTTATTTCATTATATTGAATCATGTTAATATTTACCTAATAGAGTATTCCACTGTGTTTATGAACATATAATAATTTTCCCTAAATTTATTTCTATTACATCTTTGAGGGAATACATCTTTGATACTATGTTATCACTGAGGATTCTCCCTAAGATTTATTTTCATTATGTTACAGATTATACGAAGATAATAGAAATAGAATGTTTAGTGTGAAGATATCATTCTAAAAACACATAAATTTTGTGTATTTTTATCCCCATGGGAACATAGGGGGACTAAAAAAACTATAAATAAGTGAAATAGGGACACCGACATTGAAGGGGTGGAATTACAAAGAATAAGACAACGAGATTCTTGAATTTATCTATATGACATAATGTAAATCCTCTCTATTTTCAATGTGGTTCAAATTATCATATAAATTGGGACTATATTACACCACATAGATCATGGAAATAAAATAACTATATGATATATCTCTATTTTCAGTTTTATATCAGTCCATAGTCTACTGATGGAGATGAATATCATGTTTCTCATATATCCTATGAATTGATGTGTTGATATTGACCGAAAAACTCTTATCCGTAGAAAATATTATTCTATAATGATTATAGAAAAAACATACTTAGTCCTGTTATGAAATCATAAAAAGGAAATAAATATTTGGGGGAGGATCTAAGAAGCATTATTGTGTATGGAATATTATCATGGATGATAAATTTAGTCATCTGATAGTGTCAGATAAGTTTTTATTCAATACGAATCAAATTAAAGCCTTAATTGATATTGGTTCAGCCCACACAATTATTTCTTATCATGTTTTGGATAATATGGGTTTACATATTGAGATGATTTCTTTTTATTAGACTCTGAAAACACATTTCTGAAAATTGTATTTCCTAATTCTTATGTGTGTAGTGTGTTCAATATAAAACAATTTTTCTGGATTCATTTGGTATTTCCGAGTTCTTTGGATGGGTATCTTTGGCCACATTTTCGGGGTGGATTAATTTAAAACCATAAACATCCATATTTAATTTTATGAATTAAATTCAAGTCTCACATATCCAAGTCATGTGGGAATACACATTTGAGTATATTGCGATGTGAATTAATGTATAAAAGGACATTTAATATTGGTAGTTAGGAAAATAAATCATTAGATAGAAACATTTATTTTGGAATCATAGGATTAGAGTGGGCATCGATATTTTCCCATCACTGTTGATATATTATCTATTGACTTTCTCAAGATATGAATTTTGTGTTTTGACCTGAAATATATATGGAAATTAAAATTGAACTTTAAAGAGGGTCTAGACATATTTAAATTCTATCTTATAGAAAATCACCAGTAAAATTTAGACAATTGAAATTATAGTTAGAAGAGTAAGAAAAAAATAGTTCATTCGATCAAGAATCTCCCCTTGGGACGGACGATTAATTTTTGATATGAAGGCATATATAACTCATATGAATCATGTGGTTCATTTTAAGCTCAAAATAGTTATGATATATATATTTATTATAATCTTCTTTTAATTTATGATCGATTTTCTAATTAATTGGGGAATCATGGTTCTATATGATAGATTTATAATCTAGATACCAATAACTATAGGTTCAAAAGTAAAATATTCTAGAAATATATTTTTGAAGTAGTTATAGCCTCTATAAAATCATTTTTATTCCCTATACTCTTAATAATATACCCATGGTTTTTATGGTATTAATTAATTATATATTTTATAGCAATATCGAATATTTTTAGTGTTATTTTATGACAATAATCAATTGTATTCTATAACTAATTTTAATAATGAAAAAATTGGGGCTATAGTGTTGGGTATCTTGTAGAATCATTTCATTTATGTTAATACTTATAATTATAATTTATAGATACATATGTTATTTTTCCATAGTCATTTCATATTGGGGAAGATGAATTCTTTAGATACTAAATAGAAATAATTTGTTGTCTCATAGAAATCATCAAATCAAATGTTTTTGAGTTACTCAGTTTTAATGGACTAGAAGGGTAATACAGATGAATTGTTTTTGATTTTTCATGACGTTACTTATTGATGAAATCGTTAAAAAAAATTATTCCTTTCAAATGGATCAACAAGTACAAAAAATATTTTCAACAATATAACTTTGGGATAACATAAAGATCTACCATTACGTTTCCGAAGTTAGGGGAAAAGCTTGTGGTCTATTATTAATCATCTGGATATGGTTGGTATTTTTTATTATTTATAGAAATAATGTTATAGCATATGTCTCAGGAATGTTTTGGGTGAATTGGAAAAATTACCCCAAATAATTATTAAAAATTGGGTAATGTAGTTCATGCATTAAATATGTGGAACTGCTATCTTTTTGGTGAGATATTTATGATTTTCATGGATCATAGGATCTTATATCTCATTTTATAAAAATGAATTTTGAACATAATATAATGTGTATGAAAGAATTACATTAAAATTATTGTCATATACATAATTTAAAATCAAGTAAACTGAATTATATTACTAATTCATTGATTATAAAGTCATTAATAAGTGTGATAATAGGGATTATGATTAATATAATATAATATAGGTTATAGGTGATATGAATCTCATATGTCTTGAATGAGGTGATATTACATTTTCTTTTCAACATCTATCTTATTTGGGATTCAATTATGAAAGTTATACTTACTCAAACATCCAATCATGAATGTTTAACCCTATGGTCAAAACGTAATGGTTAGGATATCTAATGACCCAATATTGATGTAGATGGACATTATATTTCGTGTGTGGAATAAATAATAAATTACATGGATATAC
The DNA here is from genome assembly GCA_963277665.1 of Viscum album. Lineage (NCBI taxonomy): Eukaryota > Viridiplantae > Streptophyta > Magnoliopsida > Santalales > Viscaceae > Viscum > Viscum album. The sequence goes on from OY728131.1 coordinate 287,450,576, forward strand.
GAACAAATACCATATTATATTAGTTCCTTCAGAAACATGAAAACATAAAAAACTAGTTCAAAAAACATCTATATCATCTAATTCTTTATCCTTCATAATTATAACCCCTTTTCAACACATCTTACTTAATAAAATTATTCAAATCATTTGGAAACATAAACATGAAAAGGTTTGATATCAAATTCTTAGTAATGGTAATCACAAATAATGTTTTACAATACCTAAAAAAATAATATAAAAACATGAACATAACTTTTGAAAACTAACATACCACATATAACGTATACCAAAATTTTGGGTCATGAAACAAATCGTGGAAGTTCATAATGCATAAATGATAATGGAATCATGAAGAATGTGAAAATAATACATGAAAAAAACATGGAATTGAGGAAAACAAATAATCACTTAACATTATTTTTATAGTATCCAAGGAATTTAATCCAATATCATCATAATAGACAAAGTCCATTTCTGAACTGGGGTTACATTTTATTCTAGCCATGTATTACTAATCTATATTTACCTACTATTTCTGCCCAACGGTATAGAAATTGATATAATTTCCCTTCTATAAATATCAATATTATGTGATATAAATAATTACCCAATTAATTGGAGGGACATATAGGACCCACAAATCTCATAATAAAATCATTGTTACATGTGATACAAAGACATATTTCATTAATCATAGAATAACCAAAGTAATAAAATGGGTTTCTAAAACATAATTTTATCGTAACATAATCATTATAAAATAAAATCATATCATTAAAACACTCAAATCATATTAATAATAGGGATAAAATCACAAACCAACATAAAGAGTATCATCTTATATGAAAAATTATTTTGATAAAACACTATAAATCAATTCATTAGGAAAATATCCTTTCTTCTTAAATTTTTTTTCTTTATTCAAAATATCATGAAAGATTAAAATAAATAAAATTATAGTTCAAATTAATCATGAAATAATGTATCACAAGAATCATGTAAAGAAGGTGTTATATAGTCATAAAAATCAATTTGTGCTATACATGTTAAAAAACATTCTCCTGGTACTTTTTCTGGAGAAGTAAGTAAGTTCCTTTTTGGTGAAAAAAGAATGATTCCATCCATATAAAAGCAGGTCCAAGATCCAGACAAAGCCTGCCCCTTACAAAAATATTAAAAAACTAAAAATGTGGTAGCGCAAGGGGATTGACAAAGGGGAGAATAGATCATACCATGCACGTCCAAATCAACAAGATGTGATAAAAATTCTAGGATGACAAAGGACCATCGTGAGGAGACCACCATGGATTCCCTCTTGGATAGAGCATCAGCAAACTCGTTTGTTTCTCTATAAACCTGACTGAATTCCAATTGAATACCCTCAAGGAGACGCAGGAATGCAGTCCATAATGGGAGAATCCTCAAAGGAACATCCTTGTACCTTGCCCGCAGAATGTGAACTGATGTACTTAAGTCAGATTCTACCCATATGTGCCTCCAACCTTGGCGGACATCATAGTTGAAAACTTTAATCATAACCCATAATTCAACTTCAAGCGTAGAACCAATTCTAATATGATGATAGAAGCAGCCCTTAACAAAACTCTAATGTTAAAGGAACACCCCACAACACCCAAAAGGTCCTGGTGTACCAGATTCCTCACCATCAACATTCACTTTCAAACATGATGAAATGGGTAGAATCCATCTAATCGATTTCAACATCAAATGTTTCTTGACCCTGCCAGACACCCCAAAAGTTTTCTTGCATTATGAGATTAGAAATATTATTATTCATTGTATCTGTTTGTATCTTGGAAGCTGCTTTCACTTACCTATAAACAACAGTCAGGCCAGCCTTCAAAAAGGCCTGCAGTTTTAAAAAATGACCTGATTTAGCGCCCGCCAAATCTGAGAAAAAGTTGTTGTAATGTCAGTGAGAAGAAGTGTAAAAACCTACTCACTTTGACATGATGTAGTGACTGAGATCATGAAATCATCCAGACTGTTCAATGATAACGGAGTCCCAAACAACTCTTGAAAATTTTCCCAAAATTTGCAAGAGAAATTGCAGTCAAAGAAATGATTGTGAATTGTTTCTTCAGCCTAGGTGCAAAAATAGCAGCAAGAGGCTAATGAATTCCTGTTAGCTCTAGAAGATGTTTCACATGTATCCCGTCTTTCTAAATATACCATAGTATCAAGTAATTGGAAGGTACAATGAATAGTTTTAAAAATTATGCATCCACAAGGGTGAAGACACATTTTTTCCACATAATTATCTATAAAACTCCTGTGAAGTGAGCCTGAAATAGGTGATGGGTTTCCAGATCAAAGTGTCCACGTCCATGAAGGTATAACGCTATATATCCATCATAGTATTATCTGGCAGACTATTCCAAAGGTCTCTGTCTCAGTGCATGCTCGCAATTGAGACATCCTTTAGCTGTGGAGGGATCTCCAAGCATTCAATGATGGGCCTGTTCAGCCACTTCGTTGTCTATAAATTAAGGCTGGATGCATTGGAAACTAACCAGGAAGAGCGGTACATGATTCCAATATAATCTTGTTTAATGGCATGCCATATGGTGGAAGATACATATACTGAGTACCCATTATGAAGCTTTGACATGAATCTATGTACAAGAAAATCCAGGGAATCATCCTAAGAATTCAACAAGATCCATGTGAATTTACTTATAATAGCATCGTTGAAGCCTTTCTGGTCCTTAAAACCCATGCCCCCCATTTCAATGGGTTTGATGCAATATTTCCAGGAAACAGTGATGTGTTTCTTCTCATGTATTCACCCGGTCGATATGAAGTTTCTGATTAAGCATTAAAGTTCCTTAATAAGGGAACGAGGCCACCGATAAACAGAGAGAGCATAGGAAAACATTGAAGTGATAACTAAGTTCACAAGAAAAATTCTTCCTTCTTGAGAGATTTATATCCCATTCCTGGTAGATAGTTGATTAATAATTCTAGAGTAGATGGATTCCAGATAACATCTTTTCACCCCTCCCCAATATAGAGGTACTCCAAGGTACATAAAAGGAAGGGCACTTCTCCTAACTCCATGACGCATGAAAATTTTGTTCTACTTGGAGACAATAATTCCATTCCCAAATACAAAAAATGATTTATTCCAGCTTACCACCTACCTAGAGACATCCTCATAATGGGAAATCATTTTATTAATGCAGTATATTGTACTTCGGTTGGCCTATCCAACAAGAATAAGATCATCAACATATATGAGGTGCGAGGGGGTGAAGAGATCCCTTCCAACCATGATTCTCTTATAAAGACCATCCTTCACGATATAATTCAAGAAAACACTCAAACAATCTTCAGCCAGAGAGAAGAGGAGTCGAGATATGGGGTCCCCCTATCTGACTCCCCTGGAGAATTGGAAATAACCCCCAGTCGATCCATTGATGATAATAGAAAGTCTTACATTATGGAGAAGTGTCTTGAAATGTCTGATGAAGAATTTAGGAAAGTCATGTTTTCTGTGAACTGCAAAAATAATGCTCCATTTCAAGGTGTCAAATGTATTAGAAATGTCCAGATTGAGGGTGAAGCATCCATTCCACATATTTTTCCCAATGGAATTGACACATTTTGAGGCAATGAGAATGAAATTATGAATATGTCTTCCAAGGAAAAATACAAAATGATTTGAAGTAATCATTGTACTGATAAGGTGTCAAAGCCTTAAGTCAATGATCTTGGTGATAACTTTGGGGGTGGTGTTTCCAATAGCCACATTCTTGAAGTGTTTGATGTCCAAGGAATTTTATTTATGTAGAAGAAGAGCAATGAAGCAATCATGGGCACCATAGGGCATGGATGCATGGATGAAAAACTCTCGTATAGCATTAATGACTTCATGTCACACAATATCCCAGTAAAAAATGAAGAATTTATTGGTAAACCCATCTGGTCCAGCCACACTATCAATGTTTAATGAGAAAAGAGCATATTTTATTCCCCTCTCCGTTGGGGTTTCCACAAGAAGCTTGTTCTGGAGTGTACTGATTTTTGGGTGAATATTTTACATCAAGATAGAAGTGCCATAAAATCCCTTCTCTGAGTACATCTGATCAAATTATTTCACCATAGAATTGGAAATTACCTGCTCTGATGTATAAATCGAACCATTTACTTCAATCGTAGAGACCCCTCTCCAGGACTTCTTTTCTCTATGTAAGCAGTGAAAAACCCATGAGTTCCTATCTACTTCATAAATCAATTTTACATTGTATTGGATCTTAAAAATGCGTTCCTCTAGCAGGAGAATATCATCAAGATAAGAAAGGGCACAAATATCATCCCTTGAGGGGATGTACTACTTTTGACATGTATTCTAGAAAAGCAGAAGCCACTATTCAGAAGCCTGGATTTCATGCTCCAGGTTGGAGAAAGATGAATTTCTCCAATCTTTGAGCATTTTCTTGGTGTTTTCTAGCTTACTGGTAATAATTGTAAGAGGGCTTCCAATTGCTTCAGTCTCGAAATCATTAAGGATAACCTCCCTGCATCTAGGAACTACAAGACATGCATTTTTGAACTTGAAAGGAATGGGAGATGACTGCGTCCTACCAACAAAAATATCCACAAGGTTTAGATTATGATCAGAGTGACATTTGGGAAAGGTGAGACTAGAAGTGGTGATAACATCATTTTTGTCATTGATCGGAACAAAGCACCTATCCAATTAACTTGTGTGACGTCTATTCAGATTGTACCTACACAATGTGCTCTCTACTCCAACAATTGGGACTTTAGACAGATTTCATTTGTCAATACACACTGATATATCATTTGTATCTAGTTTATTGACGTGAGAACCAGTATTTTCATCAGGTATAAGGACAATGTCGATGTCACCTAACACCACCCAGCTCTTGGCCAACCGGTTAGAAATAGACTCAAGATCAATCTAGAGTCCCCTTATTTTAATGTAGATGTTTGTGGCATTAAAAACGAGAGAGATATGACAGCTCCCTGAAATCCAATATCCACAGAAACAACCTGGTGCATGATGGTCATCAATTGAATGCAAATATTGTTTTCTTTGTGGACCCAAAGTGACTCAGCCCCACTGCCTTTTGATTTTTGAGAAATAAAAGCGTACCGAAGGTATTCTCATTTAAAGGCTTTCTAGTTTTCAAACGACATTTTTGATTCAACTATTGTATCCATCAAAGGTTTATTGGTCATAATAAAATATCTCAGGGCCTTGACCGTGGCAGAGTTCCCAAGCTCGTGACATTTCAAAAAAAAAAGATCTTCATTTGATGGAAGATTTTCCCCTCGTTTGAGGACCCTCTTTCTGTAATGGTTCCACTTTTCTCTTTTTAATTTTTCCCATTTCCTTCCCCTTTCCTGATTTCTCAGCCTCACAGGGAGTCTCAGAGATTTAACAGTCTTCAATACAATTAGACCATAATAATCTTCAAATCAGAGTAAGTCTATTAGGATATTGATCAATTCCAATGGGAGTGCCCTGGCGTGATCTCCTCCTGGCAGTTTTCCCAGAAGGGACCTACTAGAATTGGTCATTAGTCTCATACTGCATCACATCAGTAGGACCATCATGTCATTGAGCCATAACATGCTTCATGCCATCATTAAGTGTGTCTCCAGGCACACATTCCTCCACCAGCAGAGATGGTGGTACACCTGAGATAAACCCTAAGACCGGAACATACTCATGTGGAGTTGAAGAGACCTTATTCATGCCACCAAAATGTGTGTCTCTAGTTTCCTGCTTCTCCAAAAGCATAGGAACATAAAGGCAGGGCCCCTGATCCTATGGAGAAGATGTAGTGGTCTGATGAGACACAATCACACTCATATGGTGAGTAGGGACATCTTCATGAAAAACCCCTTCCTCCATCTCCCCATGAATATGCTTGCTGTGGGGGATTTTGGGTGAGTCTTGAGTGGAGAGTTGAACAGGTTGGTCCCCTACACTGCCTTTAGTTGAATCCTGAGCATTGCACTGGCTAGCTTTCATATCTAAAGACATAACCAAGTCAACACCTACATTACTAGAACACACATCTGTGTCCTGTAAAGAGGGAGTAGGGACACCATTTGTATCCCTTTCTGCACACTCTCTCTAGAAAAAGGAATCCATATGCATCATCTTCAGTTGTGTATCAACATGAGGAACATTGAAATCCATTGAAACCTCCTCAATTTCAACCATGCCAACAATTGTATCCACATCTGGTTCCAGCTCAGGGGCTTCATTAGCATAATGTGATGGGTCGGTAGCTCCCATGGACTGAGGATCCTCCCCAAAAGAAGCACAAATAGTCATATTATTTTCTATTTTCCCCTTGATTTTAGTGTAATCTCTCCAGCATGCTTGGCTTTCATAACCTTTGATCTTGAAAATGGTGCAAACCATGGATTTATTACATTCAAGGTCCACATGACCAAATACATTTCACTCCTTAAAAAACTTGGGATTCCTTTCATACATGATTTATATTTTGAAACTATCATCCCTAGTGGTGAGAACAACTTCTTCCACTAACGTGTTGGCCATGTAGACTTCCAAAAGTACACGAGCATAATGTCTAAACCTATGATTTTCTGTTTGGTTGTCAATCCTAATGGGATTTAAAATGGGTGAAGAGATGTCCCATAGAATACTAGGATGCCAATACAGCCAATTAATCCTGCAAATCCGGATCCAAATCTGCGTATGAGTGTTCCTCTCATTTAGCGGATCAAAATTTCGATCCCACTCTTGTATCCTAAGCACTACAGGTTTTATGCTGATGGCACCAAATCTCCAAGCACAACTTTTCAACTCATCAGCGGGTAAAATAATATGGAAGTATCCTCTTCCCATAGCAGTCATTCACCAGTCCCCAAAGACCCAGACTGCTGATATTCTGTCAAAATGCTCATTAAACCTCCACGAATTCCCACCCTTCAGATACAAAACTCTCGCAATAAAGGAAAATTTGCACATATTAGTTCTTTCCTCAACCAAATCCTAGTTGGAAGAGACATGAGAGATCCTACCCTTCCTTATTATACTTCCCTGAGAGGGAATACCAATGTTTAGAGAGGTATTCGTAGCAAATTTCACAACCTCCACAATATTTTGTTTCGGTGTGATGCATTCCGGGGGGATCCCACCAGTGCACACGAAACCTTTACCTAAAGCACAGAGATGGAAAAGCTCCTTGTGGCCCGCAATGTCAAACTGGGAGTCATCCTTCCCTGCAATAGAATCCTCTAAAATAACATCAGATCCATGACGTGCCTAGACTCTGTGATCGCACGAAGCTCCCCCTTGTCCCGCCATCTATGTTAAATGTGTTGGTCGGTTTAAGGGGTATTGAGGCGGCCTTACCCTACCCCCTGTCGCACGTCCCCAGCTAGGCCCAAGGTGGCCAACCATTGGGCTTGGGCAGTTCCACGTGGAGTCGAGGGGATGAAATGATCACTGGCATATATTGCGCATTTCGATTGCGAGGACTCGAACCCGGAACCTCAATGACAGGATGCCACTGCGTTGAACCAACTAAACCAGCCCCTGTGGTCAAACATGTTGGTCAGTTTAGGGGGTATTGAGGCGCCCTAACCCCACCCCATGTCGCATGTCCCCACCTAGGACCATGTTGGCCAACCATTGGGCTTGGGCCAGTTCCACACGGAGTAAAGGGGACGAGAGGATATCTGGAATATAATGCGCGTTACCTTTATGAGTACTCAAACCCGGAACCACAAAGACAGGATGCCACCACCATGAACCAACTCACCTGGCCCCTCCGGCAACCGTGTTGGTCGGTTTAGGGGGTATTGAGGCGGCCATACCCCACCACCTGTCGCATGTCCCCAACTAGACCCAAGGTGGAAAACCATTGGGCTTCGGCCAGTTTCATGCAGAGTCGAGGGGAAGAGAGGATCACTGGAATATAATGCACATTGACTTTGAGAGGACTTGAACACAGAACCTCGACGACATGACACCACTGCCTTGAACCAACTCACCAAGCCCTCGCGGGCTAAAACGTGTTGGTCGGTTTCGGGGGTATTGAGGCAGCCTTACCCCTCCCCCTATAACAGGTCCCCAACTAGTCCCATGGTGGCCAACCATTGGGATTGGGCCAGTTCTACATGGAGTTGAGGGGAAGAGAGGATCTCTGGCATATAATTCTTGTTTCCTTTTCGAGGACATGAACTCGGAACCTCAACGATAGGACGCCACCCCCCTTGGACCAAGTCACCCAGCCCCCGCGGGTAGACGTGTTGGTCGATTTACGAGGTATTGAGGTGGCCTAACCCCACCCCCTATTGCACATCCCAAGATAGTCCCAAGGTGTATAACCATTGGGATTGTTCCAGTTCCACGTGAAGTCGATTGGACGAGAGGATCGATGGCATATAATGCGTGTTTCCTTTGCGATGACTTAAACCTAGAACCTCAATGACAGGACGCCACTGCCTTGAACCAACTCACCCAGCCCTTGCGGGCAAATGTGTTGGTCATTTTAGGGCTTATTGAGGCGGCCTTACCCCACCCACTGTTGCACGTCCCCAACTAGTCCCATGGTGTCCAACCATTGGGCTTGGGCCAGTTCGACGTGGAGTCTAGGGGACAAGAGGATCGCTGGCATATAATGCGCGCTGCCATTGTGAGGACTTGAACCCGGAACCTCGGCGACAGGACGCCACCGCCTTGAACCAACTCACCTAGCCACCGCAGGCTGAAAACATGTTGATCGGTTTAGGGGGTATTGAGTTGGCCTTACCCCACCCCTTGTCGCACATCCCCAGTTATACCCATGGTGGCCAACCATTGGTCTTGGACGAGTTCCATGCAGAGTTGAGGGGACGAGATGATCGTTGGCATATAATACATGTTGCCGTTGCGAGGACTCAAACCCAGAACCTTGACGACAAGACGCCACCGCCTTGAACTAACTCACCCAGCCCCTCCGGGGAGAAAACGTGTTGGTCGCTTTAGGGGGTATTGAAGCGGCCTTACCCCACCCCATGTCGCATGTCCCCAGCTAGGCCCAAGGTGGCCAGCTATTGGGCTTGGTCCAGTTCCATGTGGAGTCGAGGGGACGAGTGGATCACTGGCGTATAATGTGTGTTTCCTTTGAAAGTAATCAAACCCAGAACCTCGACGATAGGATGCCACCACCTTGAACCAACTCACCCAGCCCCCTCGGGCAAACGTGTTGGTCGGTTTAGGGGGTATTGAGACGGCCTTACCCCAACCCTTGTCGCACGTCCCCAGCTAGGACCAAGGTGTCCAACCATTGGTTTTGGGCCAGTTCCACATGGAGTCGAGGGGATGAGAGGATCGCTGGCATATAATGAACATTACCTTTGTGAGGACTTGAACCCGGAACCTCAACGACAGGACGCCACCGCTTGAACCAACACACCCAACCCCTACGGGAAAAAATTGTTGGTCAGTTTAGGGGGTATTCAGGCGGCATTACCCCACCCCATGTCGCACGTCCCCAGCTAGGCCCAAGGTGGCCAACCATTGGGCTTGGTCCAGTTCCACGAGGAGTCAAGGGGACGAGGGGATCAGTGACATATAACATGTGTTACATTTGTGAGGACTCGTACTCGTAACCGCGATGACAGGATGTCACCGCATTAAACCAACTCACCCAGCCCCTGTGGGAAAAATGTGTAGGATGATTTAGGGGGTATTGAGGTGGCCTTACCCCACCCCATGTTGCACGTCCCCAACTAGGACCCAGGTGGCCAACCATTGGGCATGGGAATGTTCCACGTGGTGTTGAGGGGACAAGAGGAGCCCTGGCATATAATGTGCTCTGCCTTTGTGAGGAATCAAACTCGGATCCTCAATGACAGGACGCCACTGCCTTGAAACAACTCACCCATACCCCACGAGAAAATGTGTTGGTCAGTTTAGGGGTATTGAGGTGGCCTTACCCCACCATGTGTCGCACGTCCGCAACTAGGCTCAAGGTGCCCAACCATTGGGCTTGGGCCAGTTCCACGCAGAGTCGAGGAGATGAGAGGATCGCTGGCATATAATGCGAGTTTACATTGCAAGAAATCAAACTCGGAACCTCAATGACAGGACACCACAGCTTTGAACCAACTCACCCATCCCCCGTGGGAAAAATGTGTTGGTTGATTTGGGGGGTATTGAGGCGGCCATACCCCACCCCCTATCGCACATCCCTAGCTAGGACCAAGGTGTCCAACCATTAGGATAGGGCCAGTTAAATGTGGAGTCGAGGGGACGAGAGGATCGCTGTAATATAATGTGTGTTGCCTTTGTGAGGATCCATACATCCACATCATATAATTCGGGTATTAAATGCTTTATGTTGTTATGTATGTTTTGGTGGATAAGTTATTCTATATCTTCATAATTTATAGTTATATAATTTAAATAATTAGATTAGAATAATATAAATATTATATTTATTCATTCTATTCATTTATATATTCATTCATTAAAGAATACATGGAGAACTAATGACATTTCATCGTGGTGATGTTAGGTCGTACGTACACAGAAGCGACAATATCATTCCCACAATTTATTAATTGTATTGAATTGGATGGTGTATAAAATTTTCTAATTTTCATCATTTTATAATAATATTATAAATTTATTACTTCCATCCTTAATCACATCCTTCTATGTTGGTGATGAAAAATTGATTACATGACGACGTTGAGACGGTATGTCGTGCATATGAATACATGGTGATTTTATTTTTTGTCGGATAAAGAGAAATTTGAATATGGTTTTTTTCATAATTATAATAACATATTATTATAAAAATTATACTATAGTTATTAATTTATAATTAAAAATATAATGATGTGGATGCAGTATAATAAAAAAAACTGAGTTAATCGGTAGAGGAGATTACCTCTGCTTTGACGAGCTTCCTCTAAATCTCTACAGGGAGCACTAGAGTTGGGATTTTAAGAATAAAATAAACTATAAAATGTTACTAGTGATGTTTATGAGGGAATTGGGTTGGGTATGGTGGAGGATTAAGGCTCTAAATGAACCAAAGTAGTGAGGGTGGATGCGCCCTTTTATAATTATGGTTAGGGGATGTTTTGGAATTTATGAAACAATTAATTTATAATAATCTTAAAATCAAACAAAATACATCCAAAATGATATATATTAAAATATAAGGTAGGAAAATATTGAAATATCATAAGACAATAAAATTTAGACATGTTTTTATTTCAAGTGAATCATTATTATTTTAATTAAAAACTATTTATTATATTTAATTTCAATTAAGAAAACAAATGTTTTAATATTAAAAGGGTGGAGTATTTAAATTTATTTATTTAAACTATACTAAAAATGAATACTTTCAAATATTTATACAATATAATAAATATTTTATAATTTTAAAATTGATTTATGATTTTTAAATAATCTTATAAAATAATATTTTAAGAAAATATCAATTGTTACATTTTTGACTCTATTCATTTCAAGGTATTTTAAAAATATCAAGATAATGTTTTATCCCCTATATAAATATTTTTCAATATCACTAATGGTTAAAGGTCATCTTTTAAATTAATGGGATAAATTAATTATCCAATATTAATCATATTTTAACATTTTTATTAACATTTAATTGATATCTCCATTATTAAAATAATCACTACAACAATATTGTGTAATTTGTTAACATAAATATTTATAGAATAATAATTTTAAATAAAAAACAAAGATAAAAATAAATTTTCAATCATTCATAAGAATATATTTAGTAATGCTTATCTTCTAGAAAATAACACATTAAAAATTTTATACTTAATTAAAGTATGAATGTGACAATTTCAGTATCATTATTCATAATATAAAACAAATGTCATAATATCTTCAAGAAAGCCCCAAATTGTGAATTTATTGGTAATTTGATGCATAAGGATGATATATACTCAACTAATATGATTTGGCCATGGGTTTTAGGCTTTTTATTGATATTATAATTTTAATAAAAAATTATTTATAGATTATTAATTAATTAATTACTGTTACATCAGCATTGTATAAAACATTAAGGTAATTTTTAATTTCCTAAAAATTAAAAATAAATAACCATGACGTAGGTAATACTTATATAATTAAATATACTATTTATTTTCGAATATATACCCTATTTATAACAATATTAAAATAATTATACTTATATGAAATGTGAGTTTGATATTTGGTCACTTTCCTTGGTTTTATTAATATCTATGTTGTTTTCATTGTTTAGTTGCCTTTAAATGACTAAAAATCAATCCAAAGATATTAAGGGTAGAATTTTTTCAATAAATTAACATTTATTTAGGTATTATTGTCATTTTATTCTCATTATCATATTATTTGTTAAACTAATTTACCTGATTTACCTTTTACCGCTTAAAAAATTATCATAGTTACTAATCATAATATTAAAAAAAAGTAACCAATTAATAATATTTAGACATAATTATTACAAATATTTAATACTATTTTCATAATTTTTGACACATAATTTTAATAAATTTATTTAAAATTAATTCTCATTGTAAATAATAAAAAAATGAGTTTTATGATGTAAAAAACTATCAAATGATTTCGTGTGTTTATATTCAATTAAAATAAGAAATTACATCCAATGACCATCATTGGAATAAATTATAAAATAATAATCCAATAACACTTTAAAAACAATTAAAAATGTAATATATCTATAAAAAAAATAAATGAATTGTCAGTTTTGAATTATTGTGCAGTACCTTTCACTATTGATTAAAATAATAACTTTATTAGAAAAATACAAAAAAAATCTTCGAAATTGTTTTTATGTCTCAAATCTAAATAATATGTATAATTTTCCAAATATAATATATTAAAGTATTATAATATTGATTTAAAATGGGTGCGCCATCAAGAGGCTCTAAAAGAACATTTTTATCAAAAGTATATCTTTTAGCCCAAAAAAATGATTTTGTTTTTATATAATATTAAAGAAAATATATAAAAATAATTTCATTTTGATTTAAATTGAAAAATGTGGTTAATAATATTCATAATTTCTAGTTTATATCTCATTAAATAATAATATCTTAATAATATATTTACGTTTAGTGAAACTCGATATTGCGTACAACGCAAGCTATCATGGAATGTCACTCTTACGTGTAATGAAAGACAAGTCAGTGTCACATGTAGTGCATGTTTCCTTGGCTATTGTGTAACAAAATCCTAACATATTTATTTTATACATGGAATATAATATATACACAATTTTTCATGAAATTAATTATATCAAAATAACATGAAATTTTATATAACACAATCCAATAATAGTGTATCGTATACTACAAGATAATACAATGTTCCTTATTGTGTAATCTAATCATGGTTTAGTATAAAACACAAGATAATATTGAAATTAAAAATAATAATCTCCTAAAATATTGAGGTGATACATTCTAACCCATATAAAATGAATTTCTCCCCCACAATTCATCGTGGTTATAAATAGTTTACTACTTTGAATGTTTCATTCATGGAATCCAACATCATGAAAAGGAATACTAATAAATAAATTTAAAAAGGAAATTTTGAAAAATATTGTATACCCAAAGTATCTTATCACTGGGTTTCCACATATGAGAACTTAGTTGGGAAGTGAAAACATGGAAATAGAATAGAAATATAACAATCATGTTCTGATGGATAGTGGTAGAGAATATTGGTCGGAGAAAGTTCACTACCAGAAAGCCATAAATTTGTGATAATTTAAGGGACTATCAAATTTATCATATAATAAGGTACTGCAATAAAATTTTGGGTTTCATTATCCTTTTTCTATAGTTGATGAATTTATCCATGAGGGGAAATAGTTATTTTTTTCTGTATAATTTCACCATTGTTTATTCCCTATAAAATTTCCACTTAATCTCTTAAGTAATGAAATAAAGTTGAATTTTTCTTTCATGAAGTTTTAGCAGATCATGCGATTGAATGATATTTTATTCCATTTATCCAAAATAAAAGAGTATAATATCTTATCAAACATGCATAAGTCCACATGTAGTGAATTAATACATCAATATAACACACTTCAATGGGAATATAATTAATACTATACATTAATGGATAAATTTTAAATTATTATAAATACAAAAAATATAAAACATTTTAAAGAGGTGAATTAAATCGACTTAACATTTCTCTCTAATATCTCATTTGGTAGTTCTTGATTATCAAATTCCAAATATGTGAATATATTAATCATTTATTCTATCTAAACATTATAATAAAAACAATTACAACAGAAAATAGTGAAAACTGCAATATTTTAAAATTAACTCTATCAAATCACAAAAAAAACAAAAAATTATATATACTAAATCCATGATATCAATTTTTCCTTTTATCAATCATGAGATATTTAATACAATAATACATCTAAATATCTCTTTATCCCTTCATTATGTGTGTATCATTTGGTTTCCCAAAATATTTCCATCTCTTTTCATGGTTTCCAGTAACATATAATAATGGAATTCCACAATAGACCGATACATAGATATTCAAATATTCTGTAATACTATAAATTATATTACAAAACAATATTTTGGGATCCCATTACCTAAAAAATTATTCATTCCACCACTTCATTGTCATAATCAACAACGCCAACAGTGATCGCATGTGAAATATCATTGTCTTTTTCCATAAAAGTTTGGTGAAGTTGATTATAATTAACAATGGGATTGAAGAATTGGTTAGTTTAATGACCCATTTCCTTACACTTGTATGATTGAAGTGTTGGTGGTGTGTTATCTATAGTATTTTCTATATTCTCATCATTAGAAACATTTTTTCCCATTACTACATCACTCAGCATCACGATGATATTCTCTTCCACACTTAAAACATTTTTTATTTCTTTTAAAACAATTTCCACCATGCATCTTTCAACAAGTTGAGCACAAGGAAACATTAATCTTCTATTTACCATTGTTTTATGATTTTCCCCTAAACTCCATTTTTCATTTCTTATCAGAAACATGAGATGGATATGAAACACAAACATCCAATTATACCATGATAGTGAAACACACAATCTCTTCATAGCTACTAAATTCATTTATAGATAATTCTCTTCAACGACATAGTTATAATCCACTGAATAATCGATTTACATTAAATTTTGTTTAGATTAATAATATATTAGAATACCTTAAAAGTCTTGTAAAATTTTCCTCCTTTTTACAAACATATTTATTATCATTTTTTCAAAGCTCATGGAACTCATTTTCATACATTTATTAAAGAGTACGAGTGAAGTAATTATTGAAAAATATGTCCTTTAACTCGTCCCATTCCATGGATTAAATTTCATCTTTCTTTCTTGTATTCTTATTTTTGAGTCCACCACTGGTATTCTTTACCTTCTTAAAGATAAATAGCCAAAAGGACTTTTTGATGTTCCAAATAGTAAAGGTTGGAAAATATCTTTTCAAGGGTACTGATCCATTGTTCAAAAACAAGTTGATCTGAAGACCCACTGAATGAAGGTGGAAATTTCATTATGATGGACTCAATAGAATTTTGTTCCCTTCTCTTCTGATTTTGATGTATATAATGATTCATTGCTTGTGTAAGTATAGAAATAATATTTTTAATTCCATATCCCATAACATTTGGTTGTTTTGTAGGACAATAATTTCATTTCACAATGCATTGATCATTAAAATGGTACCTTCAGGATCTATCCATCATCTAAAACCCAAAAAAATAGAGTGAGAGGAAAAAAAATTACTAGGAAAACAACTTAATCAAGGGGGACTATATCCAATCTATAACATCTTATTTATAATACTACATTATTAATGGTCATTATAACAATTCTAGGACTTTATTATATAGTTATACCTAACCATAGGGACATCCCTATACTTCCCCTATAAATATCTACAGGGATCACTCTAATGTTTTTTCATCCCAGTTTCCAAAGGTTAACTAAATGTTCTATCTGATAATTACTCTAACGACCCAAGATTTACCTACATGGACATTAGATTTCTTTTCTGGAATACACAATACATTAATATATTATATTCCCAATTACTTTATTTGTATTGTTCCATTGGAAAATATAAATCATAAATAACTAGTTCATAAAAACATTTAAACCATCTCCTAATTTATCCTTCATTATGAGAACCCCATTTTTACACATCATACATAATACCCTTCATAAAATTTCGATAAAATGAAACATGAAAATGTATGATATCAAATTCTTTTTAAATATAAGCATGTAAACTATATAAAAAATAATCATAAAAATGTAAAAACCAAAACAAATGTTTTGAAAAATAACATACAACATTTAACATATACCAAAATTTTGAGTCAGGAAATAAATATTGGTAGACCATAAGGAATAAAACATACTGAAATAATGAACCATGTGATAATAGAATTGGAATAAAACATGAAATTATGGAATAAAATAATCATATAATTTTATTTCCATATTCTCCAAGGCATTGCTTCCAAGACCATATTAGAGGCCAATGTCGATTCCTGAACCGGTTTTAATTGGTGTTCTTTCCATGTATTACGGAAACATATTTACATGTCATTCCTGCACTATATTTCTAAATTTAAAATATATTCCATTCCAATCATGTATATATCATGAGATATAAATCATTACCTAATGAATTTGATGGATATATTCATCCTACAAATCATATAATGATGTCATTATTACATATGTCACGAAGACATAAATTATTCATCTTTAGATAACCTAATAAAGAAAATGTGTTTCATAAACATTATTCCAACATAAATTAATCAATATAAAATATCATTAAATCAATAAGACACTCATATAATATTCATAATATGTATATAAATATAACCCTACATACAATGCTTCATCATAGATTGAAAATAATTTTGATAAAACACTTGAACTCCATTTATGAGGAAAATATCATTTCTTCGTCAAAAAAATTATTTTATCAAAATGTAGTGGAACAATAAAAAAAATATTTTATTGAAAAATAAATATGAAATTTTTTATAGTAATCTCCATTTAAATAATTTGTTATTAATAATTTATAATTGGTTCATGCCATCTATGATAAAAAACACCCTCCTCATACTTTTTTCTGAGATGTAAAAAATTACATCGTATGGTAAGAAAAAAATATTTATTCCATAAAATGTGGTAAATGTAAAAAATTTGTAAATGTTAATTTAAATACATATAGAAAAATATTAAAAATGTTATGAGAATATTTTTAGAAAATCTCATTTTGGATGATAAATATACCCCAGATAAATACATATGTATAGACAATGTTTGATAAAAATGATATTTTAAAATTACCCCTCATCCTAGGTCCAATATAATTTGTACTTATCCAAACCCCTATATAATGATTTAAATAATGTAATTTACTTATTATAGAATAATAGATATTTTTTTGATATCATATATGTTCATATTCTCAATTTTTTGTAACATTTCATTGTTACTCGTTTTTCACGTGTCAACTGCTTTATGTTATCATGCATGTTTTTTTACAAGAACATCTTGTTTTTCTTTTTAGGATATAGTTTTATAATTTAAAGAATTATACTATCATAATATATATCATTTTTATTCATTAAATTTATTTATATAATCATTAAAAAATGAAGATCTTGTAGAATGAGTCACATCGCATTGAAGAAATGGTAGACCGTACGTACGCACGATAAATGACATCATTACCATAATTTTTGAATGGTATTAATGTTGATATTGTATAATATTTCATAATAAAAATCCATTTATAATAATCCTACTTATTTATAACTTCCATTAATATACCCATCTGAGTATGTTGGTGTTAAAAAACTGATTACACCATGATGTAGAGGAGATAGGTCGTACGTAGGCACACGTGGTGATAATATTTTTTGTAGGGGGGATAGAGGATGGAATGTTTTTGTTTCATATTTTTTATAACCTATTAGTATATTAATGATACTAGAGTTATTACTTTATAACAAAACATTTAATTATGTGGAACCATAAGAAGAGAAAATATTGAATGAATTGGTAGAGGAGATTACCTCTTCTTTGACGTCCTTCCTATAAATCACATACTTGAGACTATTGTTGGTCTATTTGGTAGAAGAGAACATCTAAAATGTTACTATATATTTTTATTTCATAATTGTGTGGGATAGACACTCATTGAGTCTCTAAATGATGTGAAGAGGTGATGGTGGATGTTCATTTTTATAATTGAGGTGAGGGGTACTTTTGGAATTACTGAGACTATAAATGTATAATAATTTTAATATCAATAAAAATACATAAAATATGAGTTATATTAGAATCAAATATTTTATAATATGAAAATCATTTAATCTTGTAAAATTTAGACAGGTTTGGATGTCAATTAAAACAATATCATTTTAATTAACTATTAGATATTTTATTTAATTTTAATTAAGATAACAAATGATTCAATATTAAAAAGGTGAAATATTAAATTATTAGATATTAATTATACCATAAATGAACAATTTTGAACATTTTATACTATATAATAATAATTATATATTTTTCAAATTGTTTTATTATTATTAAATTATTTAATAAAATAATATATTAAAAAAATATCAATTCTGTCAATTTTGACACTATTTATTTCATTGTATTTAGTTATATTATTATAAGATGTTATACTTGATAAAAAATATTTTATTACAACCATAATGTGTCAAGGTCATCTATAAAACTTAATGGAAAAATTAATTATCCAAAATTATATTTATTTTAATATATTTATTAATATTTATTTAATATCTCTGTTATTAAATTAATCGTTGAATTAATATTGTGTAATTATTTAATATACTTATTTATAGAATTAATATTTAAAATAAAATAATATGATGAATGTAAATTTAATAGATTTTATAAGAATATATTTAGTGGAATTTTTCTTCTAGATAAACAAACATTAAAAATGATATACTTATTAAATTATGAATGTGACAACTTTAAAATCACTTTAAAAATTATAATATAAATGAAATAAAATCTTAGGTAAAAATATAAATAGTAAATTTCTCTATAACTAGATTCTTATACTTGATATATAATTAACCAATAATATCTGGATAGGAGTTTAGGCCTTTTATGGTTATTAGTATTTTAATAAAAAATATTTTAGGGATTTCTCATAAATTAGTTAATTATACATATTCTAAGTATAAAATATTAAAGTAATTATAAATTTCATAATATTTGAAAATAAATTACCCTGATATAGGTAATTATTTTATATTTACCCAGAATATTTATGTTCTAAAATATCACATGGATATCCCATTTTTAAAATTATCATACTTATTAGAAATGTAAGTTTGATATTTTGTCATTTACATTGGTTTTATTAATATATATTTCATTTTAATGTCATGTGGCCCTTAAATGACAATGTTTAAAATATAATTTGTAAGGGGTATAATTTCATTAATCATATAGGATTTTTTTGGTTTTAGGATCGTTTTAATATTTTTGTCATATTATTTGTTACACTAATTTACCCAATTTACCTGTAACCACTTTAAATAAAAATTACTGTAGTTACTATTCATAATTTCCAAAAAATAAAAGCAACCAATTAACATAATATGGACCCACTGATTAAAAATACATTTTTTATTTATCGTAATTGAAAACATATAATTGGGAGAAATTAATTTAAAATTATTTGTCTTTGTCAAAAACCAAAAAGTAGGTAT
Organism: Viscum album; assembly: GCA_963277665.1. NCBI lineage: Eukaryota > Viridiplantae > Streptophyta > Magnoliopsida > Santalales > Viscaceae > Viscum > Viscum album. The sequence goes on from OY728131.1 coordinate 287,470,410, forward strand.
TTAAGATGAAATAACAATTCAAATGATTGACATGGGTTTATGTCCATTTTAAACATGAAATTAATTCCATTGACTAACATTGGATTAAATGATAATAAAATATTCCAATTAAACTTTAAAACCAATTTATAATATAATCTATATATATATATATATAAATTAGATGAAAAGTAAATTTAGTATTAAAATACAGAATTTTTCAGTATTCAATAAAATTTTTATTTTATCAGAAAAATACTAATATTTTATAAAATAGTAAATTTATATGTCCCACTTCTAGAAAAAAAGTTTATTTTTTCACTTAGAATATATAAAAATATTAAAAACTATATTTAAAATGGTTTCACCATCAAAAGGCCACAAAACAACATTTTTTTTGAAAAATACTTCTTTTTTTCGAATAATCAATTTTGTTCTTATGTCTTGTTCTAGAAAATATCTAATTTTTTTTAATGTTATATAAAATTCAAAATGTGGTTAATACTATTCATAAGAGCTAACTTATATCCCATTAAATAATAATATTTTAATAATATATTTTTTTTAGTGAAACACGGTATTTTGTATAATGCAAGCTATTGAGGAAGGTTGCAATTGGGTGTAAAAAAGATAATCAGTGTTACATTTAAGGAAATATTTCTTTGGAGTAGTTTATAGCATAATCCATACATTGATCTTTTATTCGTTGAACAAAAAAATATATAGTTTTACATTAAATGAATTATATCAAACGAACATGAAAATTAGTGTAACAAAATCCAAGAATAGTGTTGCATATACTTCATGATAATACACTGTAGCATATAACACAAGGTAATAATGGGGTATTATACAACACAAGACATCAAAGAAATTGAAAATATTCTATCTCATAGTATCTCTAGGTGTTATATGATATCATTGAGGGATGGGTACAAGATGTGATATATGTGTTTTGTTTTAGAGATTAAATTGATGTACCTCTAGAATATTAATAGAATATTTATTCTAATTACCACCTTTTAAAATTATATCAGAATATTTGAATCCAAAATATGTATAAATAATTGAGAGTGTTGTTTTTATGGGATGACATGAAGAGAAAACTACTTGTGTTTATGTTGAGGTATGTCACCTATCAACAGGTATGGGATGAACATAAATGACAAACTAGTATATTACAATATTTATCAATTCATATGTGTAAATGGGATAAAATAGCTATATATTTATTTATTTGGTCTACTAATAATTTTTAAGATACATGATACAATTTTGGTGAATTTGGTTCATCTCATAAAGTCAACTCACATGATTTTATTCAAAATTCTGATACAGTGTATGGATTTACTAAACCCAGCTTTTATAATGTTGTAAATATTATTAAAATTCTAGTTCATGTTATTTCAAATTGATACATTATGTTTAGATCTCGACATTGGAAGTCTTTTTTAGTAATTATTTATAACCCTGTTGACCATAAACACAATATATTTCTATTAGGTAGAAGTAAAATCTGAGTGGGAAATCCATTCAATATAAGACATTCTTAGAGCATGCATGATGGGCCTTAATGGACCATTGGAAGATTATATACCAATATAATAGTTCACATACAATTTAATTTATCATTCATCAATGCATATACATCCATTCTAAAAATTGGATTTTTTTCCATGTCATTTTACACTTTTTTTGTTTGGAAACATGTGAAACATTACTTATCATAATGTGCATTGTGAATAGGTCAATAGAGAATATATATATGATATTAATGGGTAAAAAATTGGATTATAGTAACAAAAAATATTTTCCATAACATCATCAATGGGTATTATCAATTGAGGTCACTAATATGGTTTTATGGAGAATATCTTAGAGGTCTGGGAATCCTAATTTATCTATGTATGGAAAATTATCCACATCATATATTAACAATTTTGAGATACATTAATGAGTGGGTGATGCATTATATATATTGTTTTCAACTTCAAGGTTTACTTTTATGTGTAAATTTTTTCATGAATCTTAATTGAAGAAGTTCCATACAAATCATGACCTTTTCATTTGATGGGTACATGTTGATTTTGAGTTTTATTATATGATTATTCATATAATGAATAAAAATTTTTATTGGAAATAGAGTATCTTATATGGGAAAATCATCAATTTGGTTTGTGTTTAATTAAATTATGGGTATATTCAAGAGAGGATGTGGGAATGTGTAATAGAATTATCAGATCAGTGGACTAATGTCTTCTATAGAAACCCTATTCTTGCACTTTTATTAGATGGGAAATCCAATGGTTGGCGGAATATTACATAAAAAATTTACTTTATTTCCCCATTATGTGTTTTTAGGATGGGATTTTGTAATTTTTAGGATTGGTTTTAAGAGTTTCTGTTGAGTTTTGTGATGTTTTGGAGGTGTCACAAAAGGTTCATTGTTTGAGAATGTTATTAAATATCATTCACTATCTATAAGAAACCATGAATGGTTATTCTAGGAGTCATAATTTTTGATTAAAAATATATAATAAATTTTACAAACCCTATGAATTCTTTGGAGAAGAATAATATTTCAGATTTCATTAAAATCTAGGGTGGTTAGTGGTTTTCCAAATAGGGTGAGACAACTACGTGAGTCATGATCATGATAAAGTAATACCACATGGTTTTCTAACCCATGTGGCCAAACGATACAACATCATGGGTGATATCCAGTGTCATATGTATAGATGGTGTATGGATTGAAAAAATATGTGGAATAACCATGTGATGTGTAGTTAATACTCCAATTTTTTATGATTGGATTAAATATAAAATATCATCATTTACCTCTATTCATCATGGTTATTAGAATCTTCTTCCACCCATGGCTCCCAATATACCCCCCTCTAACATAGAAATAAAAACTTGTTGAATATAAGTATGTTTTAGTTTTTCAAGTGCAGGTAAGTCATTTTTCATCATTTATGTTTATATATATATATATATATATTTTCCTCTCTCCTGGAGCCATAGATATTATTAGTTAGGGATATATCTATGTGTTATGATGTTAATCTTGATGAGATATTATCATATATATTGAATGGATGGTTTTATGATACTATATCGTTTCTTCTTTTGTGATGTTTTTATTTTTTTTATCCATTGTGATATATACGGATTACCCCTTATTTTTAACAATTATAGAAATGAAAATTTTAGGTTTTTAATGGGTTTTCTGGGATTTGACATAGTTTAATTGGTGATTTCATTAATTAATATTTTGTAAGATGTCTATTTGGATGTATAGTAAATTTTATAGCTTTTTGAAGATGAATTTTATAATAATTTTAAAATAATTGTTATCAAATTATGAAATGACTGTGACACAAAATAATTTTTTAATGAAATAATTTCAATAGAAGGATTCTTTTATTTGAATTTCATTGATGTGTAATATGGAATAATGTTATTGGAGTGTGTTCATTGTGGATAAGATAACATCATAAGTGATTATATCAGGGTTGGATGGAGTAGTGTCATAGAATACCATATTCAATGGAAATACTAGGATTGATGGTATATTTCGGTTTCATCAAATACATTGAAATATTAATTCTATATTTAAAAAAATTATGGCAACCTTGATTTTGGTTCTTTCACATTGTATTTAAATTTTTATTTTTATAAACTATTAAAATATATTTCAGATATCTAATAAAATTGTTCTAAATAGTTCTTTCCTTATTTGAGTTTATTGGGAAGTAAATGGGGAATTCATGTTGTGGTATACCCGAAAACCACATAGGAACTTTTGTGTGTATGTAGATATCATATTCTATGACATAGTAAAGTTAAATTTATTTTATTTATCTAGTGAAATATCACAGTACAATGAGAATGATATGTTATTGTGGAGATAATACATATTTTGGTGTTTATTAGAATGTATCAACTTTAGATTCTTTTGATCAGGTAATTTTTTGGTTATCATAGTTGTTATTTCTTATATAGTTTTCACTTTGATATGGTTATTTTCTTATAATTTTGTTATATTTCTTATAGTCATGAAGCATATAACTAGGTGGGATATTTATATTTAATTTATTTGATTTATTATTTTTGTAATAGTAAAATCATTCACAAATGTATCTTTAAGCCCATAGAATTTATTTTTATCCATTGGTTTCATGGGGATGTCACATATGGTGTGTGGAAGCATATCTATTCTCATTATATTTTTTTAGAGTGGGATTATATAATATATCGATCATAAATATAATATATTTTATTCATCTAACGATATTTTTTGAGATTACTTGTTTTTTCTTCATTTTTCACTCTTTACTTTCTAATGATAGTATTTTTTTAGTGATGGTATCATAATTTCTCACTTTAGTCTAAAATATTTTACATCGATGTCCATATTTTCATTATAATAATTTTATGAATTTTTTTCACAAAAAATATTTATTAAATACATCTTTACCCATGTCTTATATTGTATATAAATGTTTAAATGGAATCTTATGGTCATTTTTTGAAGAATTAATTTTAAACATATTTCTGAATAAGGAATTTGATTTAATAATTATGAATGGAAATAAATTTTCAAGACAACTAGATTTTGAGAAATAATTTTTTTTTGAATTAACATACCCTTTGATATTTTGAATTTCACATGAAACAATATTTTTTTTATATGTTGGTGAATTTTTTTGTCTTACATGTACTACATAAAGCAATTATATTATATTATGGGACACATGTAACTATATTTTTATTATATTTCACACATAACCAAATACCATCGACAGCTTGAATTGCATGTAGTACTCAGTTTTTACAGAACTGTAATATACTATAAATATTATTATTAAAATAAATTTTTTCCTACCACCTAGACATTGAATGGTTATTGAATATATTATTAAATAATGTGAGAAATTATTTTACACATTAATAGAAATTTAATCCTTCAATTATCAATTGGTATTAGTGAATGAAAAACCTATTTGAAAATAAAGAAAGTACTTTTCAATGAAAACTACTTTTATACATAAAACAGAATTTTATGTCAATAATTAAAATAAAATATTTAGCAGTTTTTTAAATATAATTTTTATATAATATATTCAATAAATATTTTTTACACTAATCCAATATATATGATAGGTATTAGAAATGAATAAATAAAAAAACCTGATGTATCTTCCTGTTTGAGGGATTAAATTTTTGATTCACTTCTATGAAATGAATTTGGAAAATTTGTTTCCATGATTTTTATCATCATAATTTATTTTTTCATATAAGGTCAACATATTTTTTTAAATAAATTATTGAAAGGAATTTAAATTAGTTATTGAGATAAAAAATTTCCTAATAATGGAAAAAACCTATAACTTAAAGGATAAAATGAACAAGAAACTTTTCTAAAATACATAAGATGGTCATATTTAGATACTAAACTCCATTTTATATATTTTTTATTATTAGTCATGTCTCTTTTAATAAGAAAATAATTTGTGGAATTTCCTCCTAAAAAATATAGAATAATTCCACTCCTCCTCTATTAAGAGGTTCTCACTCTTCCTACTTATTAAAAACTTTAAATCCTATGGGATTGCAAAAAAAATTATGAAATAATATCCCAAAATACCTTCCCTCATCCTAGAAGCCTCACATTTTTAAGAAATGGAACAATTGAATCCCTCTGCTGAAAACCATAATGGAGTTACCGAAACATGTGGAAACTATATTCAATGATCACATTATATTTATTTCACTCCCCACTAATTAAAATATCCTCAATCCATTATAATATTACTAGTATCATGAATATAATAATAATTTTTTATAATAAGGGTTCTAACTAATCATACACACTCTTCTATATAATGGGTAATCAATATACCATTCTTGTGTATGGTGAACTACCACATCATGAAAAGATGTTGTTCGTTTTCTCGTTACCATATCCCATGGTTAGGAATAATTATAGAAAATAGTTTCTTTATATTACATATATATGATATATATGAATATTTATTTTTTTGTAATTATTATATAACACATACATCAATTCTTTCTATTTTGTGGAAATGTGATAATTTTTTCGAGGAAGTGTGGACTATAACCTCTTCAAATCGATGTGATTTATTTACACTCAATATGGAATTTATTAGGGATGGGTTCAGTGAAATTATATGAAATATATGGTATATTAATGAAACTAGAATTATGATATATATATATATGTCATTTACATTATGTTTGTGAATGCCAAAATAAAACATAAACAATGTACATGTGTACGTACGGCCTACCATCTCTCTGACCAGTGCATTAAATTTCATATTTCTTAATTTTATATATTATTATATATAAATATATAATAAATATATATGATATTTATATAATTCAATATATTATTATAATAATTATATCATTATCTATATATGAAATTAATATTAATATATTAAAACTTGTACGAAGAACAAAGAAGATATTAACTAAAGTTATGCCTAAATAGGGAATTGATAATAAGATGGAAATATAATTTCATAATAAAAATATATATTGTATTTTAAATAATAATATGTTTATTTAATTTATTTTTAATAAAATTTTATTTATTATAAAAATGAATTTAATTATTATGAAGAGAGTACAAACATAAGGCATGGGAATTTTAATATCGAATTTTATTTCAGTAAGATACATTACATATTCACCATTCAATTAATTTGTATGATCTATATAATTACAATGGATATATTCTATGATTAAAAAGCTTAATTTTATCTATATATACATATTATTTTTGTGATATTTCTTTTATTGGGTTTAGGATTCAAATGCTATCAAATCTGTAATGTAATTTTGTCTCACGTTTCATTTTATGAGACACATTTTAAATTTTGTATCCATTTTTTATGTGGTATATATACTACATTTGACATGAAATTTAATGAATCTACTTTTTCTAATGATATTTTATCGTATTTTAGTTTAATTATTTCCATTGAATTATGATTCAATGTTTTTGATGTTGTAACATATTATTTTTTCAACCTCATAAATTATAGAGAATGATTATACTTATGCATCCATTGATGATGAAATATGTTTCATCTATCAATAACTCTTAAAAATTGTCATATTATTATTTTTATTCATTTTATAACCATGTAATGGTATTATTTTCAGAATATTTGGTAGTTAATACAGTTATGAAAATGGTTTACAAAAATTATTCTTCATTTTTCCTTTCATGCATAAATATTGGTTCTTTAAAAAAAATACTTTCTAATGAAATTATAGAATGTTTTAATATATTACTATGGTGGTTAAATGAAATTTTTATTCATGTATTTCCTATTTAAAAAACGTTTTAAAATAATGTTCTTTTCATTTTGTGATCACAGAATATTTCTAAACTATTATGGTGAAAAACAAATGATCAGCATGTGTGAACATACCCACCAACATGACTGTCATTCCCATGATGATTTATTTTTAATTTTAATTGGTTAGTTTTTAATGAAATTTTTCCCAAATATTATGGATATTTTATTAATATAAAATTATCTTCAAGGTAAAAGGTTTTCACATTAATTTCATGTTTAAAACCATTTTTAATTATTTTCAATGATTGAAATATGTGTCTTTAAATGGTTATTTTCACGAAAATGATATATATTATTTCAAAAAAAATTTATATTTTTTATAGTAAAATATTTTAATAAAAATATATATATAATTTTTTACATTTTCATGGAATTATTTTTAAAAATTTATTGATGCGTTTTTATATGTTTTTATGAAAAAAGTTTCTCAAAATGTTTTCATGATTGTTTTATAAAATATCAAGTGAATATATTTATCCAAATGTTTTATAAAATATTTTATACATTTCAATGTTTATTTTCTATATTTTGTTTGAAAATGTTTATTTTAAAGTGTTTTATTTTTTTAAAATAGTTTTTTCAAAGTTGAAAGAATAATTTCTTCATGGAAGGTAATTAAATTATACATTAATAATATTTTACACATATTGTTAAATTTTTTGGTTTTAAATATGTATTTATATGAAAATTGTCCAAATGTTCAATTCCTATCATTTCACTAAATGTATTATGTTTTAATTAAATGATGTTAATAAACCCATTATCTCTTTAATAGGTTATATTTTTATAACACATGTTTCTATTTTGTGGGTTTTGTTTTTATGAAACCTATACCACTTTCAGGGGTTATATTGTAACACCGCAAAAGTTTTTTAATTTTCTCGAAACAATTAAATCGTTATATAGTATTTTTATTATCACTCAACATTTTATCATTATTTTTTTATGATTGCACTAACATTGGATTGTATTGTACAAAAAACCATGTTACGATTTATCTATATGAAAGACCAAGAATTTAATGGAATATAATATCCTGAAAGATTATAATATTTTTAATATTTTAATTATATTATGTATATTATATATATCTTTCAATTCACATGATTAAGAGTTAGTGGGATTCTCAAGTAACAATGGGTTTCTTCTATTACTTTCACTACCCGCATTACCGAGTTTAACCGAGCAACAAAATATAATGAAAATGTTAATGTTTTTAAAATAATAAGATACAAAAATGCTATTAAATTAGACATTATGACTAGTAATAACTAAAAAATTAAAAAATGTGGTTTTTATAAATAATTTATTATTTCATTATTTGCAAATTAATTTGATTCATGAAATATAAATAAACAAAAAATAATGCAATTTTTTTATTTTTATGCTCACATTAATGTTTAATCATATCAAAATAAATTAATTACAATTTTTGAGAGGTATTAATATAATATATATATATTATATATTCAATAAAATGTTTATTCTGTTCATAAATATAATTTGTAATCATATGATATGAACAAACATATTATTGTGAATTAAATTCCATATTTTTATATAGGTTATTTAAACAAGTTTTAATGGAGATCATATTTTAACTCAATTTTTTTGGAATCTTTATAAATTTTATACGTTAAAAAAAATATTTGAAAAAAATTGTTCATTGTGAATTTTGGGTTCTTTTTGATGTTTGATTTTCTAATTAATAGTGAAATGTATATAATTTTAATTCAAAAGTGATTTTGTATTTTATTTATTTTTAAAAGAACAATTGAATTTTAAATTTTTTATAATCTTTAATTAGATATGTAATTTATATATTAATCCAATTTATGAAATTTGAATAAATTTCACTTTTAAATTTACTATAAAAATATTGAAATGTTTTGAAGGTTTTTTACATTATAATCATTAATTTTTGTATTGTTTGTGTGATTAAATTTAAATTAATTTCTGAACTTATATGACAATAATTTAGGAAATTGATTCCCTTTCTTAAATATAAATAATATATAATGTTTAATATGGTCAACATATTTATTTATCAACAATATTAGTGAATGTAATAAAAATTAATTACAATGATTATGGTAAAATTAATCTTAATAATGGACTAAACCATAAACGTGAGATATTAAATTACCTGGAAACATTTAAAAAATCCATTGGATGGACTTATATCAAAAACATTATCCATTTAATCGAATTAGGAAAATTATTGGATCTACTCAACATGGTTAAAATGTAGGTGGAATTCATTTTCCCATAAATTATAAGAGTGCCACTCCCCCACAATAAAAATGTACTCACCCTCCAACTTCATCACAACTCTTATGAAACATTTGCCAAAAAATCATCCCAAATAGATCATAATAATACCTACAATTAAATTACTATCATTTCTTCTGTAATATCTCCTTCTAAGAAATCCATTTTTTGAAAACTAAAATGAGATACACAAAAAAGAGGGAGCATCCTTCCTTATGATCCATTGTTTTATTTTCATTCTCTATACCTCCAATTTCCTTATTCATTTATTATATAACAAAAAAATTATCCTAAATATACATATATGTTTTTATATTATTTTTTGACAAACCGTACACATATTTCCATATAATGCGTAATGAACTTATCATTCTTGTGTACGGTGTATTATCGCCTCAAGAAATGATATTGTTTGTTCTAACATTATAACATTTAATTTCTGAATCTTAATGTGGAAATATTATATATATATTATATATATATAAATAATTATTCATTTATTACACCCTAATTTCTTTTTAACATATAATTTTTTACATTACATCTTTACTAAATAATATAACATCATTTGTGGATGTGTCGACTATCGCTTCCTCCATGTGACATGATTCATTGAATCTTTACACTAAAAGTATTATGAATTGAATTAGAGAGAATATATAATAAATATGTTATAATAATTGTAATATAATATTTATATATATTTATATACAGATATTTCATTTAATTTATTTTCCCAATATCAAAATAAAATAGAATCTACATTCATGTGTATGCATGAACTAGAATCTCCATGAATAATGTATTTAATTTTATACTTATATACTATTTATATTCTTATAACAAAAAAAATTTAGTATAAATGATATTCGTATCCTGGATTACATTCTAGAAATCTTCATTTATGTATATGTACCAATGATATTAGAAATTAAGACACAAGTGATTAACTAAGTGGATTTTTCCTAAAACATTAGTTGACAATGGAATTGTCAATAACCAGGTAAATAAAAATACATTATAAATTAATATATGGTAGTATATATAAGAATATAGTTTTTTAAAATATTTATAATAAAAATAAATTTATTATACATGAATCTTGTATGAGTGTGACGAGAGGTATGGAATAAAATATGGGAATATCATTTCACTTTTATATTACATGAGATTCATAACTTAATCACTAATAAATTTTGTGTGTAGTGTTTTTAATACCCATGGATTTATTATTTGATTATTATAATTAAATTTTGGTGTATTTATTATTTATTTTATGATCTTTATTTCATGGTATTTACTTTCAGAATGTTACCAAATTGGTAATATATTTTTATCTCAATTTTCATTCTTAGAGATGCATTCTATGTTTTTCACCAATATTATTCCATGAGGATTATATACATCCAATTACTTAGTATATAATTAATCTAATTATTTCTATGATATTTTAATCCTATTTTAATTTATTTTCTCCATTGTGTTATTATTCAATGTTACCAAATTGTTAATGGTTTAAAACTAAAATCTTACTGTTCATTAAGATTTTTTGTACTTATGATCCAAGTGATGAAATCATATGATCTTTCTCTCAAGAGAAATCATTAATTTTCTTCCCATATATATTCTTGTTATCATCATGTACTGGTAAATATTTACAATATTTGGTAAATATAGTGATTTATAATATTTTTAATGATGTTCAACTTTACATCTATCTTCTATCATAAATCCATGTTTCTATATAAATATGTTTTCATAATGGATTCCAAAAGAATATATATTATTCTCAAATTATCATTAAAATACATATGTGCCATGGATTTACCATTAATGAAAAAGGGTTGTAATAAAAGAATCTTTTTGAAATTTTCAGGTCGAGGAACTTTTTTAAACTTTTTATAGTGTAAAAGAATCATTTTGCATTTACAAGACCATAATATTATTGAATCTTCCATTAGAAGAATAAAAAGTTATTATTTCAAAAAGTAATTTTTGTACAATATTTTGAATATTTTTTCTTTTAAATTATTTTACAAAGACTTGTTCTTTAAGAAATTTATTACATTTAAAAGGAATTTTAAATCATTTCAGAACATCATTTATAAGATTTCAAAAGGTTTGTTTCAAATGAAAATAATTTCAGTGACCTAAAATATTATTTTTTATTTTTTCAATGTATTTTTAAGGAAAATGGAATTCAAATATTTTTTAAAGATTCCTTCATGTTTTTCAAGGAAAATATTTTTCAATGGTTTTTTAAGAATATATTATACATTCTCAAGAAAATATTTTTTCAAAATGGCTTTATTCATATTTATTTATGTTTCCATGTGAAATTGTTTTCAAAATAATTTTGAGATTGGTTTATAAATTTCATAGGAAAATGGTTTTTTAAATTATTTTATAGGTTTTAAATAAAAAAATAATTTTTTTTCAATCCTTAATTATATGTTTGAATATATTTTAAAAAAAAAATTAATAGGTTTTATGTTTTTAAAATGAATTTTCAATCGAGAAATGTTATTTTCATTAAGATATTTTTTAATTGATATGTCAAAATTATTTTCAATCTAACAGGAAATTTTTTGATGATAGTCATTCCATTATAGGAAATGATCTAAAGGATCCATCCATATACATTCATTGAATGGATTTTGTTTTAATGGAATAATGTTTATAAAAACACCCAATTCTTTATCTTGGGTTATATGTTAATGGAACACATTTATCTCTCATAGGTTATATATTTATGAAACCAATTCCACATTATTAGTTTTAACCATGATAAATTTTTATGAAACAATCATCCTTTCCTCGGTTATTCTAGAATTAATGGATTATGAGTCAAATATATTTTCAATATATTATGATATGATTTAATGTTTATGATTCCCATTTATTTTCATTTGATATGAAATGATCTCTTATTATGGTTCCTGACATAAGGAAAATTTTATTATCTTGTATCACATGTATATATCAGTTATTATGTGATGGGTGGGACCTATATCTACCTCTAATGCATTGGGTAATAATGGATGACTCACATATATTAATGTATAGTGTAAACCTGCTTAAATGTGGAAAATGTTATTCATTGAACTAGTTTCATTTCAATACGTTAATTAGTGAACATTATTACATTATTTTGTGTTTATGATGTTATGTGTGAACCAAATTTCATGTTCTTAATGTTAGGCATGGGAATAGTTCTATTTATATAGGTTATGCATGAACCTGATTACATTTTCGAAATAAAATGCATGAATAATATTTCATGTCAACATCAATATGTGTGGACCTAGTATTATGTAAATAAATCTATGTGAGGGTCGGATTTCATGTCATTAATATAATTATTAAACTTGATATTTTTTATACGTGTTCACAATTTTATACATTGATGTGTATTATATAATTACAAGTGTTGTTCATATAAAATAATTTCATGGATTATGTTCCTGATTATCATATGATTCATGTTTTTGGAACTGTTAATCTTTATGTCATGATTCATGTATACAATATTTGATATGTAGGGAATGATCATATTTAATATGATTATGTTCATGTAACATTATGTTCATGTTATTATTATCTAGTTACATTTTTTATCCTTAATGAGCATTCATGATACCTCAATTATTATGATTCTGTTCCCGATATAATGAAGAAATTTTTTTAAGTAGAATTACTATGGGGAATATCTTTGGGGGACACATTGAAAATCATTCTCTGATTAGAAGATTCATGTCCCGTGTTTCTAATGAAAATAAGATAATATGGTATTCAAGAATTTGTGTCTATAATGTATCAATTATTGAGCAAAACTAATTTAATGTTAATATATGAGAAGCAAGGGTTGTTATTGTTGGTATTATTGTGATGGTTAAGTCATAATTTTGAAACTAGTATGAGAAATGTCTAGTGATATCCCTAGGGAATATGTCTACAGATATGTCATGGGATGCCTATGAAGGAAACTATAAGGATGAGAAAAATAATTTGAAAATGTAATTGAATTTTAGTATAAAACAGAGGGTGATATTTCCTAGATAAACAAAAATGTCTAGATAGTACACGTAGATTTTTCTCTAACACATATGTTCTTAAGGGTGATAACTCTGACAAGGTATGTCAATCATAATATGGAATAACCATGTACAAGAAAATTATCCTTGTCACAATGATGATTTAATAATCTTAGTGGATATGCTTTTGGAATTCACAAACTCTTAGTTATCATGAAAGATTTGAAAAACATATGTGGTATATAAATGAACTCGAAAAAACCTAGGGTATCATAAATTATGTAAGGGTTCATAATTTATAAATAGTGTACATTTTTTCCATGTATATTTGGTCCCTAACTATTAATAATGAATCTTACTTTTTTTTGGTTTTAGTCTAGGGATGGAACCTAAAAGAACCATGTTATCGGTGACTACAAATAACAATGAAATGATTATCATCCAGACCATTAATATTCTTTTGGAGGTGGAAGGGAAATCATTATTGATATTCTCCAACAATGTTCTTATGCCATGAATCATGTTGATCTTAAAAACATGAAAATTAGGTAACAGTCTAATAATCATTCAATTTTTTGTAAATGTTATCCTTCTTGCAGTAGATACTATGACCAACATAATATATAACACTAGATCAGTAGGACTAAAAATATATTCTCTTTTATCATGTTTTTGATCATGAGAATGTAATTTAGGAAATTATTTTTTATGAATGTGAATCAGACTACTGGTGCACAATAATCAGGAATATAAGGAAGGATGGTGAAATTGAATCCAAGGATTGGGAAATGATAATAAAATTCATCTTAAATAATTTCATTCCTCATGTTCGGCATTCGAATATGGAAAATGAGATACTTGAGTTGAATAAAAATGATGATGAATCATTCGGTACATATGGGGATAATTCCAAAAGACTTTTTAGGTACACTTTTTGTATTACCATCCAAACCTAATGTTAATTTAATAGGTTCCTCTGTGTATTAATTCCTATTCTCAGAAGCCCATATGAAAAAAGTCACCTTAGTAGATATAAAGATAATGTTCGTTGTGAAATAAAATATTAAATAGAGGTTGGATTTACATATCAATCTCACTGTTTTATTAAGAATATAAATATAGAGTTTTACAAAATAAAAATAAAAAACAAGGGTAGAAGAAAATATTTCAAACACTTTTGTGCCAAAACTATTGGAAAGAGATCATAAATGAGTTCCTAAAATAAATAATAATGTATTTCTTGTTTGATAATTCCTTCCACATAAAGAATTAATGTATAAGAGATGTTATGGTGAACTATATGAAATAAATAGAGATAAATCAAAATAGTATAAACCACTCACACTCCTATGCTTCAATTGCATCGATATTGGGAAATATTTAAATCAATTCCCAAATCCAAGGGCTAATATAGAAGAGAAGACCCAAAAACCCACTAAGGAAAACATTTAATGGGATTGTTTGTGAAATCATAACGAATAAAGTGACTGATGATAATTATATAAAAACATATCATTTCCCCCTTATATTAAATTTTCATGTTTGATTTTTTATGAATAACTCCTATGATAATCTTCAGTTTCATCATTTACCGAGGTTTCATGTGATTATGTCCCTTACATGGATTTTTGAATAATAAAGTCACATTTAATGTTCTATTTTTTTGATGATTAACCTTAATTTCCAAAACATATATTTTTTGGTAGAAGATATGATCATATTTAAGGAATTAATGGTGAATTATATTTTCAATTGGTTATAAGGGTTACTTTTTTTAGGGTTTAATTTAATAATTGAATATATATTTTGGAGATTAATGTATTATATCATAAAATGAGGATTTATTAATATTTGATAAAATGTTCAAACCCTATTATTTTGATGGTTACTAAAGATAGATGGGATGAATTATTATGGATCTCAGGATCTGTTAATACTAATGGAATGGAAAATTCTCTTTCATTTATTACGATAATAAATGAAGTAGAAACCTATCAAGGAACAACTAAAGGTTTATAATGTTCATATGAAAATGAGTAAATCAAAAAATTATATCATCTTGTGAATGTTCATCAATATTTGAGAAATGTTTCTGGAATAAAAAAATGATACCATAGAAAATTCATTTCTAATAAATTAAAATTACCCTTAGATCATTTTGAATTTATCGATGTGTGTTTTTTTACATTATCTTATCAATTTTCTCTATCAATCTCCACAATACCATAACAATTATATTTCTCTTCTATGTTCATGTTTTCACAATCCAACTACAATTTTTTATATGGGAAAATATTTGTGGTAATCATTGAGAGACTATTATGGGTCAAAATTTTATTTTTAAAATGTTGTTTTAGTACTTATTTTTATGACGTGGGTTTATAAGAAAGTAACATTTCATTATTAAAACATTAAAATCGCAGAAATATTATGAGGGGGATTTTTTTAAAGGGTGTATAATATAACACTAGTAGAATTTGTGAATTTTTTAATTAATTTAATAGTTTTTTAATAGTTTTTCAATTCCCACAAAATTAAATATATATATTTTTTGTTTATGTGAAATGTTTGTAATTCTTGCAACACCATATTAAGAATTCCCTACACACAAAACCAAGAATGTAAGGGAATATAATATCCAGAGTCATTATGATATATTTACAATTTTAAATAGATTTTTTATATTCAATAATGTTTTCTCAGCACAAAATACTATGTTAGTGTACATTTCATGAAACAATAATTTTCTTGAAAGACTCACATTAACTGTATTTCCAGGATTAACCGAATAATAGAATATATTAACAAATTATTATATATTTTAATAATATGTAACATATATATTAAAAAAGAAGTAATAAATAGTTTTAAATAACTTAGGAATATTTTTTTTTCAGAAATATTATATAAATCCATTTGTTTTCCATTATATATGAATGATAATGTAGACCAATTTAATATAACTAATTTCAATAATGGTCAAAAGTTGTTTTATCCTACTAAAATAATGTAATTACATATAGTGAGTGATATTATTGTAATATATATATATATATATATATATTACATTGAATAAAATATATTTGATATTCATCCTATCTATTAGATAAATATAAGATAATATCAAATCTATAATTTTTCATAATAATCAATATTTTTATAATTGTAGTTCTACTAGCTTTTAATGTAGAACCTATCTGGGAATAAATGTTTGGAACTATAATAAAATTAATATTTTAAAATAAAATAATTATTTTTAATAGAAACATAAAAATTAGGATTTTTTTATTTTTTTATTTTTATGGAAATTTTAATTTTTTGATGAATAATGAAAATATTGAATTTCAATTCAAAAAGATATTTCATCAAATTTATTTATAAGGATTAATTATATATTATATTAGTTTTAAATTTTGTTAAGATAATTTTTTTGTCAATTAATCCAATGTATTTCATTGGAATCCATTACTATTATATAATAAAAAACTTTTGAACATTATTACCTTAAAAACATGTCTTATCATCCTGTCAGTGGGATTAAATTTAAATATATTTCATTAACATATATTTTGTGAATTTGAAAAAATAGAATATATATTTAGAATTAGAATAATTTATAATATATAATCATGATAACATAAATTATGATAAAAAATATCAGTGGAAGTATTTGAAATTAATTAAAATGATTAAGGTGAAAATAAACATAGTAGAGAACTAAAACATAAATTTATGTTCCTAAATGACCATAAATATTATAAAAATAGATTTTAATACATTATTTGGACCATATACTTCCCTTTCTATAATTTGGAAATTTTTTTGATCCTATTATCATTGGAAAAATGTGGTTGTAATTCCTTTTCAAAAAATGACAATAATGCCACTTCTCCTCCAATATAAAATGGATAACACACCACACACTTCCTAACACCACTCATGAAAAATTAGTTCAATTAAAATATACCCAAATAAAACCTAAATATATTTTTCCTCAACTTATAATCCCCCCTTTTGTATAAATCCATCTATGTATTCCTATTAATTTGGACCAAAAAGAAGTTACCCAAAGAAGAGGCAACATCCTTCTTCCGGCTCCATTTGTTATTTTCTTTTTCCAGCACAAAAACAATAACTATCACATGATTTTATAACAATAAAATTATTCTAGATATGATGAAATGTTTTTATAAAAATGGTTAAAAATTAAATTATTAAAACATTTGTTTGATGGTTAACGAACAGACTATACCAGTTTACAATAAAATACTGCCTTAGGAAATGATGTTGTTGGTTTTACCATTACCAAATTTCATGGATGGAAATTAAGATAGAAAATAATTTGAAATATTATATATATGATATTAAATATGTATTTATTCTTCTTTAATTATTTAATAACACATAACTTTATACTTTTCTTCTTGTGTGAAAATGATTACATCATTTATGGACGTGTGTACTATCGCCTCCTCAAAGGGTTGTAATTCATTCACACTTTACTTGTAATGTATTAAAAATTAGTTTAATGATATTATATTTTATATTTTATAACATAATTATAATGAAAAATTATTATCTATACATATTTATATATATATATTCATATACGTAATCTACATTCATTATTTTAATATGATAATAAAACGGAATCGGTGTTCATTCGTACCTATGGACTATCATCTTCATGAATTGTTTATACCATTTTATAAATTTATAATATATATATTATTATAAAAAAATACACAATATAAAGGATATTATTTTCATTGTTTAAAATATATAAATTCTTATATAAGTACTATGAAAAAATACAAAACAAATTAAGACACATGTGAAAAAAGAAATTACCATTCTAAATAGTATTTTAACATAATGTTGTTAGTAATTGGGTAACATATAGTCATAATCAAATAGTATTTATTATTATATATAATAATATTGTTATGTAAATGATATATAATAAAAAAAATTTATATAAGAATTTTGTATGAGTACGATGATGGTCTTGACATAAGGAAATAGAGATTCATCTCACTTTTTTATTTCCATGAGATTCCTTCATTCTTAACCACTCATTTCAATTTTTGGGTGTGTGTAATTCTCATGGATATATTATATCATTAATATAAAAAAATTTATTTATATATACATATCCATTTTATTATATTTCATTAACGAGGTTTATGTCCCAAAAGTTACCAAATCAGTAATGTTGTTTTGTCTCAATTTTCCTTCATTGAGATAGATACTATGTTATGGATCTATATTTTTCAAGGAGGAATATATAATTCCATTAAAAAAATTTATCCTGAATTTCAATTTTTTTTGATATTTTATACTTCATGTAATATTGTTCTTTTCCTTATGATATGATTCAATACTACAAAATTGGTAAAAGTTTTTAGTTACAGTTTCACCGTGTATCAGGATTGATTATGATTATGCTCCCATTGTGGAAATATTATGACACATATCTCAAGAAAACACATGAATTTTCATAGACTCAATATATTCATGAGATAATCATGCCTTGGTAGATTTTATCTATTCATTAGTACATTTCGTAATTAAGAATTTGTTTTTATGAAATTCTTACTTTTCATCCCTTTTTAGTCAGAAATCTATGTTCCCTCATTACCATGATTTCAAAAAGAACAACAAAACATATTCCACAATTAAACTATGATAAATAAAGTAAAAATTTACCATTTTTTCCGTTTATAAGAAGGGTATTTATTAAGGAATATTATTTTCATTTTTTAATCAATGCAATTTTGAAAACTTTTTATTGGGCAAAAATGAATGTTAGACATGTACGGATTTACCAACTATCATATCTATCATTCCCATAAATATTAATTTACAACACTAAAAATTTATCTTTTATTTAGTATTATGTTTTTCATTAATATTATGTAAATAAATTTTGTCAATTTTTTTTTCATAGAAACATGTTTCATTAATATATTATGCTTAAAAATTGTTTAAAATTATTTTCACAAAATAATTTATTTGTTTAAAAAAATTATTTTCATATATATATATCAAGATGATCTCATATCTTAATTTATATTTATTCAATGTATTTTCAAGAAAATTTTTTTTAAATAATTTTATGCTTCTTTTATATGTTTTTAATGAGAAATATTTTCAAAATGTTTTTATATTATTAGGTTAATTTTTCATAGTTAAAGGTTTACAATATGTTTTTAATATTCATTTATATGTTTTAAAGGAAAAAAGGTTTTAAAAAAAATATTATTCTTATTTTATATGTTCTAAAGGATTTATTTTTTCAAAATTTTGTCAATATTATTTTATAGGATTTCATGGAAGGGGGTTTTAAAAATCATTTCATGCCTTCTTTCTAGGATTTCAATGTAATTTAATGAAAATTTATGTCAATAGGTATTATGTTTTAATATCATTTTATGATGAAGAAATGATATTTTACACAAGATTTTTTTGAAATAATATCTCAAAAAACATTTTTCATTTAATAATACATCCTTTTATCATACTAATTTACTATTGGATGTTATCCAAAGGTTTTATCCATATTCTTCCATGTAATTGGTTTTTTTCATTTCATGATGTTTATAAAAACTAGTTTCCCATTCACTAGTTATATGTTTATAAAACCCATTACTATTCTAGACAGTATATGATAATGAAAATCATTCCTAAAAAATGGTTTGTACCATGGTAATGGAATTTGAAATCTTCTTCATTTCATGAGATATTCATTGATGAAATGATTTTGAAACATAAATATTTCCCATATGTTATGATATGATTAAAAAATTGTACCCATTTTATTTAATGGATTATGATATGAACTTTTTATGGGTCTTAATATGAATAATGTTTTATTATCATGTGGAACATGTACAATTGAGTTATTATATGATGGGTGTGAACTTTATCTATATCCAATGCATTGAGTAACTATGGATGAATCATGAGTTTATATGTTTTTGCATGAACCTGATTACATTTTCACAATTTTAACCAACGATGTAGTTTCTTGTCCAAATGTTTTTTCATGAACCGAAATACATTTTCATAATTTTATTAGATAACGTTATTGTGATTTAAATTTTTTTTATAAACCAGATTACAAGTTCATATAATAATGCACGGGCATGTTAGTATATTTATCAGTTATGTGTGAACAACATTATATGTTAAAAATGTTATCTATGAACCTAATTGAATGATCAAAACATTATGAGTGGACCTGGTTTAATGTCTTTAAGTATACATGACGGCATTCCTTGATGTCCATAACTTAGTGACTAATCATGTTTATACATAATCATGTTGATGATGTTATATATTAATGTGTATTACACAATTCATAGTCTTATTCATATGTTACGATTTCATTTATAATTTTCCTCATTATCTTGTTATTCATTTATTATCCACGAATAATAGTATTATCATGTTCTTTTATACTTATGTTTAGTTTTATTATTACATATTTAAATAATTTACCCTTACTGTACATTTGTGCTCACTAATTTCTCATGTTTACTTTTCCTATATTATGAAGATAGGTTGTTATGAATAACTAAAAAGGGGGAAGTCCTTTGTGGGACACATTTATTATCATTAACTAGGCTATAATATTTTGGTACAATCTTTCCAACGTCACTAAACTAATATGGTCATTAGGTGTCTATTATTGTAATGTATTACGAATGTCACAAAAGTGATGTAATGTTAATGTATTGAATTATATGTTCACAATATATATTCCCATTATAAATTATTTCATAAATGGTCAAATATTTGATTTAATAACAATGAAACCTACCTATTTTATAAAATTAATGATATGATTACATTTTAATGACACCCATTTAATTTCATGGGTTAGGATATGATAAATGTTTATCATATAGGGGAACAAATATTTATGATTTCAATATGAGATGGGTGGGACCTATATCTCCAACCATTGAATTATTCAATGATTTATATCTTTCAAGATAATTATAGGGAACATGTTTACCATCTTGATTCAAAATGTGAAATAAGTGCATCCTGATCCGCTATAGGATATGGGGAAACAAAATTCCCTATATGAAATGGTTTTTGACTGGGGGTTGTAGTATGTCCCGTCCTGTAGGTGTATTACTAATTATTTTCCCTAGTAAATTATAGAAATGAATCTTGACATATAGGGAATGGTATTACATGATTATGTTTATAAAATAAATCCATGTCTAATTCTTATGTTATGCTTTCGTTTATTATTCTATTGTTTCCCTTATGATTCATGTCTTATTATATGTAAATCATTACAAAATGATAAATTTTAATGATATTTGATATAAAGGGCATGGACTTATAATGTAATCCTCAGGATCTCATAACCTTCTAATAATTTTTATGCTTATAAAATATCCCATTTTTACCCTTAAGTAGCATCCGAGCTCACCCATTTTTATTTTTCATTCCCTAGGTTATAAATATATATTTTATTTAAGATGTGTTTATGTGGGGTTATTTTCTTTTATATCCTACTGAGAGAAAATGTATCTTACACATGTACAAGAATTTTCATTTCCATGTTTCTAAAGTCATTAAACAAGTATGGTCATTGGAAAACTATTTGTACAATTTATAAATAAGTCCAAAAAACATATATAATTTTGATGTACGTTAAGACTGGGTTGTTATAGTTGGTATTAGGGAAGAATTTTTTTTCAACCATAGATAAAATGATATGAAATATTTAGTGAGAAATATAAGAATATTTTTATATATATTTATAGGGATGTCCCTAATGATAACATTATGGATGGGGAATATCATAGTAAAATGTCATGTAGTTTTGGTAACGGATATAGAGAGTTATTTTCTTGAAATAAATATCTATTTGGATATTACAAGTGGAAAAGTTACTAGAATTGATATAACTAAGAGTAAGAACACTTAAAGGGTTTGTCAAACCTAAATCAAGAAAAACCCAATATATGACTACGCGCTTTACGGTGCATATAGTTTGACACTCCTCAAGGGTATTCTTTGGGAATTCACAAACTTATTATAATCCATTGTGATGGATTTAAATATAATATTATTATTAATAACCTATGATAAAACAATGGATTATTATATAAATGAAGTTCATGACATTATTTAGACATATTATTAGTAATGTTTTATGATAATGTGGTTTTATACTATGATAAGTGTTTATCACCCTATGTTTTTAGGTTTTTTTTCAATAGTTAGAACTAAAAATAATTGGGTTAGCATTAAATATTTTAGATGTGGAATGCATGTTCCTAATGAAAATATATTTCCTATAAGGAAATATCCTGAAGTGAATTAATATGGTCCATATGTATTAGTTAGTACTGAAGATAAGGTTTCCACGAACAACATGTGAAAGGTATGGGATGTTCATCAAGTATAATTTACATTAAATGTAAGAAGAATGAATAGTTTGATACTAATGAACCTAAATACATGAATCATATTGCATACTCTATGATAAAGAGTATTAAAGAATAATATGATGATACTTGTGTAAGGGTTTATTAATATAGTATGATGAATGAAGTATCAATGTTTTTGAATTTAATGATTATATTATGTGAATCATGAAATACATAAGGATTCGAAAGGTTATATTGAATTTTGAAAAAGACATTAATAAGCGATGTAATGATAAATATTATTTATACTAATGGAAATTAACCCTTAATGGGTTCAGCATATAAAAAAATTGTGTATAGATTAGATTAAGATATGATTGAGTTGGATAATTTATAATGGCTCATAACGATTACCTTATAACAAATTAATGGTTTCATAGAAAAATTTGTTTTTGTTATCATTGATGTTGTTTGAAATTTCGTGGATTTAAGGAAAATATATAGTAATATTTTGAATAGGTAATATTTAATGTTTTACAAAACAATTTAAGGTCATTCAAGTTATTACCATGTTTCAAGAGAGTATATGATATGGTTATTCAGTTGTTGGTAATGTCACAACCAAGAGATACATTATATATATAAATGTAATACAATATTATCTGACATATTGAACATCTTTCTAATGTTTTGTAATTTCATTTTATTAATGATTATATGGTATACCATTTATAGAATATTTATATTAAACATCAAAAATGTTTTCAGATTAAATTATTATCTCAGTACATGAGGATTTATGAAAATTAGATAGCCTCTTCTAAAAACACTATTTTGAAGGTAACTAATGTCACCTTGGATAGATTATCATAGAACTCTATACGTATTAGTTATTTCTGAATGAACAATTATCCTTCTTTTATATAGAAAGTCGTTAAAAATATATTTTTCAAAGAAGAAAAAATGGTGATATTTAACTGAATCTAATATGTATAGCATCTCATAAAATTTGTATGCTCTCGGGAATTGATCATGCATTTGAAATGTTATCCTAGTACCGTATTTATAGATGAATTCAATAGACCCTTAGATCATCCCTGATTTGATGATTTTTATATTTAAATTTATCATAACCATATTCCCCGTCAATATACATCATGACATGATTGTTATATTTACCTTCCATGTACATGTGTTCACTAGCCACCAATTTTAAACCATTTGGAATCCTAGATATCATTTTGTTTGTGTAATCATCATGTCTCCAACATTTCCTTCATATTATATGTGATAGTATTAATTTTTATGATGGGGGTCTCTATGGACGGAACAAAAATGTGTTATCCTTTTAAAACCAAATTTATTCTGAGGGAGAAATTCATTTTATGGGGGTCAAAATGTGACGCCCTAAGACTCCGTGAAATATTTTCTCAACTTTATTTATTCTTTTTGAAACTTTTTTATTTCATTCAATACTATATATAGTTTTAATTTATAATAAAAAAACTATGTATTTATTTTTTTCACTACATGAACAATTATATTACCTTGTGGTACACAATTCATAATATTTATATTATATTACAAACAATACCAAACCCTTTTTTATCTTTCTTTACACCCATGGATGAGTATTTAATGAACTAAAATATACTATTATTATTATTATTAATATTAAATAATTTCTTCCACCTAGCCATTGGAATGTATGTTATGAATAAGAATAACTATGATGTGAAAATATTATTTAATATTATATATAAAATTAATCTATTTTGTTATCAATTAGTATATGTGAAAGTAAAAACTATTTTCTAAAAAATAAAATACTATTCAATGTAAACTATTTTCCACATAAATAAATAATTTTATCTCAATAATTTAAACAAAAAACATTAAATTATTTTTCTCAATATAATTATTATGTCTTATATTAAATAAATATTTTTTATAATCATCTAATATTATAAATTGAGCATTTATAACTTGAGCAAGAGATCTATTAGAAATTAAAAGCCTATCCAGTTTATAAAAAACCCCTTAGATGATATCCCAAAATAATTGTACGAAATTGTTGGTGAAACTATCTTCTCCTAGTGAACATTCTATTTTGATTCAAAAAACAGCATCCCTAATTGCAATATATGTTGTGATCGAGGTGAGAAAAATATTATCAACATTAGTGAACAGTTTTGGGATAATTCCCTCCCTCAAATACTCATTCAGTTTAGGGCCATTACAGAGATCCATGTAGAAGGAAACAATATAGTTAGATAAGCTTTGTCTATCATTAAGGATGGTGTCTCTATTCATCAATAAAGATATAATTTTGTTGAAATTTTTTTATCTTTAATGTGCATTGAAGATTTTGTTATTTTTTCCTCAATCCCAAAGCCATATTAACTTGAAAATTTCTTTTTGGATGTTTTCTCTATGTACAATGAGATTCCTATGTTCATAGGACAATCAATTCTCATGGTAATCATTCTTAGAAATTTTTTTTGTGGCAATGGAATTATGTATCCCATGAAGTGATATTTCTAGTGAATCAATTTCCTTGTCGAGAAGACTCAATTTTTTATTCCTCCATCACTTCAATTTCATCATGAGAATTATAAGCATTAGAACACAAGATGATGTATTGTGTTTATAATCCATAATTACCCACATATCTCTGATAATTTGAGTGTATTCTGATAGGGAATTCCATGTGTTGTTAAACCTAAAAGGTAGAGGTTTCCTTTCACATTATCAATGAAGTTAGTCTTCATTTGATTATCTTCTGAATTGTGCATCATAAGAGTGACACATGATATGGTTTTCCAAATTTTTATCATGTGTTCAATGGAAAATGCACCATCAATGTAGCTTTCACTTATAGTATTCATATGTTTCCTATACCAAATGTACTTGGCTCCTTGCAGGTTTATCTCTGTCAGATTAAAGTCCTCAATTCTGGACCTGAAATCTTTCATAGAAGTGGAACAAAATGCTTATACAATCATTTCATATTCATGTACAATAGAATTGAAATATACCATGATAACCCATAGTTCATAGATGGAAATGGACAGAGTAATGATGTTTCTCCCAAAAAATAAGAGTATAGTTATCAACACTGTTATGAACATCCAGTCATAACCTGTCCCCACCAGAATCTGGAACATAACTAATACGAGGATATCCCTTTTTCTCACGAGGAGAACCAGTAATAAAGTCATTGGTTTTTGGTTTAGACATCCAAATAATCATAGGTTTGTATATTCCCACATGTATCTTGAGGAAACATAGAGTACCCAACTTAGCTAGACCTTGGATGTTACAAAAAAGAATTCTTATTTGGATTTTTGTTTGTGGGTAAGGCCCCCTTTTTCTCTTTTATCGGTCACTTTATTCCTTTCATTATTTATCAGGTCATTCATTATAGAAGTCATAGTGGAAAACGTGTGCATTAGGATTGATTTAGTAAAATACTAAGAATAAAACTCATTGTTGTTTATAGCTTCTTGTTTTTGTGGGAGTAGCCACATCGAATTTAGAAGTCACCAATTTGACCTTGGTGGTGTCTATCAATTTTTGTGGTGGGATAATGTTGGAATCTATAGATTCAGTATCAGGGTATAAAGCCTGATTTATGTTTGAACAGCCTAAATCCAAAGTGAATACATCTTCGTGTATACAAAGCGCAAGACTAAATGTATCTATAAAAATATCTTAAAGCACATTGAGAATATGATATTCATTAACTTGAAGCATATCTATTTGATCAAAAAATAATCATTATAAAATAAACTTATGATCCTTTTCATTAACAATATCAGCCCATTTTGTTCTAGTTTAAAATAGGTGGTCACATGCAGCCTCCTTTAATGTTATAGTATCAGATATCCTAACATATTTTATAGTTATTGTATAAGAATAAATCAAATATTATGAATATAAAAGATGTATAGTTCTAAAATGTAATTTTATATACATTTAATGGAGAACAAATTTTATGTCTTATTTTTGACACATTCATATATTTTATTTGGAAAATAATTTTTTTGAATGAGAAATATAAAAATTAAATTAGAGTGAATTTTTGATAATTTTTTGTGGTGTTTGATTTTTTTGATAAATACTAATAAATACTATATTTTAATTCAAAACATAATTTTCATCTAATTTTTGAATAAGGTTAAAATATGTGTCATATATATTTTAATGGTAAATTATATAACTTATATATAAATTAATCCAATTTAGCACATTGGATTAAATTTCACATTGATTTTGGATATAAAAATCATACCATTCATTTGAACATTTTTACCTTAATAACCTGATGTGTCGTCCCATCCGTGGGATTAAGTGTAAATACATTTCTGCCACTTTTGTGATTATAATTATAAAATAAATTTATTATATTTTGTATCAAATTAAGTTATATTTTATAATATGGTCACAATTTTTTTTACAAAAAATATTAGTCATGTGATTAAAATTAATTATAGTGATTAATTGAAAAAATAGCATAACAACAGACAAAACCGTACACATAAGGTCAAAAATAATCTAGAAACATGTCTAAACCCCATTATATGGGTGTATGTCAAACATACCCTCCATGGTATCTATTTTTTGTTGGAGATACTATTAAAAGGGAAATCGTGTGTTGAATTCTTCTTTCAAAAGGTTACATTAATGTCTCTCCTCCAATATAAAAGGACAATCATCCCACCCACTCATTCACACCACAGAAGTATTTTTGGATATGAAAATATTTATCAAATATACTCCTAAAATACATCCCTAGTAACACCCCGACCACAGTTAGCCAGATTCGGTGCATTATTTTAATATATTGGCATGATTACAAGGAATAATGTCCCAATGGACCGATCAGTTTAGCAGTCTTGGAAAAAAGATTCAATACATGAACATTACATTGCACATTATAAAACAAAACAAAACATAAATGATCCTTTAATAAAACCATTAGTCCCCTATATTAACCATGCTTGTCAATCATTATACACTTCTTAGAATCCTGATAACATTAGAACATTGAAAGCCGTGAGCTCAGATGCTCAGTAAGGATAACAATATAGTAGAATCATTCATAAAAAAACACAAACATTTATGTTACTGTATAATTCTAAACCAAAATCCTTTTAAACAATAAATTCATCATAATATGGAAAAGATACAACAATATAATTTCATTTACTTATTCACATTGATATTATACTAGTTGAATAATCACATGCAATATCAATACCCACTTTCATAATAAAGGAATGCATAATACCAGACTTTATAACCCCATAGTCAAGGCCTTGTGACCAGAATACGAATAAAATTTTGTCAAGGACTTGTTCCAAGACATTAGTTTTCGTCATTAACCATACTGATGCATCGAGAAGCTATAACAGGCTCCACCCATCACGTACTAATTCCAATTCATTCCTTGTATGTAAAGGTGTAAACATGAAATAATCATTCGTATTAAAACTAGCATAAAAAATGTCAATACATTATCTATAAACGATGAATGGTAAAAAAAACATCCACAGTCAAACAAATCACAAAACCATAAATACAATGTTGATGATTTGTATCATATTAAATGAAAATCAAACATGTTTAAAACCCATCAATGGATGTTGATATAGATGAAAAATACTTTTAAAACATTTTGATAGAAATATCACTTTTTCATGAAAACATTTAAAAGTCACAATATATAGAAAAGTATACATTTGATAACATTTTTTAAACAAAGAGTCCCATACCAATTTCAATATTTTTAAAGAAATTAACATTTTAGTAAGCATTCATATCCATTTAAATAAATCCTTAAAACCATTTTGAAAACATTGACATTAATGAGTATGGTTTTGAAGAATAAATCATTAAAACATTTAAATTGATGTTTTAGTAAAATGTCCCCTAAAAGTAATCCTTTTGAAAACTCTTTTATGAAACATGGACATGGATAATAAATATGTCCCAGTAGATACTTATGTAAAAACAACCTCGGATAATAAATAGATTGTGAAATTAACCCTTACCTCATTGTAATAAATCGAGTCATATAAACAATAGTAAATAAACAAAAAATAAATTAAAGAATATCATGAATATAAATAGAATCAAGATAATATATATTAAATGTCATTACACAATACAACGGATGCAATAAATAAGTGGTGAACAATGGAAATCTGACGGAATTGAAAGTGAGATAAGAAACCCCTTACCTTGCACTGTCCTTGAGTTGAAGGGATGTTTAAACTCCGGTGAAAAGACCATTGTATGTTATTATATAATAGCATAAACTTATTTATATTTAATATATCATACATGATTCATTTATGACTTTATACTACCCATTTAATAATGATATTTCATGTTAAATTAACATTTCAGGTAATAATCACTTTCTTTATCGTACATATTTTAACTTGTGATTCTTGACCGTATCATTTAGATCCTGATTTAAATACTTCTAGAATAAAAACCTTTATTCATATATCATATATATTTAGAATATAAATATTTATTATAGATAGATATATGAAATGAAAAACACCATTTATGGAGACAGTAGGCCGTACGTACGCATAAACACAGTTTCTATTTTCATATTGTATTGATCATAAGTATGTGAATAATATATATGTAAGTAAATAAAAAAAATAAATAAACATATATATATACATTAACATTATTACTTCATATATTACATAATAATTAGTAATATATATTTTTATAGTCACCTATGAGTGGTGAACATGGAAATGAATCTCATCGCGTTGTTGAGACAGTAATCTGTATATATGCACGAGAAAAAATATCAATTATTTAATGGTATCTAATTGGATGTTCTATTAATTTTATAGAGATATTAACATGTTATTTTCATTATTTATGTCCATATTACTCATCATTATATCCATCCAAATAACATAGTGTTGAATAACAAATTATTCCATAGCTTGGAGACAATTAGTCGTACGTACTCACACATGGTGACATTATTAATCATATAATTGATAGTATAATTAAAATTGTTGTGACATACTTATAATAAAATCACAGATTATATATGTTACTTGATTTATTATTTTGGTATGGTAATAACAAATAATGATTAAGTGTAAGAATAAGAGAACATGAAAGAGGGTGTGGAAATCATTACCTATTCTCTTTTTTTTTCGTATTGATTTGATCAAAAGGGATTCTTAGGATGGATTTTGGACAAAAGGACGACCTCTAGGATAAATTTAAGATAGTTTTGAGGATATTTTGGATAGGGTGGGCAGAGATAAATGGATTTGGAGGTGTGAAATTTAGATTAGGAGAAGTGCCCATTTATAAGAGGTGTAAGAGGCACCTTAGGAAAAACTTAAAATATTATTTTATAATAAATTCATTTTTGGTTAATAATGACTGTAAAATGAATTATTTAAATGATAAGGTTGGGATCAGTCAAAAACCAGTAACCAATTGGTTTTATAAAGGTTTAGGTCACCATACTAACATTAACTTTTAGATTAAACTCTTAGTTAAATAGTTTTACATATACCATGTCTCTTTGTATTTCTACATTATATGGTTAATAAAAATAAAATAAAATACCAATAGAACCCAAATTTATTCATTAATGTAATATATATTTTTATATAAGTCCTTTGGGAGATCCATAGAATTTTAAGAAGACAATACCAATTAATAATATAATATTTGTTTTAAGAACTCTTTTATGTAAATTTGGACACCATTAGGTATTTTGATTTTGAAAAATTAATAAAACAATTATTACTTAGAAAAAATTCCATTTATTCAACACTAATATGTCATATTAACCTATAATGTTAGTGGAATTTATAAAAAGTCTCAAATAACATTTATGTGGATATTTAAAATATTAATTCTATTAATCTATCATTAATACTGTAATCACTGCAGCATCATTGTGTCATAAATATATTTAGGTATTTAATGACTAAATATTATAAATAAACTATCATTATGTTGGAAATTTTTTTATCTTTCTAATGAATATTTATAGTTTTATTTATCTTATGTATAACACTATATTAAAAATTGTTTAGTTATTAGAAATTGAATATAACACTTTTAACTCTTCTTTGAATTAAATAATAATAAATGTCCTAATATAATCCATGTAGACCAAAGAGGTTCATATTTTATTCCTATGATTGTTTCTAGTCAAATTACACTTATCTAATAGAATTATAACATGTGTTAGTGTAATATTAAAAATACCATTTTACCCTTAATTACCCTATTTACTTTTAACCATGGTAAATAAATGTAAAAAGTTACGATTCACAAAAAATTATTTTAATCTTATTGAACAACATTTTATATACTGATATCAACCATGTCTCTTGGATTTTTGAAATTCAACTCACAAATGCGGTAAATTTACCTTTTATTTAAATTTGCAAATGCTCCTAGGAGTTGGGTAAAAGATGGTGAAATGTTCAATAACATTTTAAATATCTAATACTATTAAAAAATGACACCAATGAATTACATTGATCATATATAGGTATTATCTATCTATTATGACCTAAAATAAATTTAAATAAAATAAATATTTATTTAAAAAAAAATTGGTTTTAAACTATAACTCAGTGTTTTTCAGTATTCATAAATTTTGAATGTTTTTAGAAAAATACCAAAATTTCTCCCTAAGATAATTATGATATTCTGAATTCAAAAATTACATCTATTTTACAAAATAAAAAAAATATAAGTTTCAATTATTTATTTAAAATTAATTCCAGCTGTCAAAACCAAATAAAGTGTTTTGAATATTATAATAACTATCAAAAAATTGATACTTTTTTATGTTAAATTTCAAAGTGAAATTATTTCCAATGAATAAAATTGGATTAAATGGTAAATATATAATCTATTTATTTTTCCAAACAATAAAAATGTATAATTTAACAGTACAAATTATTTTGATTGAAAATGTTTTTTCAGTTAAAATATAGTATTTTTCACTTATCACCCAAATATGACAATTATCAGAAAACAAAAAAAATTAAGGATACTAAATTATGATGTCATTCTTCTAAATATTAAGTTTATTTTTTCAATTTGAAGATATAAAAGTCTCTATTGTTCGATTTAAAAGGGATCTCCATTTAATGGTGTTAAAATTGAATTTTGTTTTAAAAATACTTATTTTATTTAAAAGAAAAGAATTTGTTTTTTTCATTATGTTTAAGAAACACATAATATGGATTCTAAAATTATAGTAACAATATAAAGCTCAAAAATTTGTTAATACTATTCATAACCTCTTTTGAATGACAAGTTTGGTAAGTCTTGGTGCGTGTGAACTCGGTGTTGCATGTAGTGCAAGTTATTTAATTACATTGAATAAATAATGTACTATAAAATCATGGGATGTTACATTCTTCCCTCTTTAAATAAATCGTGTCCTCTCAATTTGAATTTTGTTTCGTAAATAAATGGTTGAAAATTCAAAATATCATTCTGGGAAAACCCACATCGAAAATTGGGTTAATAAAGTTTAGTCTTAATAAGAGGAAAGGTAATGAAAATGTCACCACCAAATTATGATCTCTATTAGGAGAACATTGGTCAAAATTAGAGACACGTAATTGGAGGAAAAACATAAAATTGTAAAGGCAGTGATTGAGGTCATCAGTCACAACCAAATATAGAATTTAGGGCCTTAAAGCCATAAATCTATGATGATTTAAAATATCACCAGTTCAACAAAACATAAGGTATTAGGATAACACATTTTTAGTTTTACGATCCCTTACCTAATGTTTTAGAATTAATTATTTCATTGAGTGTGAGATGAATGAAAATAATATATATACTTGACATGTAGAGTTCCTTACTTTAACTAATTTCTAGCACAAACTGATATTTCACTCTAAAAGATAATAGAACGTAAAAAAATATTATATTTATACAATTCATAGAGGGTTTCAAAAAATTAATTTATAATTCATATACAAGTACATTAAAAAAACTACAATATTCAATACAGGACATCACGTAGGCCAGCGGTAGGTGATAAACCTTTCTCACCCATCGGTTGTGGGTTCATGTCTCATGGCCTTGTTGGATGCAACAGGTTGTCACCCGACCTCCAGGTTTTATTTTTTATGGAAATCCAAAAATAATCTCAAACTGGACTTATCCATAATTCTTCTGTCCAAACTCATAGTCCAAATTTTATAAGGATGGTAAACACAATGAAGATCATTTTTTCCACCTAATAAAATGTGAACACCTTCATCATGTATTTTATTATAACAGTACATCATCCTGAATTTCCAAAAAAACCATATTGATTATATTCATTATACCTATTTACTTATAGAATAATATATATACACATTCTATTTAAAAATTTTTAAACACCAACAATG
This sequence comes from Viscum album, assembly GCA_963277665.1. Classification (NCBI taxonomy): domain Eukaryota; kingdom Viridiplantae; phylum Streptophyta; class Magnoliopsida; order Santalales; family Viscaceae; genus Viscum; species Viscum album. Next base: position 287,503,931 of record OY728131.1, read on the forward strand.
ATGGAATATACAAATCATTATTCAGTTTCAAGGATGTCAAGAATATTCAAAATAATTTCACCAATTCAATCATGTATTATTGTAAAATCACTACCTCAATATGCGAACCATATTATGGTTTATCTTTTTGTCAAATATATATTTTTTTAAAAAATTAACATACAATTGAGTTAATATTCTTGGTTCCACAGAATCACAAGTTCATAATGAAATAGTACTACAGTACAATCCTTATATACTCTATAATTATTATAACATGTACATCATTAATAAAATACTCAAATGACAGAATATTTTAATAATAACGTATGAAATCTAATCATTTATATTCATCTTCAGTTGTATTATAAAATTATTATTATCCAACAGTATCATTTGGGGTATACTAGGTTGATTTGGACATTGATTCGCGTAGTGTCACATCTCATTGTAGATGAATTATTGTACATTTGAAACTATGGTTTACCCTTGTAATCATGTACTTGGTGTCCTTTTCCACCACACTTATAATAAACTAACGTTCTATTCATCCATTTACCAAGGTGATTCGTTCCACAGTTATCACATATGGTAAAATCCTTCATTTCCCTCTTCCCTTTATCCATCATTCTCTCTTCCATCATTTTCTTCTCATTCGTCCCTTAAAAGCAATAGGACTCAGTGATTTATTTACTTATCTTATAAACACATGATACTATTTCTTCATATTTTGAGAATACATGGGAGAAATTTTCAATTCTAAATATTGTCATAATACCGTGAAAGATATGATCCTTCTTACTCTTTGGATCATTAGTATTGATGGAGTTAAAATTCCTTCTACTGGGTTCCATTTCAATACAATGGAATACACTAGGATAGTTTATGAATTGCAATTAATAATTCCAAAGGTGTAAAATTGATAACGTAAATTAAATAGTTTATGGATATAATCCATAATCATAAAAATATTTTCATTGAGGAGATATATACTCGTAAATCATTCATAATGATTTTTAAATAAAATGTGAATTATTCTAACCATATCCACTGGGAGTGTTGTAAACAAGAGTGCTCTAAGGCCCATTTCATGCACCAGTTCCCGTTCGAGTCTAGCTCAAATAGGTGTTTTTGGGAATTCCCCCTAGGTACATCTATGCTAGAGCTGCCTTTACCTGTTGGTATCCAGACAGAGATATATTTTCATAGAAAACTCACAAAATATATACATTACAAAAATGTTAGGAAGTTCTTCTATAATAATTGACAAATTTTATCCTAGGGTAATGTACTCTAATCATAGTTTATCTAAATATATTTTCCATGGTGATTGCTTAACTTCCTCTAATACCAACTGTAACTCCCCGACACCAGTTTCCTAGAGTCGGTGCATTATTTTAATACATTGGCATGATTACAAGGAAACTCGTCCCGAAAGACCGATCAATTTAGCAGTCTTGGAAAATTGATTATATACATGAATGATACATTAAACATTAAAAAATAAAGAACAACATAAATGATCCTTTCAGAACCCCATTAATCCCCTACCATAACCCTTCATATCAATCATAATACACTTCTTGGAATCCTAGGAAAATTAAAACATATAAATGGGTGAGCTCAGATTCTCTGTAAGGATTACAATATAGTGAAAACTTTCATAAATAAGTATAAACATTTAAGGAGTAGTATAAGACTAAAACAAAATCCTTTTAAACTAAAATCTTATCATAATATGGAAAAGATACAATAAAATAACTCCATTTACCTATTTAAATGGATATTCTACTAGTTGAATAATAACATGAAATATCAATAGCCACTTTCATAATGTTGGAATGCATAATTCCAGACTTAATAACCTCATAGTCATGGCCCTGTGCCAATAGTACAAATAATATTTTTTAAAATCCTTGTGCCAAGACACTAGTTTGTCTCATGAGACCTACCGATGCATCGAGGAGCTATAGCATGCTCCACCCGTCACTTACTAAGTCCAATGCATTCTTTATATGAAAATGTTTAAACATAACATAAACATTCGTATTAAAACTAGCATATGAAATGTCAATAATTTATCCATAAAACAAGAATGGTATAAGAAGAACGTATCCATAGTCAACCATATCACAAAACCTTAAATACAATGTGGAATATGTGTATCATAATAAATCAACAAAAATCATGTGTAAAACACATAAATGGATGTTGACATAAATGAAAATGATTTGTATAACTCTTTGAGAGATATATCCATTTTTTATGAAAACATTTAAAATTCACACAATTTGGAAAGGAATACACTTAATTTTTTTTTGAATCAATGTGTCCCATACACTTTGAAACTTTTTTATGTAATTAACATTTTAAAAAACATTCATGTCCATATAAATAAATTCCCAAAACCATTTTGAAAACATGGAAATTAATGAGAATGGTTTAAAAGAATAAATATTTTAAAATTTTAAATTGCGTTTTAGTAAAAATAACCTTAAGAAGAATATATTTGAGTGCCCTTTTATGAAAAATGTACATGGATAATAAATATTTCCTAGTAGATATTTACGTAAAAAAAACGTGGATAATAAAGAGATGGTGAAATTAACCCTTACCTCATTGTAATCAATATAGATATATGAACAATAGTCAATAACCATCAAATGAGTTACAGAATTTCATGAATATAAAGGGAATCATAATATTATATATCAAATATAAGTACACAATACACCACATTCAATAAATAAGTGGTGAACAATGGAAATCTCAAGGAATTAAAAGTGAGATAAGAAACCCCTTACTGTGCACTTTCCTTGGGTCGAGGGTACATTTAACCTATTGTTTAATGACCATTGTATGTTATTATACTATACCAAAACCATATTTATATTTATTATATCATAAATTATTCATTTATGACATTATAGTTCCCATTTGATAAATATTTTTCATGTTAAATTAACATTTCGGGTAATAATAACATTATTTATCGTATTAATTTTAACTTGTTATTCATGAAAGTATCATATAGACCATGATTTAAATACATAATGAATACAAACCGTGATTTATATATCATATATATATAATATAAAAACTTATAATTTATAGATATATGAAATGGAAAACACCGTTTATAGAGATGGTAGGTCGTACGCATGCATAAACACTGTTTCTATTTTCATATCGTATAGAACAGAAGTAAGTGAATAAGATATATGTAATTATATAAAGACATATATAAATATATATATCTCAAGTATCATTATTATGTCATTAATTACATAATTATTAGTAATATATATTTTTATAATCGTCGATGAATGGTGATCATGGAAATGAATCTTATAGTGTCGTGGAGATGGTAATTCGTACAAACGCACGAGTGACAATATCAATTACATAATGGTTTAAAATTGGATTGTATACTAATATTATAGAGACATTAGCATGTTATTTGTATAAATTATTTAAATATTACTCATCATTATATCAATCGAAATAACACAGGGTTGAATAACAAATTATACCACGATGTGGAGGCGGTAAGTCGTACATATGCACGCATGGTGACATTTTCATTCATAGGATGTGTAGAATAATGAATATGGTTGTGAAATATTTATAATAAAATAAAAGTATATATAAGGTACTTGAGTTATTATTTTGGTATGATAATAACAAAGAATGATTAAATAAATGAATAAGAGAACTTGAAAGAGGGTGGTGAAATCATTATCTCTTCTTCGGGTTCTTCCTTTTGATTTGATCAAAAGGGCTCCAGAGGATGGATTTATGACCTATGGAAGGCCTCTATGATGAATATAATATAGTTATGAGGTTATTTGGGAAGGGGTGGGCTGATCCAAATGGATTTGGAGGTGTGAATATGAGAGAAGGGGAAATGACCTTTTATGAGATGAGTGAGGGGTACCATAAGAAAAACGTAAAATATTATATTATAGTAAATACATATTCTCTTTCTAATGTCTCCAAAATAAATTATTTTATGTATATGGTATGTATGGGTCAAAATATACTCATCTAATAGGTTTTAGATAAGTCTGGGTAACCATATTAATCATTACTTGTAGAATTAACTCTTAGTTAAATAGATTGACATTTACAATGTCTCTTTGTATTTTTTTATTATATGGTTAATAAACATACTATAAAATAAAAATATAACCCCAATTGATTTATTAATGTCATATATATTATTATATATGTCTTTTGGACGAACCATAGATTTGTAGGAATAGAATAACATTTAATAATATAATATTTGTATTATAAAATCTTTTACGTCAACTTTGACACTATTTGGTATTTTTTTTCTAAATTCAAAACATCGTTATTACATAAAAAAATCATTTAATCAACCCTAAAATGTCATATTAAACTATAAAATTAGGTTTATTCATAAAAATTATCAAACTAAATTTATTTGGATATTTATAATATAACTCAATTTAATCCTTCATTAATACAATATTTATTAGATCATCATTTTGTCATAAAAAATTTAATTATTTGATGTCTAAAAATAATAAATAAAATATAATTATGTAAGAATTTTTTTATAATTTTAATAAATATTTATAGTCTAATTTATCTTATATATAACCCTATATTAAAAATGGTTTAGTTATTAAACATTGAATTTAGCACTTTTAATTCTTCTTTGAATTAAATAATAATAAATATCCTAATCTATTACTAGTGGACCAAAGTGGTTCATATTTTATTCCTAAGATTTTTTCTGGTCGAATTACATTTATCCGGTCTAATTAGCTTATGTGTTACAGTAATAATAATATCATTTTTACCCTAAATTACCCTATTTGCTTTTAACTATGGTAAATAAATATAAAATGTTAAAATTCACAAAAACTCATTTTCATCTTATTGAACCACATTTTACATAATAATAACAACTATTTCTCTCATATTTTTTATGTTAAATGCATAGAAGTGGTAAAATTCTGTTTTATGTAAATTCGTAAATGCTTCTTGGAGGATGGTAAAAGACGTTGAAAAGTTCAATATTATTTTATATATCTAATATTATTAAAAAATTGACACCAACAAATTAAATTGAACATATATAGGTATTATTTTTCTATTTTGACCTAGAATAAATTTAATTAAAAAAAAATATTTAAATAAAAATTTGGTTTTAAACTATAACTCTGTGTTTTTAACTATTCATCAAAATTTGAATGTTTTCAGAGAAATACCAAAATTTCACCCTAATCCAATTTTGATATTTTAAATTAAAAAATTAAGTCTATTTTTCCAAATTCAAAACATATATTTTTAATTATTTAATTTAATTTTTTTATCCATTGTCAAGAACAAAAATCGTGTTTTTAAGAAATAATAATTAACAAAAGATTGATACTTGTTTATGTCCAATTTAAAGGTGAAATTATTTCCAATCAATGATATTGGATTAAAGGGTAAAAATATAATCTATTTATACATCCAAACCATTAAAATGTATAATTTAACACTACAAATTATATTGATAGAAAATTTTGTTTTCAGTTAAAATATAGAAATTTCACTATTAACTTAAATATGAAAGTTTTCAGAAAAACAACATAAATTTATTGAAACTAAATTCATATTTCCTTATTCCAAATAAGAAGTTTATTTTTTCAAATTAAATCTATAAATGTTTCAAATATTGTATTTAAAAAGGGTTCACCATTAAAAGGGGGTAAAATTTCATTTTCCTAAAAAAATACTTCTTTTATATGAAAGAATGAATTTTTTTCATTATGTCTATGAAAATCATAATATGGATTCTAAAATTATAAGGACTATATATTGATCAAAATTTAGTTAAAACTATTCACAACATCTTTTGAACAGCTCGTTTGGTAAGTTGCGGTGTGCTTGAACTCAGTTTAGCATGTAGTGAATGTTTATTCAATTACATTGAAGAAATAATTTACTATGAAATCATGGGATGTTACATCCCCTATTTCTATAAGAATAAATTCATTAATAAAGTGGTCCAAATAAGTCATTTAGTGAATGAAAAATGTGTTACCTAAAAAAGAGGAATCCTTTTACAATTATCTCTTTAGTTTTTTTATTTCTTCATTCCTTCAATTATCTGTATTCCATGCCAATATAATAACAAAAATATCATTAAAATACAGATATATTTTCACTCAATGATTTATAAATTTACTTATACACACTTTTATTTAATGGTAAAGGAACATACCATATTTGTGTACTGCAAACATGCATCTCGAGAAATGATGTTGGTTTTTTTCTTTTACCACATCTCATGTTCGAGAATTATAATAGAAAATATGTTTTATAATATATTTTTAATATTTATCAGGTCAGTATTTATATTTTATTATTATATAACAAAAAACTTCTAACATCATATGTATTAAAAAAGTAAACATTATAGAAAATATGACATGACATATCAATCTTAAGAGAAAAAGTAAGTATAATTATTTAAATGTTTCCATTAAAAACAAGACATTAAAATTGAGGGAATAAAAAAATTAAATTAATAATAATAAAATATTTTAAACTTGTTTATATAAATATTTATTGATTACAAAATTATTTATAAATGTATATAAAAACAAATTAAATATAAATGAAATATGTTTTTCCAAAACTATCTAAGTGTGAACAAGTTTATTTTATAAGAATATATTAATAAATATATATTGATGGATAATATTAATGAAGTATAAATATATAAATTTTATTTATTTAATTTCAGGTTTAATATTAATCATATGTGTTTTGTAGACATGATTTTATACCAATCAAATTTTAAAAAAATAATCAGTTTTTTTTAAAGGCAGGTTTTGACCTTATAGTGGAATAAATTTTTTTATTCTAGTTTTGAAAAATTTTATAATTTAATTTAAAAAAAATAAAATTCTTATTTGAAATTTTATTAGATAAATTTAATTTGGATTAAATTTTGGTATATTTCAGATAATGTTTATTTTTTAATGAATATTAAAAAATACTACATTTTAATTAAAAACCAATATTTCATGAAATTTATTTATAATCTAAAATATTATTTTTAATGTATTTAATTTATATTTGGATAATATCTTTTCATGTAATCCAATTAGCTTCATTTTATTAAATTTTACAGTGAAATTTGATATAAAAACATAGTGGACGTTTAAACATTTTTACTTTTAATAAAACGTTTTGACATTTAGTTAATGGGGATAATTTTCAATTATTTTATTCCTTTTATTTTGTTTAAATTTCATACAATGGATTCCATATTTTGAATCATAAGGTTAAAAATATTTAAATATGTCTTTTTTAGTTATAATCATTATGAGTAGAACATTAGTAATAATTTTGATTACAACTATTAACGGTAAATCATGCAATTAATGGTACAAAATATATATTAAGTAGAATAATATAACTCTAAAACTTGTACAAATTTATTTCCATGATTTTTTAAGACCAATATCACCATTGGGACGATTTTAATCCACATGGAGCCAATTGGATGACTTTAATACATTTATAATATTATATTCAATGAAAAATTATTTTCATTACACTCAATTATTAAAAAGTAAAGTATTATTAATGTGGAATTATATAGGGAATGTCTTCGACTATAATGAATATTTACAAATATAAATTTATTACCTAAATCCTGTTATTTATTTATAATATTTAGGAAATTAGTAAATAATTTAACAGTGACACAATGATGATGCAGTAATTTCTTTGTTAATGGGACAATCAAATATATTAAATTTAAAATAATAAAATAAAATTAATATAGTACAATTTATGTCGTCTATGAATATTATTCATGGATTAGGAATTTTAGTTATGAGTTAAGAGAGTTTTTGGAATTTATCTTACTGTTACGGTATTTTTCAAAAAGCCATGTAATGAATAGTGAAAGAATTATAATTATGGATATTTTTAAATAAATATTATTTCATTAATACATATAAAATTTATAAAATTCCCATTCATAACCATAGGATTGGTATTGGTCATAAAATTCCATCAATTAATAATTTAGTTGTATTTGTTTCATTTTATTGGAATTATATTACATCTCTAATTGTAAATTACGTGATATTATAGATTGAATTAATATGGGTAAATAAAATAAAGAATTAAAAAATAGTCACATAATATCAAATTAGGATTTTATGATGTTTATCTGTCCAACAATAATATTATATTATTAATATATCAATTTGGATCCATTTTAAATAGAATATTAATTAATATTAACTTAATACATTGAAAAAAACTCCAAGAGTGAACCTCTTCTCTCTTATAAAAGGGTACTTGTTATTCGATATTCTTCACCAATCAAAAAATATTATTTTAAACCATTATATGACCAATAAATTTTTTATAATACCTCCCTAGATTTTGAGCCCTTATATTAGGTAGACACCCTATTTTGATGTGTTAAGGTTGTAATCAAAGGAGATCATTCAATGGAACATGTATTGTTTTTAATAGAATGTTTCTAATAAATTTCTTCTTCCACTTATATATAATTTTATTCAACCATGATGATATAAAAATTCTTTATGAAAAATATATTAAGATATTATTATGTTAATATAATCATTTAAATGCATATCCACTACCATAAAATGGATAAATAATTAATTGTTCTCACGTCCGTGTGAACTATCACCCATACGAACCGTTAAAATTTGACCTCAATAAAAATATCTCAAGGCTAGTTTGAATGCTGGAATTTATAGTTATATATTATGTTTATGATATATTTATAATTATTATATAATGATATATAATTTATATTGTTTCCTTTAAATGAACATACAAATTATAACATCGTTTGTGCATATGTGTGAACAATCACTTATACTATGTTATGTGATTCATTTTTCTTCACCACATCACATGTATCATATATATAAGTATGTTTAAATTATTAATATGGTTTAAATAAAATTTTGATCATTATATAATGATATAATTATGATTTAAATTTTCAACATGGTATCAGATACTTTGAATGGATAATGATCTAACTATTAAATATTTTTATACATGTCAATATTCATGATATTATTTTACAAAATAATTTATTTGAATATAAAAAAATTATAAAGGAAAATTAATTTCAATTTTCAATTATATTAAAATATTTTCAAAAAATAATTATTTTACATTTTTAGTATAAATTTTTCGACTTACATATAAAAACACCATTTAATGTTAATCTTTCAACTACTTTTACAAAAGTATGAAAAACAAATTTTTATTATCTTATAAAACCTGAATGGATTATCCAACTTTTGTGTAACATTAATGTTTTTAATATAATATTGAATATATATAATTTTATTTTCACATAATGTTTTTTCTTTCATTATTGAATGGCTTTGTAAAAATATAATGAGATGTCAAAATTGGACAGTTATTATTATTATATGCATGATTTATGTGTTATTACTATGTTTTAATTCTTGGGAATTTTTCATATATATTGTTGGTTCCATGATAATGTATATGATGGTGATCTAGTGATATATCTCCAATGAATTGGGTAATTATACGGAGTTAAAAGGTTGGGTATCTCAGAAGAGATTTATGGAATATATCGTGGTGGGTATTCAAAATGTAACCATGAAGGTTACTTTGTATAAAAACATGAATGATACAATTAAAAAACAATATTGATTCCACCTTTTACATATATGATTTATTATTATAGTGGAGTTTTATAAAAATATAATTATTTCATGAGGTATTCTAATTTTTTTATGTTTTAGGGGTGAAATATTTAACTTTTTGGAAATGTTTTTATTGGATTCAAGTATTCATGGATTTACAGTTACATTAATTCAATTATGTACCTTAATGAGATTTTTTTCACATCCAATTTTTAACAAGAAATAAATGTATTAACATGTATAGGGGAAAAAGATTCCATGATGAAATAATAGAGGATGTGTCTCAAATATATGTAATTTTTAAGGGGCATCCATTGGTGAAAAAATTAGATACTAAGTATTAGAGTCCATATGTAATTTGTGAGATTATTATGAATGATTTATTTCTAATTTTATATAAAACTAAACTAAAATTTTCATTGAATGTGAATTCTAGTTCACAAATACTAGAAAAAGTATTGTATAAGGCTTGGTTCTTATAGTTTATATTAGATGATGGTTTAGGCATCTTTGAGCATTTCGATGTTTTATTATGAGTTATGTATATCATCTTTGGTTTACAATTATCAGGTTGATCAAAATTTTATAGTCTTAAAGACCCTTTTTCCGTCTTATATATTTCATATTTTATGGAAACTTATGGTATTTTTGAAGACATTAATTTTTGATATAATAATGGGTTGTTATAATTAGGGATGAAAAATGAATCGTTTGAGATAAAAATTGATGTTATAACATTAGATAGTTATTTTTCATGATTTTATTATATATTTTAAATTTCATATGAATTATATTATATTTGAAAAATGGAAATCCATTTAGGATGGGTGAAAACCCATCGCGTTCAGCAAGGCTGTCGGAATCGAACTCCCTATAGAAGGGTGACAAGAGTGCACCACGTACCATTGGCCTATGTGATTCCCTTGTTAGTATGAATTCATTATATTTAGTTAAAAAATTTCATGGATGAATATTAATTTTAATTTTTGAACCCATGTTTTATGAAAAAGATTATCATGGGATAAGAAAATTATTTAGTGGTAAATTGAATAATATAATTTCAGAAGACAATAAAAAATTTTAGGAACCTAATATGAATATTGTAAATAGAGAAATATTTTATATTATTTTAGGGATAAAGTTTGAATTATATTTTAAATGAATATATGATTTAATTGTGACCTTATAATTATTTATGTTATTTATGGAAATGGATAATATATCTTGAATATTACAAGGGTAGTTAATATTGAGTATGCTACTTGAAGAGTAATTGAATTTATTTGTAGATAAAAGTAAAAATTTATCTAGGAATATTTCTGTGATAATAAGCTTCTAGTATTTTTTTTCAACCTTAGTCTCTATATTATTTAGTAATTTTAAGGAAATTGTTTTTAATGCACTATTCAATGTATTGATATTACTGTTGAATTTTAGAGATTAATATAAATTTTCATTATATGAAAATTTATTATGGTTTTGATTATTTCACTTATTTTATCCTAATCATATTGTTTTTTGTTAATGTTAAATTATATGAGATATTAAAGATAATATTTTGTGGATTTTATGATTAATTTTTAGTTTATTTATGAGTGAAAATTTAATAGAGAATACATATCATTTGAATGAAAAGATCAGTTTGTGGTGTATGTTGACTAATTAATGAAACCTTAATTCTCACATATGTATATTTCCTTCTTTTATTTGTATGTCTAGTAAAATAATACTTCAATTCTATAAGAAGGATCATAAAAATGTTATATGTTTACATTTTATAATAGGAGATCAATTTACATTTAACGCATCTCAAATTTATAATTTTGATATTATTAAATTTCACTTGACCATATTTTTGATAACTCTCCATCATAACATGAAAGAAATTTATTCAAACATTTATATGTTTTTCTACAAAGAACTCTAGTACGTGTTATCTTAGAACACCTTCATACATCCCTTTATTTCATATAATGAGGAAGATTTGTAGACCCTTATTCTAATGTTGGATTTAAAAGGAATTATGAAAATTCATACCCCTAGTTTTCAATCCTGATTTCACATTTAAAGGATGAAATTTATTAAATTGGGTATAATTTAAAATCACTTATTTTTAAAAAGAAAACACTAATGAAAATGTGATACACCACATCGATAATAAGGGGAAAACTATATATAATTATTAATATACTACCATCATTAACTAGATGACAGAACTGAGGGAATTAATTGCATTAAATAAATAATTAATATATAGATTAAAAATGCTTATATAATTATTTAATATTTACCAAATTAATTAGAAATGTAAATAAATAAAAATTGAATATAAAAGAAAATGACTTTCTAATAATCTATTTATGTTTAATCAATTGTGTTTTATGCCAATAAAATAAAAAATCTAACATGTTGGTTTATATTAATGATATATAAAAAAATTTAATTTAATTATATAAATTCAACAAAATATTTTTCGTAAATGTGTTAATAAAAATTCAAATTTAATCATAAAAGATGAATTTTTGAAATAAGATAGTTTTTACAACTTTTGTTGGCCACCTTTTTAAAATATAGTTTTTGAAACTTTTAGAAGTTATAATTGAAAAAAATATAATTCTTATTATAATTTTCTGTATCATAATTTACTTTTAATGAAAATTTGTTATTTTTTCGATTATATTTATTTTCGATGAATAATGAAAAAAATACAACATTTTAATTGAAAACTAGTTTTTCAACAAACTTATTTATATGTAGAAATAAATAATATTGAATGGTTTTAAAGTATAATTAGAAAAAAAATTATTTAATCCTATTTAGGACATTAGAAAACATTTCACATTGAAATTGGATATAAAATCTAGTTGATTTTTTCAACATATATTTTTTAAAAAATCATTTTTCTTATTTCATCAACAAGATTTCTTTTCCATTGAATTTTTCTAATTATGTGTTTTTAATTTTGAAAAATTTATTCTGTATTTATAATCCAATGATCAAAATTATGTAAATAAATCCATTTTATTTTTGGACATTAAAAATATTAACAATAGTAATAATCTGTATTACCACGATTAATGGAGAATTGTGTAATTAGTGGTAAAACATATATATTAAATATTATAAAATCACCATATCTCTTTTTCTAATTTAATTATAGTACTTTTTTCTAACCCAGAGCATGATTGAAGATATTTTATTACATTTTGGAGAATCTAATATTACATTAGTACATTTATCATATTATATTCAACTAAAAGAAATATTTGTTACACATTTGTTTTTAACAAGTAAATTATTTATAATATATTTATATATAGGGTTTATATTTGACTATTAAAATTATTTATAAATATAGAAATTTTTATATAAATCAAGATAATTTCATTATAATTTTTTGGAAATAAATAATTAAATTATAATGTGATACAATGATGATGTATAAATTACTTCATTAATGGATGAATTGAATAAATGATATTAAAACAATTAAAATAAATATTATTTTGAAAATTTATAACATACACAAATTTTTTGGAAGACATAAACATGTTATTTATATTTTTCAAGATTTTTTCTAGTTTATCATTATGTTATTATACATTTCAAAAATTCATGTGATGAATTATATCAAAATTGACATTTTTTATATTAAAAAACATTTTATTAAATGACACAAAATCAAAAAAATCCACATTATAGAAAAATAAATTGTTATAGGTCATACGTTTTTTTTCAAATACTCATTTATTAGGTTTTTTAAATTTTATAGAAATTATTTTAACCCCTAAAATGTATATTATATGATTTTCTGGTATGAATTAATAAGGGTTAAAAAAATGATTAGCATCAAACAAATAGTAAAAATAAATATATTTATAATTGGATGAATTTTATTCTATTCTAACTCATAATATCATTGAAATAAATCAATTTTAAATGATCTGGAATAGAAAATTAATTTATATTAATATAATACTTTGAAATATTCAACGAGTTCCCCTCCCCTCCTTTATAAAAGGGTGGCCATTCTTATATATTATTCACACCTAAAATATATTTGATTCGTCCAATATCATAACAAATAAATAACTAGAATACCTACCCACATTCTGTATCAATTATTTTATGAATAACACTATCTGTAGTTGTGTAATGGTGATAATTAGAGGAGATAATCCAAGGAAGATGTATCATTTATAATTCACTGTTTTTATTTAATTTTATCTTCCACTCCATTGAAATATCATTCAACCACGATGTTATAAAAACTAAATTATTATAACATACATATATATTATTTTGAATATATTTCCACTTAAATCCATATCCACTACAATCTAATGGGAATAGAATTAATTATTTGTGCGTACATGTGAACAATCACCTCCATGAACTGATATAATTCACCGTCCATTTACATTTCACAAGACTGGTTGTAATGATGAGATTAATGTTTATATATGATATTAATTACCCATTTTTCATTATTAAATATTAATATATCTTTTATATTTTTACATTTCCATTCAGATTAAAATTATAACGTCGTTTGTGTATACGTGTGAACTATCACCTCCGCGAAGCAATGTGATTCGTTTTTCATTACCACATCACATGAATGATATATATATATATAAATGATTAAAATGTTTAAAATGATATTTTTGGAATTCTGAGATGATTAAATAATAACTATTTCATTTCATTAATGATCACTGGAAAATGGAAATGTTAATAATGAGTACGTATGACCTTTCATCTTCATGATTACAACATTGTAATTTTTTAATAACAATACATAAAATTATTTATTTTAATGTATAATTAATTTGTAAACTAATTTATTATTTACTTAATAATATTATAGATATTATGTAATAATTAAAATGATGATTATTTCCTTCATACAAAATTCATTATGGACTAAAGTGTCATATATTATCAACACATCTGTCATGAACAAAAAATAATAATCAATTGTAATTAAATGAAAATAAGTGATTTAAAATTAATAATAAACATAAAAAAATTCTTAATTAATTAACTAGGTATCTTATTTTGAATATTTAGGAGGCTAAAAATATTATGTGATGAGTCAGATGCAAGGTAATGGATTCTTTCTCAATCTTATTATATTGAGGTGTTTCATGATGATATACACCTTTATTTCTTTATAAGGAGTATATATATATGATAATATGGAATTTTAAATCCATATTTTCCTATTATCATTTTAATTAATGTTTCTCTAAATATATTTTTACATGTAGATTACTATTTAAATGTTCATAGTAGTATGAGAATCATTGAATGTTTAAATATTTCATTATTAAAATTTTTTTCTCTGTCAATGTTCTTGATGTCAGTTTACAAATTTATATATATTGATATAAATTGATTATAAATGAAATTTTATTTCTATTTTTAATTTAAATAAATGGTTTTAAAAAATTTATCATTTTATTTTTTTGTTTTTGATATTTTTTATTTCATTTGAAAAATCATTTAAAGTTACTCTTTCAATAATTTTTTAAAAAGTCAAAATGAATGGCTTTTAACATAAATGAAATAACTTTTCTCCTCATTTATGTCAGTGTAATGTTTTTATAAATATATAAATTATTTAAATTTTTTGTTTTCAAATTATGTGTTTTCATTTTCTAGTACATCACATTGAAAACATTAAAATATATTTCAATATTGGAAAATAATTTTTATTTTTTTGAATTAATCATTGTGCATAAATTTTGGTTCTTGGGAATTGTTTATGTTTATATGTGGTTCCATGATAATATAAGGGAGGGAGATCTCATGATGTCTCTTATACATTTGTTAATTAGATAGAGTTAAAAGGTAGGGTTTTACCTTAGGATACGAATGTAATATACCATGGAGGGTATTCCAAATATAAAGATGAAGGGTACTCCCTATGTAGCTATGAAAGATACAATGTTAGAATGATATTGATTCCAAACGTTTCCCTTATGATTTATGATTTCTATGATGTTTAATAGTAATCTATATATTTCATGAGGTAATCTAAAGGGTTTATTTTTTCGTGGTGAAAATTACATCATTGTGCAAATGTTTTTTTGGGTTTAAGGTATTTGGAGAAAATTGTTTCTTTATTTATTTTATGTCTTTTACTGTGATTTTTGTTCTCATCCATTTTTATTAAAATGAGTTTCAAAGGAATTAATATTTTTTAGGGAAATAAAATTTCAGGATGAATGAATTTAATATATACCTTTTGAAGTTGTTATTAAGGTGTTTCATTTGTTGGGAAAAGTGAATACTGAGTATTTGAGTACACTTGTAATTAAATAGTTTAATATATAATAGTTTTTCTTTATTATCTAAAAAAACTAAAAAGATTGATTAATATTAATTATAGTTATAAATAACTATAATATATTATATTTATGGTTGCATATTTACATTTAATTATTTTTTCCATTTTTTGTAAATAATATAATTTGGTTTGGGGATGAATGGACTACCACTAACTCAAATTGATGTGACTAATTAACACTCTACATTAAAAATATAGATGATTGTTTTAGTAAAATTATATGATATATAATATAATAATAATGTTATAATGATTATATATATACTTATATTTTATTTACATTATTTCTTTTAATACGACAATTAAACAAAAACAACATCCGTTTTTAAATGGGGCCCACTATCTCAATGAATGGTATACATAATATCACCGTTCTATATTTTATAGATTATTATAAATACATATATAATGAATATATATGTATCTTTTATCTTGTGTTATATTATGAAAATAAGTATATTGTGATCCAAGTATGACAATCATGATTAATAAGTAAAAACATGTACAAATAACAATGAAAATATTTCCAGAAGTCAAACCATGTCATGAAATTGATAATAAGGTGATAATATGATGTCATATAAAAACCATATATTGTATTTAATATATTAATAAGGTTCCATAAAATATTTATAATAAACATATATTTATCAAATGTATGTCTTTATGATTATAAAGAGAGTTAAAACATACGACATTAGAATTTCATCTTACTTTTTCTTTTCAATGAGATACAGTCAATATTTACTACTCAATTCATTTGTGTACTGTATATAAAATTTTTTTATGTGTTATATGATTATTATACTTAAATTTATATAGATTTTCATATCATTTTAATGTTATTTCAATTATGGGGTTGTTTTCAAATGTTACCAAATAGGTGAAATAATTTTCCCCAATTTACCATAAATGAGACATATGTGATGTTATACACCTATATTTTTCATTGAGGTGTATGTAATAACATTGAAATTTTATATCTTGAATTTAATTATTTTTTAGGATATTTTACGAGTCATTTGATGTCATTATTTCATTTTATTTAAAATTTTAGGATTCCATAGTTGTAAATGAATATTGTTATAATGTCTCCATTTATCAATCACACAAACTAGCCCAGGTCAACCCTAAACCAGTCACTCAGGCTGCTCCATGAGATGTCCTGTGAGGCATTATTGAACATACCAGGATGGTGAAAGGCACCAATGGAATCTATAGAGTTATAAGTGAATGATTTTTCCCTAATAGATAAAATTAAATAAATAATGGAATGAAATGAACATCATAGTTTACATTTATATAAAAGTTGAACTAAACATTTTTCATTCATGAATGAGAATGTACAACTAAACTGAAAAATCAGCTATCCAAACATGACAACTAACTGACTCCATGTAACTCCACTTCTCACTCTCCAACACAACGATCACATGTCTCCCAAGGTGATCAGACTAACGTTGAATCCTATAAAAGGGTTAAAATTAAATAAGATTATAATCATGAATTTTAAAACTAAGTATGTGAGCCCAATATTATATTCCCATTACACATACATTATAATAAAAGAAACATAAATTTCAGGATTTATGTACAATATATTAAAATATTTTTTCAAAAAAAATGTTTCCATGCTATAAACACTACAAAATAAAAAAGCATGAAAGTATTCATAAATAAGTAATTAAAGATCCCATTTTCAATGAGATACATCTTCAAAGTGAAAATGGATTTCAAAAAGGATTCATTAAATAATGTACACCATTAAATTAAACACCCAATATTCAGAATTTTCTAACCAAACACGTTTTATTTCAATGGTGAATACAATATATCCAATGAGCGCAAATGTCACGAGAACACCACTAGGGACTAGCCAGGTGTGGGAACCAGGTGCCTCATATCTCCGTGAAATGTAAACATAAAAAATATCTATTTTACTACACGAGACACTAGTAGAGAACATCCCCATAATCTAGTGGTCCCCAATATCATCATAATATATTAGTTGTTTTTTTCATCGTCAAAAATTATATGTGAAATAGGGACGAAACAACTCTGGATCACAAGCATACTAGTACACGTCCACCCACCTAGATACCTAGTTTTATTTATTTTTTCTCAAAAATGTTCCACAAGATATAAAATTAAATATAAAAATAAAAACACCAGTGATGGTCACACACTCTCAAAATAGTAGCTAATCGTTTTTTTCATTGTTTTTTAACTCAATAACCCATCTAAAATTTTCTTAATGAAATTTCAAGAAGTATAACAAAGCATTGCAAACAAAATTCATTATAAAATGAACTTTTATGGCCAAACACCCACAAATTCCATTCAAAAATAGATTTTTAAGACCCAAAACCATTAACTAAATAATTTCTATGAATCATAACATGACCCCAAATGGCGCAACATGTAATAAACAACAAAACCCCCATTTTAATGAGTAATGCCAAAGGGGCCTTTAAGTATTTTACCATACCTACATATAACAAATGTAAAATTTTAAAATTTTATAAGTAGGTTCATTAATAACATTATAAGAAAAAAAATTACATAATTATTTTAAAACATTTAAGATCCACATTTTTGTTCAATTACTTTCATAAGAATGTCGAGCGTGCCACTTACTGGTAGCTCGTGGCACAATATGTCAAAAACCAATAACTATATTTTTATAAAACCAAAAGAAAATTATGCAGACATAACATAACATTAGAATAACGCATTTCATTCTTCCTATACATTAATAAATTCCAAAATGTTTTTTTATATCAAATTTTACACACAATGGTCAAGAGAGCTCTTTTCTGAATACTTTTCACGAAATATTTAGAAAAACACCATCTATTTAAACCCTAATGTGTAACATCCCAAGTAAGTAATGAATAATATATATTTTTATCTATGTCTATTAATTATTAAGATAGTTTTTTAGAGGCTTAAAATGAAAATAAATCTGATCTTAAGCATGGAATACACTAATATTCTTAAAAGATTGTTTTACTGCCTTATGATGGGAAACCCTTTTTGAATCTATATTTTGAAAATTTTATAAACAATTTTTGTCAAAATAAACTTATCCTTTATTATTGGGACATCAAAATTTACCTTGTGTGAGTTTTTGGTATTTTTCTGACAATGTTCATTTTTTAATGAATAGTGAAAAATACTCCATTTTACATCAAAACTACTTTTTAATCTAATTTATTTATATGATTATATTATGTTTTGAATTTGTATTGTAGTGAAATTAGAATATATTTTTACCATTTTATCCAATGGTGGTCATTGGAATCAATTTCACTTTGAAATTAGACTTAAACTGGTGTCAATCTTTTGATACTTATTGTTTTGTAAAAACACGCTTTTTGCTCTGGCAGCGGAAATTAATTATTAAATTAATTAATGTGACTTATATGATTTGAATTTTGTAAAATAGACTTCATTTTTGAATTTGGAATATCAAATATAGCTTAGGGTGAATTTTTGGTAATTTTCTGAAAAACTTCAATTTTTGATGAATAGTGAAACCACTAAGTGGTAATCAAGCAAACTGATTTTTCAGTTAAATGAAAGTTTACCACTAATGTGTATTGAATTTTAAAAATCCGACATACGTGGTTGTCATTATGAAGTAAAATGTGGTTCAATGAGATTAAAATAATTTTTTGGTGAATAGTAACTTTTTAAGTTTTTTATCGCGATTAGTGGTAATTAGTGTAGTTTAAGGTATAAATAATGTTTTAATAATATGAAATGACCTAGAAACTTGTCCCAAAATTATTGGTTGTGTTAGGGCCGACCAAAACAAGCCATGGGTCAACTTGGGGACCCCATGGAGACATTTTGGTTGGGAAATGACATAAATAACTTTTTATTTAATGTAAAAGTAAAAATGACACAAACATATTATGTTTCACGAAAACAATTTTTACATGGGGTTATAAAGATCAGATATTTGATTATAAATATTAATTGGAAAGCTAAAAATATTTCCTACATCATAGTATTTTTTTATGATATTTAGACATTAAATAAATTAAATTATTTATGACATAATAATGATGCAGCAATGACATCATTATTTGACGATTTAAATAAAATGGAAAGACAATGTAAAATCTATGAACTACACATGGCCAAAACCAATTGGATGAGTGGATTTAGAACCCTTATCACCTTATCCACGATTTATATCAATGTGGGACCTTTTAAAACCGAAACACATTTTCAAATAAAGTAATATTTCTTTACTTTCCAAAAGTGCCCCTCCTCTTCTCTTATAAAAGGCCCCCACCTCTACCTCATTTCACACACTCCTCAAGCCTTTGGCTCGGCCAAACCCTGCCCATTTACTCTCTCCACATCCCTCTCCTCATCCAAGTGGATTCCCTTTGGGCATAATACTTTCAAAGGAAGCCTTTAGGCTCAAATCAATAGGAGATACACTTTTAATGGTAATTCATTCTCTCATGTTCATTTGTTTTATTTTGCTTCTCCAACCCCCTAAACTCTTTTTATTTACTTATTTTTAACAACAACAGTATCTTCAATATACAAGGATGTTTTTATAATATTTATATGAGCTACACTCTCACAAACTACATCAAATGGTTAAAGAACATACGGTTTCCGTGGATGGCGAAATTCTGCCTCCCGAAACAATGATTGATCAACACTCATTTAACACCTTCAAAGGTGGCCATTATGATGTCACTATTTTTATATATGATATATAATATGATTATGTTTTCTTTAATCTTCTGTTTTTTTCATTTTGTGCATACCTTTATGGTTTCCATTATGGGTAAACACGATATCTTCATTTTAGGAAGTGCGGACTACCGCCCCCTCAAAGTGATTTGATTCGTTAAATACCATATGTGGGACATATAAAGGATGGAACTATGATATTATATATGATATTATACTGGAATTATAATATACCTTTATATCATTATTATTCCATTCTATAAAATACGAAATAGAAATGAAAGTAGCATTCATGCGTACGTATGGCTTACCGTCTCCATGAACGGTGCATTTCATTTCTTACCTCTAAATGATTATAAAATATTATAAATGCATGTATGTACTTGATATATTTGACATATATGATATCTAAATCATGAATACCATTCTGGATATAATGAACCTTTGACCAAATTAACAACATGTAAGTGTAAGAAGTCTATTTTTGACTTAATAACCAAATACCAACAAAATGAACATTATTAACTTAAATGATTACATGATGTTCATAACATGGTATAAAAGGAATAATGAACTTGAAAAAGGTTCTTAAGAAATTAGAGATTAACTCAAGTTTATTATTCAGGAGATTAAAGAACGGTCGGGTCAAGTCGGATATGATGTATGGGACTTCGTCTCAATCTCCTTTCATTGAGGCATATTTTATTTTATACACAACTTTCTTTTATACGGTGTATAAACCCCTTTGACTTTTACGTTTATTAAAAATGAATCTTTTTTATACGAAGCGTTTACTAAACGACAAAAGGGAATGTTTTTGTCGTACGTATGCGGCGAAAACAACTTCTCCACCGTCATGACTGTTATTCGAGTTTCGGATTCCTCTACAAGCCATACCTTCTTTTTAAAAGAAAAATAAATACCATGTTTTACTTTTGTTTTATTTTGGTATTGAAATTTTTTTTCATAATGTTTTTATATCAATGTGTTTTATTGATATCTTTTGATTGAATGGTGGAAATTTTATGTTTCCTTTATGCATGTTTTATGTGATATGATTATGTTGAGGTTCTTGGGCATTATTATGAAGACAGGTGGTTCTGTGATAGACTAAGGGAGGGTGAGCCTGATATAGCTCTCCAATGCATTGGGTAAAGCGAAGGAGTGAAACGTTAAGGTTTCTTCAAAGATATTTTAGGGAATATACTGTGATGGGTATTCCAAAGGTAACCAAGAGGGTTACTCCCTACGTAAGAATGTTATGAATGCCTCAAGTTATCTTTATGTCTTATTATTTCTATGATTTATTCATGATTTTATGAGGTATGTTAAAGTGCCTATGTTTTATGGGTAAAGAATGATTTCATTCTTATGTATATATGAACTCAGGTTTCCTTTCCATGTTTTTTTTATAACCCATACTGAGTTTTATGCTCATCCCAAGTTTTTGAAATGTTTTTCACAGGTCAAGGGAAAGGTAAATGATAAGATGATAGAGTCAAGGATGTGTCAAAAATAATCCATGTTTTATTTTAAATGTGTTTCCATTGATGGGAATGAATAATACTATCTTTATGTAACCACTTTGTTTATATGTGGAATGTAATGCATGTTTTATGATCTAATTCTCTAAAACTCTAAACCCGAAAAGATACTCAATGTGTAATCTTGTAATAACTCAAGATTAAGTAAGGTTTAAGGATGGGGCCTTATATAATGGGGTAAAAACCAAAACTTGAATGCAAAAAAAAAATTATTACATTTGTTAAAAAGGACATTAACATCACATTACATATGTTAAAACCAGTAGAATAGTTATTTGAACCAGTTGTGTGCACATGAATAATGAAAAAACACAATTTTACCCAAAACAAGGCATAAATAACAATCATTCACACCAAATCAAACATCAAAAGGATTCAGATAAGTAAAATAAATTTATATAAGTTGATAATATAAATAAATATTTGATACATATAAAATGTTTTGTTCATGGGAGAACCTACCCCAAAACCACAAAAGAAGGGAGACACACCCCAAGAAACACCCGTTGCGGGTTCCAAACCCCTACATCTATGAAGATGGGACATAGACAAAAAAACCATTATAATTATTGTAACATATATATCATGTTCTATAATTACTATTGGAGAAGATAAATCCAAGAAAAAAATTAAAGAATAAGGAAGAGGGAAGAGAATGAAGAAATACTTTATGAAGAAATTTTGAAGAACCACAATACCCTAGTGACAAATCTCCCACTAAAATCCCAAAAACAAAGGATAAAGAAGGGAGGGTACATATAGTCAATATCCAAAATTAAGGATCTTTTTGTGTGGTCTTATTACTAGAAATTTTAATAAAATGAATAATATATAAAATAAACATTGTATTTTTTATAAAATGGAAATGTACTCATAGGGTGACCCAATACCTAAACAAATAACCCGAATCCATAATTATTATGAACTAATAATGAGAAAAAATGGATTATTTTGTTTCAACAGGATGGGGTAGGACAATTGGAAAGTGTAATGAGCGAAATATTTTGAAAAAATATGGAGTTATGAAAGAAAAAATTTGTTTTTTAAATATGAAAATGTTCTCACAGTTTTCCCAAATCATGAAGTAACCAACCATTTATGAAAAAACTCCAAAACAAACCTATAGGTAAGCCATGGTAGGAGGATTAAATATATATAGAATCTCAAAATTCAACATTCATATCACCAAAAAACAAAGAAAATGATTGTAATTTTAGTTACACCAGATCTAAACCAATACATGAAGAACCATGTGTGACAATCTAGATTGATTATGACCGTGCATCCAATAATAAATAATTAAGATCAAAATCTCATAAAAAATCAATAAATATATGAATAACTATTAATTTATGTTATAAAAAAAATGCTAATTTTTTTACTCAATGGTTCATAAGATAATTAAGAATAGTTTCTATGTATATCCAACATTATTTTTCCTTTCGGTCAGAATTTTGTGTTCATTAAAAACAATATTTTATAAAATTGTTTTCCAACATTATTTAAAAGTATTTTATGATGTTTAAAGAAAATATTGAATAATTTTTTACCATATTAAATAAAATTAATTGAAATTTCTGTTCTTTTTCTGATCTAGGAACTTTTCTAAATATTCATGGTGTAAAAAAAATGTTCAGCATGTATAGACATTACCTCCATGATGAACTTCATTTCCAAGAAGTAGCCTTTTGATGAATAAGATGTTATTTTTAAAGAACTATTTTTCTTAAAATTATTTTAATTTTCTGAATTTAAAATGGTTTTTAAATTAATTGTGTTTTAAAAAAATTAATGTTTAAAATGTGTTTCAAATGATTTTTATTGATTCATTTATGTATTTTATAAAAATTATTTTATAGGTAAATGATTTCAATGTTCAAATGATTTTATATATGTTTTAATGGAAGATTGTTTAAATGTTATTTCAATTATATATAATATGTATTCAAATAAATAGGTTTTCAAAATGATTTAATGTATATTTTATAGGTTTTTAAATAAAAATATTTTTTAATTTTTTTTCAAGACTCTTTTATAATATTTCATGTTTATTTTGATGAACATTTTTTTCAAAATATTTTTTCCAAAAAAATATTTTTCTCCATAAAAAAATTTTAATATTCTTTTTTAGATGTTTTTAAAAGAACACTCTAAATTATTTCTGAGATTAGATGACTTTGGTTGGTGTTACTTCTTATTTCGTAGGAAAAAGATCCATAGATTACATTCATATTATTTCCCTAAATTGATTATATTTTTACAGAATGCGGTTTATAGAACATGAATCTCTTTCATGAGTTATATTTTTATAAAACCTATTTATTTTTCAGGGTTATATTATTAAGAAACTAATTTCACTCTCATGGGTTAAATGCTTAAGAGACCAACATCATTCCATGTGTAGTGATTTAATGAAATGACTATGGAACCTATCATTTTTTAATAGGATATGATATGATTACAAGTTTATAAAACCCATTATATAATAATGGTTATGATATGATGAATTTTTATAATATACTGGAAGACATATATATGAATTAATTATTATATTAGATGGACTAATATATTCCTCAAATGAATTGGGTAAATTTATATATGTCATGGGATAACAACGGGGAACATGTCTATGTGATTTATCCAAAATGGGAAACATGTACATCCTAATACACTATAGAAAGTTGAGGAATCCTGATCCACAATGTGAATATAGGTAAACTTGATCAACTATGGGATGATGAGGAATCCTTATCGACTCTGGAAATATGGAGAAACACGATCCATTACAAGGAAGGTACTATGACCGGAGATGGTGGAGTGTACCTCTTAACATGTGTTGTCCCCATGTATTGCATTTATTATTTCTAGAATTGATTCTTGACATGAAGGGTATGATATTACATATTGATGTGTATTAATCAATTCTATGTATAATTATAGTGTTATTCTTCCTGTAATGTTGATATTTTAAAACATATGATTATTGACTTACAAATTGTAAATATTTATTCCATGATTTAACTTTTGGATTATTGGTATGTAATGTATGATCTTATAACTTTATGATCATGTTCTCTGTAAAGAAAAAAAAAATTAATAATGAATATTCCCCATGGTCTAATTAAATGTATTATTATGTAAAATGGTTTGATAAAACATATGAACAACTTTTTTTTTATGTTTTTTGATTTTAATATACTTTTAAGAATTTTTACTGTTTCTAATATAGCAGTTGAGGACTGATCACATGATTAATATAAATATAGGGTTTTAACAATTCCCATTTACTCAAAAAAAAAAACTAAACCAAATGCCTCATCCAGTATAATTTCTCTATTGAAGGACCATTATTTAGATCTTGTAATAGAGGTGACATCACTGGGCTTCACTCATGAGCATGCCCAAGATGTGCTTCAATACGTTAAGGTTGAACAGATTCACCTACAGGGGAAGTAGAAGTTAATATTTATTACCACCTGAGTGATGTTATCTGATCTACACCAAGAGTTAGTCAACATCACACTCATTATCCATATGTCATATGTCGGTGATATAAGTAGTTGTATAACAAGAACATGGCACTGTGTTTATATGCATTAACTATTTATAGAATAAATAATAAACATTCATTTTATTATTGTTACGTTGAAAATAGTTTTTAAATCACAAATTGTATTTTTTTTAATAATATTCAATCTTGAAATATATTTTGATGAATTATGGGATTTTTTAAAATAAATAATATTTTTATAATATATTATTACTAAATTAATTTTTATTAAATATAAATGATCTTATTATGTTTATGAATATAATTTTAATTTTTATTAATGTTTGAATGCTATTTTTTTCAAAACCCATTAAATTTCGATAAATGTCAGTTTTTATATCAAAATAAAAAATTCAAATATTTAAAAAAGTATTTAGATAAAATGAATAATATTTTTTGAATCAGGACATTGAAATTATCCAATGGTGAATTTCTCATAAGGTTCATAGGTCGGTGAATTTTTTGGAAAAAATTAAATACCGTTATAATATATTATGTGTTTTATGACATCATAAAGACACAGTAGTGATTTAATAAAATAATATAAATGGTTTGTCTGGAAAATATATGTTTAAACTTTAAAATAAGTTTAGTTATGTTTGTTTGACTTATTTTACAAATCCTTAGTGGACACTCCAAGAAATTCCAAACATTTTAACATTTTAAAATGATTTCCTTGAGTATGTGAATCACCTCCACATAAACAAGAATAATATATTAATAAGTTTTTCCATTGGACATATAAAATAATGTTTTACGTTTAAATTTTTAAAAACTATTGGAAAAAACAATTAGATGGATTATAATTTTGATTAGATTAATGTGTTGTGTCTAAAAACTAAATATTAAATAATTCCCTCAATTTTCGAATAAAAATCCACAAAATCTCCTATTCCTTTTCACTCAAACCATATTTTGCATGACCAACCCCTTCCCTCCTCTCTCTAGAATCATCCAAATCCATCATGAGATCTCATGAAGCCCCACTAAAGCCGCTCCCAAGCCTTTGGGATCACACATCCAAGTAAGGGATGTCTTCCATTCTCATTTTTGTAAAAATTTAATTATGTTGTTATTCCCTTTTATTTTCAATTAATAATTAGGGGGTATTATTTAGAACCTCCCCCTCATACATCAATCCTTATTTTGTAATGATTAGAGTTCTATTTATCTCTCATTAATGCTTCCCATGCATGTTCATTACCATTCTAGAATTCTAAAATAATTCCCTCTTATCATTGTCATTAAAGAAATTATTTTTTATTATGCATCTAAATTCCATTAAATATGTTGGTACATTATCTATATGACCACCTTACTATCAATTTCCAGTAAATATTATTAGATTCCAATTTTCTTATCATCAACCATTTTTATGAATTCGTATGTCACATACTTATGATGTAGAAATTTCACTGCTAATCTCCAAGCTAAAGTCATTGTTTAGTGAATACAATACCCATTTATCTATAAAGGGTATTCACCTTTATGAATATTTACTTATTGATTATAGAGTTTCATTTATGAATTACAAATTCTTTTATTGTGGATGAAATGATGATTTTTAATGAATTTATATTGTATGATCTATCTGGCACACTTATACTTGTAATAAAACGATTAATAAGGGTGCACCCTAATAGTGGTCAAATGAATTGGGTAAAGAATTGTGTCATGATACGTCAACTGAAATGTGGGTTTAAAATTTTTAATTGAAATTAAATTTGGATTTAATCATTCGTGATGTGCAATAAGCCTTGGATCATGCTAATAACAATTTAAAAGTTGTTTCGACATTTTCATGTTATAATAATAATGATATATCCTGTCTTTATGTTCATGTTTTTCTATTTTTCACCATAAATATACCTATTTTTTTAAAATGTATTATATTTTTCATTTTATTCATTGTTTACTCCTTTATCGGGTTTATAGCTCACCCTTTTTATATGTGCGTCCTCTGATTATTCAATGCAATGCTAAGTACGATAGAATGTTGTGGTTATGTAAATGTTGTTTTCAATAAAGAATTGTGGTTTAATGTTCAATATTGTTATGTAATATTCATAATATCCAGAGACTCTATATCTTTCAATAAAAAAGTTTATAAAAGTTCATTTTATGTAATATATCATGTTTAAGTGTGTAATAAATAGCATGATTGTTATATTGTCATACCCTTATTCCTATGTTTATTAACCAATATATAATTTTTTACCATTATTGAGAATATTATCTCACCCCCTTTTATGATTACATATCTATTTTATGAAGATTTATTTTATATATGATGTGTATAAGAGGGTTTTTAGTCTTGTTGAACTTGGGGGGAGATAATATAGCTCTCTCATGTGAATGAATTTATGTTTCCATATATCCAAATGCACTAATCTAATACAGTTTTTATCATCTATTAATGTAATTTATTGAGTATTCCAAAAGAATTATTTAAAGATTATTATGTTAATATTCGGATGTAAAAAAAATTCCCTAAAAACACTCAATTATTTAATTTTTTTATTTATTATATTTAATATTTTACCCATAGTATTTTGGAAATTATTGATTTTTAATAAGGCATTTCTATTCGAAAAGCGTGTTCTCTTAAAGAAGTATATTAGTTATCTTTTAATGAAATTTTTAATATGTGATAACATGATTTTATGTTATTTATTCTCCACTAATGTTTTTATTATATGATAGTGAACCTATTATTATTTGGTATTGTATAATTTTATGATAATGAAAAATCAATAAACCTGGTTTTCTTTTCCATAGGTTTTGTTAAGAGGAAATGATAAAATATTCATGTTCTTTTGAATTAAATTTAATGAATTATGATTGGGGATGGTTCTATACATTATAACCCTAAATTTTGATAGATTAATATTAATATTGTATGATCTCATAATGTACAAACTTGGTTATCACAAGCCCAAAATCATGAAAATGGGGGGGGGGGGGTTGTCCCAATATCTATATAGAATAGAGGAGATGATATATATTTCAACAAATATTATAAAAGATGAAAACCATGATTTATAAATTATATGAAATTAATCACCAATATTGGATGATAATTTAAATCCTTGAGACAATATGATATAATTATTTTAAAAAAATGAATCTCTTCACTTTTTTATAGAGTACGAAACAACGAATGTAAATGGATTATAATATAGTATATTATTATATCCTAGTAAATATATTATAGGGTATTCATATGAAAAAATAAAGTATAAAAACTATACGATATATATATTTATAAAATAAAAAAAATTACTAATAATTGATTATAAATAAAATAAGATCCATTTGAAAGAAAAAAATTGTTTTCTAAAAAAAATATTTTTCTAAAAGACAATATCATTGCACTTATCATAGATAATGTAAAATTAATTTTTACCACTTTTATAAAACATATTTGAAAAAATTAATTTTCTAAATAGGTATTTAGATAATAAGTAATGGAAAATTTTTGGGTTCTTTTGAATAATATCAATTCTTTAGTGAATAGTTATACTACCAATTTTTATAAATGTGTCATTTAATTTTAAAAAAACAAGTCTTATTATGTTATTATTTTGTATTAATTTGAAATAAATATTATTTATTTATATTAAATAAAATTAATTTCATTTAAAACATCTTTAAGATATTTTTTAATATAAATTTCTCTTTAGTCCTTAAAAACATTATCTTTAAAAAGATGTTTTATATTGTATACTGTTTATCCATTTTTTGTATTTAAAATTTACCACAAAAATAAATGATTTAAATTATAAATATAGACTATATATCTATAATTATTAATTTAAATTTATTTAATTATAATTACAATTCATATATTTAATATGAGTTCATCTTTTTTGGAAAAACGGATTTTCTAAAATAGTATTTTTTCAACAGGTTTGTCGGTTTAATTTTTTATTACATTATGCCACATATGGATGTTTAATTTTAATTTTTTTTATAAATTAGTAATCATCATATTTTATATTTTATAATATGGAAAACTCAATTTTTTGACAATAATGAATATTGAAAATAATAAATAATAATTTATTGTCATAAATGTAAAACGAGTTTATTGAGAGTAAAATATTATTCCCCAACCATAAACATTACAGAATATTTAGTTATTTAAAGAATTAACATCAATATATTTTCAGGATTATAGTTTTATATAATTATTCCATCATTTTTATACATCTTCACTTAATCATACAAGAGGATAATATGAAAATTGTATCAATTTTTTTCCACCAAAGGAAACCCTTTCAAAAATAAAATTCGATTTAATTTATTGATTAAAACTCTACTGAATTTATTCCATTATTTTAATCATACCTGTACCATTTGAAAACATTTTAAAAACTCATTATGAGCACAAAAAATATTATTATATTATATAAAATAATGAATGAAAATAGTTAGTCCGTGAATATTGTGAACCCATGAAATCATACTTTTTACCCCTAAAACAAGAGATCATTAACATACCTCAAGACATCATAAGATTCATGAAAAAATAATAGAAATAATAAATCATGAATTTAACATGTGGATACAATATCATAATTTCATTTTAGCATTCATAACTATATACGATGTAACCTTTATAGTTACATTTAGAATACCCAAGATCGTACATTACCTAAATCTCTTAAGAGAAATATAATCGTTTAACTCTATATCATTACCTGATCCATTTGGAGAGGTATCAAATGCTCTCCCACCCTAAATTTATGATGGAAAAACATATATACATTATCAATTACCATGAAACAATACATATATACAACACATAAATCATGCATAACGGAAAAAATACATTTCCATATTACAATCACAAGATATCATTTTAATATATTAAAATAATCATTCTATTTTAATAATATTTTCAATAAAAAAATAAATGAAAAGGGAATATGGAATTTATGTTCATTTTGAAATAATTATTATTTATTGAATTGTCCATATACCAAATAATTGTTATGGCGATAAAGAAGTCATTGTCGCCAAATAAGTTAAAAAAAATATTCCTCATATCATTTTCTGTAGAAAATAAAACACCACATATTAAAAGTTTCATTTTAAAAATACATTGAATTAAATTAATAATATAATTAAAATTTAAAATAATATATTTAAAAATTAAATTCGCAAATAATATTTGAATGTAAAAATTAGAACTAGAATGTTAAATCAATGAATGGAAATTGGGTTAATAAAAATTTCTTACCTCAAGTTCGACTCATCACATAATATAATTATATTTTATAAGAATAATTATAAACTAAATTATAATTAGTTGACATTATTTTTCATGTTTAATGATTATTTTTTATAAATTATTACCATGATATAAATATTATATAATTATTTAATTTCATCTTGAATGTTTTTCTTATATTCAGTACATGAGTCGAAAATGAACTTGGTATGATGTTAATAGTCCCTATGTCCATAATCCCAAAATAGCCAGAACATAAAACATGATATAAAAATATAATATATGAATAATATATTTATTTTTAATAATCATTAAAGATGAACAAAAAACCCATTAATGAAGATGTTGGGTCGTACGTACGTAAGAACACTATTTTTTTTTCCACTCAGTTTGAAATAGTGAAAGAAAATGAAATTTATATAAATTTGTATACAAATATAATATAATTATAGTATAATTAATATTTATTTAAATAATATATGTTCAGTAAATTAATACATAACAAAGTCATTGTGATGAGTGAACAAATCACATTATTTTGATGAGGCGGTAGTGTACACGTCCCAAAAGGATGTTATCGTATAACAATATTATAGAAATCATGAAGGTAAGTTTAATATAAAATACCAATAATATAAAATAATTTATAATAATCATATCAAAATATTATTTTATTAGAAAAAATGTTTTTTTTTCTATCACTGATTGCGATAAATGAAATATAACAAAAATATTATTCACCAAGGTAATTAACTCTCGTTGCATGGACGAAATCTTCATTTTTTTAATAAGTGGAGGTGAAAATGAAATGGAAATGAGATATCACATTAGTAATATAAAAAAAAATTATATAAATGATTATAGAGTTATTATTAATTAATAGATGAAGGAGGTTCAAATCAAGTAGAAAAATTTATAAATTAATAGAGATACTTTGTGAAAATTACATTTTGAATATTCCCACCTTGAAAGACCATTGATGACATTGGGTTTGATCTAATAGTGATACCATCATAACATAGACATGAGGATAGTGATGAAGACTGGTTTGGGTAGAAATGTTTGGAGCTACAAGGCCTTGTGAGTTTAAATATGGTGGTGGATTGTGGTATTTATACTAGAGGAGAGATGGGCTCAAGAGATTAATCTATTGATTACATTATATTAAAATCCAACCATATAGAAGTGGAATTAATTTCAATGAAATTGTATTTTAATAAGTGTTGTATAGGATGGATAGGGATGAAACACAACTCAACCGGAAATTAAATATTTTAGTTTTTAAGATGATAAGATTTTAAATTTTACCTTTAACCCTTGTCAAAAATTTAAATTTTACATCTATAAATAGTTTTTTTACCATGGTAAATTTATTATACCGGATAATAAAAATGAACATAAAACCTAATTTCGACTATATGATTAAAAACTTTGAATCAATATTATCTATTCAATATTAAATAATTGGAAAATGATTATATAAAATAATTCATCAAATAAAACAAATAAGTGGGAATTTAAAGTGAATCATTCAAAAGATTTATATTTTTTAATATCTAATTCGAGTTATTTATTTAATTCAATGACATTAATTTGACTGAATTATAAAAATATAGTATTAAAAAAAATTAAAATAAATTAAATGTATAATCAATCAATATAAATAATTTATTCAAAATAACAGTTTGGAATTAAAATGTTTTATTTTTCACTATTCAATAAAATGTTGAATTTATCAGAAATATACCAAAAATTCATCCTGACAATTGTTTTGACCCAATATTGAAGGAAAAGTTTTTTTGTTCAAATTGAACATAAAACGTTGTCATAAAAATATTTATAATTATTTCAAAATGAAAATTCCGAAAAACATCCTTTTAAAAACATTATAGCTTTTATGCCTAAAATTATATTTATTATTATTTTAGGTCTATAAAATATAGTAGAAGGGTGTAAAAACATTGAATAACATGTTTATACCAAATATAGTTAGTTATGATCATTTAAACTAATAAAAATTCTTATCTTTGGCTACCATTTAATATAATAATATCAATAATGTATTATTTTTTTTGTATAACTCAGTCTTGCGTACAATATATAATATAAGATAAACCCATTGTTGTGTGTTGGGTATGTGATCCTACATAACATTATTTTTTATGTAAAATTAATATATAATTCATTAATATTAATATATATGAAAATACCTTATTCTAAAATTATATGGGATGTTACATCCGTCCCACTTTTTAGAAATTATGTCCTAGTAATTTAATTCTATTTCCAAATAAGTAGGGGTATTAATACGTCATTGAATTTTTAGATTACCATGTTACATATTCCACCATAGGTTTTCCACAATACCACGACAAGTTGAATTACATTATTCTGAAACACTTTCTCTCTATGGTCTAGAATATAGAGAGGATATTCCTCATAAGAATGGTTTTCATCCAACTGAACAACCTATGGACTCAAAACATGATATGATTTTGACATATACATTCATAACATTGAAATATAAAAAAAATTATGTAACTGGGAAACAATATTAGGTAAAGACACTCTGTTGGCAACTAATCCATCTTTCTCCATGATTTTATAGGCTCAAATGAACTATGGACTTAGTTTCCCCTTTTTACCAAATCACATCACACTTTTCAATAAAGAAACAATAAGATAAACAAGATCACATAAATGAAAAGAAATATCATATCACAATTTATCTATATTATTTTCTTATCTTATCTAAGCTATCCTCATTGCTTTTGAATCAAAAAAACCATTTCCTCTATCTCTACTATATATTCTGGTCCCCTAAACATCATTTCACCATCATCATCATAAAAAGTTGTAGTTAAACACATCTTTCCATATAAGGCTTCATATAGTGCATATTTATAATAGAATTAAATTTGATATTAGATGAAAACTAAACCAAATAAAGATGATGATCCCAAATTCCGAGGTAATCCATTGAACAAGATCATAGCATATCTTCCAGGGTCTAAATTTTTCATTTGGACTTCCAATGTTATTGAGGATGAAAATATGTACTAATATTTCATTCATTACCCAATGATATTTGAAGGCCTTTCCAATAGATAAGATTTATCCTAATATCATGATCTGATACAATTGAGAGAGGAAATCCATGTAACCTGACTATCTATTTATGATGTGATAGTGAAAGTTGATCTAGAGATAATGTACCGTGAAGAGTAATAAAATTAGATAATTTAGTCAATTGATCATTAATAAACCATACCACATAGTTAATTCATTATGTCATTGGTAAAAACACTAAGATATCCATGGATATATTTTCCCAATTTTATTATGGAACTATTAATGGTTTAAGCAACCCTTTTAGGAACTATCAATCCATTTTCACTTATTTAAATGCCAAAAACATCACAGTAAAGTTAGTAATATATATTTTCTTTCCAAACCTCTCAAAGGTCTCTATAAATCTTAGTAATTCTATGATGAACTGAAAACTATGAACCATGAGCTCCAAATAACAACAGTTTATTAAAATTTGAATCACAAGGTAAACATAACCTTTTCCAATGTGCCAAAACCCAATATTTATCAATGTTAAATTCGAGATACATTCACTTCTTAAGTAATTATAAATTTTTCTCCACTCACTGTATAGTTTATGTTCATTCATAATTATGCCTGATAAGGATTATTTCACACATATCTGAATTAAAATAGTATAATTTCTTTCACTAGAATCTATCATGAAATATCTAATCAAATCATAATGTATAGGGTCACATTCCAAATGTAATATGGTTAATGTTGCATAAATAATCCAACCCAAATCCTCCCCCCATTAATTTTCTTTTCCAGGATAGTATGTAATCATGCTATCACAATTTTTGATTAGTTCCAACCATCTTCTCTATCTCATGTTAAATTATTTCTTAGTTAATATATAGTTCAATATTTTGTGTTTAGTATATATTTCACATTTTATTCCATATATTAGATGCCTCATAATTTAAATATGAAAAACAACAATAGATAATTCCAAATCACAAGTATTTTTTTAACTCATGAGTTTCCAAATTATTTGAATCATAATCCATTACCTAATCAATAATCATTATGAAATAATCATGTCCTTTCCATGAAACATCACTATAGAAAACACATTAACCATTTCTGGAAGCCATTTCAAAAAATTGAGCATTCCCCAATCATCTTTTCAATTCATGAGAACAATCAATACATTCTTATTTCCTGAGGATAATAACACCCTTTTGATATATCTAAGTCAGTGGGATACATAACTATGAAGAAATTTCAACAAGGGTCTGGTTATAGCCAACTAAATGAAGAAAAGTATGAATCTCATTTATATTTGTGGCTCTTGGAAATTCATTAGTAGCATTCGTTTTAGAAAGATCAACATATATTCTCCATTTAGAAACAATGGAACCAATCAGTGAAATTATTTGTAACCAAAACACAGTCTTTTTGAAATTCCAATATAGTTTTTTTATTTTATGGAGGTAAAAATAAAACTATGAAGGATTTCATTCTCCTCATTACTTTTATAATATATCAAAATGTCCTTAATAAACAAAAATAAAAACGTATCTAAGAAATCCTGAAATATTCTATTCACAATATCTATTAATACAACATGTTAATTAGTTAACCCAAATTTAGTAACAACAAATTCATAATGTCCATATCTAGTACGAAACATAGTCCTCAGAATATATGATTCCTTTACATTCACCTTGTGGTACCCTGACCTCAAGTCAACCTTTGGAATATATTCTACTCCCCTGAGCTGATCAAACAAATCATCAACATGAGGAAATGAATGCTTGTTCATAATAGTGATATTAATCAAGGATATAAAATAAATTCCTAGTCTCATATATATATATATTGTTTTTTAAAATCAATACAATAGAACCCCATGGTGATGTGTTGGGTCAAATTAAACTATTATTTGACAACTCACATAATTGGTTCTTTAATTCTAATAGATCAAAATAAGAATTTTGGTAAGGTGATTCGAAATTGTCTTAGCATTAGGAACTACATCAGAAATATATTTAACTTTATAATCAGGTATAATATGCGGCAAATCATAATAAAAATGATAAAGATAATCATTTTAAAATGGAACAACGTTAATCTAAAATGCTCCGTTAAATTAAACAATATGAATTTTTCCTTCTTGTAATAAAAGTAAAATTATTTCTAAAAAATAACCCCTTTATCTCAATAATCAATATTAGTATTGTTAACATAATTTCAATCCATTCCAAAAATAATATCAAATACTACTGGAAGAAAAACAATAAGGATTGAAGGTAGATTCATTCAAAATAAAATGATAGAAAGATTTATATAATTTGTTTTTTCATTAACATTTCCCCATGTTATTTTTACAATAAGTAAGGGAATCATTTATTGAGGAGGAATATACAATTCAACATTAAATTTCTAAAAAATGTTAAATGTGTAGACACTAAATCAAACAACACAGTATCATAGTCTGTGTTAAAAAATATACCCGATAACACTTAATTTGATGTCCCAACATCTGCTAAAGTAATTACAAATTATTTAACCACACCTTTACATATTCTAGATATTTCCCATAATTTGAGTTCTTCAAGAGATACTCATTTTAAAAACCCATATCATTGAACATAATACATTTTTACTGACTATAAATTAGATATTGATTTTACACAGTCATTATCATTTTATTTGAAATTTCATGCCTTATTCCCCATTTTACTACATCTAATGAATTTACCAGAATTGAGAATCCATTCCATAGGGTGTTAGTACCAATATTTTTAAAAACTGTAATCTTAATTTTCATAAAATCATCCATTTTAGATGAATTATTACATTTTTGATACCTCCTGAACATCATATTCTGCTATTTCTCAAAGAACACATGATTATTAGAACACTCTATTTCATCATTATCTAAAATCAAACATGTTTTTCATAATATTTGAACATAAGAGATACCAATTTCCTTCGACACAAAGGCATTAATCATGAGTAAAAATGTTTTATTTCTCTTTCAAGATCCTAGACGAAATTTGGAGCATTTATTTCAAGTTTTGTGAATATTTATTCCTAACCAAACACTAAATCATCCTCATGCCTCAATTAAGATAATTATTTTTCCATCCTATATTGAACCGCCATAAAAAATATTTTTTCATAGACATTTTTTTGAATTTCTCCCACTCAAGAGCATAAATATCTTCACAATAATTGATATTATTAAATATATAGAACCATTGATTGTCTTCAACTATAAAATAGTAAAAATAAATTCTAACCTTCTAATTGTCTGAAGACCCCCTAGAGTAGAAAATTAGTTCTTCTTTGATACACTCTTTCGCTAGCACGGATTTAGATAATACCTTGAATGATTGTGTATGTTGTTGTATGAAATGATATAGTACCGAAATGTTCCTATATTGATTATTTGGCTGATCATTGCATGCATAAAACTACCATTTATATCCTAAGTCAACTACGCTATCAATGCAATAAATTGATCATTTTCATTCCATCCATCTCACATTTCTTTTTTAGATTATTTTTTCTAATGAATATCATCCCATAATAGCTACCCTCTTTCATTTGAAGAAAACAATTTTCAGTAGACATATAGTAGATGATGAAACACGGTAATCATGGAACTCAATATGACTCCAATTTTATTTAAATGTAAAAATCATTTATGGATATTATAATATCAATATCCCAACCGATAAAATTATCTAATCCTCCCATTGATATCATGTGTATGGCCCCAGCCACTAACATTACATAATATTGAGTTATTTTAATAATTCACATTGAGGATAATTTTAGGATTGAGTTTTTGGATAATTTTACCATCATAAATTCATATCATCGCATAATCATACTTAGGGATACTTCAAAAATATAATCCATTTCCCCAAAAATAAAACCATTTATAAAAAACAATATATCAATTCATTACAAAAATCTTCCTGAATTATTTGTTTCTTTTACTCATCCTATAACCCTGAGAAATAAATATTAATATCTTGGTATGAGAACATAAATCATTATAATTGATATAAAATAAAGAATGAAATATTTTAGTCTAGGAATACTCTAAACCCATGAAATCATACATTTCACATGTAAAACATAATCTCTTTAACATACCACAAGAAATAATAATATTCCTAAAATACTAGTAGAAATAATAAATCATAAAGGTAAAATTTGGAATCCATATCATACATACATTTAAGATTTAACAACTGCATAGGGAGTAAACATAATTCATAGGATTTTAATACCTATAACAATATATTCACTAAATCTCATAGGAGGAAAAAAATTCAACTCCATCTCATTAACCAAGGAATTAGAGAGATATTATAGGCTCACGAAACATATTTTAATTGTGGAACCACCTATATACATAGGAATTTCCCATGAACCAAAAAATAATCACAAGATATAAATCATGTATAAATGAAAATTGAAATTTCCACATTGCCATCACATGATATCACTTCAAGATGTTAACTAAATCAATCTCATATAAAAAAAAAATTCAATACCAATATTCATGAAAAATGAATATGATATATTTTCTCCATTAAAAAAATTTAGGCTTATAGGGGAATCCAATTATCAAATAATGGTTACTATGGAAACTAATTCATTGTCGCCATATAAGTTAAAACATTCCTTTTGACGTTTTGTATGGAAAAACATACAATATAAAATGTTAAATTTTTAAAAAAAATTAATGAAATTATATATATAAATAAATTATAATATATTATATTCAGAAATTCATTAAACATGTTTGGGTTGAATTAAATAATCAAGAAGTATAAATTTAACCCAAATAATGGAAATTAGGTAAACAAAATTCTTTACCTCGTGTATTACTCACCACGTACCATCATTGTACTCCAAAATGATAAACATAGATTAATTTATACTTGATTGATAATTTTTTTATTTTTTATTTTTTATTTTATATCACTTCTTACCATATATTTAAATTACATTATTATTTATGTTCATGTCGAATGTTTGGTCATATTCGGTATTTGAGTCAAAAATGACCTTGGAATGATGTCCATAGTGCATGTGGTCATAAGTACATAATATCAAGAATATAAAACACGATATAAATATCTTATATATTCATTATATAAGTATTTACAATAATTTTAAATGAAAAACTAAAAACAATGTTCATGGAGATGGTAGGATGTATGCTTTCATGAATTGTATTTTCTTTTTACTGATCGAATTGAAAGAGTAAAATTAAACAAAACATACATAAATATTTTTACATATATAATATAAATATAGTAGAATTAATATATTATTTATATCATATATTTTTTTTAAAAAATCATTAATACATTCAATGGGATTTGTTAATGAATCACATCATTTTGAGGCGGTGGTAGTCAATATGTTACCAAACAATGTTTTCCTATAACAAAAATATGTAAAGAATGAAGTAATGATTAATATATACTATATAGAAAATGAAATAGGTTATAATATATATATTAAAATATTATTTGATCAGAATAATGGATTTATGACCAACCATGATGAAGGTAAATGAAATGAACAAAAACATTACTCACAACAGTGATTAACTGGCATAACCAAGAAAAAAATTTCTGTTATTTGAATAAAAGTATATGATAAATGAAATGGATATGATATATTCCATTAGAAACATAAAACTACAGTATTAAAATGAATTTTTTTAGTAATCATTAATTAATGGATGAAGGAGGTGAAGAGAAAAAACGAAATGAAATATATTAAGAGAGGTACATCGAGAACATTTTCAATTAAATATCCCATGCATGAAAGAACCTTGAGGACCATGGATGTGATCTTTTTTTGATTTCAGAAGCACTCTTACATGAGGAGAGTGAGGAGAAGAGGTTTGTGTATAGATTTGTGGAGATAAAATGATTGGTGGGTCGAAATAGGGTAATGGAGAGTTTGGTATTTATACGTGAGGAATGGTGGGTTTGTAAGATCCTAGGAAAATGAATAATAAGATATTTTCATATTTATAAATATTGGTGAATTAAATAATAATTTTATTTTATATGGGTTTCTATGCTCGATAGCGTACCTGATGCGCAACATTGGGTTTCTTTGAAATCTTACATTGCACACTAAAAATATAATATTTTTATTTTAAATGGTAGTTAACTCTTATCCATTGTATTGATGGGAATGAAAAAATCAAACTATAATATGGTTATACGTGATTTTTAAATATATTTACATTTATCCAATAAAATGTTAGAGGCTTAAAATGTGAATGAATCTAATTTCAATCATATTTTACATTAAAAGGTCAATTTACCACATTTTAATGGTGAACCCTCATAAAATATATTTTTGGTCACGTTAATGAAATATAATTGAAAAAATAAAATCCTTAATTTGAATGGGGACATAAAAATTTACTTTGTGTAAATTTTAGGGATTTTTCCGATAAACTTAATTTTTTAAGGAATAGTGAAAATATTGTATTTTATTTCAAAAGTGCCTTTTAATCTAATTTATTTATATTTCTAGATTATGTTTTTAATTGGTTTTAAAGATTAATTAGAATATATTTTTACCATTTAATCCAATTTTT
This sequence comes from Viscum album, assembly GCA_963277665.1. Taxonomy (NCBI): domain Eukaryota; kingdom Viridiplantae; phylum Streptophyta; class Magnoliopsida; order Santalales; family Viscaceae; genus Viscum; species Viscum album. The sequence goes on from OY728131.1 coordinate 287,544,718, forward strand.
CTATTTTGAATTAATTTTACTTTGAAATTGCATAGAAACAAGTGTCAATCTTTTGATATTTATTGTTCCTTAAAAACATGATATTTGTATTAACAACGGAAATTAATTTTAAAATTAATTAATAACACTTTTATGTTTTTAATTTTGAGAAATAATCATCATTTTTGAATTTGGAATATCAAATATAGCTTAGGCTGATTTTTTGGTATTTTTCTGAAAAACATCATTTTTAAATGAATAGTGAAACCACTTATTAGTAGTTAAAAAAACCGAGTTTTTCTTATAAATGAAATTTTACCGCTTCTATGAATTGAATTTCGAAAATCCGACATACATGGTTATTATTAGAATGTAAAATGTGGTTCAAAAAGATGAAAATAATATTTTTTGAATAGTAACTTTTGACATTTATTTGCCGCAATTAATGATTAATATGGTAACTCAAGGTAAAAAGAATCTTATAATTATAAAAATTACCTCAAAACTAGTTCAACCCTTTTTTGATGATTAATGGCCAACCATGGTAATCCTTGGGTTGATTTTGGGACCCCATGGAGCCACTTATGAATGATAATGACACTTTAGATTAATTAATTTAATGTAAATCCAAAATTGACATAAACAAAAGTCATTTAGTAAATTAATTTCTATATGGTGATATATAAGTCATTTTTTCGACTAAATAAATTCTTTAGAAATCTAAAACGATTTTCTACATGATAGTATTACTATTTTATTTTTATACAATGAATAAATTAAATTATTTATGACATAATAATGTTGCAGTATTTACTTCATTAATAAATGATTTAAATAAATAAGATTATAATGATTAATATATTATACAAAAACTATCCAATTCCTATTGGATGATTTTATTTACACCATGATTCATATTATATTATACTATAATGATTTTTGGTCCTTGAAAAACAGAATATCATTATATAATAAAATAATATTTTCACACTTTAATAAAGAGCCCCTCCCCCCCCCCTTATAAAAGGATACCACTACTAACCAATTCCTCACACCTATCAAGCTATTTAGAACGTCCAAACTCTGACCAATTAAGCTCCCCACATCCCTCTCCTCCTCCTAGAAGTCGTACCTTAGGCAGAAGGCACTTCAAGAAGTCCATTTTTCTCAAACCATAGGAAATTACCCAAATTAATGGTAACAATTTCTCTTAAATTGTTTTCTTTTATTTTACTTCTCCAACACCTAACCTATTTTTATTACATTATATTGTTACAAAAAAATTATCCTAAATATACTAGGATTATTTTATTATATGTATTAGAATTAAACTTACACACACCTTCATATAATGGATGAAGAACACAGTATTTCTGTGGATGGAAAACTAACGCCTCATGAAATGATGATTATTCGATTATCTCCTACCACATTTCATGGTGGCCATTATGATAGAACTGTATTTATATGTGATATATATTATGTTTATTTTCTCATTATTCTTCTGTAATGTCCATTTATAGCATGGCATTATGGTTTCCATTATGGGTAAACGCGATAATCTCATAAGAGGAAGAGCAGACTACTGACCCTCAAAGTGATATAACTCATTAATTACATATGCGGGATGTATAAAGGATGGGTTTAATGATATTATATATGATATTATATATGAAATTATACTGGAATTATAATATAACTATTTATCATTATGTTTTAATTTCATTAAAATAAGAAATAGAAATGAAATTAGCGTTCATGCGTATGTATAGCTTACCATCTACATGAACGGTTCATTTAATTTCATACCTCAAATGATATGTACTGTTATAAGTATTTCTATATAGAGGATATATATTACATATATGATATCTAAATAATTAATTTCATTCTGGATATAATGGACTACGATCACATGGAGAACCTGTAAATATAAGGTGTTCATTTTTGACTCAAGTACCAAATATCTAAAAAATATAGGTTATTAACTTAATTGATTACATAATGTTTATAACATTTTAATAAGTGATATAAAAAGAAATTATAATCTTGAAAAAAGATCTTACGAAAGTATAAATTTACTTTAATTTATTATTCATGTGATTAAATAGAGATCGAGTCAAGTCGGAATTGAGGTAAGGGAATTCATATCAATCTCCTTTCATTGAGGAATAATTAGTTTTATACATGAATTTATTTTATATGGTGTATAAACCCCATTGACTTTTCATTCCATTAAAAGGGAATCTTTTTTTATGAATCATTTTATTAAATGACAAAAATGAATGTTTTTTTAACGTAAGCGGTAACGTTGACCTTTTCACCGCCGCGAGTATTATTTGATCTTTGGCTTCCGTAACAAGCCGTGATGTTTTTACAAGAAAACTATATATCATATACTCTTTTTACATATTTTGGTATTGAAAATGATTTTGAGAATGGATTTATTATTTCAATATATTGAAATTAATTTTTTGTTATTGCAATGTGGAAATGATATAATTCCATTATGCTTATGTTATGTGTTATGATCATGTTATGGTTCTTTGGCATTATTAATGTATAATAGTGGTTCCGTGATAAAACTAGGGAGGTTGACCCTGAGAGAGATCTCCAATGCATTGGGTAATATGACGGAGGTAAATGTGAATGTTTCTCCTAATAGATTTAGGGAATTTATTATTATGGGTATTCATATGTCACTCCCTTTGTAGAATTGATATCTGTAATGTAAGTATGATATGGATGACACAAGTTACCATTATAATTTATGATTTTTATGTGTTATTCATAAAATCTTTTGATTTCATGAGGTATGTAAAAGTGTTCATGTTTTGTATGTATTTATGAACAAATTTTTTCTTCCATTGTTTTTGTTACCCTTACTGATCATTTTATGCTCATCCCATGTTTGAAATGTTTTCACAGGACCTTAAGATGAATGGGGTAAATTATTTTATCAAGGAAAAGTCATGTTGTCTAAAACATGGAACTAGGCATGACTCTTTTTTTCAAGAGTTTTTATTTTATGAATAAAATGTAAACTGTGTAGATTATTCTACTATGTAATATTTTGAGATGTAATAGTTATTTCCTAATTCTCTAAAACCCTAAACCTGAAAATATCCTCAATGTGAATTAATTATTTAATTCAATATTATGTAATGTTTATGGTCTGGTCCGTATAGTTGGTATCAGATGTCGGTTTTGATATATTTAGGAGTTAGGGTATTGTTAAATTAATATCCATAAAGTTTTTATGTTAATATAGAAATCATAATGAATTTAAATATTACCATGTTGCTTCACCTATGATATTTCATTGATCAGAATGATTTTCCACAGAAGAAACAGGGCAAGTCTTTTGGGATGACATTAGGAGGAAGACAACCTTCCAAATCAGCAACCTAAGATGGTCAGAATCAGAACTGAATAGTTTGTTGCAGTGATGGCATAGTTGACTTAGTCTATAAATGGTGGTGTTATACATGTACGAGATCATCCAGATCAACCACAGAGGAACATATCTGTAGTGGAGAATTTCATGAGCCAACATCCCTCGTCATTTAGAGAATCATCTGACCGATACTAGCTGAATGGTGGATTAAAGCACTGGAAAAGATTTTCTATGTCATGGGTTGTTCAGATAATCAAAAGGTTAGTATCACTATTTACGATTTTCATGGTGAAGCTGATCAGTGGTGGTCAATAGTGAACAATATCAGGGCTAGTGAGGAGATTGATTATCTTGATTGGGATGAGTTCAAATGTTTGTTTCCTGAGAAATATTTTCCTACAGTGTATTGTCTTAGGATGGAAAAACAATACCTTGAATTGTGGCAGGATGATGAATCAATGGATGCTTATGAAGAAAAATTCACTCGACTGGAAAGGTATGCTCCAAATTTCATACGAGATATTGATATTAAAGTCATCTTTTTTTACTAAGGATTAAAGACAAATTATCCAAGGGATTTAGCTTCTCGTGAGTTCAAAAGTTATGAGAAATGCGTTCTTTGTGTGGAGAAGATGGAAATGGATTTTTCCGATGATCATGTATTTGTTGACAAATAATAGAATAAAAGGTCGAGGTGGCAGGAGAAAGGGAAGAACTCTTCAAAAACGTCTGATGGTAAGAAACTTATGTTTTCAGTTTGTGAAAATTATGGTAAAAAGCATGCTGGGTAATGACTTCTGAATTCTGGTAAGTGCTACCGATGTGGTAAAATGGGACATAAGGCTCCTAATTGAACTGAGAACGATCCGGGTAATGGTAAGAAAAAATCTGATTTGTAGTCAGTAAAATGTTTTATGTGCACGGAAATGGGTCATTATACAAATGAGTGTCCAACAAAGAACTCAATTGAAGGAATGAAGCCAAACTAAAAGCAGAAAGGGGTTGTGAAATCCTTTGAAACTACATTAGCAGACGTTGTTCCATCAAATGAAGTTGTATCAGGTACACTATTTGTTTGTTCTGATTATGCCAATGTGTTTTTTGTTTCAGGGTCACCACACTCCATAATGTTTGAGATGTTTTCTTGTAAATTGTTAATTCCATCTCATGATATGAATACGTAACTTACTATAAAAGCACTTATAGGAAAGATTGAGACAAAAAGAAAACATAAGAAAATTCATGTCTATGTGTGTGGAATGAATCTACCTATAATCCTTATTGTTTTGCCTCTAGTAGAGTATGATGTTATATTTGGCATGGATTGGATTTCTTTTTCGCATGCTAAGACTGACTGTATAGATAAATCGGTTTCTTTTTAGAATGATTTTCAGTTTGTATACAAAAATGGAACCATTTTTTATAACATATCCAGATGCTGAGAATCTAGTAAATGTTGGAAAAGAATGTTACCCTACACATATTGTTGAAAAAAAGGAACTATTCAAATTAATGTTGTGTCAATTTTAAATGAGTACCTTTATGTTTTTTCTAATGAGTTCTCTGGTATTATACCCGATAGGGAAGTCAAATTTACTTTTGACTTAGTTCCTGATTATATGCCAATTTCAAGACCCCCTTATCGAATGGCTCAAATTGAACGTTTAGAGATAAAGAAGTAATTGCAAGAGTTATTAGATAAAGTTTTCATTCGACCTAGAACATCACTATGGGGTGGTCCTATTTTGATTGTTAAAATGAAATATGGTTCAATGAGACATTGCATTGATTGTAGAGAATTGAATAACATCACTATTAAGAATAAGTATCCATTGCCTCATATCGATGGTTTGTTTGATCAGCTCCTAAGAGCTTAGTATTTTTCGAAGATTGATATGAGATCGGGGTACCATCAATTGAATGTAATGGAAGAAGTCAATCTGAAGACTGTGATTCATACTAGATATTTCCATTATGAATTTGTAGTTATGCCTTTTGGGTTAACCAATGCACCTGTTTTATTCAGGGATCATATGAGTTGAATTTTCCACGAGTCCTTGGAAATGATTGTAAATGTGTTCATTGATGACAATTTGGATTATTCTAAAATTAAAGAGGAGAATAAATGTCATTTAAGGGTCATCTTTCAAACCATAAAAATAGAGAAACATTATGGGAAATTCAACATGTGTGAGTTTTGGTAACAAAAAATTTATTTCCTTTGTCACATTGTTTCAAAAAATGGAATAACTGTTAATCCTGCTATTACAAAAGGTTTTTAAGATTAGCCAAGACCCAAAAATATAACCGTGATTCATTGTTTCCATGGTTTAGAAGATAATTACCATTGGTTTGTTGAAAAATTTTCACATCTATAAATTCCAATGACTAAGTTAACTCGAAAGGGTGTTAAGTTCATCTCGAAAACAGAATGTGATGATTGTTTTCAGCAATTGAAAATGATATTGGTGAATGCTCCAGTTTTGGCACTACCTTTCAAAAATGGTGAGTTTGTTATCTACAAAGATTTTTTGTGGAAAGGAATTGGTTCTGTCCTAATGAATAATGATAAGTTAATTGCTTATGCTTCATTCTAGTTGAAACCAAATGAGTTAAATTACCCTACACATGATTTAGAATTATCTTCTTTTTCATTTTCTTTAAAAATTTGGAGGTATAATTTGTAAAGAGTAAAATGTGAAATATATAATGATCACAAAACATTAAGGTATATATTCACTCAGAAAGATTTGAACATGAGAATGGGGATATTGATATAATTTATCAAGGATTATGATTACACGATCCATTACCATCCAGGAAATGCAAATAAAGTTTATGATTCTATGAGTCGAAATAGTAATGCTTCATTAACCATGTTACTTTTTGAAAAAGATCCTTTGGTTTTTTATTTGATAAATTTTGGCATAGAAATTATTGGTGCAGAAAATTATTATTATTTTGTTTCAAGAGTTAGTAAAATCATATCTATCAGACAGAATAAAGAAAGAACAATAAGAAGATAGTGAGTTGTAGAAAAAGGTAGAGTTGGATCATAAGGGTATGTTCCCTGATTTTTACATTGATAATGATTTTGTTTTGAGGATTGGGAAGTGATTATGTGTGCATTGTGAATCACAGTTGAAGAATGAGTTATTATGTTAAGCTCGTAGTTCCCCATTTTTAGTTCATCCTGGTAGTACTATGATGTACAGAGATCTTCGGGAGTATTACTGATGGGATGGAATGAAAAGAGATATTGTTGATTTTACTGTGAAGTGTTTGATTTGTCACCGGGTTAAAGCTGAGTGGAAGTTACAGAATGCGATGCTTTAGCCTCTATTGGTTCATGATTGGAAATGTGAAAATATATCCATGGTCCTTGTTGTGAGATTACCAAAGACAACTTGATTTAATAATGTAATCAGGGTTACAGTTGATCGATTGACTAAATCTTCTCATTTTCTTTTATATTCTAGATACATTGCCTCTAGATCATATTTCTCGATTGTATGTCAAAGAGATAGTCAGGTTGCAATGAGTTCCCCACTTTAGTGTAACTTACCGTCATCCCAAGTTTACTTCTATCTTTTGGAAAGGCTTTCAAATGTAATTGGGTTCATAATTAAATTTAACTACATCTTTTCATCCTCAATTAGACGGGCAGTCAGAATGAACAATTCAGAGCATGGAAGATATGCTACATTGTTGTTCACTGTATTATCAGGGAATTTGGGACCAACATATTTCTTTGGATTAATTTTCATATAATAATAGTTTTCATTCCAATATACAGATGGCTCCATTTGAGTCATTATATAGAAATAATTGTCGAAATCCAGCTTTTTGGGATGAAGTAGGTGAAACGAAGCTGATGGGACCAGAATTGGTAGAAGAGATGGTAGAGAAAGATCAGTTGATTCAAAAGAATATGAGAATAGCTCAGAGAAGACAGAAACGTTATGCATATAACTGGAGGAAGGATAATTATTTTGAGGTTTGTGATCATGTATTTTCAATGTTTCTCCATGGGAAAGTGTGATGTGTTTTGGTAGGAATGGAAAGTAGAGTCTGGGGTTCATTGGACCTTATGAAATCTTGGAGAAAGTTGGATCAGTTATGTACCGAGTGGGTTTACCTCCATGTTTGTCCAAGGTACAAATTTTTTTTCATGTTTCGATGCTGAGAATGTATATGCCAGATCCATATTTTGTTTTCAGCCCAAAGGTAGTTTAGTTGGAAGAGAATCTCTCTTATGAAGAACAACCGGTTCAGATTCATGAACGTAGTGAGAAAGTGTTTCAGAATAAAGTAATTAACCATGTAAAGGTTTTGTGGAAAAAACCATATGATTGAATAGGCAACGTGGGAATCTGAAAATGCTATGAAGGATAAATACCCCCCTTATTTTGATATGTGAATAAAAATTATGAGAAAGCAATTTCCAAAAGGTGGGAAAGATGTAAAATCTCAGGTAAATAAAGAATAATATATTTACATATTTAATAATATTTTTGAATTAAATATTAATTTTACTTTAAATTTGTTTCTATATTCGAAAGTATACCTGATACGCAACAATGGGATTCTTTGAAATCTTACGTTGCAAACAAATAATAGATTATTATTATTTTAAATTGTAGTTAACTCCTAGAAATTTTTTTGGCGGGAATGAACAAAACATACTACAATATTATTATATGTTATTGTTAAATGTATTTACATTTATCCAATAAAATGTTCAAGGAATAAAATGTGAATAAATCTTATTTTAAGCATTATTTAGATTAAAATGTCGATTTACCGCCTTTTAATGGAGAAACCTCTTTAAATATATTTTTGGTCACTTTAATACATTCCAATTGACCAAATAATATCCTTATTGAGAATGGGGACATCAAAATTTACTTTGTGTTATTTTTTTTGGATTTTTCCAATAAAGGTCAATTTGTAATGAATAGTGAAAATATTGTATTTTATTTCAAAATTGCCTTTTAATTTAATTTATTTTTATGGGTAGATAATAATTTTAATTTTATTTAAAGTGTAATTAGAATATAATTTTACCATTTAATCCCAATTTTTTCATTCGAATTAATTTCACATTGAAATTGGACGTAAACAAGAGTCAATCTTTTGACAGTTATTCTTTCATAAAAACACGCTATTAGTTTCAACAACTAGATTTAATTTTAAAATCAATTAATGACACTTTCATGTTTTTAATTTGGAGAAATAAACATCATTTTTGAATTCGGAATATCAAATATATATTTGGATTAATTTTTGGTATTTTTCTGAAAAGCTTCAAATTTTGTTGAATAGTGAAACCACTTAGTAGTAGTTAAAAAACTGACTTTTTCATTTAAATGCAATTTTACTGCTTCTGTGAATTGAATTTAGAAAATCCGACCTACATGGTTATTATTAGTAAGTAAAATTTTGTTCAATAAGGTGAAAATAATTTTTGGTGAATAGTAACTTGTGACTTTTATTTAACACTATTAAAGGTAAATAGGGTAATTCAATGTAAAATGAATTTTATAATAATTCAAAATTACCTTAACACATGTCCAAACATAATTGGATTAAAAATGGCCGACCATAGGCATCAATGGGTCAATTTTGGGACCCCATTGTGCCACTTATGAATTAAAATGACCCTTTAGAATAATTAATTTAATGTAATGCGAAAAATGGCATAAACAAAATTCTTTTAGTAAATTAATTTTTATTTGGTGCAATATAATTCATTTTTTAGACAATAAATATTCATTAGAATTCTAAAAATATTTTCTACATGGTAGTATTTTTTTATAATATTTACACATTGAATAAATTAAATTATTTATGACACAATAATGATGTAGTGTTTACCTCATTAATAAATGATTTAATGAAATATGATTATAATGATTAAAATATTATCCAAAACCTGTCCAATTCCTATTAGATGATTTTATTTTGACCACAAGTCATCTTGTATTCAAATTTAAGATTATTGAACCTTTAAAAATGGAATATAATTATATTATAAAATAATATTTTCCCACTTTACTAAAGAGCCTCTCCCCCCCCCCCTTATAAAAGGAGACAACCTTTAACCAATTCCTCACACCTCTCAAGCCATTTGGCTCATACTACCTCTTCCCAATTAACCTGCTTACATCCCTATACTCCCCCTAGAAGCCTTTCCTTAGGCATAAGGAACATAACAAAATCATTTTCGTTCAAACCAATGGAAGTTTCCCAAATTAAAGGTAACAATTTCTCTTAAATTGTTTTCTTTTATTTTACATCTCCAAACATTAAAATCATTTTATTTAAATCCTTTGTAACAACACTATTGTCATAAATATACTAATAATTTGTTAATAGAAGGATTCTAACTACACTAACACACACCTCCATCTAATTTACGAACAACATAATGTTTCTGTTGATGGAAAACCAACGTCCCACGAAATGATGATTGTTAAATTATCTCATACCTCCTCTAATGGTGGCCATTATGATGGCACTGTATTTATTATGATATATATTATGTTTATGTTTTATTTATGCTTCTTTAATTTCTATTTATATCATTAATATATGGTTTCTATCATGGGTAAATGTGGTAATCTCATTACAGGAAGTGCGGACTTCCGCCCCTCAAAGTGATATGACTCATTAATTCCATATGTGGGATGTATAAAGGATATAGTTAATGATATTATATATGATATTATATATTAAATTATATTGGAATTATAGTCTACCTATGTTTCATTATGTTTTAATTCCATTAAAATTATAAATAGAAATGAAAGTAGCGTTCATGCGTGCGTTCATCTTTCTGTCTCAATGAACGATGAATTTCATTTCATTCCTCCAAATGATATGTACTATTATAAATATATATATATACTGGATATATATTATATATATGGTATCTAAATAATTAATTTCATTCTAGATATAATGAACTATTGATCACATCGACAACTTGTAAATATAATTTGTTCATTTTTTACTCAAGTACCAAATATCGAAAAAATGAATGTTATTTTCTTAAACGAGTAAATAATATTTATAACATGGTAATAAGTGATATAAAAGGAATTATAAACTTGAAAAAAAAATCATTTATAAATTATCTTTATTTTATTATTCAGGAGATTAAAGACCGATCGAGTAATGTCAGGCTTGAGGTAAGGGACGTCATCTCAATATCCTTTCATTGAGACATATTTAGTTTTATACACGACTTTATTTTATACTGTGTATAAACCCCTTTGACTTTTCATTTCATTCAATGGAAATATTTTTATACAAGTCATTTTACTAAACAACAAAAAGTAATTTTTTGTTAACATAAGCGGTGACAAAGACCATTCTTCCGTTGAGAGTATTATTTGATCTTTGGCTTCCCTAAAAATCCATAATGATTTCAAAAGGAAAAATAAATACCATATAAAATTTTTACGTATTTTGGTATTGAAAATTATTTTGGAAATGTATTTATTGTTTCAATATCTTGAAATGACATATAGTTATTGCAATGTGGAAATGTTATCTTTCCTTTATACTTATGTTATATGTTATGATTATGTTATGGTTCTTGGGAATATTTTATGTATACGGGTGGTTCCGTGATAATCTTAGGGCGGGTTAGCCCAAGATATCTCTCCAATGCATTGGGTAACATGACAGAGGTAAATGAAAATGTTTCTTATAAGAGATTTAGGGAATATAATATGACATGTATTCCAATGTAACTACATTTGTATTTGTGATAACTACAATGTAATTATGATATGGATTCCACATGTTACCTTTATTATTTATGATTTCTTTATGTTATTCTTAAAATCTTATGATTTCATTAGGTATGTAAAAGAGTTCATGTTAAGTATGTAATTATGAAAAAATGTTTTCTTTCTTTGATTTATAACCCTTACTCTGTATTTTATGCTCATCCCATGTTTTGAAATGTTTTCACAAGAACTAAAGATAAATAGGGTCTTGGATAGGATCAAGGAAAATTCATGTTGTCTAAAACATGGAACTAGACATCAATATTATTTTCAAATGTTTTTATTTTATTAAAAAATAGAAAGCATGTTGATGTTTCTACTTTGTAATCTTTTGAGATGTAATAGTTTTGGGCTAATTTTCTAAAACTCTAAACCTAAAAAGACCATCAATGTGAATTATTCATTTAATTCATTATTATTTAATGCTTAAGGTCAGGTCCTTATAAGGTTTAAAATATAAATTTAATGATTATTTTATATAAAATGCCTACCTGATAATGGTGGAATTACTTCCAACATGTTTAGATTGTAGTTAATATTATTTAAAATTGTTTGTGGTGATACACACCTCAACTGACCAATAAATTTTGTTATTTTTATGTATGTTATGATATTAAATTTTAACTTTAACCCTTGTCAAATTTTTAATTCTACCATGTTAATTTTTTTCCCATGGTAACTTTTTTATACCTAAAAATGAAATTAAACAAAAAACCTAATTTGAAAATTATGATTCTAAATATGGAATTAAATTTAGGTAATTCCATTTATAGAATTTTGAAAATACAGTTCAAAATAATTCCACAAGGAAAAAAATAGTGGGTTTTTAAAGTGTAACATTCAAAAGTTTTAAATGTTCATATCTAATTTCTATTTAAAATTGATTACACTGAAAAAAATTTACTTGAATGATAATGAATAGTATAAATATAGTTTAAAATCAATTAAAAATATAATCTAACAATATAAATAATTTATACAAAAAATAGTGTTGACTTAAAATTCAGTATTTTCATTGTTCACTAAAATATATAAGTTATCAGAAAGATACCAAAAATATAACCAATCAATATTTTGATGTACCCCATCCAAATATAAATATTATTTTATCAAATAAAATATATAATTCTTTCAAATACATCATTTAAAATGGGTTGCCTATTAAAAGGATGAAAAAATACCTTTTAAAAATATTAATTCTTTATGCCTAAAATTGGATTAATTCTTCTTTATGTCCATAAAACATATTACAACAATGTAAATAAATTTAATAATATGAGTATATATAATATATTTAGTTACCTTCATTCCCTGTAATACATCGACAACACATTAACAACTATTTGAAATAAAAATTTTAATAATGTATGAGTTGTCTATATAACTAAATCGTGGTTGTAAAATAAGATTTCGTAGAAACAAATTGTTGCGTGTGGGGTATGATATAAAAAATATCACTAAATTTTAAGAAAAATTAATATCTAATTCATAAATATTAATTGAAATCAATATTTCATATTCCATAATTACATGGGATGTTACGTATAACAAAGAATGAAAATGGTTAAAAAGGACACGAAAGAACTAAAATTTGTATTTTATGGTGATACTATGACCATATATCTTATAAGGATCAAAATTAATCTAATTTTTAGACCTTTTCCAACAGAAAACATGGGTGGAATTCTTTCTTTTCCAAATTTCTAATTCTTTCATATCCCACAATTATTAATGTCTACAACCCTCTCCAGTCCTATAGACACTTCTAATCCTCAATGGTTATTACCTGAAAAACCCAAATAATATAAATATACCTCCCCTAATCCGATATAATTTTTATGGTCATAAATACAATGTATTAATTTTTAATAGATATCAAAAAAAGGTATCTGAAGAAGAGTTTACATCATTAACCATGCTTTTTGTGTTATTTCATCTTCCAACACAATAAAATATTTTTAAAACATGGAGATATATTATAATTAGTATATAATATATACTTATATGTTTTTATATTAATTTAATCTCTTAAAATATTCTCATTATACTTATAATGTGAAAGGAATCCATCGATCTTTTGTAAGGAGAACCACTGCCCCACTAACCGATGCAATTAATTTACCATCAACACTCACCATGAATGGATATAACTACATATATACTGTTTTTATATGATATTAATGATATAATATTAAATATTTAAATATAATATCATATATATATACAATATTTATATTTTATTCTATAGATAATTCTATAATGTTTCTCATGATTATGATGGACTACCACATTGCAATGTTATGTGATTTTTTTTCACATATGATTTAAATTTAATGAAATAATGATTATTTTTATGATTATTTTTTATTTAAATTAAATATTAATCAATTTTTATAATAAATTTATCATATTTTTTTACCATACCCTTCATTGAATAAATTATAAAGTCATCCCGATGTTAGAATGATTATAATCTTATGAATTGATATAATTAATTTATCACTAATGATTTAAATATAATGTAAAAAAGGATAAATTAAATATAAATATGTTATATATATGACTTTATATTTAATCTAGAAAATAAATATATATTCCAATTTTTTATTATGTATCCGAATATCGAAAAGATAATGTTTCTCTTGGGTATGTAAGACTTATCGTCTCCACGAAGTATTGTAAATCATTATCCATGATAAAATAATAAGTGATTATAAACATGTCCCTAATGGAAAAATTTATATTTACAAATAAAATATCATTAATTATATGATTTAATTAGATCCTAATTTCAAGATTCATAAAATTCATAATTAATCATACATGATAAAATAAGGTAATTAACACATGAAACAACAGTGATACTGAAAAATTATTATCCAATGCTTAATAAGATATTAAAATATATTCATATATGATATTATAAATATTAATATGCTTTAGGTACAATTCAATGACATGATTATGCCCACAATACCTAAGGTTAATTAGTTCTCAACAATAGGGAAGTGTGATGTAAGATATTTCTAAAAAAATCATTCATTGAGTTATATACCTATATTGTTGATAGTATAATGGCATGATTATGATTAAGATGAAATTTTACATCTTTATGTAATTTTTGAAATTTTATTTTTCTATATCTTAATTTTTCACACATAATCAACTAATTTATAAACTATCAACTCAATGAAATACACTTTGTAAGGGTTTTTGTCTCAAACTCCTTTCTCGGAGACATGTGATATTTTATGCACTTAATTTCATAAGAATGATGCATTTGGTTCCCCTTTATGTAGTATATCTAAAATAATCCCAACATAATCATGTTTATACTAAAATTTATCAAATTAATTCAAGAGATGTTATGATTTAAAATTTACCAATGTTCTTATAGTTTTTGTAATAATGTAATTTTAATCAGGATTTTGAATGCTTGAAATTCAATTGAATGAAATTATGTGATCATTTTATCATTACCCCACATAGTTTTTATTCTCATACGGTTAGTCATGAAGTTTCATGTAATTGTATCTTTTCACACATTTTGTTAATTGAAATTATTGATAGATTGTTTTTAATAAAATCGTACCACATTTCACTCCTTAGTACAAATGCATTTTTCTTCAAATTAATTTTTTTAAATAAATCAAGTGAATTAATAAAAAATTTAAAAAATTTTTTACTGTTAAGTTGTTTTTTAATTTTTTAAAAAAATTATTCATTCATTCATTTTCCCAGTATGTTAATTTATTGGTTATCTTATAACATTGTTAGAGGAATACTTTTTTTACATTATTTACCATGAACACAAATCTTAAACCATGTTGACCATAATTGTGTTAATGGTTCATATTTATGTTTCAACGTTTATTTTCAAAAAATTATTTCTTTAATTATTGAGAATGTATTATATTTTCAAAAAATTATTTTCAAAATGAAAATAATATGTTTCACAATATGTGTTAGAAATGATCACTCAAAATCAGTTTCCGTTTATGATGACATCTTTTGATTTTACTAAATATTAAAATATTACATTCCACAATATTTTTATATACCTTTAAAAATAATTTCCCCAATTTAAAAATCCTTTAATGTTATATACTTAGTTTAAATTAAATATAAATGTTTTCTTATATATATTATTTTATCTACATATTATTGTTTAATACATTCCTTGTGATCATTCATCAAGTGCATTTATGTAGAAATTTCCTCTGAATAAGATATGATGAATTATTTTGAAACCCATTTTCATTCCTTTTTTAATTATTATATTTATTCTATATTTTTTATATCATTACGTTGAACACATATTTATACACATGAAATGAATGTTATGGGTGAGAATAGAATTATATAGTTCTCCAATGCACATGGAAATATATTATGATAATGATACATCTTGTATAGAATTGTGCATAGATCCTAATCTAGTAATGAATTCTATCCACCATGTGATATGGTCTTATTAGTTATCCTTGAATTTTTCATAATTAGTTTTTCATTAAGCTTCCATGTTTCCCATGTTTCCATTATTTATGTATACCAGGTACTTTATGCTATGATTCCACGTGAATTCTCATGATAATTATCATCATGATATAATCTTATACTTTTAACCCACACATTTTGTTTGTTATCATTTTTATTCCATTAACATGATTTTAAGCTCACATGTTTTTTCAATCTATTCCCCCAGTTATCCCATTCAGATTAGGTGATCAGATGAATTTATAATATATTTATTGATATATAAGTTGTATTATTCTAGACTACCTTTATTTTTTTATGAACCAAATTTTCCAAATAAAATAGGACTTCATATTCATTTTTCTTTATTAAACAAAATTAATTTATAATAGTAATATTAAAAATATGTGTTGAAGGGTTGGGTTATAGAGACCTTGATTATTCTTACATGAATATTACATCATTTTAAAGATAAACAACATAATAATAATAAAAATCTAGGATCATATGGTTTAAGGTGTTTATAAAATTAGTACTATACTTTAATTTTAAATAATAGAACTTAATAATGTATTTAATTCATTCCTTTCTTGCTTCATATTGGTCCTCATGTTCTCCTTAGTACATGTATTCACCTGAGGATATACATCAAAAGATGGGGTGTTATAAAATATCAGTAAGATGATAGATAAGAACATGAATGAATATAATATGAGTGGGAATAATCAATATCATAATAAGTTAATCATGTGATCATTATCATAATCATCTGGGTACACATTCTAAAATGCATGAAATTTGAATGTTTATAAATATAAAAGATCATGTCATAGTGGTTAAATACCATATATAATTGTGAACAAAGATAACATCAATTTCCTACATATTTTACTTTATCTAAAGAGATTCAACAAATATTACAATTCATTAGAGAAATTAATAATTTCGGGTTCATCTGTCACATCATAACATTTACATGCAATATATAATTCTAGGTGCAGTTGTCACATGATCTCATTTCTGTTATCTTTCATGACATATAATACATATATCAATATTGGAAATAGATTAACCCATGGAAAGGAATGGGTATTATTTTTAAAAATATTCATTCCTGAATAGAAATTGGGTTCCAAAAATAATTATGGAATTAGATAATTGTAATAGGAATCATCAATCTCGAGTGAAGAAAAAATAATCTCATGAGAAGTAAAAAAGATGTATTTTTTAGAGGAAGAGTTCATTCGGAAATTCATTTAATTTTTCATATAATAATTTAAGAAATATTTTTATGATGAAAATAAAAATTTCATGGTAAATAAATTATATTTAGTGAAAATTAATTGAACAAACATTTTGAAAATGTAGTGAAAGTGGGGAAACCAAATAAAAGATAGTTGGGTGTGAGTATCCCCATCACTTATGTCTTAACACATTCATTAACTTAATATCAATGATAATATAGTTAAATTCATGATTTTTAAAACCCATAACCTTTTTTTAAATGAATTATATTTTATATAGTTGTATTACATTAATTTATTGAATTTTTTATGAGTTATAGTGTTTAATTTCATTAGTTCAGATGGTTTATTTTCATGGTTCTCACGATCGGTTCACTTTTATACGAGTATCAAAGTTCATCTACAATGATAAAGATTCTCTATAATTGTTATTAATGATCATATAAATGATTAATTTGATTTATATGTGTTTTTTATATGGTATTAGTATGATTTATTATATTTAATGTTAATGAATCTGATTAGATTATTTTTTGTGATCTTATGGCCAGTATGATAATATATATTTTTTGTAAAATCATGTCTACATATATATTATAAATCATTATATAAGTCACAATATTTATATTACAATATTATTTAATAATAATGATGGTTCTATGACCATTCATGAATGAGGTGGTGAAAATTGAAATTGAATCGTCCATAGTGGTGGTAAATCAACTCAAAAAAGAATTATTTTTTCATATTTAGAATAACTTAAATAGGAAGATACTTGAAGAAGATTTATTTCATTTAAACAATAACATTACACTACATAAAGGATAATTTATTTATCATGCCACTTGAATAATTTGTGTTAATGATTGGGTAAGAAAATAATGAAATTGAATAGAAAATATATAGAAAAGGAAGAAGATTTACCTCTTGAATTTATCCTCAAAGAGAACCTCCATTGAGAAAATGTTTCGTATTTTATGAGAACATGTGATCTCAATCACGGGGAAGGGGTCTGGGAATAGGATTTGATAGAATTTTGAAAAGGAACAATGCTTGTAAGGTATAGGAGAATAGGTGGTGGGGTTGTATTTATTGGGGAGGAGAATGGTGTTTTCTTGTTATATTATTCATTAGTTAAAAAATTTGGATAAAAACATTGAAAAATGTTGGAATTATGACTAAAAATATTATAATAATGAAGGATGGTTCATTATTTTGGGCTTTTATTAGCCATGCATCATCTATGTGTGAATAATTCGTGTATATAGCTTATATTATAAATTTTTGTATTTTGTTATTCACATAAAAGTCATCTAGATTAGAAACAAGCTCACACTAACTATTATTCTATGTTTGGAATTAGAAAATGAACTCCATTTTATGAAAATAGTTTTATAAATATGAGAATTAGTTCTTTTAAATCATCATTTACATGGAAAATATCAATTTTAAATTATATCTTATTTATGAAACATTGAAAATTTTATTAAGGCCTCATAAAATAATATTATAGTGACCCAAATATAGTGACTCAAATTTTTCTTAAACGAATGTTACATAATTTTAAAGAAAAAAACCTAATTGGGATACAAATCCAGGATCTGATGGTTAAGTGTCTTGGGAAAATAAGGACCATGCATAACTTTTAAAAAATAATTTACAGACATTTATTTAATTCATTCTTCTCAAGATTCACATACTCCCTCATGTAATCCTTAGTATATGTATTCACTTGATGATATACCTCCAAATATTAGGGGATCAAAAATCTAAGTAACAATATATATAAGAACATGAATCAACATAACCTGGGTGAGCATAATCATCATCATTATAATATAATCATGTGATTATAAAAATAATCATGATAGAAAACATTAGATAATGGCATGGAACGTGTTAATGATTAAAAATAAAATAGCATGTCTTAGAGGTCAATTACCAAACATTATTGTGAAAAAATATTGCATCATTTTCACAGATATTTTACATTAACTCATGAGATACATCAGTTTACCTATTACATTGAATATCTATGTTATTCTAGGAATAGTTGTCACATCAAACTATTTACATGCACTATATAATTCCAAGTGCTCCAGTGAAATCACGACATTTACATTATCATGCATTCCACATAGACCATATATAAATCCTAGATATTAAATAACCCATGGAATGGAATGGGTATTATTTCCAAAATCATACATTAATGAATAAACGTTGGTGTTCCAAAAATTACAAATTAAAACATATAGGTATAGGAATCTTCAATCATGATTGGGAAACTAACAATTTCATGATAATTAATTGTTTATGTAAGATGAATTATTTTTGAAAAAAAATTTCACTTTTCATAGAATCATAATTGAAACATTTATATCTAGAAAATAAAAATGAGGGTTTATAGATACTATACGTAAGTCACATTAATGGAACATCAATACTTGAAGTAGTGTGAAAGAGGGATACCCTAAAAGAAGATAATTGTGTTCGAAAATTCCCTTAACAAATGTCCGAATGATTTATTCAATTTAATATAATGAAAAATTAATTTAAATTCAGTATTAAAAAATATAGATCATTTTATACATGAATTATATTCATTATTTTATTTTTTATATACTTTATGGAATTTTCAATGTATTGTAGAGTTTAATTATAAGGATTGTGGGTGTTATTTTTTTGGTATTATGATTGGTTCACTTCTATATGAGTGTAGATGTTCTTGTACATTGAGAATGATCATCTATAATTGTTATTAATGAACATAAGTATGTTTAATTTGTAATATTTATATATATATATATTGGCCATACGGTATGATATTTATTTATTAGATTCAACCTTCAGGAAAATGATTTAATTAATTTTTGCGATGTTAAGACCATTACAATCTTATATAATTTTCTTTAAAATTTTGTATATGTATTTATTACATTAAATTATATACATATATATTATTTATAATAAAATATTATTTAACCCTAATTATGGTTCCATGTTATTCGTTGACGGTAGTAGTGGGAAATAAAAACGCATCATCCACGATGATGGTAAATCGACGGATCATTGATGATATTTTATTCTTTAATATAAAGGAAAAGGCAAGAGAAATTAAGAATATTTAATCCATTGGCATGATAATATTCATTTATATAAAGGATACTGTAGTTTACATGACTTTTTTATAGGTGGATGTGCATATAGGATAATAAATAAATGAAATTGAAAAGAAAATAAATGCGAATGGAATGGTATTTTACCACTTGAATTTCTCCTCCTTGAGAACATCTATAGAGAAATGGGATTAGTCTATTGATGAGACGAGGGGATCATAGAAATGGAAAGGCTCTTGGTAATAGTATTTTGAATTTTTTTACAAGGCCCAATGTATTAATGCTGTGAGGAGAAGTGGTGCGGATAGTATCTACAGGGGAGGAGAGGCGTGTTTTGTCATTATTTTATTTATTAGATAATTATTTTATCTAAATAAAATGAATAGTTTGAAAATTATCACTAATAATATATTAAAATAATAAATTAATGTAATTTATTTATGTATTTCATCATCTAAACATCATCAATGATTCAATAGTTTTTATATTTTCCTAATAATTTAAATTATCGGATTTCATTATTCACAAAAAAATAAACTATTTTAGAGAAATATGAATAAATAACCCTAAAAATATTCAATTTGTAAAAATAAAAAACAATATAGTTTTATTTAAAATAATTTTACAGATAATAGAAATTGAATTTTTAATTATAAACATTATATAAAAGAAAAATACAAATTTTAAAATTATAACTTTTTTCACAACACATTTGAAAATTAAATAATTTCTAAAAATATTATATAATAATAATAACAGAATTAAACTATAATTTACTAATATATTTTACAAAATAAAATCATTTTACTCCTTATATTAATAAAAAAATTATAAAAAATTATATTCTTTAATAAACACAAACACTTAATTAATAATTTTTAAAATATTTATTTACATTTACAAGGATATAATTATATAATATTATCATTTATAAGATGCGAAAATTATATTTATAAATTAATAGTTAAGTCTACTATTCTATTATACTATATTCTATTCGTAAAAGCCACATTACTATTCTATAGTCATTGTTACAATTCCATTTTTAATGGTTCTCTATCCTATAGAAATACAACTAATTTCATTCATTCATCATAATTAAAATTTTTATTATCTTCTAAAAGAGATATTATGTGGTTTACACTATATGATCTTTTTTATAAGAATGTAATTTTTATTGATACTAAATTAGGTTTATTACCTTTTTATCATAGATGGTATCATAGAAATGGCGTATTTATCCTTTGTAAACTAGCATAATAATGATGTGGTGAAAAAACTAAGCATTTATCTAAGGATAACAGTAATTATTGAAAAATATGTTGAATTCTTTGTTAATTGTAGAGTGTGGAGTTTCTAAATAATTGAATAATTTCATAGATACTATAATTGGATGAGGTTCTATAATTGATTCTACATGGTGTAAAAAAATAAATAATAAACGATGGGATTAACATGAGAATTACAAAGTAGATGACAATGGGCCTTAATGCACATCTAGTTTGACATTCTAATGGGATATTACTTTGAAATTTGAATCCTCATTAAGAAACAATATAAAATACCTGAATAAAATCTTATGTTATAAATCCCAATAAGAATTATTACAATAGATAATGTATATTGAATCATAGAGACCAAAATATTTGTGCATACTTATCATTTATAAATTATTCCTTCTATGTTTAGGAATTTCTCCCTGAAATATTTATTCATTATCATCTTTAATATTTCATTATTTTTTTGTTCATGGAGGTAAATAGGATAATGAAACAAGAAAACCAATGTTATGGGAAATGTAATCGTATCCTTAATAATGTGAATCACAAAATATGAATAATAACATGTCATCTAGTAATTATTCCAAATGAGATATCTCAAATTGTTATTAATAACTAGATCATTGTTTCATTTTCAATATAGAAAACAAAAATGTGTAATCTCATGGATGTTCATTTGTCATTTAATATAAATAAAGAAATTTAAAATTTCCACTATTTTATAAATGTTGGAATTAAAACCCATAATAATATCTTAGATGGATGGTAATATGTACACTATGTGTAAATAAAGGGCATAAATCAATGAATTAACATGAAAATTGATGTATTGTATTGTGTAACATGGAGATTTCCCATGATAATGACATATGATAACGATTAATTCCTAAATTCCAATATTGTGATAATAACTGAAGGGGGATTATTGATGTTTTTAGGTTTTGGAATTTGAGAATAATGTTCTTCACTGTTTTTATTGTATTATTAAACATATATGAATCAATATATAATAGTTATTTATTTTGTATTCTCATGAATACATTGAATATAAATATAACGAGATGTGATTTAATGGAATGGTGATACTCAATGGGAAAACACAAAACAATAGAAAATATAATCTTGTATATGTTCGAGATGTTGAGGTAATTAGTAGATATTGCTGAAAAGAATAAGTTGTACAGAAAACCATATTGGATTAACAAACAATTGGGTGAATTTTGTATTTTTGATGACGTTGATCATATTCATGTTCAATTTGTAGGATTATAGTGGATTATAAATATTATTACAACATAGTTTTATTTATAGTATTATAAAATGGTAAACCCATAAGCCAGTTGGGAAGCCATCGTATCTGTAACAGCCATGAAACAAGAAACCACAAATAGATTGTGATAAGGGTTAAGTTTTTAGCACATTCCATTGTATTGTATTAGTTAATATGATTTTTTATTAACTAATTTGATGTATGTGAGTTAATTTATTTCTGAGAAACATATTATAAGATAAAAATATTTTTGATGTTTTATAATTTTTAGGTGGCTAATGATATTTTGGGAAATTCATTATTAGGTTAGTATATATATTAGCAATAATAATAACATAAAATATTATTTGGTAAAAATTATTATTTTTGGATATATATATTGAAAGGGTATGAGATAAAAACTGGGCTTAAAACGTTCATTCACATTGAAGATATTAAGGTTGTTTGAGATATAGAGTTATTTATTTAATTAATGATCTATATTAAACCTTTTGTTTTGTGATTCAAAGTTAATATAGTTATATTCCATTTGGGAACTCTAAAACTTTTTTCTACAATTTTATTTATTAATATTGATAGGAAGAGTGACATATTATAATATTATAGATCTTATGATATATTAAATGTATATTTTAGTTCATTATAAATAAAAATTACACATTGGTTATTCATTCCATAGAGAATCAGGTAAAGTTGAAAGTTATCGAAGAACAACCAATGGATGAAATAGTGTTTATGAAATAAACGGATATGATGTTATTATTATTTTATGCATTATATATCTTAACAGTCATTGAATCCATAAAATCAAGGGAAAAGATATTGGATCAAAAAAGTTATCCTATTACATTCATATTAGATAATTCAATGTACATTTAATAAATCATAGATCACAGTTTTTATGGGTGTTTTCATTTTCCTGATCATTCAATTTCTTATAGTGAATAATCTTTACATATCTCTATAATTATTTATAATTTTCATCAACATATATATATTAACATTCCCATAATTTAAATCTATGTGAAATCCTAGTTATGTTGTGAATTATTCATTTCTTTTTCCCTTTTTAAGGTAATATCTTATTATATTGTTTTACAATGTGGGTTTTTCACACAGAAATTTTAAATGTTAAACACTTTATTTCTATGAAAATGATTAAATTGTGAGGATATAATTTATTTAAGAGGGAATAATAAACCACCCCATGATTTAGAGAATCTGAATATCATTTTTTATACTTTATATGATACCGAACACAACGAATAAAAGTGAATTTAAAAACATATTACGTTATGATATAGTTACTAAAAACATATCAATCTCGTCAATTACTTATATATCACGTAACTCTAAATCTTAATGAAGTATATAATATTATTCCATGATAAAAGATATGTAAAATTTCAAGTTATTAATATGAATAAATAAATTATCATTATTTTATGGTTTAAGACTGTGTAAAAATTATTCAATGGTTATCTATTCATTTGAATCCAATTAAGAACCACTTTAAAGAAAAACACATGTTTTTGAAAAAAGAATAGTATTCTAAGAGGTGGTTTAGTTGTTCATAGCGCACATGATTTAATTTTTTTTAATACTTTAGAAAATGGTTTTTTAAATTTTTTTAATTCAGAATATAGATGTTAATATATGATTAAATTTGGGATTTTTTTAAAAAAATATAAATTTTTCATTAAATATAAAAAATAAAAATTTCTATAAAATTATCATTTTTTTAATAAATAATTTCTCATTAATAATTTTATTTTAATTTAAATTAACATATTTATTATTGAATTCTGTGAAATCAATATTGGTATATTTAAATAATTTTTACATTAGATTTTATTATATTTTTATCTTTTTTCATTAAAACATTTTTCTTCTAAAGGTTGTTTTAAACTATATAACGTTTATCAATTTTAAATAATTAAAATATCCTTTATTGTGAAATTATTTAAATAAAATTAATATATTATGTTACAAATACTATAATTTTAAATTTATTTAATTATAACTACATTTCAAATAGTTAATATGATATTATATTTTATATAAAAGATTAATTTCCTAAAAAAGATATAATTCATCACATCAATAGGTTAAATTTAAATTTAAATTCTAGAAATTATGTAAGATTCATTTGAAATAATTTATTCAATATTTAGAATAAGAATCATTTATAATATCATGAATGTTTATCTTAATAACTGACCATAATGAATTGTTAAAAAAGTGCTATTTTTATTATTGTTATGGTAATAATGGTATTATAGGGGCATGAACTAAAAAGTAAATAATTTAAAATATCCCACAAATTGTGTAAAAAATATTTTAAGGTCATATATTGAACATATATATTAAAAGCTTATATATTTTTTTATTTTTTATCCCGTTTTATTTTAGAAAAATGTGTGTGTAATTATAATTTTTTTTAAAAATCCATGTGTGTCCACTCTTCAACAAAAAAATGGACTCCCACTCTACTCTCCATTCCATAAATCTAAAGACCATTGGTTTATAGATGACCTAAAAACATCTTGTACATAATTAACTCCCTTAATTCTCATAGAATTTTTTTGTTTATAAATTCATTATAGGTTATATTTTCCTGAAAACCGAATGAAGTTGTCTGAAGACAAGGTATCATCGTTAATAGATAATTGTATTTAATTTTATTCTCAACTTCTTTCAAATGTTATTGATACATGATGATATAAAAATTTCAGTATCTTCTATAAAATTAAATGATTTTATAAAATGTTAAGGACCTACTAACCAATCCTCCTGTCATGACCTGCCTTCACCAAGATGATGGAAAGGATATCAGATTGCCAGACCCTTCCTTCTTCATGTTGAAGGTGGGATAATGACCCCTGACACCCGCCTTCAATAGGTCCCAGAGTGGAGACTATAACCAATGGTATGGAAATACGTGCAAAATAAAATGTATTACACTTTTTATTTAGTAGGATCAGGGGACAAGATAGTAAGTCCCAAAAAACATGAAAATTAGAAGTAAAATTGAATCCCAATCAATCCATTCCAATATTCATGATTCAATAATATCTGCTAAAATACATGAAAATTATAATGGTAAATACCAATTAAAGGTTTAAAAAAGGAAGAGAAATTATCTCAATATCTGAACTAGTATGGCACCATGCGTTCCTCAAATTCATCCTGAAAATTTGAAAGAATATTTACATAAGTAGGGTGAGTATACAGGTATACTATATAGTGAAAACCCAATGCATTAGTGCACAGGTGGGGAGGCATTCTAATTCCACGTGATAAAAAAGAAGAAAACTGAAGCAACTAGCAAGGAAACTATACATCCAACCCCATCAAGTCACACACACCAAATAACACAAGTAAAGTAATGTAATATTAATAGCACATCAGTATTTGGGTATCCCTCACCACACTCCTACTGGTTATAATAGTCATCTTACACGTCCGAACTCTCCCGCCATTCTCACCAAAGTTCCACTGCCACGCCTCGCCCGCACACACGTGGGATACCATAACCACACATCATACATGCAAATAGTTGGGAGACCACCACCACATGAAACCACACCAGTAGATAGCTAGGCCAGAAAAACTACCCCCATGCCTATAGAAACTTTGTCATGAACAACTACTTCCATACCTGAATACACATAGTCCATATCCCAAAGACACTTGGGAAACAACCTGCCTGCACACACACCTGGGCCAACAACCACAACTACAAAACCTGATGAATTTTGGGCTATAATTGACCTCATGCCATCATAGCCCGCTTGATGAGTCTAGGGATACTTGGGAAAGGGAGCCAAAAATGAGATACTAACCCGCAACTCATATGAATGTTGGAAAAATACCCTCCACCATTGAAATGGGGTTGTTCAGTACGATGTTCTCAGCATGGGTGGTCACGAATAAGAAAAATAAGAACTAAATTATAAATATAGGTAGAAAGGCACTCATCCCAACCTAGGGGTTCCAAAACAAGTATATACACAAACACCCTTGTTATTATTCATTCATAAAAATCACAACACCCATAGCCATGTCACAACTCATTCCCAGAATAAAAATCCATATAGAACATGTTCTTCTTATCACATTCGAGTGGTTTTATTTTAAATAATGTGGCACTACCAGTCAACTAACTGGAATAGCCAAAATCCATAGAATTAAAAAACAATGAAGCAGATTAATCATTAATTCTAGGTTATCTTTTAATGTCGTAACAAAAAAAGGGATCTGTGAGGTCATTCAATGTACTAGATCCAAACCAATCCCCACCATACGGCCCCACACGACCTTTGATCCACAAACCAACAACTGCACCACAACAGGTAATCCCATCCCCATCCTTGTCACCCCATAAGAATCAAGCAGAACAACCACAAATATTACCAATAAAGATCAAGGGAGTTTCTAGATTCCATCACACCATTAATTTGGTTTCTTCTTTTCATTTGGTTTACATGGGTGTTTAAAAAATGATTCTTGTTCAATGGACATTCATTTAATAAACATAGTTTAAGTGATTAACCAATATGCATGTTACCTCCATTTAATCATCACTGAACACATGGGTCCTCTAGTGCGATATGAAAGTCCACCAACAACCATGATTTTTTGTGGATACAAGCCCATATAGTAGAAAACAAATAATAAAGGGAAAAAGAGTACAACAATATAATCAAATGGACCCCTACATTCATTAAATGTTCGTTTATTATCTATCGTAAGGATTTTTTTCACCCATCCCCATAGAAAAATTAACATACCTACCCCGCATTGTACACAGTAAAGAGAGACTAAGGAATACCCCTACATCGATGATCAATGATCAATGTCTCTCTCCATGTGAAAAGCATTAGGGATGCACGACTTGAATGGGAGGATCTATGAGGACTCCAAGAGTGAGCAGAAAGGATCCATCATAGGTGCACCACTTTCCTCGATAAGGGATACTCCAGACACACATAGGAAGGGAAAAGAAATGATCTTTGAAGAAGAAGAAGAATATCTTATGTGATAAAAATGTGAGATCATTGAGATACCGAATATGAATTTTAAATGACTTGAATGTTGGATCATGGTTTCATCACATGGTTGGGTGGTTACACACGACAAAATTAATTGTAATTTAATATTTCCCATCAGAGAGTTGGCCATAATAGATCTGTGTTAAACTATTTCCTTTAATCAGAGGAAAACACATAATAGCGGTAGAACTGGAAAGTACAGAAAAAGGTGTGACACTAAGTAAAATCCACATGCTTTTGTATGTCAAGGGTCACCCAACTTTTAAAGAATCTTTTATACAATTATGGATTTAAATATCTTGGAATGGGGTTTTAAAATGATCGTAATTCAAATGAAACATTGTAGGAGTTGAACTAGAAAATGAAACAAGGGTGGGAAACCATTTGGTAAGACACCGTAAGCAATTCTATAGTCACAATGCCACCCTCCCGGTGCCAGAGTCATGGTGCTACCCTCATGATTCCATCATAATCAGTACCACCATTTCAGTTTTTGACTGTGACAGAGTGACAGTTTTGGTTCCACCATCATAGTTCCTCCTTTAATGGTTCCACCCCTAAGGTTTGTGACCATTACAGAGCCATCATCACAGTGCCACTATCATTGTTCCATCATCACAGTGCTAACATCATGGTGCTTCTATTTCGATGGAACCATTTGATGGAAGTGGGTTTTTTTGGAAAACTAATTAATGATTCATTTTCTGGGCCATTACATTGGATACCTCTCAAACTATTTTCTCCCTTGCGAATCAAACTAGACCCATGAAATAGAGGGGTTCGAAAAACCAACATGAATGATACCACTCAGAAGCAAAAAACCTCAAAATCTAGGAACAACACTCCCCCATGTAACCAGAAAACATAAAAAGGTACCAATCTCTAGAAATATGGATTAGGGAGCCCTTTCCCCATGTCAAGATACTATCATCTTTGGGCGAAAAAGTCTCGCTCACATGGGTTTAATTTCTTCCACCTTAATGTGTCTTGATTACAGATCATATCTTACCTTCCCCATAGTCCACACTCTACATACACATTCAGAGAATAAGTAAGTCAACATATTTTGTAGTTAAAAAGGTTAATCGATAAATAAAAAACTAGTATGAAACAAAACTGGGAAAAACAAAAAATAGATCGTGGTACTGGGCGTGAATCTATGCCTCCCATTCCCATGTACTCGCCTCTATGCCACCATGAATTAATGACACGTGAACCAAAGGAATGGTTTAGACACTGATCACCTTCTCCGCACTTCTTTTGATCATAACTAGTCGCTCTACAAAATGTCATGTCATCCTCAATATCCAGCATTCCCTAGCCTAGAACATGTGAATCATCGTGTAGATACAAACAAATTTGAGACACATGGAAGACGTCATGCACTACCAGAAGTGGTTGTGGTAGTTATAGCTGAAAAGACACTTCACTGACCCACCAAAAAACCTCAAAGGGTCCAACGAACCTGGGACTAACATTACTCCCCCTACCAAACCACTGTTTTCCATGCTGAGTACAGACCTTCGAGAACACGTTTTCCACGACCTCGAACTCCATTGGTGCCATCCTATTATCAGCATATGACTTCTGCCGGTCTTCGACCACCATTATCCTCTCTCGTATAAGATGAACCTTCTCCACCATTATATACACCACTTAAAGGTCATGAAAATCTTCTTCCCCAACCTCTAACCAACACACTAGTGAGAAACACAACCTCTCATACAATGCTTCGAACAGATCCATGACAATGGTAGAGTTATATCTATTGTTGTAGGAAAACTATACCAGAGGGAAGTGTCATTCCCATGATCCCCCAAAGTCCAAATCACAATCCCATAGCATATCATCCAATGTATGGAAGGTGTCTATCATCCTATCTATATGGGGGTGGAAGGTAGTGCTGAGGCATAGTTAGGTGCCAAAAGAATGTTAAGAACCTTTCCAGAGCCATTACGTATACCGGGTATCCAGATCAGAGATTATGGACCTCAGAACACAATGAAAACACACCAATTCATCCTCGAACCACTTTTCAAGGGAATCCACTACACTTGACCACTTTATTATCAATATGGGATCAAATTTTGTCATCTTATCTACCAATACACAGATGGAATCACATATTCCTTGAACACTAGGTAGTCATGTAAAGAAATATCCTGAGATTTTGTCCAACTTCCACTTGGGTACATCTTAGGGTTGTAACAAAACCCCAGGGATGTCGTGTTTAGCCTTCACCACTGACATACGAGGCACTTCACCACAAACCCTATCAGTGATCGCTTAACCTCGAGACATGAAAACTAACCCCACAAGCCCTGGTTCATTTTGGAAATTCCTCGGTGCACAACCAAGGGTGAGATTTGGAACTCACTAAGAAATATTTTGCACATTTCCATCGATACAGACAACATCCCATGAAACATCATCAAATTCACCTCATCTTCTAAACATCATCCTAGAACATCACCCTGGATAACATGATCGTGCATCTCTTCAACCTCTTTGTCCCCCCACAAATACTCTTTTACCTGATGAAACAGAGAGGACGACACTGTCATCTAGAACAGATAGCCTCTACCATCCTCCACCATTGCATCCAGGTATAGGGCTACCAACTCCTCTATATCCGTCTACTCATTAGCCGACTCTCAAACCACATCCTTATGTGACATCCTTCTCAAGTAATCATCCACCAAATTCCACTTACCATTAGAATAAGATATATTGAATTCGTAGTCCTGATGAAACTCCATACACCCCTACTGTTGCATGTTCGGGTCCTGCTAAGAGAATATATACATCAAGCTCTTGTGATCCATCAAGACCACGAAGCACTCCCCAATGAGGTAATGTCACCACATCATTATTGGAAACACGACCACTACAGGAACCAGATCATGGGTGGTATAGTTATGCTCATGGGGACATAAATACCTAGACCAATAAGAGATCACCCTTGCTATTGATTCATCACACAACACATGCCTTGGCCTGAAGCTTGACAGAATACCTCAAATTTCACACCTTCTTCTGGAAACCTCATCATTGGGGCGCTATCCCAATTCCCCTTTAGATAACTAAAGGCTTCCTTGCACTAACCATTCCACACAAAATCCTAGTCTTATGTGGTCAATGTTGTCATGGGTGCTTCATCTTGGGAGCAGTTGGGCATGAATCTTTGGTAGAAACCTACTACGCCATGGAAATTACAAAATTCTGTCACATTCATTGGTGTCATCCAAGAAACAACCACATCATCTTTTGATTGGTCTACTGCTATTCCTTTATCGGACAACATGTGTCCAAGGAAGTGTACTTCTTATAGATACCCAAATCATGAATTACATGTACATTACATTAGTTTTTCGTAATACTTAATACATAACAAAAACAAACACCAAAGGACCATAATAGTTTATTATATTTGAAAAAACGGAACATAATATTCTAATCGTGGTTGAAGAACTTCAACATCTCCCATAAAGATCTTCCCCTTTTGTTTTCCGACCTAAAACCTTTCATTATATCTTGGGGAAATGAAAAAAATAAAGGGTGAGC
This sequence comes from Viscum album, assembly GCA_963277665.1. NCBI lineage: Eukaryota > Viridiplantae > Streptophyta > Magnoliopsida > Santalales > Viscaceae > Viscum > Viscum album. Next base: position 287,575,900 of record OY728131.1, read on the forward strand.
TAAAATGCTCAGTAAGGGTTTGCATGGAGAAAATAAAACAAACCATATACATTTGAACATAAAAACATGAACATAATGTTTAAACATTGAAATCTTGAGCAATTACATAAAAATGGAAGTTCGTAAGGCATAGATTTTAATGGAAGATAAATAATGGTAAAATATCTTGGTAATAAAACTTGTAATTGTGGAAAAACATTATGTACATGATATGATTTACATAGTAACCAATGAATTGATTTCAAACCCACCATAGTGGGAAACGTCCCGTTCTAAATCGAGTTCACTCATTATTCCAGTCTTGTATCACTAGACCAGATTAACTTACCATTCAAGCCATGTCTATCTCATGAGATATAAATCATTACCCAATTAATTGGAGGGAGATATTGGTCCCACCAATTTCATAATGAAATCATTCTTACTTGTGCCACAAAATAAACATAAAACATTTATCATAACCCAAAGAATAAAATGGGTTTCAGAAACATTATCCCTTCATAACATAATCCATATAAAGAAAATCGATATCATTTCATCATATGAAAAGTGAAACCATGTAAATCATAGAGACATTATACTTGAAACATACACATATGAAAAAATGTCATATTAGATGGAATATTGTTTTTATGGAACACTTGAAATGAATTCTTGAGGAAAATATCTTCTCTTCATCAAAATCATTTTCTTTCCACAAAATTCAATGAAATTTTAAATGAAAAGTATTTGGTTGAAAATATTCATGAAATATTGTAGAGTTAGCTTCATGAAAATAAGGCGTTATGAAATAAATAAATATCCGTTCATGTTCTCCTCATACTTTTGTCGGAAAAGACAAAAATTTCATCGTATGGTAAACAGAAGAAAGAATACTTCCATTCATCATAGTAAAAGTCAAAATGGGGTAAAATTGACATTAAAAATATATGCAAGAATAGTTTAAATTTTATTAATTTTTTTTTAGAAAACATGGACATGGATGATAAATATAACCCCAGTAAATACTTACGAATAAACAATCTCAGATATGAATGAGATTGGAATAATTATCCATTAACATAGGTCTGATATGCTTCGTACGTATTTGAACCTCCTGTATAATGATTTAAATAATGTCATTGAATTATTACAAGAATAATTTTCATTGTTATGATATCATATATGGTTCAGTTATTACTTTATATTACCTGTTCTTTTGTAAGTTCCATGTTAAAGCATCATTTTGGGTAAAGTCATTTTATTAATCGTACGTGTTTAGACTTGTTGTTATTGATATCATTATTACTTATATATTTATTTAATTACTTCCTGAATGTAAATCATGATATATATATCATATATATATTCAGTATAGATATATATATAACAGCTATATAAATTAAATGAAATACACCGTTCATGGAGACGGTTGGCCGTACGTATGCATGAATGCTGATTTCGTTTCCTTATTGAATTAAATTGAATTATGTAAATGAAACATATATGTACATAAATCCAGTATCATTATTCTATAACATAGTTCCTGATTATTTATTATATATACTATATAATTATTCATTAATGGTTTATCATGGAAAATGAATCTCATCGCGTTCGTGGAGATGGTAGTTCGTACATACGCACGAGCGATGATATCAATCCCAAGATCATGGAATTGTATTTAAGTATATGTATAATATTTCAAAATCAATATCTCTTTAGAATAATCATATGTAGTTATTTATTTAAACCATTATACCCATCCATGTATGGTGGTGGTGGAAACCAGATTACACCAGGGCGGGGAGCCGATATTCCGTACCTACGCACGCGTGGTGATTTCGTTTTCGTAGGATGGATAGAAGATAAAATTGGGTTGTTTCATATTTATAATAACACATAATTATATGAGTGATACTGATGTTATTACTTTATCAAGAAAAAAATAAAGAATAAGAAGTATAAGAAGAAATAAATTGGAATTAAATAGTAAAGGATATTACCTTTTCTTTGACGCGCCTCTTCTTAACCTCCACTTAAGGCACTAGGGAAGGTTTTTCTAGGATACTAGAACCTCTATTATGTTTATAAGGAAGATGAGAATGGAAATTGTCAGCATTTATCTGATCTTCAAGGCTCGAAAGGGTCTTAATAGAAGATTGAAAGGGTTCCCTTTTAAGGGCGGAGAGGGACACCTTAGGAAAACATAAAATATTATTTGATAATAAAGTCATATTCAGTTTTTAATAGCTCCAAATTGATTTATTTCAGAGATAAGGTGGGGATGTGTCGAAATCCTCGCAACAAATAGGTTTTAGAATAGTTTTGTTTACTATTTTATATTTATCATTTAGATTTCACTCTAAGTTAAATAATTTAACTTTTACCGTGTGTTTTTGTTTTCTTACACTATATGGTTAATAAACATACTATAACAAGCCAAACTAACCCCAAGTGGTTCATTATTAATATATATATATCTTTATCTAGGTCATTTGGCAGAACCGTAGATTTTTAGGAATAAAATAACAATTAATAATATAATTTTTTGTTAAAAAACTATTTTATGTCAATTTTGACACTATTGGGTACATGATTTTTGTAAAAATTATAACAGCATGATGAGTTCAAACAAAGACAATTAAATCAATAGTAACATGTCATATTAATCTAGAAAATTATTTGAATTCATAATAAGTCTAAAATTACATTTATTTGGATATTGATAACATCAATTATGTTAATATTTTATTAATAAGGTAATTATTGCATCATCATTTTGTCATAAATAAATTAAATTATTTCATGTATAAAAATTATAAATAAAATACCACTATGTATAAAAACGTTTTATCTTTATAATTATTATTTATAGTCTAAATTATATTATGTATAAACCTATATTAAAACTGTTTTAATTATTAAACATTCATTTTATCAATTTTAATTCTTCTTTAAATAATATAATAATAAATGTCATAATCCAATCCTAGTGGATATAAAGATTAATATTTTATTCCTAAAGTTATTTTTGGTATAATTTAACTTATCCAATATAATTAGGACACATGTTAGGTTTATAATAATATCATATTTACCCTTAATTACCCTATTTTCTTATAACTGTGGAAACAAAATAAAAAGTTACTATTCAACAAAAATTATTTTAATCTTATTGAACCAAATTTTATTGCGTGATATTAACCGTGTCTCATGGATTTTCTAAATTCCACTCACTGAAGCAGTAAAATTAAGTTTTATGTAAATATTCAAACTCTCCGAGGAGGTGGGTAAAAGATGGTGAAAAGTTCAATAAAATTTTAATATGTCTAAAATTGTTATAAAACGACTCCAATGAATAACATTGAACTTATATAGGTATTATGTATCAATTTTGACCCAAAAAAATTAAATAATATAAATAATTATTTATATAAAAATTTGGGTTTTAAATAGTATCCTTGTGTTTTCACTATTAATCAGAAAATTGAAAGTTTTCATGAAAAATATCAAAAATTCACCCTAGGCTAATTTCGATATTCTGAATCCAAAAATGAAGTCGATTTTCAATGATAAAATTTATAAAATTTTATAAAGTGGGTATTACTATTCATAACAGTTAGTTCATAAAAATATTATTATAATATCTCATTTAGTGAAACATTGTATTGCTTACTACACACGCAATCGAAGACGGTCTGGACTGTGTGTAATGCAGGACAAGTCAGGACTACGTGTAGTGAAAGCTCCGATGGGTGTTTATTATAAACTAATAAAAACATATTTCCTTTATACATTAAACAAAATGTATACATAATGTTGCGTAGAATAATTTCCACAAAACAAAATTGGATTTGTGTGTAACACGAGCCAAGAATAGTGTTGCGTATACTGCAAGATAATATGGTGTTGCTTATAGTAAAAGATAATCTTTGTGTAGTGTATAATAAGAGATATCAATGAATTAAAAAATAATATATCTCATAAAATCTTAGGGTGTTACATTATACCCCCCTAAAAATTAATTTCACCCTCAAAATTCATCGGGGTTATAAATCGTTTACTACATGAATGTTTCATTCATAGAAACCCACATCGTAAAAAGGAATAGTAAATCATCATTTTAAAAAGGAATGTTTGAAACAAAAAGGACACCCAATGTAACTCATCACTTGGGTTCCCACATAAGATTATATACATGAAAATATGGATATGGGATAGAAATCTAACCATCAAGTTCTGATGGAGAGTGGTAGAGAACATGTCTTTGAAAAAACCAACAATCACAAAGCCATAAATTTGTGATGATCTAAGGTACCATCTGATTAATCCGATATGAGAGTACTAGGACAACATTTTTGGTTTCCAAGATCATTTCCCTAACATTGATGAACATTTACATTATGAGAAATACTTACTTGATTTCAGTGTAATATCATCATTAGTCATTCAATGAACAATTTCCACTTCATCTCTATTTAATGAAATGAAGATGAATTTTTCATTCATGAAGTTTAATCAGATCATGCCATAGAATGATGAGTCATCCCATCTGTTTCTATCACAAAAGGTTAGTATAAGTTATTAAATATACATAAGTCTATCTATGGTGAGATTAATCGTATATGATTCTATCAATGGACTTTTACTTCATCTATCATACCACTTAATATAATAAAACTAGTTTATACTAACCAGGTACTTCATGTAGGCCAGTGGTAGGTGATAAAGACATGCCTCACTTCAGTTGTGGGTTTGATTCCCACAGCCTAGTCCGACACGACGGGTTGACGCCCGTCCTGTATGTTTTCCTTTTTCTAAAACAACATATTTATAAAAATCCATAAATAATAACGAAAAAAAAGTTCTAGCCTTAAACAATACTAACTTATGTCCAACATAATCAATTCTTATCTTTAGGCTTATCCCAAATACTTTTGTCCAAGCTCATAGTATAAAGAAAACAATTAATAGAAACGTCACTTGCCGAGCATGTTATTATTATCATTTATCCCCGATATATGATACAATATATCTTGTTGGTCAAATTACAAACTTGTGAATACCATAATCATGTATTCTCTTGAAAAATGATTACCCATTGACCCTTAGTGAAAACATGAATGCTGTCAGAATTTAACACTTACCACATACCAAAATCCCAAAAATTCTATATACACAAACCATGATATAACGTTGTCCCTATATCAATCATGATCTCATTTCATTTTTTCATTATTAATTCATTATGTGCATATCATCTTCTTTACAAAAAATATTTCAATCACTTTTCATGGTTATCAGTACCAATAATTATTGAAAACCAATACATAGATATTCCAAAATTCCACGATGCCATAAATGATATTCCATGAAACTATTTTGAAATCCCATTACATAAACACTTAATCATTACACAACATTATTAACATACTCAAAATCAAAAATTGTGATTATATGTGACATTCCTTTATCCTGTGCCTCAAGAGGTTTCTCATGTTGATCATCATTAACCCTTGGATTAGGTCATTGATTATCATAATGCCTCATTTCCTTACACGTGAAGAATTGATGTGTTGGTGGTGCATTCTCTGTAGTCATTTCTTTATTCACATAATTAGAAACCCTTTTCCATTACTTCAACACTCACCTTTTTGAAGACCTTCTTTTCCACACTTAAAAAATTTTCTAGTTCCTTAAAGACAATCCCCACCATTCGTTTTTCCACACTTTGAGAATAAAGAAACATTTATCTACATTTCACCATTATTCTGAGATTTCTCCTTGAAATCCATGTTTAGTTTCTTGTAAAAACCATGACATGGATATGTAACACCAACTTCCATTTCTACCTTGATAGCACAATGCACAATATCTTAATTTCTAATGAAGTCCCTTATAGCTAATTTCCTTCGAAGACTTGGTTTTTACCCACTGAAGAATCGATCAACATTACTTTTAGGTTGGATGATAAAGCCAGATTCATACCTTGCAAGCCATGTAAAATTTTGTTCGTATATTCCAACAGATTCATCATACTTTTTCATAAGCTCATGGAAATACTTTTCCATCATTGTTCAAATAATACATGGGATGTACTTATTTAAAAATTAGTTCATAAACTCATCCCATTCCATGGATTAAATTTCATCTCGGGGCCTCGTATTCTTTATTAGAGTACTCCATTGATCTGCTTCACCTTCTAAATGGTAAATATCTAGAATTAATTTTTCATTTTCCAAACAGAGAAGTATGGAAAATATCTTTTCAATTATACTAATCCATTGTTCGGCAACAAGTAGATCAGGAGACCCACAGAAAGAAGGTGCATGTTTCCTCATGAATGTCTCAATAGAATATTGTTCCTTCTCTGCTCATTTAGAAGTATAGAATTATTAAAAGATTGTGTAAGTATAGAAGTAATATTTTTCACTCCATATCCCATAACATTGGTTTATTCAAAAGGACAATAATTTCATTTTCCATTACATTGATCAACACGGTACCTTCAGGTTCCAGCCATCGTCTAAAACCCAAAAATAATAGTGTGAGAGGCAAAAAAAATGCTACGGAAAACAACATAATAAAGGGGGAGTGCCATCAATATCTAACATTTAGGTTTAATTCTAATATTTTTAACATATTTCTAGGACTATAACCTATACTTATAATTAACCATAGGGAAGTCACTAGACATACCTCAGATATATATCTAGGGATCTCACTAAAGTTTTTGCATCCAAGTTTCCAAAGGTTAACTAAACCAAACCTCTAATAACTGGGGTAGAGACCCAAAGCATAAAGTACATGGAAATTAAATTACTTTTGCGGAATACTTAATACATAACAAAAAGAAAGACCAAAGGACCATAATAGTTTAGTGTCTTTGGAAACTCCGAACATAATCTTCTAATCATAATGAATGATCTTTAACATCTCCCTTAAAGATCTTCCCCTTTTGTTTTCTTACCTTAAACCTTTCTTTATATCATGGGGAAAGGAATACATATAAAGGGTGAGCTAAAATTCTCAATATAGGTTAGCATGGAATAAAATAAAACAAACCATATACATTTGAACATAAAAACATGAACAAAATGTTTAGACATTGAAATCATGATCAATTACATAAAACATGGCAGTACATAAGGAATAGATCACAATAGAAGATAAGTCATGATAAATTATCTTGGAAATAAAACTTTTTTTTGTGGGAAAACATTAAGCACATGATATGATTTCCATATTAGTCAAGCCATTTCTGCCAAGACCATCTCAGGGGACAATGTACCTTTCTGAATCGAGTTCACTCCTCGTTCCAGTCATGTATCACTGAGCCGGATTAACTTACCATTCCAGTCATGTCAATCTCAGGAGATATAAATTGTTACCCAATTAATTTTACGTAGATATATATTCCACCCATCTCATAATGAAATCATTCTTACTTGTGCCACAAAATAAACATAAAACAATCATCATAACCTAAAGAAGAAAATGGGTTTCATAAACATCATCCCATCATAACATAATCCATAAAAAACAAATCGATATAATTTCATCATATTAAAATTGAAACTATGTAAATCATAGAGACATTATACTTGAAACATACACATATGAAATAATGTCATATTAGATGAAAAATTGTTTTGATAAAACACTTGAAATGAATTCTTGAGGAAATTATCCTTTCTTCTTCAAAATCATTTTCTTTTCAAAAAATGACATGAACTTTTACATGAAAATTAGTTTGTTTAAAATATTCATGAAATCTTGTAGAGTAAGATTCAAGAAAATAATGCTTTAAGAAAACTGTACAAATCCGTTCATGTTCTCCTCGTACTTTTTTCAAAAAAGTCAATAAGTTCATCGTATGGTAAAAAAAAGAAAGATTCATTCAATTCATCATAGTAAATGTAAAAAAGGGGTAAAAATTACATTAAACATATATGTAAGAATAGTAAACATTTAATCAAAACATTTTTAGAAAACATGGAAATGGATGTTAAATATAACCCAAGTAAATACTTACGAATAACCAATCTCGGATAAGAATGAGATTGAAATAATTATCCCTTACCTTAGGCCTGATATGCTTCGTAAGTATCCAAACCTCTTGTATAATGATTTAAATAATGTCATTGAATTATTAAATAATAATATTCATTGTTATGATGTCATATATGGTTAACTTATTACATTATATTACCCTTTCTTTTGTAAGTTCTATATTAAAGCAGTGTTTGGGGTAAAATCGTTTTATTTATCGTACGTGTTTGGACTTGTTGTTTATGATATTATTATTAATTATATCTTGATTTACTTACTTCCAGAATTTATATCATGATTTACATATCATATATATATTGAGTATATATATATATATTAGATATATAAATTACATGAAATACACCGTTCTTGGAGACGGTAGGCAGTACGTACGCATGAACGTGGATTTTGTTTCCTTGTTAAATTAAATGGAATTAAGTTAATGAAACATATATGTACATAAATATAGTATCATTATTATGTAATAACATTCATGATTATTCATTATATATAGTTTATAATCATAATTGAATGGTTAATCATGGAAAATGATTTTCATCGCGTTCGGGGAGATTGTAGTCCGTACGTACGCACGAGCGATTATATCATTACCATGATTGTGTAATTGTATTGAAGTGTATGTCTAATATATAAGAATAAATATAACTTTAAAATAATCATACATATTTATTTATTTACACCATTATACCCATCCATGTAACGTGGTGGTGGAAAATAGATTACACCACGGCGTGGAGACGATATTTCGTATGTACGCACGCGCGGTGATTTCATTTCCATAGGATGGATAGAAGATGAAATTGGGTTGATTTATATTTATACTAAAATATAAGTATATTAGTGATACTGATGTTATAACATTATGATAACCAAATAATGAAGAAGAATTAGAAGAAGAAATAAATTTGAAGGAATCGGTAAAGGATATTACTCTTCTTTGAAGCGACTCTTTTTAACCTTCATTTATGGCAATACGGTTGGACTTTTGAGGAGACCAGAACCTGTATAATGTTTATAGGGAATATTAGAAGGGAAAGTGGCTGGGGTTGGCTTATATTAAACTCTCAAAAGGGTGTGAAGTGTAGAGGGAAGGGGTTCCATTTTTATAAGGGAGGAGAGGGGCACCTTAGGAAAACATAAAATATTATTTTATAATAAAGTCATATTAAGTTGTTAATAAATCCAAATTGATTTATTTAGAAGATAATATGGGGAGGTGTCTAAATCTTGTCAACCAATAGGTTTTAGACAAGTTTATATTACTATTTTTACCTTATCATTTAGATTTAACTCTATGTTAAATAATTTTACTTTTACAGTGTATTTTTGTTGTCTTACACTATATGGTTAATAAACATACTATAACAAGTCAATAGAACCCCAATTGGTTCATTATTAGTACATATATCCTTATCTAAGTCATTTTTACAAACCCTAGATATTTAAGAATATTTTAACATTTAATAATATAATATTTGTTTTAAAAACTATTTTATGTCATTTTTTACATAATTTGGTACCTGATTTTTGTGAAAATCATAACAACATGATTATTTTTAATAATTTTAATTAAATCAATTATAACATGTCATATTAACCAATAAAATTAGTTTAATTCATAAAAAGTTTAAAATTACATTACTTTGGATATTTATAACATCAATTTTGTTAATATTTCATTAATAACATAATTACTGCATCATCATTGTATCATAAATAAATTAAATTATTTAATGTCTAAATATTATAAATAAAATACCATTATTTATGAAAGCTTTTTAAATTTCTAATGAATATTTATAGTAGAATTTATCTTATGTATAACCCTATATTAAAAATTATTTAGTTATTAAACTTTGATTTTGACTATTTTAATTCCTCTTTAAATAAAATAATAATAAATGTCCTTATCCTATCCAAGTAGACCTAAAGGGTAATATTTTATTTCCAAGGTTTTTTTTGGTTTAATTAAACTTATCCAATAGAATTAGTACTTGTGTTAGGGTAATAATAATATCAATTTTCCCCTTAATTACCCTATTTACTTTTAATCGTGGGAAAAAATTAAAAAGTTACTATTCAACAAAAAAATTATCTTTTTGAACCACATTTTACACCTTGATATTAACCGTGTGTCTCGGATTTTAGAAATTCCACTCATAGAGGTGGTAAAATTATGTTTTATGTAAATTTTGAAACTCTACTAAGAGGTGGGTAAAAGACGGTGACAAGTTCAATAAAATTTTTATATGTCTAATATTATTATAAAATGATTCCAATGAATTAAATTAAACAAATATAGGTATTATGTATCAATTTTGGCAAAAAAATAAATTTAAATAAAATAAATACTTATTTAAAAAAAATTTGTTTTTAAATAGTAACCAAGTGTTTTCACTATTCATCAAAAATTCAATGTTTTCAGAAAAATACAAAAAATTCACCCGAGGTTAATTTTGATATTCCGAATCCAAAAATGAAGTCCATTTTGAAACACAAAATTTATAAAATTTCAAAAAGTGGGTATTTATATTAATAAAATCTAGTTCATATTAATATTATAATAATATCTCATTTAGTGAATCTTTGTATTGCGTACTACAACCGCTATCGAAGAAGGACTTCATTGCATGTAATAAAAGAAAATTCAAGGCTTCAAGTAGTGAAATCTTTGTTTGGTGTTGTGTATAAAATAATCAAATCGTATTTCATTTATACATTAAACAAAATCTACACTTAATGTTGTGTAGAATAATTTCCACAAAACGAACATTAATTCGTGTGTAACACGACCCAAGAATAGCATTGCTTATACTGCAAGCTAATATGGTTTTTCCTATAGTACAAGATAATCTTGGTGTAGTGTATAATAGACTACATCAATGAAATTAAAAATAATATATCTCATATAACCTGTTGGTGTTACACTTCTCACATCCAGAACTTGCACTTGGAAAATTTCCCATAGAGGTGGTGTTGTTGGATAACCTCAATAACCATCCTTTGATGCCCAGTGTGATCCTTATCTAATATTGATTAGATCAGGATGTTTTAAATAAACAAAACTATGAACTGGTATAAATAATTCTAGAAGACGGAGTTCATGAGCCCCATGAACATAGAGGGTGTTTTTGTAATGCCAAATGACATTACTACGTACTCGAAGTGCCCATATCTGCACCTGAAGGCAGTCTTCTAGATGTAACTCTCCTTCACCATAAACTAGTGATATCCTGACCACATGTCTATCTTGGAGAACCATCATGCCCCCATTAATTGGTCAAAGAGGGAATCTATCCTTGAAAGAGGGTAACTATTCTAGACCGTTCCCAAATTCAGTATCCAATAGTTTATGCATAGCATGACCACCATCTGCCTTCTTCGCGAACAAGACCGGAGCACCCCATGGTGACCTGTATGGTCAAAAAAATCCTTTATTCATCAAAAGTTTAATATGAATCTATTACTCCCACAACTCAAAAGGCACCATCTGATAGGGATCCATCAAAATCAGATGGGAACTGGGTTATAATTCTATCTCGAACACAACATCACGTCGATGGGGTAGGGTCACCACCACCTCAGGGAAGTCATCCATGAACTCACTGACAATCCCTGAGACATCCACCATCTCTATATCTACCAACTTTCATGACAGCTCAACAAATAGGGAATGAAGGGGCTCCACTCTTCTTCATCCCTCCACGCAACCCCACTCAAGGATGAAGGTCACACATTGTCCACCCACATCTAAAAACAAGATACTTCTACAGAATTACTCGATAACATCACATACAAAGAAAATCCAGTCGATGCATTGAATGACATCATATGACATCATCTACAGAAAAATAAAGTCCCCACTAGACTGATGTGGTCCCAACATTAGTCTACATTCTCGGAAAACATGAGATAAGATTGTATGAACTCCAAATGGGACACTCAAAACAAGGATTATGGAAAGAGTGTATGTGTCTAGACCCGAATTAGGGGTTAGAATAGGCGAAACAAAGGATTTTGAATCTTCTGAATCAAAAAATCTGCATTCAAGAGTATTAAACAAGATGATCGTGCCTCAGACAACATATGTCCTTGCTGGAACAACTTCCTCTACAGCGTGCAACTACCCATGCCTAGATCCCCTGCCCCTAGACTATTGGCCACCTACCACACCATGCCCCGTTAGAGGTCTATGAGAAGCACCTTGATGTTCACCTCCTCCTGCAACATCTAAACATGGAGGATTGAGAGCTCCCAGTCCCTGTTGCTGCTTCTGAAGGGGCCTAGATAGAAATAGATGCTGCTGAGGTGGGCACTAAACTAGCCCACCCCTACAATACTGGCCTTGGTTTTGGCATTGATTATGTAGTTTCCCACTGCTTCCATAAATGATGCATCTCAATCCTTGGACTAAAAGGAATGTGAAAGGACCAGGAGATCAGAACTATAACTATTGGGGTCTATTCCCCCTAGCTGAAACCTAGAAGGCCCTAATGCTTGAGGCCTACTACTGACAGCCATTCCCTTTGAAAATCTCAACTGAATCCTCTCTTGTGGAACACCTCTCAACATGTGCATTCTCTAAACCACGTTAGCCTTCTTTTGGACCACAATGTATTTTAGATGGGTTAAGGGAGTGACAAAATACAAGAGAGAAGTTCAGAGTGCCTTCCTTAAACATCTTGCCAGATACACCTCATCCAGAATGTGGCCCAGAAAAAATTAAAGGAGATCCTTGAACAAGATCCCGAACTCTCAAACTAACATACCCCATGCTGAAGGGAGACTATCTCTAGCATCTTCTCATTATTCATCATGGAATAGTGGAATTTTTCACATAACTCCCTCTCATTGTCAGTCAACGTAACCGCAACCTCCCTCTTCTCCCCATGATAGAGCACCCACCAATGATGCACTACTCCCGAAAGTTTTCTTATAGCCAAGGTACCCCAGTAATCCATCAGATCCCGGATAAAGTTGAAAGCTATCACTAGCTCCTTGACCCAACATTCTATCTCCATATCCAAGATGCTTCCCTTATACATCCTATGGGTATGCCGCTAAAAATCAAAAAGCATACTCTTCCACTGATTTCCCTCTTCCTCTTGGAAACCCTCCACTGATCAGCTAGATTAGCCTCCTGGGCCTCGATCCCTCGCACTACTCATGGTAGCCGTCTAGGTCCCATAGGTGCAAGGTAATCATAGAGTGACTATGAACGAGTTGTGTAGAATATTTCTATTAATTTTGCATAAATTTATTATTCATTTTAAATCCCAAAAATACCCATGACACAGAATAACCCAAGTCATTATGATGCATTTACCTTTTATAGGGTCTCTACCCTCCAAATAATGTAGCCTCACATTGTCATTTTGTAGGGCTAGAGTCCTTTCTTCGGATCAAAGGGATACCTAAAATCCCATGTCATAGATGGTATTCCCCTGCATATTTCAGGAACTAATATTTCCTAAGATAGTTTCCATATAATCCCATTCAATCCTCATCATTCCTAACCCCGAGCTTCATCCTATCACTCAACCTACCTATGATACCATTCTATCATGACCCACCTTCACTGTGATGAGGGATGGGAAAAAAATTTCTAGACCCTTCCTTCTTCAAGTTGAAGGAGGAAGAATGTCCCCCAAGATCCAACTTAAATAGGTTCCAGAGTAAAGACTATCCCCAAGGGTATGGAATTACACGTAAAATAGAACACATTCCCATTTTTATTTAGTTGGATCAAGATATAAGATAGTAATTCCCAAACAACACCAAAACTAGATGTAAAATTAAATCCCAAACAATATATTCCCATATAAATGTTTCAATAATAAGTGCTAAAATATAAGAAACCCACAAAGGTAAATACAAAAGAATGGAAAAAAAAACCAACATCAATTTTCCCAACGTTTAAACTAGTTCGGTTCTGTACGGATCTTGATGTCCTCCTAGAAAACTGAAATTAAATTTATATACGTAGGGTGAGTACACGTGTATAATCATTAGGGAAAAAAAATAGGTCTCATGCACAAGTGGGGAGGCATTCTAATACCCTATGAGAAAAAGGAGATAACTGAACCCCCTAGTGAGGATACTATCCACCCAGCCACCCCAAGGTAAACTCCCTATATTACGCAAGTCAAGTTAAGTAATAGAAATAGAATATCGAGATCTGGGTACCACGCCCACATTCCCACGGGTAAATAAATTCATCCAATGCGTCAGACGTCACCCACCATTCTCTCTGCAGTCCCACAACCATTCCCCACTTGTACGCACCTATGAAAACTTAACCACACAACCCACCCACAAACACATGGTCCACAACCACCACACGTAACCACACCCACATACACCTAGGACACAACAACTACAACTACTCTTGATGATAGAAGTTCCTGAATAACTACTTCCACACCCTATGACACCTGAGCCTCATCCCGAAGACACTTGGAAAACAACCTACCCACACACACACTTGGGCCAACCACTACAACTACACTGCCTAAAAAATCGTGGGCTATAATGGACCTCAGGTCATCACATCCTACCTAAAAAGTCATGGTCTACTCAGGGAAGGGAGAAAAAAAGAGCTCATATAAGCCACTCATAAGTGTGTTGGAAAAACCTCCCTCCCCCATTGAATTGGGGGTGTTCAACATGAATTTCTCTACTTTTGATGGGTGTAAATAATAAACATAATAAATAAATTAGAAATATAGGTAAAGAAGAACTCATCCCAACATAGGGGTTCCAAAACCAACCTATACGCTAACACCCTCGTCAAAATTAATTCATAAAAATTTCACCACCCACATCCAAGTCACAACATATTCCAAAAAATATATATTCCCCATCGAACCCATTATTGTTATCACATTCGATTGGTTCTATTTTAAATAATTCATCACTATAGGGAAACTAATATTCTATACCACATGATGAAGAAGGAATTATAACTAATCAGAAAATTAAGAATTCATGCTCGGTTCTCTTGTAAAGTTACTACAACAAAATGGATATGTGGGATTCCTCATCCTTCTAGAACAAAACCATGCCCCACCATACAGCCCCACGAGGCCATATATCCATAAACTAACAACTTCAATACAAAAAGGGATCCCATCTCTAACCATGTCACCCCACAATAATCATGTAGAACAACTACATATTCTACGAAGATAGAGAAAGGGAGTTTCTAGATTCTATCACACCATTCATTGAGTTTCATCAAATTTTTTTGGTTAAACTGGGTGTCCACACAAGGAATCTTGTTTAGTGGACATTCATTTATTCAAATGAATTAACATGATTGTCCAATTTCCATAATATAACCATTCAATCATCATTGAAAATAAGGGTCCATTAGTGTGTAATGAAAGACCACAAAGGATCATGATTTTTAGTGGGCACAAGACTATACAGTTCTAAACAAATAATAAAGGGTAATAGAGTACAACAGACATCATCATACACACCACTTCATGCATTAAAAAAATGTTTATTATCTTCATTATTCAAAGGTTTCATCCATATCTATATAAAAATTAGCATACCCGCCCAACATGATACACATTAAAGAGGGAAAAGGAAGCACCCTACTTGGATGATAAACTATTAGAGTTTCTCTCCACACACCAAGAATTGAAGATGCGTGAATTGTAGGGGAGGATCTCCGATGACTCCATGAGTGATCATAAAGTCTCCAGGATAGGCGTGTCACATGACTAAGGAAGGGGGACTCAAAACTCACCTAGGAAGGGAAAAGAGACCAGACAAGAATGATAATAATAATAATTCTCGTCTGATAAAATGACATGATCTTGGAGTTACGAGATATGAATTTTGAACGACTAAAAAGTCTGATAATGGTTTAACCCCGTAGTTGGGTGGTTACACACGATGGAAATAATTTTCATTTAATAATTCTCTTCAAAGAGGTGACCAAAACAACTATGCGTTAAATGGTATCCTTTAATAAGAGAGAAATGTGTAACTGGGAGGAACTAGAACGTACTGGAAATGGTGTGACCCAGATGAAAAGCCACACGTTTCGGTAAGTCAAGGGTTTCCCGACTCTTGGGGAATATTAGATATCATTTCATCTTTAAATGGATTTTATAGGTGTATTAAAATTCTCTTACGTTAAAATATACATTGCGGGAGAGGAACAGGAAAAAGAAACAATGTTGGGACAGTGTTTGGTGAGACACAGTAAGTAGTTCTATGATCATGGTGCCACCCTCATGGTGCCTCTGTACATGGTGCCACCATTACAGTGTGCAACCGTTATGGTGTCACCCTAACATTTCCACTTTCATAGTGCCACCGTCATGGTGCCACCATTATGGTTCCACCACATCAGCTTGAGACCATTAATGTGCCACAATCATAGTGCCACCCTAACTGTGTCATCGTCATGGTGACACCCTCACCATTCCACCGTCACGGTGCCACATTATGTGGTGCCACCGTTTTAGTGTGAGACTGTGACCGGTGCCACCGTTTTGGTGGAACTATTTATTAAACTAATTTTTTTCCAAAATCTATAAGGATTCATTGTCTGGTCTATTACACCTCCTCCATGAAATTGGAAACAAAATCACTGATCATGTGTACGATGGACTACTACCAAAAAATTGACGTATTTCATTTCCCATCAAGTCCTATCAGTGATGGATATGGTGATATATATGATGTTTATATATGATAATTATTATATTATTTCACTTATGGAATTATAATATCGTATATAGTTTCTTCTTTCCAACTCCATATATAATATGATAATATTGGTCGTGTGTACGGAAACTACCACCTCGTGAAGAGATGTGATACATTTTTACATACAAATCACATGGAAGGTAATAGAAATTAATTTTACGACTACATATTATATAAATTATATTTTAACAATAATAAATATATATCGTACATTTTATTACAGTACAATACATTGATTAAATGATATCACCATTCATCTATATGACGGTCTATCGCCTCGTGAAGCAATGTGAACTATATTTCACTAACGCATTACACGGAAAGTAGAAAAGATAAATTTAAGTAATATATTTGATTTATATTACATAATAATTATATAATATTAATATAAATTAAACTTTATCATGGTTTCACTGGTTAAGTAAAAGATAACATTTTTAATATGTTCATACAACCTATCGTCTCTACAAAACGATGTGATTCATTATCCTTTTTTCAGATTTGAAAAATTATTTTAAATATCTAAAAAATAAAAATAATATTTATAACATGGATATAATTATAAATATAATTGATATATATTATTTTTTCATGATATGGATCATTAATGACATGACATGAATGATGAAATAAGGAATCTAACACCTAAAACAATTATGACAATGAATGATTATTAACAAAGATGATATAAGATTTTATAAACAAATAATTAATGTTATTATAAAATAAGAATATTGTTATTATATATGTTAATAACATGTTTAAAGTCACAATACAAGAGGTTATATAGAAATAAACGCATGGAAAATGTGAGGTAAGGGATTTGGTAACTCAATTTTCATTCATTGGGTTATTTTTCTACATCATTGATTACATTATGAAAAATTTATATGTGAATTTTTTTGTTTATTTATGTTATATTAAAATTTTAATTATTGTAGATATAATATTTTTACACCTATTATCCATATACATACACTCTCGCCTCACGGATAAAAACATTTTAAGGGTTTCATATCACACTTTTTTCATTGTGATACATTGTATTTTGGGAACATAAATTATTTTCAATGCTATATATAATACTCATTTGGATACCAAATCATGATTCCTTCTTACATCATTATATTTTGAGTAATAATTAATCTACATAATTCGATTATAAGTCATGGTTTAAATGTTACTAATTTTTTTGTGTTGATGTTTCAATCTCATTTTAAAAATGATTTATTATGCTTGAATTTTAATTGAAGAAATGTATTTAATAATTTCTTAATAAACCCCATGTCGTTTTCTTTTCATATATTTATTCATTTATTTCCCAAGTAATAATATTATTTCCATATCCTTGGTATTTGAATTTATTTTTTATATTTATAAAAATATTACATCATTTATATGTTCAGTCTAAAAGAAATTTTCCTCATAATAAATGTCTTTTAAAAATGTTTTCAAAATGATAAAATGATTGTTTAAATTAATTTTTGCATTAATTTTAATTTTAAAATTTTTTATAGGAATATTTTTATCATTTTTTGAACAATGTTACTTTTTAAATATCTTATAAAAAAGGATAAAGATCTTGGTTTTTTAAATTTATTCTTCATTAATGGAAATTTTCATTCCTCATAACCTCTCGTTGCTAAAAATATTTTTTCTTATTACTAAAATATTAATTAAAAAACCAGGTCTGGGAAAGTGTAAGATGATCCATAATTATTTTTAAAATTGAAAGGATATTTTAATAAAAATATGTTCAAGTATATATTTCTAAACAGTTATCTGTGTAAGATGAAATTGTTCCGTGATACACAAAGTGAAAAGGTTTTTTCATACATGATATTATTAATTTGTTTTCCTAAAAGTAATTTTTTAAATAATAACAACATTTATTATTATATATTAACTCTAAATTATGTATATATATTTCTTTTAGATATATATATAGTTTTTTATCAATTATATTAATGTGGTAATGAATGCCTTAAGATCATTTCTCAAATTACTTCACTTTTAGAAAATGATAGTAATGAGGAACTCAATGAATTATATTTTTTAATGCTCTCTATACATTTATCAGTACACATTGGAAAAATTATTCCTCTTCTAATATTTTATTATATTTTTTAATTTTCCCATCTTCCATTAACTAATCATCCTTTTTTATTTTTTAATACTTGGAAATATATTTATTATGTAAATATTTTTGATGTCCATGTTCCTTTTTAGAAATTCATTCCCTGAACTGATTGAATTTTTTTTCAGTTTTTTTCATCTATTTATTTTTATTATTTAGAGTGGATTATTTGATTATTCTATTCAATTTCTCAACTTATTTTCCTTTCATATATTCCTTGTACTTTATTATAAATTCATTAGACAAAATCCTTTCAAATTTTTCAACAAACAAGATTGACGTTGAATAACGTACTAATGTTATTCTTGAGATTATTTATTCTCTAATAATGAAATTTTTTCTCTCACTCGATAAATATTAATTTCAAGATTTATTGGCTCCTTACATTTCACAATCAACATTTTCAGGAAACAATTGGACCTGAAAATGATTTAATTCAACAATGAAATTTTAATTAAATCCATCATAATGAATACAAAGGTAATCATGATTATTTTTATCCAAATAATCATGTAAACCAATAAAATATATATAATTCAATTTGGGTGATGATATCACCCTTCCCTCGATAGTAGTTACCCCATTATCCATAACTTGATTACCCTTGAATATTGTTAAATTTTTGATAATTTCATAACATTCTCATAACATGGATACAAATATCCTTTAGCATGATATTTCTCAAGTGTTTTGTGGCTATCAGGTAATCTATATGAGGTTAGATAAGCCAAATCATGATAAGAAACTCTAAATAAATAATCTAATCATTTTTTATGAAGGATTATATTTCATAAAATGTATTGTCATATACACATCATCCATTCAATATTTTGATAAAATCTCAACATATTCCCAAAATTCTCTAACAATGTATAGTAATTATAACAATATAATTGTCATGTTTTTATACATGAACGTTCTTGCATCCTTGAGAAAAATTAATCCTTGTAGGATGAGTATCACTGTATCCAACTACATTCATTTGATGATCCATTGTCTTGAGACCTCTCTCAACCTGGAATCATCCTTAGTGGCCACTATAATGAGACATGTGTTGATGGATGGATGAATTCTAAAAAACTCAGACTGAGAAATAAAAATATTAGTGAGAGATAGTGCAAAAAATATAATAACCAACGTGGGTTATGGGATTTTTTAACATTACTAAAGATCAAGCTGTGATGTTCGGAATTACATGAATGTCATAAACCAGGTTTATAAATAATTTTCTAATCCAAGGATTGATATTGAATCAAATAATAAATCTTTATAAAACTTTCAACCCTTACAGTTTTTATGAAAACATTTCATTGGTCTATATAATCATCAAATTGGTAAAAATTTATCCTTAAAACAATAAAAATGAAGAAAAAGTAAAATAATATTAACAACAAAAATTATAAATGTAACACCCCGATATTTTATGAAAAATATTATTTTAATTTCATAAATTTCATGTGTTGTATGCTACACCAAGATTACCTTGCACTATACGCAACACCGTATTAGCTTGCAGTATACGCAACACCTATCTTGGCTCTTGTTACACACAATTTCAAGTTCGTTTGATAGAAGTAATTCTACGCAACTTTGAGTGTATATATATATATTTATATATATATTAAATGTATAAATAAAATATGGTGGGATTATATTATACGCAACAACAAAGAAGTCGTGCACTACACACAACCCTGACTTGGCTTGCATTACACGCAATCGCAAGCTTCCTCGATAGCGTGTGTTGTACGCAATACCGGGATTTACTAAACAACGATATATTATTATAATATTGTTTTGAACTAGCCGTTATGAATAGTGTTAACTAAATTTTGAATTTTATAACATTATTATTCATCTTACACATTTTCTAGAACATGGTATAAGAGAAAAATAAAATTTTTGGGTAAAATAAGTAATTTTAAAAAAATGCAGTTTTGCCGCCTTTTGATGGCGCACCCATTTTAAATATATTTTTTGACATGTTTATAAGTTCCATTTGACAAAATAAAATTATTCTCTTGAATCAAGAAATAAAATTTTACTTTGAATAAAATTTTCATTTTATTCTGATGACTTTCATATTTTAATGAATAGTAAAAACACGCTATATTTTAATTAAAAACAACTTTTGTCATCGTAATATATTATGTGGGTAAATTAGAATATTTAATAGTTTTAAAATATAAATATAATATATTTTTACGATTTAATATAATGTATGTCATTAGCATTGATTTTACCTTGAATTCGTAGGTTAAATCAATTCAATCTTTTGCAATGTTTTAAACAAAAACCCGTTTTCTTTCGACAACAGGATTAATTTAAATTTAATTTATGCAACTTTTGTGTATTGAATTTGGAAAAATTGATTCCATATTTGGAATTAGTGGATCCATATTATGTTAATAAGCTACTTTTTATTTTTGGGAATTGTGAATAGTAACTACGGTAAATTTTATTTACCATAGTTAAAGGTAAATCGGGTAATTAAGGGTAACAATAATTTTATAAAATTACCATAACACATGTCAAAATCCTATTGGATGACTAAAAGTCGACCCATATCACCTAAGGGCCTGATTATATTCATTTAATGGACTTTTGTCCATGAAAATAATTTAATTATTTTTAAAACCAAAGAATGTGACAACATGTCACTTTCTTAAATATTATAAGTATAATAATTTTAATTTAGTGATAAACATCATGAAACTTTGAACCTGAATAGTATCCAGAAATATAATAAAATTATCTACATCATTGGAATTTATTTATAATTTTTAGGGATTAAATAATTATCATTTATTATGACACAAAGATGATGCAGTAATTTTATTATTAATGAAATATTGAAATAATTGATGTTATAAATGCCCAAATAAATGTAAATTGATACTTTTTATGAATTACACTAATTTTCTAGGATAATATGACATGTTAGTATTGATGTAATTAACTTTTATCGAACTAATCATTCTGTTATAATTTTCACAAAAATCAATTACTAAGTAGTGTCAAAATTGACATAAAATAGTTTTTAAAACAAATATTATATTATTAATTATTATTTTATTCCTAAAAATATAAGGTTCTTCCAAATGTCTTTGATAAAGTTATATATAATAATAATAAACAACTTGGGGTTTGTTTGGCTTGATATAGTATGTTTATTAACCTTATAGTATAAGAAAACAAGAAGACACGGTAAAAGTTAAATTATCTAACTTAATGTTAAATCTAAATGTTAAGGTTAAAATTGATACCTAAACTTTTCTAAATTCTATTGGATGAGAATATTTCGTCCCCTACCAACCTTAGCTTCGAAATATATCAATTTGGAGCTATTAAAAACCGAATTTGACTTTATAATAAAATAATATTTTTAGTTATTCCAAAGGTTCCCCTCTCCTCCCTTATAAAAGGGAACCTCCACCCCCTCTTCCTATCACCACTTTGAGCCTTAAATCTCTTCAAAACACTGTCAATTTATTCTCTCAACTTCCCTAGAAGCATCCTAGAGGTTCTGGTCTTCTTCAAAGACCCATTTTAGTGCCCTAAAAGGAGGTCTCAAAGAAGCACTTCAAAGAAGAGGTAATGTCTGTTACCGATTCTTTCATCTTTATTTCTTCGTCCACTTCTTATTATTTAGTTGTTTCATTATGAAGTAATAACATCAGTATCACTAATATAATGATATGTTATTATAAGTATGAAACAACCCTATTTCACCATCAATCCATCGTACGGAAAAAGAAATCACCGCGCGTGCGTACGTACGGAATACCATCTCCACGTCGTGGTGTAATCTATTTTCCACCACCACCTTACTTGGATGGGTATAATGGTGTAAATAATGACTATATATGACTATTATAAAGAGATACTAACTCTGAAATAGTATACATACACTCCAATACAATTCCATGATCATAGGAACGATATCATCACTCGTGCGTACGTACGGAATACCGTCTCCACAATGTGATGCGACTCATTCTACATGATCCTCATTTAATAATGATTATATAAATGTTTTGAATTAATGAATATGATATATATTACACTAATACAATTCTTGAAATGAGGTATCTATAACCTAAATAGAAGAATAAGAATTTATTCGACAAAACACGCACAAGAACAAAAAGTTATAAACACCCGAATAACAAGTAGAAATGAAATATTACTACTAAGAAGCCAAGAATATGACCATATATGATATCATAAAAATAATTATGGTTCTGTAATAAGTCAATAACATTATTTAAATCATTATACAGGAGGTTCAGACATGTACAAAGCATATCGGACCTTAGGTAAGGGAAATATCACAATCTCATTTTTATCCGAGATTGTTTATACTTTGTAATTTACTGGGGTGTATTTTATCATCCACATCCATGTTTCCTCAATATGTAATATTTATATCCTTTTACAATAGTTTATATCCAATTTTACCCTTAGGTGAGTTTTTAGTAAAAGATATGAAAGGAATCTTTTGTTGTTTTTCGTACGAAGAACTTTTTTACTTTTCCGAAAAAAGTACAAGAAGAATTTTTTCTTTTAACTTATACGACATGAATGGAATTTTTAAAACATTATTTCCAAGAATATTCTATTAATAGTTTTCAAGTTTATTTTTAATCATCTTTTTTTAGTTAGAATTTTATGTCATGTTAAGAAAGGAAAAGTGTTTTTGAAGTTGAAAGGATATTTTCCTCAAGAATGGAGTTCAAGTGCTTTATCCAAATTATTTTCCATCTAAGATAATAGAGGGTTCTGTTTATATCCCTATTATTTCATTGATTTGATTATGTTGTGATGGAATTATTTTTATGCAATTACTTTATCTTATATGAGTTGTTTTATGATGTCACGATGTTTAAGATACCCATTTTTATTACATGGGTTATACTATGATGTATGGTTTATGATTTTGTGTCACACATAATAATGGTATCATTATGAGATGGGTGGGACCTATATTTCCCTCCAATGCATTGGGTAATGATTTTATATCTCATGATATTGACATGGCTGGAATGGTAGGTTATACCGGTTCAGTGAAGAAGAACTGAAACGAGGGTAACTCAGTTCAGAAATGAACTTTGTCCACTAACATAGTCTTGGCAATGAGTCTTGACTAATAAGAAATGATTCTCCATGATTATGTGTGTATGCCACAAAGTTTCATGTTTTAAGTTATGATTATTGGGATTTCATTTCACTACTATGATTTATCCCATGTTATGAAATTATGCTCTCTTTTGCAGGTTAATATTTCCAAAATGTTATGTTCTTATGAATATGATGTGATTGATATTTATTTTTTTTACCCTTACTGAGAATTTTAGATCACCCTTTTATGTTTTCATTTCCCCAGGATATAAAGAAAGGTTTTAGGTATAAAAAAAGGAAGATCTTTATGGGAGATGTTGAAGATATTTCACCACGATTAGAAGATTATATTCCGAGTTTCCAAAGACATTAAACTATTACGATCCTTGTGTGTGTGTTTTTGTTATGTACTAAGTATTCCCCAAAAGTAATGTAATGTCCATGTAAGTCAGGCTTCGGGTCTCTATAGTTGGTATCAGAGGAAAGGTTTAGTCAACCTTTGGAAACAAGGATTTGAGAACGTTAGTGAGATCCCTAGAGATATTTCTAAGGTATTTCTAAGAATGTCCCTAAGGATAAGTATACGTATAAGATATAGTCCTAGAACTACGGTAACGATCTTAGAATTTAACCTAAGATGTTAGATATTAAGGGTAAACCCCCTTTACTATGTTGTTTTCCCTAGCATTATTTTTCCCCTCACACTATTATTTTTGGGTTTTAGACGATGGGTGGAACCTGAAGGAACCGTGTTGATCATTGTAATGGACAATGCAATGATTGTCCTCCTGAACAAACAAGTGTTATGGGATATGGAGTGCAAAATCTTATTACTATACTTACACAACTATGAATCATTCTGGACATACAAACGAGCATAGAAGGGAACAATATTCTATTGAGTCCTTCATGAGGCAACGTCTAGCTTCTTTCAGTGGGTCTTTCGATCCACTTGTTGCTGAACAATGGATTAGTACAACTGAAAAGATATTTTTAGTTCTTCAATGTTATGAACATGATAAAGTTATCTTAGCAGTATATCGTTTGGAAGTTGAAACTAATCAATGGTGGAATCTTATCAAGAATACGAGGCCAAGAGATGAAATTGAGTCCATGGAATGGGACGAGTTCAAGAACTTGTTTTTCAGTAAGTACTTCCCTCGTATTCTTCGAACAAATATGGAAAAGGAGTTTCTTGAGCTGAAGCAGACGGATGATGAATCTGTTGGTATATATGAAGCGAATTTTACAAGACTTGCAAGGTATGCATCTGGCATTATCATCCAACCTGAAAGTAAAGTTGATTGATTTTTCAGTGGCTTAAAACCAAGTTTTCCAAGGGCATTAGCTATAAGAGACTTCAGTAGCTATGAAGAAATTGTGCGTTGTGCTATCAAGGTAGAAATGGAAGTTGGTGTTACATATCCATCTAATGGTTTTGAAAAGAAATGAAAGATTGAGTTCAAGGAGAAATCTCAGAATAATGGTGAAAAGAAGATGAATGTTTCCTTATGCTCAAAGTGTGGAAAGGAGCATGGTGGAGATTGTCTTAAAGGGACAAGTAAATGTTTCAAATGTGGAAAGGAAGGTCATCAAGCATTTGAATGCTGCAATGATGGGAAGAAGATGTCTAATGATGCAATCAAAGGAAGGGATACACAAAATGAACCTAATACAATTAAATGTTTCAAGTGCAAGGAGATGGGACATTATGACAATAAATGCCCTAATCCGAGGATTAGTGATGATAGACATGAGCAATCACTTAAGGAAAAGAAAAAAGGGAAGTCACATGCGATCACCATTGCTGATGTTGAATATGACAACGATGTGGTGGAATGATTAAATGTTTATGTAATGGGATTCCAAAATAATGTTGAGTATTGGAATATTTATGTATTGGTATATTGCGGTATTCAATAATTTTATGGTGCCGGTAACCATGTAATGTGATTGAGATATTTTTGGATAAAAGATGATATGCACTTAATAAAGGGAAAACGAGAAAATGACATATTTGATAGTATTCATGAGCTCATGATTGATATTAGTACTAAGTGATATCATGGTTTGAGCATATAGAATTTTGAGGATTTTGGTATGTGGAAAGAGTTATCTTTTGACAGCACTCGTGTTTTCACTAAGATTCAATGGGTATTCATTTTTCAAGAGATTACATGATTATGGTATTCACATGACTGGAATGTGATGAAAAAGATATATGAGGGATAAATGATGGCATTCACGTGATCAATTTATTTATACTATGAGCTTGGACTGAAGTATTTTAGATAAGACTAAAGATAGGAATAGATTATGTTGGACATAAGTTAGTATTGTTTAAGGATAAAACTTTTTTTGATATTGTTGATGGGATGTTATAGTAATATATCTTTATAAAAAGGACAATCTGCATGACGGGCGACAAACCATCACGTCGGACATGGCTGTGTGAATCGAACCCACAACAGAAGTGCGATTGGCCTTTATCGCCTACCACTGGCCTACAAGAAGTCCCTGTTTAGTAGAAACTAGTTTTATTTTATTAAGTGTTATGATATATGAAGTATAAGTTCATTTTTGGAACCATATTCGATTAATCTAACCATAAGATGGACTTATAACTTTTTCTAACCTTTTGTTTGAATGAGATGTAATGACCCATCATTCTATCACATGATCTGCTAACACATCACAAAAAACAAATTCAACTTCATTTCTTTAAGGGATGAAGTGGAAATTGTTCAATTCACGAACAACAGTGAGATTGTACCAAAATCATGTAAGTATTTCTTTCAATTCATCAACTTTAGGGAAATGATCTTGAAAACCAAAAATGTTTTCCTAGTTCCCTTATATCCAATGAATTAGATGGTACCTTATATCATCACAAATATATAGCTTTGTGATAGTTGGTTTTTGCATAGCCATTTTCTCTACCACTATCCATCAGAACATGATGGTTAGATTTCTCTTCCATATCAATATTTTCACCAATGTGGAAACCCAGTGATTAGTTTATTTAGGTAACCATTAAGTTTCATACTTTTGTTTTTAATGATTGGTTTTGGTATTCCTTTTTACAATGTGGGTTTCTATTAAACAAACTTTTGAGTAGTAAACCATTTATAACCCCGATAAATTTCGAGGGCGAAATTCATTTTAAGGGGGGTAGAATGTAACACCCCGATATTTTATGAAAAATATTCTTTTAATTTCATTAATGTATTGTGTTGTATGCTACACCATGATTACCTTGCGCTATAAGCAACACCGTATTAGCTTGCAGTATACGCAACACTTTTCTTGGCTCTTGTTACACACAATTTCATGTTCGTTTGATAGAAGTTATTCTACGCAACATTTATTGTATATATATATATATATATTCAATGTATAAATAAAATATTGTTGGATTCTATTATATGCAACAACAAAGTAGTCGTGCACTACACGCAACCCTGACTTGGCGTGCATTACACGCAATTGCGTTCTTCCTCGATAGCGTGTGTTGTACGTAATAGCGGGATTTACTAAACAACGATATATTATTATAATATTGTTTTGAACTAGCCGTTATGAATATTGTTAACTAAATTTTGAATTTTATAACAATATTATTCATCATACACATTTTCTAGAACATGGTATAAGAACAAAATAAATTTTTCTGGTAAAATAAGTATTTTTAAAAAAATGCAGTTTTGCCACCTTTTGATGGCACACCCACATTAAATCTAGATTTTGACATGTTTATAAGTTCAATTTGAAAAAATAAAATTATTCTTTGGAATCATGAAATAAAAATTTACTTTGGATAAATTTTTCATTTTATTCTGATGACTTTCATATTCTAGTGAATAGTAAAAACACGCTATATTTTAAATAAAAACAACTTTTTTCATCATAATATATTATGTGGTAAAATTATAATATTGAATGGTTTTAAAGTATAAATAGAATATATTTTTACTATTTAATATAATGTATTTCATTAGCACTGATTTTACCTTGAATTCGTAGGTTAAATCAATTCAATCTTTTGTAATGTTTTAAAGAAAAACCCTTTTTCTTTCAACAACGGGATTAATTTTAATTTAATTTCTGCAACTTTTGTGTATTGAATTTGGAAAAATGGATTCCATATTTGGAATCAGTGGATCCAAATTATGTTAATAAGCTACTTTTTATTTTTGGGAATTATGAATAGTAACTACGGTAAATTTTATTTACCATAGTTAAAGGTAAATCAGGTAATTAAGGGTAACTATAATATTATAAAATTATCCTAAAACATGTCAAAATTATATTAGATGACTAAAGGTCGACCCATATCACCTAAGAGTCAGATTAGATTCATTTAATGGACTTTTTTCCATGAAAATAATTTAATTATTATTAAAACCAAAGAATGTGACAACATGTCACTTTCTTAAATCTTATAAGTATAGTAATTTTAATTTAGTGATAAACTTCATGAATCTTCAAACATAAATAGTCTCCAGAAATCTAATACAATTAACTACATTATAGTAATTTATTTAGAATTTTTAGGGATTAAATAATTATCATTTATTATGACACAAAGATGATGCAGTAATTTTCTTATTAATGAAATATTGACATAATTGATGTTATAAATGCCCAAATAAATGTATTTTGAGACTTTTTATGTATTGACCTAATTTTCTAGGTTAATATGACATTTTAGTATTTAATTAATTAACTTTGTTAGAACTATTCATTCTGTTATGATTTTCACAAAAATCAATTACTAAATAGTGTCAAAATTGTCATAAAATAGTTTTTAAAACAAATATTATATTATTAATTATGATTTTATTCCTAAAAATATATGGTTCGGCAAAATTACTTAGATAAGGTTATATATATTAATAATAAACAACTTGGGGTAATTTTGGCTTGATATAGTATGTTTATTAACCTTATAGTATAAGAAAACAAGAAGACACAGTAAAAGTTAAATTATCAAACTTAAAGTTAAATCTAAATGATAAGGTTAAAATTGATACCTAAACTTGTCTAAATTATATTTGATGAGAGGTTTTAGACCCCTTCCCACCTCAGCTTCGAAATATATCAATTTGGATCTATTAAAAACCGAATTTGACTTTATAATAAAAAAATATTTTTATTTATTCCAAAGGTGCCCCTCTCCTCCCTTATAAAAGGGCACCTCCTCCCCCTCTTCCTCTCACCACTTTCAGCCTGCAAGCATGGCCAACCCCTGGAAATTTATTCTCTACACTTCCCTAGAAACATCCTAGAGGTTCTGGTATTCTTCAAAGAACCATTTTAGTGCCCTGAAAGGAGGTCTCAAAGAAGCACTTCAAAGAAGAGGTAATGTCCGTTACAGATTCTTTCATCTTTATTTCTTCTTCCATTTCTTCTTCTTTAGTTGTTTCATTATGAAGTAATAAAAATAGTATCACTCATATACTGATATGTTATTATAAGTATTAATCAAACCTATTTCACCATATATCAATCCTACGGAAAAAGAAATCCCCGCACGTGCGTACGTACGGAATACCGTCTCCACGCCGTGGTGTAATCTATTTTCCACCACCACCTTACTTGGATGGGTATAATGGTGTAAATAATTACTATATATGACTATTATAAAGGGATACTGATTCTGAAATAGTATACATACACTCCAATACAATTCCATGATCATAGGAACGATATCATCACTCGTGTGTACGTACGGAATACCGTCTCCACGATGTGATGCGGCTCGTTCTACATGATCTTCATTTCATAATGATTATATAAATGAATTGAATGAATTAATATGATATATATTACACTAATACCATTCTGGAAATGAGGTATCTATAACATAAGTATAAGAATAAGAATTTATTCGACAAAACACACATAAGAACAAAAAGTTATAAACACCCGAATAACAAGTAGCATTGAAATATTACTACTAAGAACCCAAAAATATGACCATATATGATATCATAAAAATAAGTATGATTATGTAATAAGTCAATAACATTATTTAAATCATTATACAGGAGGTTCGGACACGTACAAAGCATATCGTACCTAAGGCAAGGGAAATATCACAATCTCATTTTTATCCGAGATTGTTTATACTTTGTAATTTACTGGGGTGTATTTTATCATCCACATACATGTTTCCTCAATATGTAATATTTATATCCTTTTACAATATTTTATATCCAATTTTACCCTTCGGTGAGTTTTTAGTAAAAGATATGAAAGGAATCTTTTGTTGTTTTTCGTACGAAGAACTTTTTGACTTTTCCGAAAAAAGTACAAGAAGAATTTTTTCTTTTAACTTATACGGCATGAATGGAATTTTTAAAACATTATTTCCAAGAATATTCTATTAAAAGTTTTCAAGTTTATTTTTAATCAACTTTTTTTAGTTATAATTTTATGACATGTTAAGAAAGGAAATGTTTTTTTGAAGTTGAAAGGATATTTTCCTCAAGAATGGAGTTCAAGTGCTTTATCAAAATTATTTTCCATCTAAGATAATATAGGGTTCTGTTTATATCCCTATTATTTTATTGATTTCATTATGTTGTGATGGAATTATTTTTATGCAATTCCTTTATCTTATATGATTTGTTTTATGTTGTCACGATGTTTAAGATTCCCATTTTTATTACATGGGTTATACTATGATTTATGGTTTATGATTTTGTGGAACACATAAGAATGGTATCATTATGAGATGGGTGGGACCTATATCTCCCTCCAATGCATTGGGTAAAGATTTTATATCTCATGAGATAGACATGGCTGGAATGGTAGGTTATACCGGTTCAGTGAAGCAGGACTGAAACGAGGGTAACTCGGTTAAGAAATGGACTTTGTCCACTAAGATAGTATTGGAAATGAGTCTTGACTAATAAGAAATGATTCTCTATGATTATGTGTGTATGCCACAAAGCTTCATGTTTTAAGTTATGATTATTGGGATTTCATTTCACTACTATGATTTATCCCATGTTATGAAATTATGCTCCCTTTTGTAGGTTAAGATTTCCAAAATGTTATGTTCTTATGTATATGATGTGATTGATATTTATTTTGTTTACCCTTACTGAGCATTTGAGCTCACCCTTTTATGTTTTCTTTTCCCCAGGATATAACGAAAGGTTTTAGGTAAAAAAGGATGATCTTAATGGGAGATGTTGAAGATCTTTCACCACTATTAGAAGATTATATTCCGAGTTTCCAAATACACTAAACTATTACGATCCTTGTGTGTGTGTTTTTGTTATGTACTAAGTATTCTAAAAAAGTAATCTAATGTCCATGTACGTCAGGCTTCGGATCTCTACAATAAACAAATTTAAGGCTATGTGATGAAACATAAATGATTATTACTATTCATCGTTATAATGATTCATCTATATGAGTAACCAATTACTCTTGGTTTTTTTGTAATTGAATATAATGAAAATATTTTATAACAATAATATTTTCTAAAAAATTATATAAAAAATTTGAGTTTGGAAAATTTATAATTTAGATGTTATTACCATTTAAAAATAATTGTATTTAAGATATTCAAAAAACATTGTTGTATATAAAATATTATAACAAAATATGAGTCAAAAAAAGGTAGTATGAAAACTATAATTTTTAGATAAGTTAATTTCATTATTTAATAAATTTTTTTGAAAAAATAAAATTTTTATGAAAACTAGTTTTAATGTGAATAAAAAACATAAGTATCCCCAAATGAGTAGATTTATATTAAAATATGGAGGTCATTAAACAATTAGTAAATATGAATAATCACATAACATTAATCATTCCATGATTCTGTTCAATGAATTAAAATCTATCATTACTATGTTTCTTGGTGACAATATCATCTGGATTTTTTTTCTTTATGAAAATTTTAAAAAATATATATACTTTAATTGTGTGACCTAGAACGAAATGAGAACTTATATTTATATCCATTAATCACAAGTTATGTGTTTGGTTTTTAATTAGTGTAATATTACTAGTTTTATCACTCACAAAAAATAGTAAAATACTTATATTAGTAATTTATTTTTAGTTATATATAATAGATATGAAGAAAAAAAATTACAATTACAATATATTATGCTTCAGAAATGGAAAGTGGTCCTATGTTTTGTTTTATACAATTCTGAGAAACTAAATCTTCCCTTAATAAATGACACATTTTAGATGTAAAATTTCTATCCATTATACATCCACCGAAGTTAGAATATGAAAAATTCATAATAATTGAATAAGGCTAAATCCATAGTTCCCTTATGGTAAATAAAAATTTACATTTTATTTTTATGGAAGGATTATTTTTGGTAGGATTGATATATATCACATTAGAATACTGAAAACATTAAATCCAGATGACTAGCTGTTAAATAAAGTTGCATTCCAATCATACCTCTTAAAGTATTCTGATCTACTTGTTTTTCTACCTTCTTCAATATCTAATGTATTAGAGGTTCCAATATGAGTACAAATACTACTAGTGTTTTCATATCTGAATTTATCAATAAAATATTTTATATACTTATGTTGAGATATAAAAGTTCATTTCCATTGTTGAGAAATTATAAAACCTAGTATGAATGTTAACACACCAATCATACTCATTTAAATCAAAAACCACATAAGATCGACAAAATAATATATTAATCATTTTCGTGTTGAAGTAAAAATAATATCACTAAAATTTATTTGTTATATTAATTTTGTGTTTATTCACTTATTTTATAAAATGAGTTGGATCGGTAGCTCCCCTATAAATTTTTTCTGTAACAAAAATATTTAATGACCTTAAATGTTAGTAATTTAAATTCATCTTGATCCAATTAAATGTATTATTGAGAAAAATGGTTATATAAAATATGCACATTTTGGTTTTATGTTTTGGGATTTTATAATACCGTTAAAAATTTCTATCATTTCTAATATAGATGTTGAACAATGATAACATGATTAGTATAAATGTAGGGCAATAAAATATCCAATTCACCCAGAAAAAGGAAGCGATGACCTCATCTAGTAGACTTTACTCATATGAATCCCATTTGTCGGTTCTTGGAAAGGATGTGGCATCATTGGTCTTCACTCTAGACTTATCCCAATCCGAGCTTCATCACGTTAAGGTCGAGTAGAACTAACTATGGTAGGAGTGGATGTTGAAAGATATTACCACAGTAGAATGTTATACGATACACCCCATGAGTCTTTCATCATCGCTCACCTGACCTTTCTTTCGTATGTTGGTGTTATAAGGGGTTCTGTAACAAGAACCTAGCACTATGTACAT
This sequence comes from Viscum album, assembly GCA_963277665.1. NCBI lineage: Eukaryota > Viridiplantae > Streptophyta > Magnoliopsida > Santalales > Viscaceae > Viscum > Viscum album. The sequence continues at coordinate 287,609,274 of OY728131.1, forward strand.
TATTTTTTATAGAGAATATACATTCATTTTATTATTGTTACTTTGTAATGAACAAATATTAATATTTTAGTTAATGTTCAATTAAAAAACTTTTTTTGATGAATTAATGGATTTTGGAATTAAATAATATATTAATAAAATATAATGTCTAAATTAGTTTTTTTGAAATTTAAATAATTATATAATTAATATGATTACAATTGTGTTTTTTATTAAGGTTATAATGTTATTTTTGTTAGATCATAGGAATTTTCGATAAATTCCTGTATTTATTTTCAAAATGAAAATTCACTTATAAATAAAACTATTTGGATAAAAATAAAATTATTTTGGGAATCAGGACGTTGAACTTATCCAATGGTGAAATTTTCAGAAATTTCTAAGATAGTTGAATTTTTGGGTAAAAATTAAATACCATTTAAATATATAATTTTTTTATGACATCATAATGTCACAATATTGATGCAATAAAATACATTAAACATTTTTTTCAGTGAATATATGTTTTACCATTAATATAATGTTTTTTAGGATTGTTTTATTTATTTCACAATGCTTTAGGGGACCCTCCAAGACATATAAATCATTTTATCATTTTAAAATGATTACCTTTAGTGTGTGACTCACCTATGCATAAGAAAGACTAATATTTTAATAATTTTGGCCATTAGACATATAAAATAATGTTTTCCACCCACTTTTGGAAAAAACCATGGGAAAAATCATGGTATGGTTTATGTTTTTGATTAGTTTAATTTGTGGTTACCATAACCTAAATAATAAAGGAATTTTAGAGACCCAAAGCTTGACGTAAATGGAAATTACATTACTTTTGAGGAATACTTAATACATACCAAAAACCAACACTAAAGGACTGTAATAGTTTAGTGTCTTTGGAAACTCAGAACATAATCTTCTAATCATGGTGAAAGATCTTCAACATCTCCCATATAGATCTTCCCCTTTTTGTTTTCTTACCTAAAAACCATTCATTATATACTGGTGAAAAAAACATATAAAGGGTGAGCTCAAATGCTCAGTAAGGGTAATCGTGTATAAAATAAAACAAATCATATACATTTGAATTTAAAAACATGAACACAATGTATAAACATCAAGATCTTGAGCAATAACATAAAACATGCTAATACGTAACATATAGATCATAAAGAAACATTAGTCCTGATAAAATAGAATGGGAATAAAACATGTGATTGTGGAAATCATTAATCACATGATATGATTTCCATAGTAGCCAAGGCATTGCTTCCAAGACCATCTTAGTGGAAAAAGTCACATTCTGAATCGAGTTCACTCCTCATTCTAGTCCTGTATTACTGAAGCGGATTAACATACAGTTCTATCCATGTCTATCTCATGAGATATAAATCTTACCCAATGCATTGTAGGGAGATATAGGTCCCACCCATCTCATAATGAAATAATTCCTACTTGTGCCACAAAATAAAATTAAAACATTCATCATAAACCAAAGAATAAAATGGGTTTCATAAACATCATCCCACCATCACATAATCCATATAAAACAAATGGATATTTCATAATAATAAAAAGGAAACCATGTAAATCATATAGAAATTATACTTTAAACATACACATATGAAATAATTTCATCATAGATAGAAAATGGTTTTGATAAAAAACATGAAATAAATTCTTGAGGAAAATATCCTTTCTCCTTAAAATCATTTTCTTTTCACAAAATGCCACACAATTTTAAAAGAAAATGATTTTATTGAAAATAAAAATGAAACATTGTAGAGGAAACTTCTTGGAAATTTGGCGATATGAAACTGTAAAAATCCATTCACACTGTATAAGTTAAAAATAACGTTCTACTCGTAATTTTTTCGGAAAATTCAAAAAGTACCTTATATGGAAAAAATGGAAATATTCCATTCAAAAAATGTGGTAAAAAATCAATAAAGGGTAAAAATTACTTTATAAATTCATGGAATAATAGTAAACATTTTATGAAATCATTTTTTAGAAAACACTGTCATGGATGATAAACATAACCCCAGTAAATACTTACGTATAAGCAATCTTAGATAAAAAATGAGATTGAAAATTTATCACTTACCTTAGTTCTGATATGCTCTGTACGTATCTGAAAATATTGTATAGTTATCTAAATAATGTCATTGACTTATTACAGAATCATATTCATTGTTATGATATCATATAAGGTTCACTTATGACTTTATATTAACTGTTCTTTTGTAAATTCCATGTTAAATAGAATTTTGGGTAAATTCATTTCATTTGTCATCCATGTTTTGACTTGTAATTAATCATATAATTACTTAGATCATGATTACTTAATTACATAATATAAAACATTATTTATATATATATATTATATTCAGAATATACATATATGTAATAGATTGATAAATGGAAAGAAATACATCATTTATTGAGACGGTAGGTCGTACATACGCATGAACGCTGTTTTCGTTTCCTTATTGAATTGAATGAAATTATGAAGATGAAATACAAATATATATACATAAATCCAGTAGGATTATTATGTAATATATTTCATGAATACTTATTATATATACTTTATAATCATTCTATAATTGTTAACATGGATAATGAATCGCATCACGTCGTGGAGACGGTATTCCGTACTTACGCACGAACGATGATATCATTCCCATGATCATGGAATTGTATTGAACTGTTTTTATAATATTTAAGAATCATTATTATTTACAAAAATAATATTTATTTATTTATTTACACCATTATACCCATCCAAGTAAGGTGGTGGTTGAAAATAGATTACACCACGACGTGGAGATGGTATTTCGTACGTACGAACGCGCGGTGATTTCGTTTTCCGTAGCATGGATAGAAGGTGAAATATGGTTGTTTCATATTTATAATAACTTATAAGTATAGAGGTAATAATTATGTTATTACTTTATAATGAAACAACTAAAGAAGAATTATTTGAAGAAGAATGAAATTAGAAAGGAATGGTAATGGAAATTACCTCTTCATTGATATGCCTCTACTTAACCTATTCTTAGGGCACTAGGGATAGACATTGAAGAAGAGAAGGTCCTCTAGGATGATTATAGGGAAGTATATATTACAAATTGGTAGGGGTTGGCCGATCATGAAGCCTCAAAATTGTGTAAAGATGAGAGGGATGAGGTGCCCTTTTATAAGGGAGGAGAGGGGCACCTTTGGAAAAACTTAAAATATTATTTTATTATAATGTAATATTCGGTTATTAATAGGTCCAAATTGATTTATTTGGAATCTAATGTGGGTTTGGGTCTAAATCCTCTCTTCCAATATAATTTGGACAAATATAGGTTACTATTTTAACCTTATCATTTATATTTAACTCTAAGTTAAATAATTTATCATTTACCGTGTCTTCTTGTTTTCTTACACTATTTGGTTAATAAACCTACTATAACAAGACAAAAGAACCCCATGTGGTTAATTATTAATATATATATCCTTATCTAAGTCATTAGGCCGAACATTATATTTTTTGGAATAAAATAACAATTAATAATATAATATTTGTTTAAAATCTATTTTATGTCAATTTTGACACTATTTGGTAATTGATTTTTGTTAAAATCATAGAAACTTGATTATTTCTAAGAATGTTAATTAAATAAATACTAACATGTCATATTAACCTATAAAATTTGTGTAATTTATAAAAAGTCTCATATTAAATTTATTTGGGTATTTATAATATCAATTATGTTAATATTTCCTTAAAAAGGTAATTACTGCATCATCATTGTGTAATATATAAATTAATTATTTAAAGTAGAAAAATTATAAATAAAATACAATTATGTAGGAAATGTTTTTATCATTCTAATGAAAATTTATAGTCTAATTTATATAATTTATAACCCTATATTAAAAATGTTTTAGTTTTTAAACATTGATTTTAACATTTTTAACTCTTTTTTAAATAAAATAATAATAAATGTCATAATCTTATCCAAGTAGACCTAAATGGTCATATTTTATTCTTAAGGTTGTTTTGGATCAAATTAAATTTATCTAATTTAATTAGGACACGTTTTATGGTAATAATAATATAATTTTTACCCGTAATTACCCTATTTACTTTTTACTGTGGTAAATAAAAGTAAACAGTTACTATTCAAAAAAAATTATTTTTATCTCATTGAATAAAATTTTACTTACTAAAATCAACCGTGTCTCTTTTATTTTTGAAATATCATTCACAAACGTGGTAAAATTATGTTTTATGCAAATTTGAAAATTCTCCTCGGAGGTAGGTAAAAGACGGTGAAAAGTTCAATAAAACTTTTATATATCTAAAATTATTATAAAATGACTCCAATGAATTAAATTGAACATATATTGGTATTATATATCAATTTTTACCTAAAATAATGTTAATTAATAAAAATATTTATTTAAATAAAAAGTCTGTTTTTAAATAGTAACCCAGTGTTTTCATTATTCATCAAAAATTGAAAGTTTTCAGAAAAATACCATAATTTCACCCTAAGATAATTTTGATATTCTGAATCCAAAAATGAATTCCATTTTGAAAGATAAAATTTAAAAAAGTTGGTATTACTATTCATAATAGCTACTTCATAATAATATTATAATAATATATCGTTTAGTGAAACTTGGTATTGCGTACTACACACGCTATCGATGAAGGTATTAATTGCGTGTAATGCAATCCAAGTCAGGGCTACGTGTAGTGAAATCTCCATTTGGTGTTGCTTATAACATAATCAAATATTATTTCATTTATACATTAAACAAAATATATACTAAATTTTGCGTAGAATGATTTCCACAAAATGAACATGAAATAGTGTGTAACACTTGCCAAGAATAGTGTTGCGTATACTGCAAGCTAATACATTGTTGCGTATAGTACAAGCTAATCGTGGTGTAGCGTACAACACAAGAAATCAAAGTAATTTAAAATAATATTTCTCATAAAATATCAGGTCTTTACATTCTACCCCCCTTAAAATGAATTTCGCCCTCGAAATTCATCAGGGTTGTAAATGGTTTACTACCTGAAAGTTTCTTTCATAGAAACCCACATCGTAAAAAAGGAATACTAAAACTTAATTTTAAAAAGGAAAGTTAGAAATGTAACGGTTACCCAGATTAACTTATCACTAGGTTTCCACATAGGAGAACATAGGTGAAAAAATGGATATGGAAGAGAAATCTAACCATCATGTTCTGATGGAGAGTGGTAGAGAACATGGCTATGAAAAATCCAACAATCAAAAATCCATATACTTGGGATGATCTAATGTACCATCTGATTCATCAGATAAAAGAGTACTAGGACATAATTTTTGGCTTTCAAGATAATTTCCCTAATGTTGAAGAGTTTTGGAATTAAAATAAATTCTTACTTGATTTTTGTACATTCTCATTGTTGGTCATGTCTTCAAAAATTTCCACTTCATCTCTTAAGGAAATATAGTTGATTTTTTTTCATAAAGTTTTAGCGGATCATGCGATAGAATGATAATACATTCCATTTATCTCAAACATAAGGTTAGAAAAATTTATATACATACATCCATATATGGTGATATTATTCGCCTATGGTTTCAAAAATGGACTGATACATCATAAAATAAGACTAGTTTCTACTATCTAGGGACTTCTTGTAGTCTAGTGGTAGGCGATAAAGGCCTGTTGCACATCAGTTGTGGGTTAGATTCCCATAGCCTTGTCCGATGCAATGGGTTTTTTCCCATCCTATGGGTTGTCCTTTTTCTAAAACTACACTATTATAACATTCCGTAAATAATATCAAAAAAAGTTCTAGCCTTAAAAAATACTATCTTATGTCTGTCTTAATTCATTCCAATCTTTAGGATTATCCAAAATACATCTATCCAATATCATAGTATACAGAAAATGATTACTGGAAATGTCACATAATAAGAACATGAATAACATTATTTATCATACGATATATCTTGTTTTTCACATTCCAAACATGTGAATTCCTTAATCATGTATTTTCTTCAAAAATGAATATCCATTGAACCTTATTGAAAACCTAAATGCTATCAAAATTTAACACTTTCCACATCCCAAAATTCCAAAATTTCTATATACTCAAACCATGATATCACTTTGTCCTTATATTAGTCATGACCTCATGAATACTATCAAACATATTATTTTATTCTTATCCCTTCATTATGTGCATATAAACTGCTTTCCAAAAATATTTCAATCATTTTTCATGGTTACCGTTACCATACAATTATTGAAAACCAATACATAGATATTCCAAAATTCCACAGTACTATAAATGAGATTCCGTGATACTATTTTGAAATCCCATTACATAAACACTTAATCATTCTATAACATCATTTTCATATTCAACATTGAAAATATTGATCGCATGTGACTTCCCTTTGTCCTTTTCCTTAAGAGGTTGCTCACGTTTATCATCATTAATCCTTGGATTATGGCATTGATTATCATAATGCTCCATTTTTTTGCACTTGAAGCATTGAAGTGTTGGTGGAGCATTCTCTGAAGTCTTTTCTCTATTCACATCATTTGAAACCGTTTTCCAATTAATTCAGCACTAAGCTGCTCGATGACCTTCTTTTCCATACTTGAAACATTTTATAGTACTATTTAGACAATCTCCACCATGATTCTTTCAACACTTTGAGAAAAAAGTATCATTCATCTTCTTTTCACCATTGTTGTGAGATTTTTCCTTGAACACCATCTTATGTTTCTTGACAAAAACATGAGATGGATGCGTAACACCAACATCCAGTTCTACCTTGATTGAAAAACACCCAGTGTCTTCAAAACAACTTAATTCTGTTATCGCTAATGCCCTTCGAAGACTTGGTTTTAATCCACTGAAGAATCGATCAACATTCCTTTCAAGTTGAATGATAAATCCAGATGTATAACTTAGAAATCTTGTAAAATTATCCTCATATATACCAAAAGATTTATCATCCTTTTTCTTAAGTTCACGAAACTCCTTATCCATATTTGTTCGAAGAATACAAGGGAAGTACATATTGAAAAATAAGTGCTTGAACTCGTCCCATTCCATGGACACAATTTCATCTCTTTGCCTCATATTCTTGATAAGATTACACCATTGATCAGAATAACCTTCTAAACGATATAATACTAAGATGACTTTATCATGCTCAGAACATTGTAGAACTGAAAATATCTTTTCAGTGGTACTGATCCATTTCTCAGCCACTAATGGATCAGAAGACCCACTGAATGAAGGTGGATGCTACCTCATGAATGATTCAACAGAATGTTTCTCAATTCTCTTCTCATTTGGTAGTCCCGAATGAGTCACATCTTTTTAAAGTATAGAAATAAGATTTTTCACTCCATCTCCCATAACATTGGTTTGTTCAGGAGGACAATCATTGCATCATCAATTACATTGATCAACACGGTTCCTTCAGGTTCCAGCCATCATCAAAAACCCAAAAAGAATAGTGTGAGAGGCAAAAATCATAATCAAGTTGGAGTACCTTCAATATCTTACATAATAGGTTTAGTTATAATATCTTTACCATAATTCTAGGACTATAACCTATACATATACTTATCCTTAGGTACATCCCTAAAAATAAAATAGAAATATATCAAGGGATCTCACTAAATTTTTTGAATCCTAGTTTCCAAAGGTTAACTAAACCTCCCTTTAATAACAAATGTAGAGACCCAATGCTTGACGTACATGGACATTACATTACTTTTTCGAAATACTTAACACATACCAAAAACCAACACCCAAGGACCATAATAGTATAGTGTCTTTGGAAACTTGGAACATAATCTTCTAATCATGGTGAATGATTTTCAACATCTCCCATAATGATCTTCCCCTTTTTCTTTTGTTACCTAAAAACAATTCTTTATATCCCAGGGATAGAAAACATATAAAGGGTGATCTCAACTGCTCATTAAGGGTAAGCATGGATAAAATAAAAAAACCATGTACATTTGAACCTAAAAACATGAACACGATGTTTAAACATCAAGATCTTGAGAAATGACATAAAACATGGAAATATGTAAGGCATAGATCATAAAGAAACATTAGTCATGATAAAATAGCATGGGAATAAAACATGCGATTGTGGAAACCATTAAGCACTTGATATTATTTCTATAGTATCCAAGGAATTGTTGCCAAGACCATCTTAGTGGACACAGTCCCTTTCTGAATGAAGTTCACTCCTTATTCCAGTCCTGTATTACTGAACTAGATTAACATACCATTATATCCATGTCAATATCATGAGATATAAATCTTTACCGAGTTCATTAGATGGAGATATTGGTCCCACCCATCTCATAATTAAATCATTCTTACTTGTGCCACAAAATAAACTTAAAACATTCATCATAACACAAAGAATAAAATGGGTTTCATATACATCATCCCATCATAACATAATACATATAAAATAAATGGATATTTCATCATAAGAAAAGTGAAACCATGTAAATAATAGAGACATTATACTTGAAACATACACATATGAAATAATGTCATCTTAGATGGAAAATGGTTTTGATAAAACACTTGAAATAAATTCTTTAGGAAAATATCATTTCTCCTTAAAAAACATTTTCTTTTCACAAAATGACACACAAATTTAAAAGAAAAGTATTTTATTGAAAATAACAGTGAAAAATTTTAGAGTAATATTCTTAAAAATTAGGCGATATGAAACCGTAAAAATCCATTCACACAGTATAAGTTAAAAATATCACTCTCCTCGTACTTTTGTCGGAAAAGTCAAAAAGTACCTTATATGGTAACTAAATGAAATATTCCTTTCATTAAATGTGGAAAAAAGCCAATAAAGGGTAAAAATGACTTTATAAATTCATGGAAGAATACTAAAAATTTTATGAAAACATTTTTTAAAAAACATTGTCATGGATGATAAACATAACCCCAGTAAATACTTACGTATAAGCAATCTTGGATAAAAAAATGAGATTGAAAGTTTATCCCATACCTTAGGTCTGATATGATTTGTATGAATCCAAACATCTTGTATAATGTCTTAAATAATGTCATTTAATTATTATAAAATCATATTAATTGTTATGATATCATTTATGGTTCAGTTATGACTTTATATTACCCGTTCTTTTGTAAATTCCATGTTAAATAGCATTTTGGGTAAAATCATTTCATTTGTCTTCCGAGTTTTGACTTGTAGTTATTCATATGATTACATAGATCATGATTACTTAATTCCAAAATATAATACATGATTTATATATAATATATATTCAGAATATACATATATATAATAGATCGATAAATGGAATGAAATACGCCGTTCATGGAGACGGTAGGTCGTACGTACGCATGAACGCTATTTTCATTTGTTTATTGAATTGAATGGAATTAAGTAGATGAAATTAATATATATATATATATATATACATAAATGAAGTAGCATAATTATGTCATATATTTCATGATTACTTGTTATATATACTTTATAATTGTTCTTTAATTGTTAACATGGAAAATGAATCTCCTCGCGTCGTGGAGAGGATAGTCTGTACGTACGCACGAACGATGATATCATTCCCATCATCATGAAATTGTATTGGAGTGTTTTTATAATATTTCAGAATAATTATCACTTTAAAATAATCATATATATTTATTTATTTACACCATTATAACCATCCAAGTAAGGTGGTGGTGGAAAACAGATTACACCACGGCGTGGAGATGGTATTCTGTACATACACACGCGCGGTGATTTCGTTTTCCGTAGGATGGATAGAAGGTTAAATGGAGTTGTTTCATATTTATAATAACATATCAGTATATAATTAATACTTATGTTATTATTTTATAATGAAACATCTAGATAATAAAAATTTTAAGAAGAAAGAAATTTGAAAGGATTGGTAATGGATATTACCTCTTCTTTGACGAGCCTCTACTTAACCTCCTCTTAGGGCACTAGGGATGGTCTTTGAAGAAGACTACGACCTCTAGGATGTTTCTAGGGAAGTGGAGAAGAGAAATAGGCAGGGTTTTGAAAAGAATGAAGGCTCAAAATTGTGTAAAGATGAGAAGGAGGAGGTGCCCATTTATAAGGGAGGAGAGGGGCCCCATTGGAAAAACTAAAAATATTATTTTTTTATAAAGTCATATTTGGTTTTTAACAGCTTAAAATCGATTGATTTAGAAGATAATGTAGGGATTGGTCTAAATCATCTCATCCAATAGAATTTGGACATGTTTAGATTACTATTTTAACCGTATCATTTAGATTTAACTCTAAGTTAAATAATATAACTTTTACCTTGTCTTATTGTTTTCTTACACTATATGGTTATTAAACATACAATAACAAGCAAAAATAATCCCATGTGGTTCATTATTAATATTTATATCCTTATATAAGTCATTTTTCCGAACTTTAGATTTTTAGGAATAAAATAATAATTAATAATATAATATTTGTTATAAAAACTATTTTATGTAAATTTTGACACTATTTGGTAAATGTTTTTTTTTGAATATCATAACAACCTGATTACTTCGAAATAAGTTAATTAAATCAATACTAACATTTTATATTAACCAATAAAATTAGTGGAATTTATAAAAAGTCTCAAATTACATTTATTTGGGTATTTATAATATCAATTATGTCAATATTTCCTTAAAAAGGTAATTACTACATCATTATGGTGTCATGTAGAAATTAAATTATTTAAATTCAAAAAATTATAAATAAAATACCATTATGTAGAAATCGTTTTAGCTTTCTACGGAATATTTATATCCGAATTTGTTTTATTTATATCCCTATATTAAAAATGTTTTAGTTATTAAACTTTGATTTTAACAATTTTAAATCTTTTTTAAATAAAATAATAATAAGTGTCATAATCTTATCCATGTGGACCTAAATGATCATATATTATTCCTAAGTTTGTTTTTGGTCGAATTAAACTTATCCAATAGAATTAGGATATGTGTTAGGGTAATATAAATATCATTTTTACCCTTAATTACCCTATTTACGTTTTACGGTGCTAAATAAAAGTAAAAAGATACTATTAACCAAAAATTATTTTTATCTCCTTGAACCACATTTTACATACTAACAACAACTGTTTCTTTCAGATTTTTGAAATTCCATTCACAGAAGCGGTAAAATTATGTTTTATGTAAATTTTCAAATTCTCCTAGGAGGTGGGTAAAAGACAGTGAAAAGTTCAATAAAATTTTTATATATCTAAAATTATTATAAAATAAATCCAATGAATTAAATTGAACTTATATTGGTATTATATATCAATTTTTTACTTTAAATAATGTTAAATAAAATAAATAAATATTAAAAAAATCGTTTTTTATATAGTAACCTAGTGTCTTCACTATTCATCAAAAATTGAATGTTTTCATAAAAATACCAAAATTTCACCCTAAGTTAATTTCGATATTCTGAATCCAAAATTAAAGTCCATTTTTAAAGATAAAATTTCAAAAAGTGTGTATTACTATTCATAACAGCTAGTTCATAATAATATTATATTAATATCTCATTTAGTGAATCATGGCATTGTGTACTACACACGTTATTGAAGAAGGTCTTGATTGCGTGTAATGCAAGCCAAGTCAGGGCTGCGTGTAGTGAAATCTCCATTTGGTGTTGCGTATAACATAATCAAAACTTATTTCATTTATACATTAATCAAAATATATACTTAATGTTGCGTAGAATAATTTCCACAAAACAAACTTGAAATTGAGTGTTACACTAGCAAAGAATAGTTTTGTGCATACTACAAGCTAATACGGTGTTGCGTATAGTACAAGATAATCTTGGTGTACCGTACAACACAAGACATCAAAGTTTTTAAAAATAATATTTCTCATAAAATCTCGAGCTGTTACAGGAATCCTTCTCATCTCCTATGTAAACCCACCCAATCTCACACTTCCACTTCACTCAATACCTTTAGAGTTAGTCCAGACACTTCCCTCCTCTCTCTAAAATCCTCCCATGTAGCTCCAAGCTCCCAAGAAGCCTCTCTCATGCCTCTCCCAAGCCATTGGGATATCACGTCAAAGTAAGGGATTCCTTCCATCCTCATTTTATCCATGTTTATCAATATTTTTATTCCATTTTATTTTCAATTATAAATGTTAGGGTATCATTTCTCTCCTACCCCATATTATAATATAATTGTTTGAATGATGATAGTCCCATTTTCTCTCTAATTAATTCCTCCCATATACACCTGTTACCTGGCCGAAATTCCCTAAGGAATATTTCCCTCTTCATTTACATTGAAGATTTTTTTATTTATAAATCCATATTCCATTACCAATGTTGGGACATGTAACTCTATGACCCCTTAACTTCATTTTCTTGTAGATATTGTGAGACACCTTTTTTCTCATAACCCTTTTTATGTATTCTTATGTCAGGCTGCTATGAAATTGACATTGAACTACCATTTTCCAAGCCAAAACCAGTGGGTAGTTAATACCATTACCTTTTCCCTATCAAGGGTATTCACCTTTATGATCATTTAAATATTTATGTATGCGTTTCATGAATGAAATATGCATTCCTTTACTATGGTATAAGTTATTATTTTTAATGAATCTACGTTTTTTAATGTTGTGGAATACTTATGCATGATATGAAATGTTTAAAAAGGGTTCGCCCAGATATAACTCCAAATCATTTGGTTAAGATTAGTATCATGATACATAATATGAAATTAGGATTTAATCGTTCTAATTCAAGTTAAATGGGGATGTAATCATTCTAATTCAACTGTAATTAGGCTTTACTCATGCTCTATGTGAAATGATCTTGGGCTCATGATATGTCCATGTTAAGTGTTGTTTCCCCATTTCTATGTTATTATAATAATTCTATATCATGACTTTGTGTTCATGTTTATTTTATGCTCTATTGATATTCCTATTTCCTAACATGTATTGTATTCTTCATGTTATGCCTTGTTTACTCCATTGTTAGGATTTATAGCTAACCTTTTTTCTTATGCATGTCCTTATGTTATCCTGTGAAATAATATGTATGAGGGAATGTAGTCTCCATGTAAATGAATTTTTCAATAAAGATAATGTGTTTCATGTTTTACGTCATTCTGTAATGTTCCTAATCCCTAATGAAATTAGACATATCTATATTTTATGTTGTGTCAAGTGAATATTTTATGTAATAAATAAATTTTTAGTGTGTAATAAAGAGAAATGTTGTCATTGTTGGTATCAAAGGATAGGTTTGGTTATTTTGGGATTAGGATTACAGAACCCTACTAAAAGCCACAAGTATAAGAATAGGTGTAATAAAAACATCACTAAATTTTGGTGGGTGTTGAGTAAGTGGTTTATCAATAAAATATATCCATATATTGATACGAGCAGTTAGAGGCAGCTCAGGAACAGATGTACCTATGAGTGAATAATCCAACAAAGTGTTTCGGGTGTGGCCGAAGTTATCCGGGTAAATGAAAATTGGCCTTCTTGCTGTCCTGGTTACGAAGCTCTGAATGGATTTTCTTTTGTAAATTCAATACCATAGTATACACCATTGTTAAGGGATTAAAAAATCCTCTAGGATTATATGTTAGAATGTTGATCATGGATAACATAGATTGAAGACTATAGATTCATATGTTAAGGAAAAAAATTTAATTTATAAGTTATCCCTTTCTATATTTGGATTACCTTATTAGTGTTTAATAGTTTTCTTCCCTAAGATGTTTCGGATGATGTAAATAAGTAGAACCAGAATCAAAAGATGAAATATAGGTTATCATCCATAGTTATTTGCATTATTTTATATCTTAAAAGTTTATTAGAACAATCCCTACACCACCAAATATCATGGATGTAATGATGTTGGTGAGTATAAAAAATGGGGAAATCATTTCATCTTATGAATATAACTCCTCCCCTTCCATAATTTGTGGATTTAAATTTTCTTAGAACCTCATCAAACACTCTTTGGTGAAATTTGATGCAATTCTCAGCATGGATCAACTTTCCTTATATAAAGAAAAAATATTATGTGAGAGGGAAATCACTCTCCATATTGAGAATCGACCCCCGATTCTATACAATTGAATGGTGGAAGATGAATCCTCTTTAGTAAAGTAATATCAAGAGTGGAAATTAAAACCCAATGAGTTCTCATATATGGATCATATGATTGAGTCCAAGGAATAAACCATCATTGAAGACATGCATTTTGTGATGGAATTCACTGAAGTATTTATGGAGTAATTTCCTAGTCTTCCTCCTAGAAGAGATGTTGAATTATTAATTGACCTTATACATATGGTGTTGCCAATATCCCAGTCTCCATATCAAATTACTATTATGGAACATGTGGAGATGATGAAAAAACTATATGAGAATCTGGTTTAGGGGTTTATACTCCCTAGTGATTCACTATGGGGTGCACTAGTCTTCTTTGTCATGTAGATTTATGGGTCAAATATCCTTTGCATTGATTATTGTGAGCTCAACAAAATCACGATAAAGAACAACTACATGTACACAAAATTGACTACTTTTTGGTAATCTACATGGAGCATAATACTTCTCCAAGGTTTATTTGTGGTTGGGATATTACCAAGTAAGGGTGAAGAAGGAGTATATCCCCAACACTTCTTTTCGTACAATGTATGGGTAGTATAAATCCATTTTTATTTTTTATAGACTCACTAATTATCCCAAAATAATTATTTACATGATGAATAGAGTCTTTGGAGATTACCTCGACAAATTTTTTGTAGTCTTTATACATGATACTCTTATATACTTCAAATCCAAGGAGGATCATGATGGGAATCTAAGCACTGTACTAGAGACCTTGCGAAAGGGGAATCTATATGAAATGTACAAAAAGTTTGAGTTCTTGTTTATGGGAGCCTAACTCTTGATCAAATCAACACAAGCATTGGGAAATCTGTGGATCCCTCCAAGATAGCTGCAATTGCAGAACAACTGTGGCCAACATCAGTAATAGATATACACTGATTCCTAGGGTTAGTTGGATATTATCTCCAATTTGTGATAATTTTTTCACAATTTTCAAACCCTCTTACCAAGCTAACTCATAAGGAAGTCATGTTTTCTTGGAGTGATGAATTCGAAGAATGATTCAAGGTGTTGAAAAGGAGGCTTAATATTGCACCCATGATCACATTACCCATGAGTGGATAACATTTTGTCGTGTACAGTGATGCTTTGAAGAAGGGCATGGGTTGTGTGTTGCTGGAGATTGATAAAGTGATTCCCTACACATCAAGGAAGCTAAAAATCTATGAGAATAACTATCCCATGCATGATTTGGGGTTGGCAAAAATGATCATTGCATTTAAAATATGTTTTAATTGTCTCTATTGGAATAAGTGAGAGATATATAATAATCAAAATAGTGTTAAATATATATTCACAAAAAATAGATAAATATGTTCCATAAAAGATGGATAAAGATGTCCTGGATTATGACTAATCAATCCAGCACTATCCCCGTAAGTCATACAAGGTGGCATATGCTCTATGTAGAAAAGATCATTCATGTTTATCAACGATGAGAATTAATTTTTTTTCAATATTATAAGATTGTCAGAGGATGGATATGAGAATCATTAAGGGAGGAACATCATAAATCTTTTCTAAAATGATTTCTCAACCGTCCCTCATGGGAAAAAAGTATGCTCAATGAATGGATGTGGAAATTCTAAAAAGGGCGGAAGCTATCAGAAATTGGAAATCCTCATAGATCATTGTAGAAAAGAATGGAATTTGATATTTGGGTCACAATTATGTGTACCATCTGATCCGGATATAATTAAGGAGATTCTGAATGACGCACATATCTCAACCATTTATATTCACTTAGGTAGCACAATAATGTATCGAGATCTCCAAGAATACTTTTGGTGGGACAATTTGAAAATGGAGATTACAAAATATACATCAATGTGCCTGGTATGTCAGCATGAGAATGTTGAGAGGAAAAACTCAATAGGGGATAATGCATCCTCTACAGAAACCAATATGGAAGTGAGACAACATTACCATGGACATTTTCAGTAGAACTCCAAGGAAATACATATGAAACAATGCTATATGGGTTGTTGTGGATTGACATACAAAGACATCTAACTTTATTGCGATTTGAGAGGATTTACTACTGGATCAACTGACATAGATATACATCATAGTCATGGTAAGATATCATGATTACAACTATCTATTGTATCCAATTGAGATCCATGATTTACCTCTTTTTTGGAAGAGTTTTCAACATTCTCTACATACTGAGATAAACTATGGTATGACTTATCATCCTCAAACTGATGGACAATCAGAGAAGACTATCCAAACACATGAGGAAATGTTGAGATCATTCTCAATGAACATCAAAGGAGGATGGGATCCACATATCACTCTTGTTGAGTTATCATATAATAACAGCTTCCACATGAGCACCATAATATCACCATGTGAATACCTTTATGGGAAATGTTGAAGAACACCGACATGTTGGGATGAAGTCGGTGAGTATAAGCTACTAGTAACTGAAATGATTGATGAAATATTAAAGAAGTTGAAAACCATTAAACAACATATCAAGCCAACCCCAAGTCATCATATGAGCTTTGAAGACAACATTCAACGAGACATTGCGTTCAATTTTGGAGACATGTCATTTGCAAACATATCTCTGTTGAATAAGATCATGAGATTTTGAAAGAGAGGGATGTTATGTCCGATGTACATCAGCCCCTTAATTATTATTGATCATGTCAGGGTTTGGACTATCGACTAGAACTTCCACCTACTATTTCCAAAGTACATGATGTATTTCATGTATCCCTATTAAAGAGGTATATACTAGACACTTCACATGTACTCTCTTCTGAGGTAGTATAATTATAGTATGGTCTTTCTTATGAGGAGAAAATAATGAAGATATTAGATTATAGAGAAAAAGTACAACGAAATAAATCAATTCCCCTTGTCAAGGTGTTTGGGAAAAACAACATGTTTGAAGAGGCAATGTGGGAATAGAAGGAAGTGATATAGTGTAGTTATCTGCACATGTGTTAGTGAGGAAAGAGGAAATTTCAAGGGTGAAATTTCTTAAAGGGGGAAGATTGTAAGGTCCCAGACATTTATTAATGAAATTCATCTTGATCCAATTAAATTTCTTCATAAGAAAAATAGTTATATAATCTATAAACTTACATTGATTTATCTTTTGGGATTTCAAATAATCGATATAAATTTTCATCATTTATAATATAGCGGTTGGATAGTGATCAAATGATTAGTATAAATAGAGGGCTTTAACAAATCCAATTTATATATAAATATAACTGATGGCCTCATCCAGTAGATATTCCTCGTACGAAGCCCATTTGTCTATTTTTGGAAAGGAAGTGTCGTCATTGGGCACCACACTTGACCAATCTCAAGCTAATATTCAAAACATTAAGCTAGAGAGGAACTGCCTACAAGAGAAGGGGAAGTTGATAGAGATTACCACCTGAGAAATGTTATCTGAGCCAACCTAGGAGTCTTTCACCATCACAAACGTTACCCTTTGTCTTATGCTGGTGTTATAAGGGGTTTTGTAAGTAGACACTAGAACTATGAAGATTATTTTTTATAGAGAATTTACATTCATTTTATTATTTTTACTTTGTAAAGCACAAATATTATTTATTTTGTTAATATTATATTATGTAATCTATTTTGATAAATTAATGGATTTTTGAATAAAATAATATTATAATAAATAATTACTACTAATTTACCTTTTTATAAATATAAATTATTTTATATTTGTTATGAATACAATAGTGATTTTTATTATAGTTATAAAGTTATATTTTCAAAAGCCTTGAATTTTAGATAATGGTCGGTTTTTATTTTAAAAGTGAAAATTTACATATTTTGTAAATTTCTGGAAAGAATTAATAATATATTTTTTATAAGAATGCTAGAATTATCCAATAGTAAATTTTTAATAATTTCTAGAGATAGTAGATTTTTTGGGTAAAAATTGAATAACAGTTAAATATATAATTTGATTGATAACCTCACAATGTCCCAATGGTGATGTAATAAAATACGAAAAAAATTATTTTAGGACAATATATGATTTTTATTAAAGTAATTTTATTTTAAGTTGGTTTGATTTATATTACATTGCATTAGTGGGCCCTGAAATTCATAGAAAACATTTTTTCATTTTAAAATGATTTCCTTGATAGTGTGACTCTACTCACCAAAATCAAGCCTAATATTTTAAGAAGTTAGGCCATTGGCCATATAAAATAATTTTTTCTACTATCATTTGGCATAGACCATGGGAATAAACCATGTTATGGTTTGTCGTGCCCAAATCCAAAATAATAAAAAATTCCCTCTCCTTTCAAATATAAACCCACCCACGATCCCACTTACGCTTCACTCAAAGCCATTGGCTCATCAAACCTCTTCCCTCCTCTCTATATAATCCTCCTAAGGCAACCCATTCTTCCACGATGCCTCTATCATGACTCTCCCATGTTATAGGGATAACAATTCAAAGTAAGGGATTCCTTCTTTTTCTCTTTTTATCCATGTTTTTCTATATTTTTCTGCCATTATATATTCAATTTTAATTGTTAGGGTATGATTTATCACCACTCCCATAAATCCCTCTAAATGTTTGAATGGTGAGATACACCTTTTCACTGTAATCAATTCTGCTCATGTTCATCTGTTACCATGCCGAAATTTCGTAAGGAATTTCTCCCCCCTCATTTACATTCATGCAATTATTTTGTATTATGAATCCCAATTCCATTACCAATGTTGGGACATGTATTTATATTAACCCCAAAATATCTATTTAATGTATATATTATGAGACACCTTTTTCTCTCTCATAATCCTTTTTATGAATAATTATGTCACATTGTTATGCTGTCGAAATTACACGACCATTTTCCATTCCAAAATCATTGTGTAGTCAATACCAATCCTATTTCCCAGTCAGGGGTCTTAAACATTATACACAATAACATATTGATGGAATAGTTTCATGTATTAATTACAAATTCCATTACCATTGAATAAATATTTATGTTTAATGAATCTATGTTGTATGATCTTGTCACACACTTTTTCATTAAATGAAATGTTTAAGAAGGGACTGCCCTGATAGCACCCCAATGCATTAGGTAAAGATTAGTAACATGATACATCATCTGCAATGTGGATTTAAAAATTCAAATTCAAGATAAATGAGGATTTAATTATGCTAATTCATATTCAATGAGGGTTTACTCATGATCCATGTGTAATGAGCCTTGGCTCATGCTATAACTATGTTAAGTGTTGTTGCCACATTTCTATGTTATGATAATCATTCTATATAATGCCATCATGTTCATGATTATTTTATGCTCCATTGATAATCATTTTTCATAACATGTATATTATATTTCAGGTTATGCCTTGTTTTATCCGTTAATGGGATTTACAGATCACCATTTTCTAATGTATGTCCTTAGGTTATCCAATACAATGCTAAGTACGAGGGAATGTAGTGGTCAAGTAAACGAAGTTTTCAATAGATAAGTTGTGTTTCATTTTTTATGTCATTATGTAATGTTCCTAATCCCCAAAGACATTATACCTCTCATTCTTCTATATTGTGTGAAGTGATACTTTTATGTAATAAATCATTTTTATGTGTTTAATAAAGAATAGGGTTGTCATAAAATCAATATAACCTATAATAACGTCATCTAGTGGAATTTGTATGTTCATAATGTTGTTAGGAATGTTTATAAACATGTTCTAGATGTTATTATATAAAAAAAGATGTTTTTTATAAATAAACAATATAATAAACATATCTAATAATATAATCACACTTCACAGCCATTTTAAACAGTTTAAAATTAAATAATTTTGCATATTCTAGAAGTATAGTAATATATTAAACTCTTTATAATAAGTCATAGGAATAATCAAATTTTATAACATATTTTTGATTATAACACTTAGGAACATGTATAGATTTATTTGTAACTATAATTACCTTCACATTGAATTTATTCTTAAAACGGTATTTTACTCCAATGATAGTTGCATCCTTAAGACAATCATGTAATGAAAATAATTTTTTCCTTTCAAAGTCATTGAGTTTATATTAAAAGGATTCTACAAAAACTAAATCCCCAAAAACCTCATCATATTTCGTTTTTTTTTGAATTAGGATACAAATCCTTAATTCTAATTTCAATTTTCAACAATCTTCTAGTCCAATCTAGCTGATCTACATCACCAATGATATTATTACTATGATGATTCAAAAGAATCATTTATTTTATTTTTTTTAATAAAATATTTTCTTAGATAATAGATTGAATGTATTATTGAGAAAAAACATTGGAAAATATTATTTAGATATTTCCTGCTATGAATAAATATTTTCTATAGGATAAATAAAATTTTTCAAAATACCATCATTAAATTATTATTTTGTCAATTTGAAAACAATGTGATCATATTAGCCAAACAGGACAAGAACAATTTCTTCAATAGTACATGTATTTTTATTAATAAATGAATAAGACATAGTAGTTATAGAATAACTAACATATATTCCTTCATCTATATTTGAGAAAATTTATCAATATTATATTTAGTATTTAAATTAATTAAATTTCATTAATATAAATTTAAGTTAGAATCTTTAGTCATTATACCAGTCCACAACATCGAATATGTTATATTAATAAAAGTTATCTCTAATAAATAATATTATATTGTAATCATAAATAAAAAAATATATATAGTATTTTTCAATACTTCGTCATGTTTTTGTAGATCCAAACCATTACACGTGAACTAAATTAAGATAATGAAATTTTGAGACATCACCAATTGATTTAAAACATTACATAAATTGATTATCAAATTGAAAATGATCACATTCTTTTGAAGAATCAAACTTAATTTCTGATTGATCCTTTAGAATAGCATTCTATGTAAAAAACTCTAGATACCTATTGTCACAATGTTTATTCCTTATGTTACATAACTTATATTTATGTTACATATAAGTTGAATATTTATCTCTCTCTTCCAAACGTCTTCTATGTTAATGTTGTAAACATTCTAATGGCGATTGGAAGAAAGAATAAATTCCTTCTTTTGAACTATAAACAATGAATTTTCATTCAATATTTTTACAATATAACCATCATGATAGCATTTATAAATTATTATAATATTCTGATTATGTCACCTAAAAAAAATATTTGAAATCATATCCATTCAAAGAAGAACACCATTACATATTCTAACAGTCTCTCCCCAAGAATTTCTTATGAAAGTGAATTATACAAATTTTGTAATAATAATATTATTAAAAATCCCATTATTTTCATTAATATATATTCATAGACAACTATATATATACCAAACGTTTTTTGGGTACTTTCTCTAATTTCATTAAAAAAAATACCATATTTTTTCAAAACCAAAACATTCTTGGGATTAGTATTATCTGAAAAAAAATGTTTTAGAAAACCAAAATTTTCCACACACTATTGTTTTAAAAAAATGGAATTTCCATGGAGAAAAATGATATATGAAAACCTATATATTGAAATTTATTTTAATAAAAATTATTTTTAAAAATACAAAATTGTGAAAATTTATGAAAATGGGGAAAGTTATGGAACAAAATTTTCAATACTAAAAACATGTTTTTAATTGGTAAAACCCATTCTAGTGTAATAACTATGTGGAATAATATTATAATTCATTTTATTGATATTTTCTATCAATTGGTATAGTTGGATAACCTTTTCAAAAATCTAAAAATACCTAATCAAAGTATTAAAACATAATTGTTATCCAATGTAGTATTAGATATTTCAAATTGTTTTCAAATAATAATTTATAAACTAGATTTCTTAGAAATAATATTCTGAAGATATTTTTAATGATTATACATTTGAAATTGTTTTTCTATGATCATCAAAAATATATGATATTTCAGTAGTTAAAAGAGTTATTCTTGAATCTTTCATCATATGTTATCCATAATAATTATAATTTTTTTCACAAATAATATAATTTTCCTAAAAAGAATATTTGAAATCATGGATACCTACTCATAACTAGGTATGGTTTTTTAATCATTAGTTGTTGAAGATTATTCTTCAATTTTTTTTAATTTTACTCATTGTTACTTTTACTATTTTTTCATTTAAATAATGATTGGAATGGGATTACAATTTTTTGTTTTGTATCCATATAGAATTTATTTAGAAAAGGTATTTGTACATGTAATCCAATGTTCCACATTCTAGAACATTTTATATCTGATAATTATATAAATAACCATCATCTCTACTGGAACTCCATGTGTTTGATATTTCAATATAATTTTAATGATATTATTATAATAATCCAATTCATTCATATAATAATTTATCTATCTATATTATGTTTTTAAGGTTAATTCAATATAATTTTTCAATTCCTCATACATACATAAAAAATCACATCATTAGAGTATTTATTTTGATTTTTAACCATAGGACTAATTTTTTTTATTTTTTGAAAAACATTACAATACAAAATATTATAATAAAGTCTATTAATAATATCCCAATCAATCTCATAATTCACTTGTTGGTTAAAATTAGATTGTGAAAGAAAAATCATCTTTATTGAATAATTCACAACATTCTCATCTATGTGAACATTATTATAAAAAAATATTTTATTGTAATGGAAAAAATACCATTTTTCATTTTCATATACAAAAAAACACTTTTCAATACATAATAACATTTCTTGATTATACCAATTAGATCATGAAGAGTAATATTTTTTATCATCATTATGTCATCTGAGGACATTCTTTTGAATTCCCACTCATTTTTAAGGTTCTTCATATTCATTTCAACTAATAATTCATCTTGAATTAATTTCATTCAATGAGACTATAAAATATTTATAATAGTCATATTTTATTGGAGACACATGGAATCTATATCACCAGATGAAAAATAAAATGCTGGAAAATCATAACAAATCACATCTCTTTTTATTTCCACATCTTTAGATTTTCAAAAATGTGTATCTTTTAACTTTTTCCAAATAAAACTGGCTTCAACTGAAAAATAAATATTTTTATATATGATTCATGTCATAGAACATGAAATACCGTAACTATATAATTTATTTTATGCTTCATATTATTTTTATTTTTATAGGTCATTACATCCTTATCATTAATCTTTTAATTTCTAGTAATCATTAACACATTACATATTTTATTATTAGCAACAAAACACATCATCCATTCCCTCTAATATTCCTCATCAACAACATATAAGTTGGGTGGAAATATCAAATTCATATTTTTAAGGGTCCCAATATTTAATCTTTATATCTTATTCAGAATAAGAACACATTTTTTACAAACACATCAGTGTATTTTTTTATACACAAACATTATATAAAAAACAAAATAAACATATAGTTGATAGATGAAGCTAAAAATGACCATGTATAAGAAGTATAAGATTATATTTTACCAATTACTGGATATATAGAGTTACAATGGCATTAAAGGGGTGAATTTTAGTTAAAATATTTATTCTAGAACAAAAAATAATACCTCTTTAAGTAAAAAATTGTTAAACACAATGATCGTCCAATGATCATAGTAACTAATTCCGAATCATACACATTTAGATTATATCTAAGTAATTTTATGTCTATATCACAGATACACCAACATAATAATATTTTGTTAATGATATTCATATAAATTACCATTCAAATAAAATAACATAGGACATTAAATATTTTAGATATTAGAAATATAGAACACATAATAGTAGGAATATCATACAAGTATAAAAAAATAATTTAATCATCTCATATATGAGTTAAGGTAGTCAAATTACATAAATAATACTATCCAAAACCTTACACCTATTGTAATCTCTTTCATTTCTTACTAGGAAATCCCTTGGTATGATTATAAGAATTCCATTATTTTCTTCTCCCTAGAAGCCCTCAATTAGATGATTTGAGTATATCATCCAAACAATGGATGCATATTATATGAAGATCACTCATTGTATTTTCCTCCCCATAATCCCCATTTAAAACCATGATAAATAAAAATACCAATTCATGTAATTTATAATCTTTAAAAAGGTTCCATAACGAATCTACTTGCCAACGAATTACAAAGAGTGGGAATGAAGTTTTCACACCGAGAAATAATTAGATGACAAGAGTTGTAAACATATCATATTCATACTCTTATAATTACCTCTTTATTATAATAAAATATATAATAATCATATTTCAATGTAAGTTTCTATAGACTTAGACATATTTCATTTCAAATATCATATTGATCTAGTTTATCACAATATCTAGCATTGTTATTTTACCACCATAACAATTCAAGTTTCTATTATTTATGATATATATATATATATATATTAAATTATGGATTGTCTAAAGTACATATTTCTTGATTGAAAATCTAAAAAATGAATGCGGGTTAGGTAGATGTATTATTCCCATTATAAGTTTGACAATCATGAAATTTTTCAACAAAATATATAAGACATAAGTCAATCAACGGGTCAGAGGAATTCAATGTTCGATTTATTTGATACAAATTCAGTTTGATGGATGAGACAAAGAAAATTATATTCATAAAACATTATAATAATTAATATGTGAGGTATAACTTATTTTTTTACAAAAACATACTAAAAACATGGTATAATTTTTTTTTTAATTTTTTTATTATTAATATATTTGTTATTTATATAACAAATTGAATGGAAAAGTATAAATTTAGGCATTCGATTCAATATAAAGGCAAAAAAAAATTGGAATATAATTTTCCTTGAAATGTTCCTCTGAATAATATCAATTAAATTTTAAAACATTTATTTTTCATGAGGATATGAAGTTATATATATTTCGTACATGTTATAAAAAAATATCATATTTAATTTTTTCAAGAAAATAGAAATCAAAATAGTTTATAAAAAACACGATGATTAATTTTTTGAAAAAATGTAAATTGTGGGTAATTTTTTTATTAAATAATTTTGATGAATTTTGAGACTTTTTTAAATGTCACATACAACATGGTTTTGAAAAAAAATATTCTGATTGAAAAGGGAAATGATATTGGATAAAATAAAATATTTTATTAATAATTTTACATTCCTTTTAGTGGAAAAATGTTATTGTTACATTAGAATATCATGAATATCAACATGAGAGTAAAAATAAAGTGGTTTAATATATAATTATTAAATAATATCTTATAATTTAAACTTATTTACAATCAATCATTATTAAAATGAGATTGTGATAATAAACCCTTCTAAATGTTCATAATATCGAAACGAGATTTCAAAAATGAATGTGTTATGTGTTTAAAATTTAAATCCCCTTAAATAAAGTCTAAATATATCATATATCAATAAAAATTAATTATACACATAATCATTAAACTATCATAGACAATGAAGAAGTAATATTATACAATTAAATGAAATTGAGTTATTAAATTCATTACGGATTGATAATTTTCATGTCCAACCACCATAGATGAAATCATTCAAATTTAAAATTATAATTCCCTGAATTATGAATGATTCATGATATTATTTATAAAAATTAATTTATATATATTAATTGAAATAAATTAGCATCGTAACATTATAATATTCCTTAATGAATTGAAACTGAGATAAAGTTCATTAACTCACGCTTTTCATATGTTGAACATAGTTTAACCGTTTGTATAATGGATTTAATAAAGTTATTAATATATTATAGAAAATTATTAATATTTATAATAGAATATATGGCCCTATTATAACCTTTTACCACCAATTTCATAACAATAAATCATTATTTTTATTGTTTCATATGTTAATATAATTGTTTTCTCATTCAAGTTTCATCAAGAAGGATACTATTATTATTCATATTAAAATGTTAAATAATGTACAGATTATTTTTCATGTAATAAATATATATTTTTTTTAGAAAACTTTTTGTAATAATTATTGAATTTTGAACACTGAGAATGGATCACATCACTTTTTGGAGGCAATAGGTAGTTCGGCCGAAGAAAAAATATTATCATTTCATTAATGGGTGAATAGTTTAGGGAGTGGGTGGTATATTAATATTATAGAATAAATATATTATCTTATAAATCAGTTATATTCTTGAAACATATCCTTATTAATTTACATTTATAGAATATGTGAAAATATTTTTTGATCACTTTGCCAGGTAGTAGTCCACTATACACTTGAGTAACATTATCATTTTTGAAATGAAATCAAAGGTAATAATTTATATATGATATAATATTTGAATAATAATAATAATATTAAAATTTTCATAAATTGGTTTTCAACCCATCAATATATCCATATTTGATAGGTGGTGATGGAAAACAAATTACAGTGGTTCACAAGGGGATAGTTCACCTAACACAAGATCGTTGATTTAGTTTCCCATTTGATGGAGGAGGAGAAGGATAAATATTTTTTCACAAAAATAATAACATCTCCATATAATATATTTTTTTATTTATTAATTTTGATAATAAATAAATTAGGGTGAAAAATAATAACGTAATCAATGGATCATTGTTCAAAAAATTACTTTCTCTCTCAGAATCCTCTATTGTATCACCTCATTTGGAACATATGGATGGTTTTTGGGGAACAATATAAGATATAAAATATGTATAAGGATTTTGGGGAGTTATTTTTAAAGTTATTGGTTGAGAAAAAGTTCTGGATTGATGTGTATATGTTATTGGATTGAGTGCCTTTCTATAAGCGGGGAATGATAACCCTACAGGAAATTACTAGGATATTTCTCAATGATTATAAAATGATATAGTCATTACATAGATAAATGCTTCAAAATGAATGTATATTATAATTTAGGATGAATTAGGTCTAAATATATCCATAAAAACAATTTGAAGTTATAATGTAATTTTATCCCAAATATTATTAGTTTAACCCATGATAACCCTATTTTAAAAAAAAATACATTGTTTTTTTACAGCTTTCACTATTCATTTTTGAAAAAAAAAATTATGTCATACATATTTGAGAATAAAAATTATTTTTATTTGAGATATTTAATCAATAACTCTATATTAAAATCCAAGAATTGTAGGAATTAAATTTAAATGTATTACTTGAGGTCTGAGGAAAAACATGTTTCTAATGGAAAATCTATCATAATTATATATGTTTTTTGTATCAAAATTCCATATTAAACTGATTCCAAAGCGAATTAATAGATAAATTTTAATATAGGTGAAATAAATTTTAATTTAATAAAAACATAATATATAAATATCCCTCATAAATTATTTAAACAGAAATCATGTTTTTAATAAAAATATATATTTTCGATATTCATTGAAAAATTAATATCTTCAGAAAAATAGAAAATATTCACCATATAATAATTTTGATATTATTATTTAAAAAATAATTATTATTTTATAAAAATTAATTTTTTATACTTCCTAAAAATTTAGCTTATGTTATGTGTGAAATTCACAACTAAAAAACCTTTAAGAAACAAAATGACATTTCTTTAGAAGAAATTTCCATTAAATATTTATTATTTTGATTATAGTCAATAAATAATAATAAAAATTATAATTTATTTATTATTATTAATACCAAACAATTTTATTTTTAGGTTGTAATTTTATTCTATATAAATTTTATTTTATACTCTTGGTTGTGTGTTCTGTAATCTATTGTAGATATTAAATTTAAATAAATATATTTTGTTGGTTGATCAGGCTTAGTGTTTCATGCTTCATATGCTATTGAATTGAATTTTACACTTTTTCAATTTTCAGGTTTAATTTTTTTTCAAAAGAACCATCATTGAATATAAATGATAGATAAATTTATTTATATCATTTTATTTAAAAATATTCTAATAAGTGACATTTTAATTTACATTATGCAAAAATTTTGGATTGAAATAATTTTAATCATAAAATTAATGTTTGTAGAAAAATATTATTAGATGAGCAATTATTTTTTTATCTATAATTTCCTCCAGTTATAGAAACTGAATTAGATAAAATGAATTACAAAATTCATATAAAAATTCATAAATTATTTATTGTTCCAAATTTTATTTGTTCATTATTAAAAGTAAAAAACAATACAAAATTAGTTACAACAGTTAAGGTTAAAATGCGTTTACTAGGGGAGGTAAAATAAATTGATAACTGTTATAGTACCATTTAATCAAGTATAATTATTATTAGATGACCATAAATCTACCTTATATTATATCTTCCATGAATATTAATTTTTTTGATGTACTATTCTTGAGTATGATAGTATTAAATTTTAATGTTTTGAAAAATTAAAGGTTCGTTATCTCCCTACATTATAAAATGACACCATAACTCCATTATTTTAACCAAATAAAAATCCAAATATATCATTAAAAATACAAATCAATGCATAGAATATTTTCTTACATCATATAGGTTTAGTTTTGATCATAATAATAAATTTTCATGGACTAAGGTGTAAGCTAATAGATGTTTCTCATCGAAGAGGCATAACTCTTAAATGAGTACATTGAATTTTATTTATTATTAAACCCAATATAAACCTATATTATTTATAATAACATTATTTAACTACTATTATAAATATAATAATATTTTATATAGATGATGGAAAAACATTTTTCAACCACTTTCCATTAAATGGGAAATAAATGTATTATTCTATCGTACATGTTGACCATCATCACCACATAGAAAAACAATACATTTTCCATCACAATAATACATGGTTGAATATTTTCATTGATTAAATGATTATAAATGATATATATTTTATAATTAATGAAATTTAATTATAAAATATTATTCTAGGTTCTTTCATTATTTTTAGTAGAAAATTAAAACGACATTCATGCATATATATAGACAAACATCTGCATGAACAGTATAAACCAATTTTCTACATCTACTTTTTATATATTATGACTAATATATATATGATATGTATATCATTACTAAAATTAGGTATCCGTTTTAAATATAATCAACGTATATGAACAAGAACTACAGAACATAAATATTCATGAAAAACAAAACACGTACCACCCAAAATAATGATTTCAATGTGGTATTTTTAATATATTAATATATTAATATTATAATGATATAATCAGTGATATCATATGTATATAAATGTTGTTTAATATATTTCAAATAAAAATAATAATTTTAGGACGTTATAACAATTATAATGCAATTTGAAGATGAGGTAATATTTTTTTATTATAATATAAATTTAATTAGGATGGATTATGATTATATATATGATAATTAATCTATTTGATCCATTTTACCCAAATATTATGTATTTTATTTTCCTCTAAATACATCTTTATATTAATATATTTCATTTCATTTTTCTCTATTTTAGTACTCAAGAGAGAATAATAATTTCATTAATGAAAACATCCATATTTCTCTCTTCGATCATAAGTATTCTTCTTCCTTGTCTATATATTCATTAAAATGATTTCACAATAATCTTAAAAACTATATTATTATATTCAATTAATGTTTACACTTGAATTAATTTATATAAAAATTATTAATATTATTTATATTTTTCTGAATGATGTAATTTTTACCAATGGTGTAAACATAGTATTTATTTTAATGATTATGAGATGAACATACCTTACCAGATCCATGATTATTAAATAAAGTGATTCTTCCATAAAAATTACAATTTTTAATTATTAAAAAATCGTTACTATTTGGAATGTTTTTATAGATTCAATAATTCATTAGAAAACAATTTTTTTCATAAATATTATAGTTATATTTCAATGAAATTTTCCACCTATAATAACATATTATGATGGTACATATGATTCAATGTGAATATAATTCAATTATATCCTAAATATCTATTCAATGTATGGTTTATGATCAAGATGTTAAAATATCAATGAATTCTATTTACATATACATGGGTTATGTTATAATACATTGAGAAAAGTTTTTATTATTTCATGGAATATATAAAAATATATAATGATTATGTCATGGGAGGGTCTGTTATATCCCCATAATGAATTTGGAATTGAATAATGTGGTATGAAATAATATCATACTCAAGAGGATATCACATTACCAAAAGAGGTTATTTGGGAGGTTATACTAAGCCCAAGATTTGGTACACATGAGGTCATCTCATGCCTAATGCAAGTACACGAATGGTTATTCCATGACTGACATGTGAAAAATATCACAATGTTTATCCATGAAATAATAATTATATTTTTATGATTACTCAATTATATATACCCAAATTTTATTAATTGAACTTATGCCAATGATATTCTCTCATTGCACGTGTTATTTGCATAATCTGTGATTGATGTCTATTGATCCCTCAAGATTAATACCATGTCTCATGTCTGTAATAGTTTTTTTCTATATATAATTTTATTTTGTTTTGATCATGTTCTCATATCATTATACACATGTAATTGTTAAATATTAATTGACATCTCCCCTATATACCCTTACTAATAATGCAAGATCTCTATTTTTTATGTTTCCAATCCCAAATATATAATGAATGTTTGTAAGTATGATATGTCAAAAATTGTTTTTTATTATGAAGAAAAAAATGGGAGATTATTTCGATATTTATTGTACTAATTATTTATTAATATAATTCTCTAAATACACTAACATTTTATAAATTTTGAATTGATTGAAAATTTAGGTACTAAATATTCATTTAATAATATATAATATTTATGTATGAAAATTGTGGGTTCATATATTGGTAGTTAATAATAGAATAACAGAGTTACAAAATATATATACCAATAAAAATGGATATCTGTGAATTATATGATATTTTGATTTCAATAACACCAAACTATTAAAGAATTCGGAAAAGAAATATTATCTATTAATCTAATTCGTAGATAATAATATATTCTTCATAAATAAAAAAGAAAAAGTATTGCAGGATATATATAAAAAATTTTATACACCAATTTATTGGTATATTGTTAATAAAAGGAATATGTTGGTCAATATATAATTTATGAGATAATGTTGAAAATATGATTCATAAAAAAGAACATCCTTGTAAAAAAAATTAATCATAAATGTTTTTTTTATAATTTCACGTACGGAATTGTGATATAAAAAATTATAAACAATATATTTTAATCATTTAATTTATATTATTTAAAAATAAATCACACATTTTTGGTAAAAATATACCATTCCAAAAACCATTCATTCATTAAAATGATAAAAATAATACAAAACATCAAAATAAATAATTTCATTCTATAATAGTGAATTATATGTTAAAAAATATTTTTTATAAATACTTATAAGTAATTACATAATTTTATTGAAATTATATAGTGTGAAATATGTTTTAACAATGGAACGGGTTGAGTGAAGATCCACTTACATCATATATTTTCTTTAAATTCGTCCATTACCATATATGATTCTAAAATCCACATAAAATAGATCTTGTCTATATATTAATATATTTTAATCCATCTTCATTATATCAGCTTATAACACTCTGTATACTAATGTAAATAATTTATTGAAATATAATTTCTATGAAAACAACTAAAATATACTAGTATGATAAAATAGTAATTGGGTTGAATGATAACATATTTAAACATAAAAAATATTTTTCTATAGAAAAACATATATTAAAATTAAATTTGAATATTTAAATTTAAACTAATTAGGGTAGGTTGTGTTATTATTAAATTTTTTATATATATTTAAGTGTTAAAATATTTTATATTTTAGTATAATTAAGGAAGATAGATTAATTAAAAAAGTTTTGTTCAATAAACCAAGACATCTTTCACGTGTTCCCCATAATTTGAGAAAATAATCCAAGATAATATTTTAATTGATGTTATAGATAAAATGATATACATTTCCATTGAAATTATTTTCTATTATGGAATATAATTTTCTTTTACTTTTACCAATTTTTTAAAATAAAACTGGATAAATCAAAAATATATCATTTATTTTTTCCAAAAAATATTGGTTAGAGAATTTAAAATGGAAAGTCCATATGAAGAAAAAACATGATCATTGCTCATTAAATTGTATAGTGTAATATTTAAAAAATATTTTCTAGGTGAGGGAGATAGACTAGTTATTTAATGTATTTTGATTATCTAGTCATACTAAGGTATATTTTTACACACTCTAGCTTGGATAATATAATAAATTCACTTCTCTAAGAAATATTATTGAATTTTGTTAATATATTATGTTTTTCCTTATAGTATTTTTTTAGGAATGTCAAATTAATGGTTATAATCTTATAAGTTAATTCATTCTACCACAATTCAATCACTGGATGTTATTTTATCCCCTTTTAATTCAATATATTATTCTTTAGTATTATATCATGAAATAAATATTACTCTAATAGTCGGGGATCATCCAATCTTGAGTTGTTAAACACATAAAATGTATTATGTCACGAGTAGAAGGATTTTTAAAAAAATATTTCAATAGACTTGTTCATATTTTTTTGGTTTTTTAATCACACTGATACATTATTCAAATCAAATTTCTTATATTTTAATATCAATGTGATTTGTTATGGAATTATATCAACAATTGTTCATGGGATTAAAATGTGAAAAATAATTCAACCTTTTCACATATGATTTAATTCATTATAGATACATAGATTTATTTCTTGTATCAATATTTTATGATTAATTTATATAGATTTTATTTTGAATTTTTTCATAATGAAATTATTTATATTTGAAAAATAATTCTACCAATTGATATAATATAAATAAAAATATGTAAAATTATATATTTTTTTGGGTATCCATACATTGATATTTTCATTATTTCTCATTCATAGTGTATTTTTTAAAATATACTATTGAATTATGTTTTGGTAATTAATTATTATGATTCTACGGGTTTTTAATAATATAATTCCATTTATTGGAATATGAAAATATGATGACTTCATTTCCCGCTAGGTAAGGATCTTGAAAAATAATTCTTCATACACCTTATTAGAATTATATTTGGACTAATGATAATAATTTTAGTATTTATTGTTATTATAATTAATTATACTGGTAATCATAGTATGATTTTGGAACGATTATTAGGATACATTGGACATTTGTGTTTAAAAGTAATTTTATAATAACACAATTTAATTTTATCTGCATTTATATTTTAATTTTTAATTTTTTTTATAATTGTGTGTGATGTTATTCTCATAAAATATTTTTTTATTACTAAGAATGATAAAAAGTATGATAAAAAAATATTCTCATTCATAGTGTATTTATATTATCAGTAAGTATTCTTTGATAAAACAAAATTCAAATCATGGAGATTATATTATGAAGTATGTTGTTTGTAACATCCTAGGAAATTATTGAATAAGAAATATATATATATATATATAGTAATAAATGTGAATTACTTATTAATTTAACTATAAAATTGATGTTTTTTCTGATAGATTACCTAACACACAACATTGGGTTTCTCAGAAATCTTACATTACACACAAGACTGAGTAATACCAAAAAATAATACATTAATAATATTTTTATTTTAAATAGTATATAACGCCTACCCACTGTATTGAAGGGAATGGACAGAACTACCTATATGATGTTTACACATGATTATTATTTTTTTGTCTTATTTTATAAATTATATACTATTTAAATACTAATAAATCCTATTTATGCATAATCCACTGTAATATTTAAAAAAGGTACTTTTATAACCATTTCTTGGAAAACCCATTTTAAATATACTTTTAGAATATTTGAAAGGTTTTATTTGAATCATTAAACATTGTATTTGGAATCAAGGCATCAAAATAACCTTTAGTGGATTTTTTCATATTATTATGATAAAATTCTATTCTATTAAAAGTGAAAAACACTGCATTTTAATTTAAAACTGGATTTTTGTCAAATTTAAGTATTTGGTTGAAATATAATTTCAAATGTATTTAAATTATTATTAATTTTTTATTATTATTTAATCCAATTATTATTATTGGATGTAATTTCACATTTTAATTAGATATAAACATATGTGAATCTTTTGTTGGGTGTTATTATTGAATGAGGTCTTTCGTCGAAGTCTGATGTGGGTTTTCTAGGCATTCCACTGATCATGGTGTAAGGTAGGGCTTCTTACTAGGTGTATGTCTTCCCTATGGTGGATCTATCTTTCCAAGAGCTTCAAGAAGAAACTTACTTTCTTAACCAATGTCATGTTGCTCATTTGGTTGTAAAAAAAATTCTTTGAGCTGCTTCAAGAGATTTAAGGATTCATAGAAGATCCTTCATAAGGATATGTTATCTGAACTATCTAGGGAGGCCTATTGAATACATTTGTTCTCTATAGATAATTTTTTGACATCAGGGATCTGTGAGGATAAGATATGCAGTTCCTCGAGCTTTTATTTATCTTAGTGTTTTTTGGATTCCCACTTTGGGCATGAATCTCCTTCAGATGCTATCTAGATTAGTTTTTTAGGAATTCCTCTACGTTAACATAACCCTCCATTCCAAAATGATTTTGGAGACTCAATGGGATCATTCCTTTGTGCATATGAGAAGACTATGTGCCTCCATGCTACAACAAATCCCCATGTTTGTGTGGAGCTATATCATTCATTGGGTTGTCCATCAAGAATCTTGTTAAGGGAGAGAGATTCTTTCTGTTAGTGGAAACATATTTTCATTTAGATGTTCCCATGATTTTTTGTTATTTTGGGTTTGCATGGTCATTCAGAGGCTTCCTACAAGAGAAGGACATCGGCGACGGGCTTGTCACACTCTGGTTCCTCGGGCAGCGAGGATTAAGACCCACTTGGTTTGGTGAAGGTGGTGTCATATATTGTTACTATTTGAGGGCAGTTTTCAAATTCAAATTCTGGTGTTCAAGATCACACTCTTGAGAGGACTGAGGCATCAGGATCTGGGGGAACTTCTTCCCTGAATTTTGGATTGTCGGCTCCACCTTTGTATTCTTTGGGATTTGATTTTTCTGTCGAATAGTCATGTGTCTGCCTGTTGGGTTTTTTCAAACTCTCCATATTTCATGTAATATCTCATGGATCTTTGGGATTCTAGTTATTTTCTTTCCTACTCTCTCTCGAGCCCCACAAAATACATGTCAACTCCATATGCGACTTTTAGCATGTACTATCAACTTTCACTAGAGATACTGCAACGATCCATGATGAGTAAGCTGACGTTGGCTGTTGAGGGGTTATCGAAGTTGGTTATCATGTATGAAGGTGTTGAAAAGGAACTCCATTCTTTATTCCTTTCACCTCAACGTCTCATGTTTGTATAGTTGTTGTAATGTGAAAAGCTATCTAGTACACCGTGTTTTTCTCCAGCTAGCAGGTGGCATATTTTGAATGTTCTGGATGGTGCTTATAAATTTGTATTTTTCTCCCCATATTAGGATGACAGGCTTGTTGGATCAGCATGGATTGTTACTCACTCTAAATAAAAGGAGGTGGATTGGTTTTTTCTTTTTTCTCTATCTTCCCCTTTGAGCCTTAACAATCGTAAGTGTTTTCTGTAATGTTCTCACTTCGTAATTGGAATGAAAGAGGATAGGGGGACCAACCTAAGCATGCCATTTTTGGTTCCTAAGTCATGAAATATCATTCTTATATTGTGAATTTTCATGAGCATAAGATGAAACCAAGAAAACATCTATTGATGGAAATAATGATGTGTTTTTTGATGTTTTTTCATAGATCCCCTGACAATTATCAGAAATAGATTTGTTAGAATAGTCATGATTCTATCGATGTTGTGAGTCTCATGTCACAATAAAACTATATAATGGTCTCTTATAAGGGTATTGAAGTTTTTCTCACCTCTTTTAATGAATATACTAACCTTTTTAAGGGGTTAAATTTGTTGTGGTAAAATTTTCCACAAATTCAAATTTATTTTACTATCACATTAATCATTGTTGGTATTTAATAATGCATTGATTTAACAACCCCAATTTTAGTACCCTCTATATGATGATTTTTTTTCACTATGGTACCAATACATGTGTTCCCACTATTTAATTACTTTATGAATTACAAAAAAAATAATATTGTTTTATATTATATTTAAAAATTAGTATATATCATATGTAAACATGAAAACATTATTATTTTATTTTTTTATCCATTAATAATTCAATTAGTATTCTTAATTTCATTGGGAAAAGTAAAACAATATAATGGGGTGAGCTCATATGTATATTATGGGGAATCATTCAATTGATGAAATTATAATTAAGATAATAGGGAATGAATAAATAAATGTAGTTCGTTCGTATCATATGAATTGGAAATCTAAAATAAATAAATTTAAACAAAATAACAAATAAATGCTTGGATAATAATAATTTCATATATTGTGAATGGAATTCACAATAAATTATATCATAAACCCACCTTTATGACTTGTGCTATGATATCATTCTAAAATGGTATTTATACATTTATTACCTTATCGTAATTATCTCATGAGACCAACTGGTGTAATAGGGGTATATATAATTCCAACACCAACCCGACACATAATATTCCAAGGCATTCCATCACATATAAAAATGTTACGTGGATTAATTTTTTGATTATTATACAACATATATACTTAATGGCATTTCTGAATGAGATATATCATACAATATTTTCCCATATTGAATAACAGATTATATATTTTGGAATTATTTTTAATAAATTTATGAATGAATAATGGAATATGAATTTTAAATGGTATGAGACAAATTAAATTATAGATAAGTAATTTATAATGGTTTTTATGTATAATTTAAATCCTCCAAAAATCACCACCAAGGACAGCAAAAACAGGTATATTGTAAGGCCCATTTTCATGCATGAGGTGATGATCAAGTCAATTATCAATTCACACTATAAAGGGATATCAACCCATGGTACACATATTACAAATCCACACACACTTTAATTATGAAAAAAGATATTTTATTCTTCTAAACCTACTATGAAATGAAATCACATAAATTTTAAACCGACTATATGGATATAGGTAAGTTTATGAATTATAATGAGTTATAAAAAGGATATAACAAGATAAATTAAGTAAAATCCCATTCATAATAATTTGAATGGATGGTAATAACATGTAATTAAAAAAATGTATATATATGAATAAGAATACTAAAATAAAATATAATGAAGGAATTATAATTTGAAAATAAAGGGGAGGATTGGGGAAACCCTTGCCTCTCATGAGTTTCTTAGCATATAGACTATCCTTCAGAACAAAAATCACATTAAGAATAAATATATGTTTATAAAATAGATTATTTGGGAGTTTTATGTTGAGATAATATCAAACTTTTTATGGGATAATGGGAATATTTGGTTGGTATTTTAACGTGAGGAGGGGTGGTGTTATGGAAGGAAACGGTGACTATTTTTCAACTATGGACTACCACTTTTGGTGGAAATTATTCCAACATATTTGGTTGAATATTAATGTATTTGAGAGTGGTTAATCTCATATATTACATCAATAACCCATTATATTTTATGTTAATTTTTAAATACATATTTATCAATAATAAAGATTAATAATGTTAAAACTTTCATGGTAATTATAGTTGTTTTCAATTCTAGCATTCATTGTTAATTTTTATCTAAAATTTAAATTCAGACATGTTTTAATATCAATTTTGATTATTATAAAATATATATTTATTAATCAATTATATCAATAAATATGTTTTCACATTTTTATGGGTAATACGTGGTCATGATGTCAGCACTGATGTGGATCCGACGAAATGATACCCACTATAGTAATTCCCCCATAATTTTTTACCTTTTTCAGAGAGGCCTAAAATATTTTTATATGTTAGATGATTTTTTGAATCATTTCATCTTATTGGAGTAGCATATAGTTCTAAATTTATCATGGTCATATGCACATATGAGTTTAATTCATCATGATTCGTCAAATCGATCAGTCTGTGAATATATTCACTAATGAAAAGATTCATAAATTTTATGGGTATAGAAGAGGTACATTGTAGAAAATTTACAAAATACATCAGAATAAAATATTCCAATTTTATGTTTTCACAATATTCATTAACATTTTTTATATTGATTTTTTTTTAAAAATAGAGAGAATAATTTTATATAATTATTCTTCCATAATGACTTCAATACATATACATATAAGCTTCACTATTTTGGGAGATAATATAATACATGGAAAAAATATATTCCTTAATAAAATTATAAATATTCATCCATTTAATAGAAAATAAATACTTAAAAAATTATAATAAATAATTAAAGAAATTTTTTTATTAATTGCTAAGAATTAATTTTATTATTACAAAATTCATAGGTTCTTAATAAACAACTTATTATACAATCATTTAAAAAAAAGTCTTTTAGTTAAAAAATATTCTTTTCTTTGTAATATTTAAATGATTTCATGAATCTAAATTATTTAAATATATTTTTAAAATCGGGTTTATTACAGTATCCGGTTTATTTATATGGATATTCGCATATTTAATGAAACATAAACATAATAAAAATAAATATAATATAATAATGGATAGTATTTTCTTTTTCAAAAGTTTTTGTCCCTCCAATAAATTTAACACCTTGTTTTAATAATTATTTTAAGTAAAAAAATTACTATATAAATTTTTCATCAATTTATTGTGGGTTTTGAAGGATAATATTAAAACATGGAACACTAAAATATATAGGTTATTATTAAAAATATTTATCTTGTTAATAAATTTTACATAACGATGGTTACATAAAAAATAATCACAATTGTTTTTAAAAAATTACTTTCCCCACAATGTACTAGATCATCAACCCATACCAGATATTACTACCTCACTAAAATTGATCCACTTCAATACTCATTAGGTCTATTACTATATTCAATGATACATTATATATTCACAAAACTAGTCTAATGAAAACTCTTTATAGTGTCATTAATATTCATCAAATTATTCTTATTGAACTAACACAATCATTTCATGAGGAATAAAAAAAAGAAAAATACACTATATATATACCATGAATTTTATAGTCAAATATTCATTCTCTATTAATAATATTTAAAATTTTATTTCATTTATTTCTGGTAGCATACATCTTATACTATATGAAATCATTTATTATAATCTTTCTGTAATTCTTACTAAACTGTATCTTTCTAGAAGAACACATGTCCTCACTCAACATTGATACATAATATATTTATATTCTATTTTCATTATAGGTAACTCTTTATCCTAATATAGAGAGTTCACCTCTATATGATTCTCTATAACAGTCACAAAAATAATGCATAAAATTCTTTTAAATTTTATTTATCTATTCATGGTGTCAATTGATAGGTGAGAATTTGATTTTTATTTTCATTTTCTCAATTTTTAAAATTTGAAATATTAAATCAAACATATTTAATCCAAATAAATTGCCTTCCTAAACAACACAAACTCCATAATCTCCATATCTCTTATTTTGTCATCTCTTGTGTGAGGAAAATTGAAATGACATCCCATTATTAAATTTTATAACAATATATCTCTTAATTTTTTTCTTTATAACATCTCCCATGTATATTCTAATATTTGATCGGGTGTCATTGTATTAAAAAATTTTAGAAAAAATAATATAAAATATTTCTTCAATGTATATATTAAATTATTCATAGATAATGATTTTTTCATAGAACATACCCATTTATGCATCAATTATTTTGGAATAGTAACATGCTTCAACTTAAATATCTAAACTATGAGTTTTCATATCATCTCCTCATCCTCCTTATCAATATGAAATAAGGTTATTTTATTATTTTTGATTTCCATTATTTTGTGCCTATTCATCAATATATTTTAAATTTTACAATTATATATTTTGAAAATATCGATGATCCAAATT
Source organism: Viscum album (assembly GCA_963277665.1). Lineage (NCBI taxonomy): Eukaryota > Viridiplantae > Streptophyta > Magnoliopsida > Santalales > Viscaceae > Viscum > Viscum album. The sequence continues at coordinate 287,649,558 of OY728131.1, forward strand.
TTAGGGTACAAAAAATTCAATCCATTCATGTCTTCTCAATATCTATTTCAATATAAAAAAATTAACTCAGTTCAATTTTTTCATAAACTAGGAAAAGTGCATAGAAACGATGTGATATACTTCTAAATTATTCATGAAACCAAGTGAAATTCGTTTTTATTTCTCATAAATATCATAAACATGATCTAATTTAATATTTATCACTAATAATGGATAATCCAACATTTATAAAAATTTTACTATGAAAAAATTAATTCATCGTTATCCAAAATGTTTAATTCGTTAGAATATGAATTATATAATATCATGATTTCAACCAGTATATTTCTCAAACATACTATATTCATTGATCTGTACAAAGGATAAATGATGACCACTCAACAATATTAATCAATCTTATGTACTATATTTATTTTATTGATAGACAATTTCATCCTTATATTTTTTCATCATATGTCTAATAAGACCTTTTTATTTATAGTTATATAATATTATAAAATCTATGGAACCTTATGATGGAATGAATCAACCTTATGATTAGCTAAATGAATCTTATGAATACATGAAAAAGATTTATATCTTTTGTTATCCTAACATTATGAATAAAATCTCAAAATTAATAATAAATTTGTGAACCATATAATGACATTTATGAAATTGATTCCCTAGTATCCAAAAATTATAAAGCTTTTTCTATATAATATGATCACTAGTTTTCCCAAATTTATAAGGAATTTTCATAATCCATACATCCTTTCTTTCCACCATTATATGGTGTATTTATCAACTATACTATAAAATTTTACTCAAGAATTCAAACATTTATCTCTATACATATATGGAAAATACCCAACCTTATGATAATTCGTGTACATGGTCAAATTCAAACCATTATCTAAGTGAGTTCCTCACTATATTTAGAAATAAAAAATCATATCATTTTTTGGTGTATTATACTACTCATTACCATTATTTATCTATTAAATATTTAAATTTCCATATCTCTATTTTCTATATTCTATGAACCCCATAAAATATTTAGAGAAGTAACATTATAAGGTGTATTTATCAACCATACTATAATGGAGGATTTTCTAATCTCTAATTAACTATTCTAATTATAATAAAAACATTATATACCAATTTTGAGATAATTAATCTATTTAAATAAGATAAGTGTAGAACCATATCATTATTAACAATGTTTTATCAACTAATCTTGTATAAGTCAATGTCAAATTTATATAAAACAAGAGTGACTAATTGATAAAAAAAAATATTAGAAACTATAAACATTGTGATACCAAAAATGGTATTTACTTATCATAGGATATATAAATAGATTAATTAAAAAATATTTAATAATTTAATTAACTAAAAAAATCTATAAATATATATAAAATTTAAATTGGTTCCCTTTTTGAAAGACAGTTTCTCTCCAATGAAATCAATATATGTTAAAAATGGTGTTCCTAGAATAAAAAGCATACAAGATTATTCTTATTTTTTAAGGTATATCTTGATTAAATATTTAATAATAAATGAAAACACATTTATAGTTTCTCCCATTTGATAACACCCATCAAGGTTTGGTCTCCAAAAATCACTATGTTTATTTCCATATATTTATGATACTAATAAAAATATGTGATACTAATTTAAATTTGAAAACCAATACATGTATTTGATGATGAATTCTACTTAAATGTTTTCTAGAAATAACATTTTTAATAATTTATCATGTTTTTATGATACATATTCAACTCCCCTTTTAATGCATCAAAGCTAACACAATATATAAATAAGGAGGGCCATTTATTATCACATTACATTAAGAAATATTTGTAAAAAATATTTCTAAACCCCGAAAATTTATTTTATTAGAGTATAATGTTTATAGTTAACATTACTCTCGATCTAATATAGATATTCCAACTATATTAAATTTTTGGAAATATGTGGTCTTATTTGATTTCAACTATCTTGTTAATAAAAACTAAATTTATAAAATTATAAAATAGAAAATATTTATTCTTTTTATCTTTCCAATTAATCTAGGAATTTTTAAACTGGTTTCAAAAGAATCATTGATTATTTCTGTAAATGTATTGTATACCTATTATGTGTAGACATTTTTATAGTTGCACCACCCATGATACCATGATTCATTTGAAATTTTCTCTTAAATATTAGTTACACTTCTTATGGTGGAATCAAAGTATTATATTTTCCATTTTGATTCCTATTGATTAAAAAGTATAATTAAATTGATATTATTAATTTGGAATCACAATGTCCATTCCAATTATATAGTTAAATTCTTCAATTGACACTATTATTTTATATTTTACCATTATCCCGTATTTTTAAATTCAAGTACATGTTTGAATGGTAAATCTTATAGCCTATCACACAAGATAAGAATAATTTTATTTGTTTTAGTTTGATATCCTTCAATGAAATACTCTTTGAATTAATCATCCATATATGTTCAAAAATATTTATTATTTATTTAACTCATTGTAAAATATTACTTTCAACACATTTTTTTATTGGCCTATTTTTGGATCCTTATTATTTTCCAATGCTAATATATGTGATTGGATTGGAAATAAAATCAATCACCACTATAGTGACCATATTTAATTTAAAATTAATGATTTTCTGAAAAATAATCTAATTTTTTCTTGGTTGACATATTTTTTTATATTCAGTGAATCCAAATTTACATCAGTAGGATTACATTAGATTTCATCTATGATCCCCATTTCATCAGGAATTCAGCACCTTCCAAATTAGGAATTTTCTTGATAGAAATAAATTTTAATAAATTTGAACATTCAATAACACCAAAAGTTTCCCATAAAGCATGTCATTTACAAATTTTTTGATATCAATCCAAACTGACCAGCTAATTATTTTTGGAATAAAACATCTCCATTTTTTATATTTCCCTGGGGAGTTTAATTTCATTGATTGTACAATATTCGTTATTAATTATTCAATGATTTTTTTTGGATTTTTAATCCATCAATATTTATCGATACTATTCATTGAAATATTCATACTCATTGAAATTAATTATGATAGAAAAAAATTTAATAGGGTTACACGTCTCATTTTATTATGTTAAATGGGATCTATCATTACATGATCTCAATCTATTTCTACCATTTATAGTTTTCAATGACTCTATAATATTTTCTTAATCAGATATCAAAAAAATAATCAATGAATACTTTTGTTGAGATTCAACACAATTATTTTATAGATTATTTATCCTCGTGTATAACTATTATAATTTCATATCGTAAATCTATTTCTGGAATTCATTTCATTTCAACCAAATAGAAATTTTTTAGCATTCTCATCTAATCTAATTTATCATGGTTTTTTTAATATAATTATTTAGACCTCTTATTTTCTTAGCATAACCATGAGGAAATCATCTTTAAAATTATCAAAGTGTTTGTGGAATTTTCCCAAATCATGTATCACTTCTTTAATAACCCTTTCAGTTTATTATTTCATAGAAATTATTGTTTTAAATTATTTATAATATAGAGAATCCAATAATTGAAATATTCGAAAATGTATTCTTTATGATTAATTATTTTGGATGTAATGCCTTATTACTTTTTTTTGTTAATTCAACCTTCATAGAATCATATTCTCTATGTAGTTATGATGATTCATCAAAACATCCAATAGTAAATGAAAATATTATTATTGAAAGAATAATTTGGACATTAATAATCTAATCATTATCTTAAGAATAAACACTATTTATTAAGTAATAAAAAAATATTCATTATTTCATGAGGCTGATTCAATTGTGGTATCACAATCAACAGATTCATCGATACTATTACCCTACTACCAACTTGTTATGCAGGTTAATTATTATCAAACTATAATATTTTTTTCATTATTTCCCTCTTTATTTTTTCAATTTTACATTATATTTGTTGAAAGTTCCAAATATATATTAATAGCTATGGAATATAATTTCTCTATCTGAATAACATCCATTTCAATTTTATTGTTCACGTCGGCAATTAAAAATATCATGGAAATTAAAATATATCATATCCTATAGAACCTAAGAATAGAGACAATTTATTGATAGTGTTTCCAGGTTCTGTTCATTAGCCACAACCAATGTTCCCAACCATGTGTTCTGTGTTTTCTATAATACAGTATGCAGTGGGAAGCATCGGGCATAATTTTATTCAATAGTTATCAGCTCGTATTTGAAATAAAATCATGGATATGAGGATTAAGATAAATTTTTAATAACAATTCATATCAAACTCTATACCATATATATGACTTGCAACTTTCCATCCTTACACACTATAGATACTATGAATATTGATAATTAAATCCCTACGATACATATATTTTTGTGAAAATGGTCTATATAATGTAAAATTACATCCCTTAGTTATTTCCCAAAATCAATCTAAACTTGCACCCTACTCTGATAAAAATAAGATGTATTGTGGCTTGTTATCATTAGATAGACCTTGAATGTGTTTCCTCCCAAGAGTGTTCTAATTCCCTGATCTAAGCCATAATGATTGGGTTATAGAGCCATATAACCTTATGGATTCCCCACAATATGTAATAGTTTGTATACTATAAATGTTTTTCCAAACCCCATCAATGGGTAGACTATACACTGTATTATATCAATACACAAAAAATATAAAAAATATAAAAAAAAAAATTTAATAACTCAGAGAATAATGGGGAATAAAAAATAATCATAATGTAGTAAAAAATGGGACTTATGTAATATAGTAAATAAAACTAGGTCCATGATGACAAAAACAATCCATAGCATATAATATTCAATAAATAAATAAATAAATAAATCAAGTAGAATCTTTTAGTGAATGTATCGTAATTTCCACAAGATCCCTTCCCCATTTATCAAATATCTATCATGGGACCATATGAAACATTCCCCCCAATCAATCACTCTCTCACATGGATAAACAGTTTTTGAAACTGGAACATAAGATCACCTCACTGTATAGAAGGTGATTCCATATATAAGTTAGGGTGTAATGAAAATAGTGCTACGACCATGCCACTTACGGTGAAGTTACAATAATAATAAAATGAAAATGTAATGGATATAGTGGAAACAATATAATAATTCAGATTAAAATATAATTGAAGGAAACTGATCAAACTTATTATACTAAAAATAATATAAGGAAATATTGGATTGTATCAATGTGATATGATTAATGTAATGTAGATAAATTATAAAAATATAATATAAGACACAAAATACCTTGATCCAAATCACTATGTGAGTAACATTTCCAATCATCAATACATTTGTAAAGTAGAAACAAATAAAAAGGTACTTTTCCCTTCTCATGAACTACATCCATGAAATATATTTAGGTTCCAAACATAATCCCAATAGTGTGTGATTATGTCACATTTGGTCCATTGAACCATGTGTATATAAAAATATTGTTATACTAATTGAATGTAATCAGGAAATAAACATGAATATTAATTAATCATTTATTATAATATCATAATTAACACTTTTCAAAACCATTCCTTAATAAATCTGAGCATGTATCATCAATATTCTATCTATAACTAGATGTCCATGGACTGATCACATATTGCGGAACATCACTCTATATAATAATTTCATCCAAACTGGTACAAGACCTTTATATATTAATTTCTGTGTAACTATGAGGTCCCGGACCCAGATTATACACTGATGTTCCCAATCCTGGGGGAAGACATGTCCTCAAGCGCATCTCCCCAAAATCCAATGTTTTGTGTCGATAATCAAGGGGCTATGTTGTGTTTTTGGGGTATAATATTACCTCATTACCAAAGTGTAACACATTAGATAAATAAAATAGATGATAAATAATGGAGGACATATAAGAAAAATAATAATACACTACAAAATAAAATGATGATAGATGTCATTTAACTATACAGTTGAAAAAACATGGATAAAAAGAAGAAAACAATTAATGTGAGACAAAAGTAATAAAATGAATAAAAAAACTAGCCCCATCATCATAATCTCTATCTCGGTCATCTACATCCTCCTGAATCCTATGAAATTAATAAATAACGGGTCCAAAGTAGTGAACTTCTCTTTATCATAACCTATATAAATGTAATATTTCATTGTTCTAATGGTCTTTCATATAGCGTGTCAGAGAAAAATCAATTGTCCACCACCAGAAGTGTCTATACCATCATGTCCATGTAATATAAACTGAAACAGTGTGAAAACATGCTTATGTAAAGGAAAAATAGTACATTAATGTAAATAATTTAGATAATGATTCATAAATCATAGAGATACTAAACATATTAATTATAAATTAATAATTTATATAATGGTTTATATTAAAATATTTAGCCACACGAGTTATAAACCACACTGAAAATCTATGACGAAAATATGATGAAGTATACAAGGCATAACATGGAATATTATAATGAAATTGTAAACACAGTGAGGTTCCAAAATAATAAACAATTAATCATTGAAATAAAGGTTTGAGACATCTTACATAATAATTATTTCTTAAATTTTGGAGTTAGAGTGTAATCCGAGGAGCACTATCTAATGAATTCCCCAATAATGATTCAAAAAGATTTCAATGGAATAATACAACGAAAAAAGTGATAAGTAATTTCTTGGAACATGGATGTTCCCCTAATACCTCATGTATATATAATCCATTATTTATCCATAGGTTTTATCAAAATAATCACCCAAAAGTAAAGGATGGATCATATAATGTCATGCATGGCATTGATTGATAGTAAAAGTATTGGTTTCAGGGTGGGTCTCACCATTTCCGAATGGAATCTCTAAATCATAATGGTTTTCATAATACCTTAATGAATTACTTTATGAATCAAAAATATAAATCAAGTATGAACTCTCCTATAATGATTTCAAGGTCTATTTGTAAGGCATCATAAAATAGGTTCATTTAAAAAATTATTCCATGTAATGGTCATATTATTTAATAAGTTAATTTGGTTGAAGCCTTACATTTAATTAATTTGACAATGGAAAAGGGAATGAAACCATTTAATTAATTCTATATTAGTCATAAATATTTAATATGGCTCACTCTATTACCTTCCACCAGACATCGAAGTGCTTCTATGGACGTGAAAAAAAATTCATTATTTCTAATTTATGCTTTGTCAAATAAATCCAATATACTTTCTATATACATTTCAAATTGATCCCTCATATTGAATCACATTACTAATTATTTTCATATGAAAATAACAGTATACAATCCATTAATAAATTCAAAATTAATTAATTAATTCATTGGTCTTACAATTATTAAGTTCAATCCAAAGACTTGAATGATGGGAAATGGGTAATAAAAACCATTAAGGCATAAAAAGAAACTAAAAACATGTTTATAGAAACACACAACATGGTGTGGTCGATGTTGTGTAAATAATCAACCATGATAGATTTCATATTTGACAAGGAAATTATAACATGGTTCTATAGATTATAATAATTAAAAAATTAGTATGCCAATCCCAATTTAATAAACACAAGATAAATTAAAACAATTTATAAAAGCATGAGTCTTGCAAAGTGTGATATAGATCATCTAAATCATACTCATACACTCTTCTTGTCTAGTAACATCCTTAGTTTCTTCCTTCATTTAATGATACCGTATAAACATACCAATGCCTTGAATAGGGTCCTATGAGATTGCATCTCAATAGTGTCATCGATAGAATGATAAATAAAATAGTTAAAAATGAATTAAGATATTATGAGTGATGATCAAACAAGATGAACAACACTTCGATCCTTCTTCATATGGACAGTCGAGAACAATTCATAGTTTATTAATTCAAAAGAGATAAAAAGGGTGAAATGAGATGTGCAAATGCACAAGAAATATAAATTAAACGAGGGGTGAGTTTTATAGATCACTTATGATTATATTTTAATTCTTCCCAAAAAAAGATGAATCATATAGTTTGGATAGAATGTTGTGGAAAATTTTCACCATCCCCACTTCATCTACTATTTGTATGTGGCACCCAAATGGTTAGAAAAACATTTCATCAACCATGACAATCACCTATATACCATGTCTATAGTTTTTAGCTTGGTCATGCGACCCCTCAATCATGGTATGAGAAAATCAGGCTTCCCATAACACCATATTATATTTTGCCACATGGTTTGGAGTGGATTTTAATACTAGATGGAAAGACTTCTTATAACCACGAAACAGGTCTATTTTACCAATTGGTTAGGGATCTGATCACTGATATAACTCCAGACAGTCCTTAAAAATTATCAAACTCATGAGGCATAATTAGTTGGTCAAATGTTCTTACCAAAATTAACGTAACCAGGCCTAATTCAAAAACTGGGTTCTTAATGTCTACAACTATTAGAGGTACTCACCCATGAGTTCACTTTACAATGATGGAGAAACACTGCATGAAATAAAAATTTTCATTTGGGTAAACATTCCGTAATCTCTCTCTGAAGTCTCTACCTATACATGGTTGGGATTCCATTAAACAATTACTATAGGGGAAAACTGTCATGAGGTATTCTTCAAACTATGGTCAATATTGAAAATATGATACTCCTAAATACATGAATCGAAATCTATATCAACATTCTTATTATGAAATGATTGAGATGGGTTATAATGATACTGGTAATGTTGTGAAATGAAGAGGATATCATACCCACCATGGTATTTATTAGCTAATAGAAACAGAATGTGTACCAGGCAGACTCTCTCAAAAATTTATAATTCTCCTATATAACGATGTGTTAGTTCCCTTACATATGTATTCTTTTAAAACCTATCATATTTGATACCCATAATAAAATGGGATCTAATAAAATGAATTCCATAGGTCTTCGATGGTGATCAACATACGAATTATGTCTAGTATATGGTGTATACAAACCCTTCATGGTCAACTAAACATGTTCTGATGCCTTATAAATGAGACAAAGACCCCATAGGGATGCCTCAAATGCCTCTATAATGTAGACGGGTGAATTAAATGAAATACCATATAATCCCTCAGAAGGAATCATCTGAATTTTTTCCTCAAAAATATTATTATTGGAAAAATAAGTAATAGTACATGGTTTTACCATGTATCATCGAAGTCATATATTCATTCAGGGAGCTTGTCTTCTAGTACATGTATAATCCATTCTGACTGAACATCAGTATCATATTGAATATTTATTCTTAGAATCACAACTGTTTCCATAGCTCTATGAAATTACTACTTGAACTATAATGTGAAATTAAAATCCTTATCTAAAATGCATGTATGTGGAATCCCATATATTTACCTGATCTCACATGTAATGCCCCGACCCGAGCTACCCAGAGTTGGTGCATTACTTCGTAACATTGGCATGATCACAAAAGATCAAGTCTCGAAAGACCGATTAGTTTAGTAGACTTGGAAACACTAGATACATTCATAAGTGTTACATTATATCTTAAAGTGAAAAACTAATAACAAAGTCTTCATAGTCCACACTCATATCCTCTTCTGACTATCCCTGCAGGTCATTCATAAAATTATTCTTCACATCCTGGAAAATATTAAAACATTGAAAGGGGTGAGCTCAGATGCTCAGTAAGGATAACAATATTGCGGAAGCTTTCATAAATAAAAATTAACATTTAAGGCAATGTATAACTAAAACAAAAGCCTTTTTAAACTCTAAATTCAGAATAATATGCCAAAAATAAAATTAAATGATGCCATTTACTTACTCACATGGATATTCTACTAGTCGAATAATCACATGAATGATCAATAACCACTTTCATAATGAGGGAATGTATAATGCCGGACATTCTGAAACATTTTGTCAAGGCCTCGGCCAAGACGTCTAAAATGATTAAGGCCTCGGCAAAAACCATAAATCAAATTGGGAAAGGGCCTTGGCCAATTCCACGTCTAGTTGTCTCATGAGACCTACCGATGCATCGAGGAGCTATAGCGGGCTCCACCCGTCACTTATTAAGTCCAATTCATTCCTCATATGAACAGGTTTAAAATCTCATAAACCATAACATAATCGAATCTCATAAAACATTCCTAAAGGAAACATAACATTTCCACATTTCAATCACAAGATATCAATACAACACATTGATATAATAAAAATGCTTTCAAACCATTTTCAATACCCAAATAAAAGAAAAGTATAACATGGTATTTATTTTTCATTAAAAAAAAGGGTATGGCTTGTAGAGGATGCCAAAACTCAAATAGTGGTCACGGCGGCGGAGAAGTCGTTGTCGCCGCATACGTACGACAAAAACATTCCCTTTTGTCGTTTAGTAAACGCTTCGTATAAAAAAGATTCCTTTTGAATAAACGTAAAAGTCAAAGTGGTTTATACACCATATAAAAGAAAATTGTGTATAAAACCAAATATGCCTCAATGAAAGGAGATTGAGACGAAGTCCTTAAAAAGGTCATTTTTAAAATAAAATAGATCTATTATGTGTATTCACTATAGGTACACATAAATAATGTAAAAATACAAAATAGGACATAATAATATCATGACATAATTTGAAAGTAGGAAATTAACCCAAAGAATGGATGTTGGGTTAAGAAATTCCCTTACCTTGTGTCCGACTTGATTCGATCGTTCTTTAACCTCTTGAATAATAAACTAGAGTTAATTTATATTTACATAATAACCTTTTTCATGTTCATTATTCCTTTTATATCACTTATTACCATGTTATGAACATTATGTAATTATTTAAGTTAATAACGGTCGTTTTGTCGATCTTTGTTACTTGAGTCAACAATAAACTTCTTATAATTACAAGTTGATTATGTGGTAGAATATCCATTATATCCATAATTATATTCATGATTTAGATGTCATATATATCATATATATCCAGTATATACACTCATTCATAATATTACATAACATTTAGAGGTAAGAAATGAAATGCACCGTTCATGGAGACGGTAAGCCGTACGTACGCATGAACACTAATTTTATTTCTATTTCATATTTAATGGAATTAAATCATAATTATATAAAGGGATAATATAGTTCCAGTATAATATAATATATAATATCATTTACTCCATCCTTTATACATCCCACGTATGGCATTAACGATTCACATCACTTTGAGGGGGCGATAGTCCGCACTTCCTAAAATGAAATTATCGCGTTTACCCATAATGGAAATCATAAAGTATGCCATAAAAGAGAAATACAGAATCATAAGGAAAACATAAACATAATATATATATCATATATGAAAATAGTGTCATCAAAATGGCCACCATTATAGTGTGTTAAAAGAATTTGAACAATCATCGTTTCGTGAGGTAGTATTTCGCCACCCACAGAAATAGTATGTTCTTTAACCATTAGACAAAGGTGTGTGTAAGTGTAAACCAAATAAATATCATAAAAACATCCTAGTATATTGTAGATACTGGTTTTGTTACAAAAGAAAATAATGAAAAGAGTTTAAGGGGTTGGAGAAGAAAAATAAAACAAAACAACATTAGAGAAGACATTACACTAAAAATCGGGTAACTCTTTTTGATTTGAGCCAAAGGCTTCCTTGGGAAGAATTATGCCCAAAGTGAGGCTTCTAGGAGTAAGGGAGGAAAGTTGGGAGAGTATTTGGGAAGAGGTTGCCCAAGACAAATGGCTTGATGGTGTGAATAATGTGGTAGAGGTGGGGGCCTTTTATAAGAGGAGAGGAGGGGAACTTTTGGAAAGTAATGAAATGTTATTCTATTATACAATGATTTTCGGATTCTAAAGGTCCCACACTTGTATACTTCTAGGATAAGTTGATAAGGGTTCGAAATATCCTCATCCAATAGGCTTTGGACAAGTGTATGACTTGGATTTTACATTATCCTCTCATTTTATTTAAATCGTTAAATAATGAGGTCATCGTTGCATCATAATGATATCGTAAATAATTTAATTTATATAATGTCTAAAAATTATAAAAAAAATACTATGATGTAGGAACTATTTTTAGAATTCCAATGACTATTTATAGTCAAATATATGACTTGTATAACCCCATGGAAAAATTGTTTTAGTAAAACATTTCATGTTTGTGTCATTTTTTTACTTTAACATTAAATAAAAGGTATTTATGTCATTTTACAACTAAAGTGGCTCCATGGGGTCCCCAAGTTGACACATGAATTGTCTTGGTCGTCCATGGAACATACAATGAGGGTAGGAAATGTGTCAAGCTCATCTCATATTATTAAAACATTAATTTTACCTTAAACTACACTAATTACCTCTAATCGCGATTACGAACTTAAAAGTTACTATTCACCAAAAAAATTATTTTAATCTCATTGAACAAAATTTTACTTCTTAATGACAACCATTTATGTCGTATTTTTGAAAATAAAATCCCAAAAGTGGTAATATTTCATTTAAATGAAAAATCAGTTATTTAACTACCACTTAGTGGTTTCACTATTCATCAAAAATTGAAGTTTTTCAGAACAATGCCAAAATTTTACCCTAAGCTATAATTGATATTCCGAATTCAAAAATGATTTCTATTTTATGAAATTACAAACATATAATTTTCATTAATTAATTTTATAATTAATTCCCGTTGTCACAACAAATAGCGTGTTTTAAAGAAACAATTTATATCAAAAGATTAACAATTGTTTATGTCCAATTTCAAAGTGAAATTAATTATAATGTCCACCATTGGATAAAATGGTAAAAATATATTCTAATTATACATTAAAACCACCAAATAGTATAACTTATAAATATAAATTATTTTGATTAAACAAGATGTTTTAAGTATTTTTCACTATTCATAAAAATTTTGAAGTTCTCAGAAAATTACAAAAAATTCAACATAGGATAATTTCAATATTAGGAATACAAAAATGAAGTCCATTTTGAAATATAAAATTTCTATAATTTTAAAAAAGTGGTTATTACTATTCATAATGGCTACTTTGATTAGTCGCAGTGTGTTAGAACTCGAACTTGCGTACAATGCAGGCTATTGCATTATTGAATGAGAAGCGTATCTTGGAAGCTTGGGGTGTTACATCACAGACATCAAATAATCCCAGCTCAACATATATTAAATTATCCCAAATAAGAATGAAATGTGCTATGCTTGTCATTCGGTCAATGACTACCCATACAACATCACAACTTATAGGAGCCCTAAGTAAGATGACTACAAAGTCTATGATGAAATATTCCTATTTTAATTCCAATAATGGAAGCACCTATTAAAATTATATATGTATATGTTTGACTTCCTTCACCTGATGACATTTCTAACACCTAGTAATAAATCATGATATCTATTGTTTCAACCAATTCCACCAATATTTGTTTCTCATATCTCAATACATCTTGGATTTTCCGGGATGAATATTCATCTGAGAAGTTTGACACTCCCAAAAAAATTTATATCAAATATCTATAAGAACACATACACCTCTATATATAAACATGATATAATATATTTTCCACATACCAATTTGGAGGTAGTTCATTTTCTAAAATACTATCATTGATAATCCATCCTTTAAGATATAAAAATTTACAACTCTAAACCTAATCATGGATGGTATAAGTAACTAGAAACGATGAATAATAATAAGTTTTTGTGAATTATAGTTACCTATACATGTATCTAAGAGAAAATTTAGATCAATATCCAATCATCAATGGTTTCCCTTATGTATTGTGCACAAGTTATCTAACTCATCACATCAGCTACAACATTTCTATTCCCTTGTGTATATGAATGCTCCAAATCAAAGGAATAAATATATTTGACTAATATTTAGTATATGTGATTAATATCTTTATGTATAAATATATTTTTGATAATCACATGGTCCGTATACACCACAAAGCATTCATAAAATAGATACCTTCTCCAGAAACATAAGGAATGGACAAATGACGTAATCTCATGGTCATGTGGTGGGTATTTTTAATCATGGGACCCCAAATTCCCCGATTTCCATTTTAAACTCTATCATACTACATAGAATCTTCTCCCATTCCAATTATTGATGTATCATAGAAAAATATATATCCACTACTAGGAATTAGAGTAATTAGAAAAGTCGTCAAGACAAGCCACCCCTTAAAACCAAAGGACATTCTCATACTCTTTTGACAACGTAAACATGACACCCTTATTGTATGAATAGTAATAGGTGAATGAATGTTTGAGAATACCTCTTTGAAATTATTATTATATCTATTAATCACCATGAAACTATATATATCAAATTAAATCGTGGAATTCTCCCATGAAACCATTGCACTCACCTTCATTTTTTCAAAAGATTCACCTTAGTCTGGCATATTATGACCCCATAATAAAACCTTTTTTTATTCATAAGTAGCACATAAGAATCCTACAATAACACAGATTCTCTCATTGTGTACCCATAATGTTCTCATGTGGTTTACCATGTTCTATATGGGTGTGATAATACAACAATATTTCATCCAAAAATACCACAAAAATAATCAAGTCAAAGGTGGAACACTATATTCATAAAAACCATGAAGGTGGATGGTATTTTTTATGACCTAACGATATAACGAGGCCCTCATAATGACCATACCTACTGAAAATATATGTATGAACTATGTTTGATGGAATATCTCAAATTTTATTATACCCCATTCCATGTTCGACCATAGAAAACAACCAATATCCTTGGAGAATGTAAAAATGCAAACTTATCAAGTTTATGGATAACCGTTATTAATGGTAATCTAGTTGAACCATCTTCGATCCATGTATTGATGAAGGGTCCCATATGCCTTTTTGGCGAATAACATGGGTGGAACCTAATAGGAAGTGCTAATATGTATAAAACATTTGGAATATAAGTCCTTTAATAGACTCTTGAGGTCTTAATGCTCTGTATGTCCTATCCCATATAGCGGAATAGACATGAGATATCCTCATGTAATGAGCTAAATCATAAAATCTCCCCCTACTTTTGGATGTATGAAATAAAAATCATTAATAAGGTCATCCCGGAGCCTATATACGTAGGGAAGAAACTAATCCTCTATAAAATGTCATGTTCTATGAATAGATTATCAATACGTTTTGTCACTTTACCAATCCCATGATGCCTTGGACATGATCTACTTACTTGGAAATCCAACTATTCGTTGTGTTGATTACTGCAACCTTGTGGTTATGTAAATGACACCCTACATTGATAGAAGTAAAAAATGTTCTGATATTGAACCATGCAATACATCTGAAGAATGATAATGAAGCATGATATAACATGAACATTGAAGTCCCACATAACATGGTATTTTACTACATTAGGTGCAGTGTACCTACATTGGAATATGCCCACTAACTATAATCCCAGCAGTGTATCCAGGGTCATTATACCACTATAATATTGTATGAACATTCGTCAAAATTTTATTATAGATTAGAAGATGAAGATGTTTCAAACACATATATGAAATAAATTAGATATTGTAGTAGAGACTACTATAATATTTTCATTTTCTATATGGGATCTTATTTCCAGATCCTCAAGTGTCAGCAATGCATGATGGAAACCTGATCCCTGGACCTATGCACTAGCTGGACATCCACAATCATCGCCACATTTCTAGAGTTGCTGATTATATGAAATCTAGAATCTAGGGCCATGAACTCTTCTTTTTCATGTCTTTTTGGTGCTATCAAACACATAGTAAGAAGTGGTGTAAATGAACCTTCCTCTTAATGGTGGAAGTAGTTCCAATTAGGTTCAACAAAAAAATATTTAATGATCTTACAGAATGTTTAAGGATTCCCCACGTGACCATATATCCAACACTTCAGATAGTCTCTATCACACTATGGTTTCAGGTTCGCTATCATCCACATTAATTACACCCCAATGATTTTCCAGTATGAGTACCCTAGTTTCTAATTCCCTAATTTGAAACCTCAAGTGTTAATTTCCTACTTCTGGAAGAACTATTGGCCTACCGTGGCATTGGACAACTATTCCCAGTACTATCACCTTCATTTTGATTATAATAAATGATATGAGACTGATTAAAAATTTCATAAAATTTTGGTAGGAGAAAGGAATTAAACAGAGTACATACGGAATAAATGATTCCATACTTCATGTGTCTGGCACACAAAATCTCATCACTGGATAGATGTGGTGGAAATAACTTAAACATAGTGAAACATGCATAATACTACATTAATGACATAGAACCTTGATCTATATTCATGAGATCATTTTATATATCAGCTCTCATCAACTAATGAAATAACAGATCAGTGGAAGAATTCATGAAATCATCAAATACCAAGAACTAATGGTAACCATCATGGGTAATTACATCCCTCCATATTTTGGGCAAATAATGAACCATATAAGAAAGAGACATAACAATCTACAATAAATGTGTATCCAATGGCTCAATGATAGAAATCGTTTCATCTATCCATGATTTTGTAGCATGTGGGATGACCTACCACAATAATGTAGGAGGATGTTGGTACTGCAACTCAAAAGCAAATCATTTACCATTGGTTTCGTTCTTGGAGAACCTTATATGATCTACATCAGATATAGAATATTATCAGAAAGTTATTCCTTTTTCCTTATATGTAACAATATTAAAATCCCCAAGTGAATCCCCTAACTATAATATTATCAGAACAAGTCCCATCTTGTGTGTTGCATGGTTATCACCACCGTCCTAAACCTGACATGAGAAAGTGGTGACAGCATTGGTCTATAAATTTCAAGAACAAACATTAGAACATGAATAAGTAGATGGATAAAAAAACTAGTGGAATAAGAGCTTAAATAAATGTCTCACTACCCATGGTATAATACCCAAAATTCCCACCTTATAGTCAAGGTATCAGTCATGTTTTCTTGTATAAGTTATAGCAGTTCTAGTATATGAAAGGTCAAGTATACCTTTCCTCATTATTTAGATATATCCATTTTATATTATATGTAATGTATCACATTTAAATAATAATATTCTAATTTAATTATTATATAAAATTGATTTTTATGCCCAATGAATGATGGACCATGAACGTTATCATTGAAATAAACATCGTTTATTTTTTATTCTTCTTGATAAATTGGGTAAACTACCCATTCAACTCATGAGTTCCCATAGCACCAAATGAATTGAAACTACAAATCACACAGTTGCAGATAGAATATATGACTAGAATAGTATACCATCCACAACGTCATTCAAAAATCAATGGAATATCAATAAGTACAAGATTATAAATGAACTAATATGGAATAAAAACATGCATGGAATGAGAATAATATGTGTCTATAATGATTAATAAAAAATTCTCCCTACCCTAATATCATCAGTAAAAGGATGATCATGATCCTTAAAAAGAATTATAATAAAAAACATAACAAAAATTTTGAATCACTGAATACTTAAATGATCTCAACATTAATATGAAAAATAAGAACAATTACCATAACAAGTTCAACGTGGAATTTAACCCTAAGAGGGTTATCTATTCCAATGCATGAATTATAACATTGTAAAATGTGTTCCTAATCAAATATATTTTGTCCTCATATTGTAATGAAATAATGAAATCGATATAATACCACATTTGGATGTATCAGACTCAATTGACGCTCTTTGGTTCCCTAATCCTGGTATGGAACATCGAATCAAGAGAATCTCCACAAATTATAGAAACATCTGACCAGCATCGAAGGCTTTAGGTCTATCTTGGAAAAAATTGAACTCAATAATAATGTGAGGCACATTGGATAAATAAAATCATAGTAAATGTGAGGATGAAATATAAGTAAACTAAAAATAATTTACAAACTATCATGATGATAGATTCCATGTTTTTTAATATATGTAAAACATGTATAAAAAGCATCAGATATTACATTCTATAGAAATTTTTAAAAAGAAATCCAAAAACAATACCCAGTATCCTTAGCTCTATCACAGTCATCTATTGCCAACTCCATCCTAAGAAATCAGAAAATTAATTTTCTGATGCAGTACACTTCCCTTTATCAACCCCTAAATACAAGTATTTTTATTAGGTGACAATGGTGGACTATATATGGTGTGAGATAAATCAGATTAGGCCACCACCAATTGTGTATATAACATCATTTATATATAATTTTTAATAATATAGTGTTCATGAACCCATATTTAATAAATTGATGTATAATAATGTAAATTCCAAAGTACCAGCTTCATCCATCAGCAGGTTTCTGGAAATATAATCAGTTCATTAATTAATTAAGTTATATTTTATATTAAAATATTTATTCAATTGAGGTATTACCATCACTAATTATATCAAAAGGTAATATAAGGAATAATCAAGGATATAGAAATGAAACTAGTAATGACATTATAATAATTGAGATTATCGAAGATATTAATCATGGAATCCTTGACATCATGGATCATGAAACTCAATGTTTAACTAAATAATGAATTTAGGGGTAATACTATAATCTAGGAACCACTATCCATGTAATTCCATATTAATGATTCTAACTATGTCTAAAGAAATAATAAAATGTAAAACTAGATATGAAATGTCTATGTCCATGGATATAAACATGTAACCTCATGTCTATTGAATCCATGCCAGATCCAAAGAGTGTATCCAAGGAATAGTATGATAGAAAATGGGGGATCCGATGTTGTCATATTAGATATTGACTGAAATAAATAGATCATGATCGAAGCTGGGTCTCATACATGGAAGCCATCATCTATGAATCAGAATGGAATCCATGAAGGCTCATAAAATTACCTTAGGAATCCAAAATCTGACTTGAGTCTAACCAATAATGATTAATTATTCTATACATTTATAATAAATAACATTTGTCGAATACTTGATACATTTCACTAATGGATACCCAATGACTGCCCTAGACTAGTACATTTGGAAAAAATTGTACACAAGTATTGGTACATAACTAATATAAACTACCTCCCAATAATTCATTCTCAACTAGAACACTTCATTTGCAAATAGATCATAATACAAATTTTCCGAACATGGGGTAAAGAAACATAAAAGTGGTTGATCTTAGATTCTCATTATGGTTAAATATGGGAGACATGTAAACATATTCATGAGCATAAATGGATGAGAACCTGGTCATGAAAATAGATGATCATATGTTTTATATCAATGATCCTAAAATGGAATCATGCCAGAAATATTCATTGATCATAAGACATGAATCACAACAATATAAAGGACATAATCCATGATATCCTAATATATGAATAAGACCTATTTTTTTTGGGAAAACATATAAGAATATGAAATGATTTTCATAGTAGTTGAGGGATCAAATAAAATGGTAAATTATTACTATGCGTTCACTCTCCATACCATCTTGGTAGTTAGGGTTTACTCCCATGACCATCTTATTAGTCAATGTTCATCCCCAAGATGATATTAGCGGACAAAGTCAATCACAGAACCTGGTTCATTCCCTTTTACATCCACGACTATCTCGTGATATATAAATTATTAACCAATGTATTGGACGGAGATATAGGTCACATCCATACCATAATTAAATAATACATATATGTTCCACAAGAACATAAATCATGTATCATATAAGAACCCTTGGAATTAATTGTGTTTCATAAACATCATTAAATTATAACAAGACCCACGAAAATGAAATGGTTATCATAAATATCATTCCATTGTAAATAAACAAATCATAGAATTAATAATAATGGTAACATTTAATAATATCCCTAGTTATACATAGGTACAATAATATAATGTAATCTTCTAAGTAAAATAATTTTGAGAGAACATTTGAAAACATTTCTTATATAGAATATCCATTATTATTTAAAATGATTTATGATCATAAAATATAAAACAATTATAATAGAAAATATTATCCTTGATAATAAATATTCATATTTTAAGGGATGATTCAAGGAATTAGTTTATCGTGAAAGCGTAAAGATATATTCATGTCTTATAAGTTAAAAATCTTTCTTCTTGTACTTCTTTTAGAAAATAAAAAATATGAACTCGTTAGGAATACGACCAAATATTCATTTAAGAATGTTTAATAAAAATTAATACATGGGTAAAAATAACATTAAAAAATCATATAAGTCTTGTAATGTTAATTTGGTATAAA
Organism: Viscum album; assembly: GCA_963277665.1. Lineage (NCBI taxonomy): Eukaryota > Viridiplantae > Streptophyta > Magnoliopsida > Santalales > Viscaceae > Viscum > Viscum album. Next base: position 287,669,859 of record OY728131.1, read on the forward strand.
TTTATATGAAATATGGAAATGGAAGATAAATATTTCTTAAAATATACTTGTGTATAATAAATCATGATAATAATGAGATTTTGGAATTAGTCATTACATATGGTTTGGTTTCGTTTGTATGTATATGAAGATCATGTATAATGATTTAAATAATGTAGTTTACTTATTCCAAAATCATATTCATATTTATTATGTAATATATAATCACTTTACCTTTCTTTTTTAATACTATTTCATTATTTCTCTTCTTTTTGGTGTTACCTGTTTTATTTTATTATAGATATTTTTACATATAATCCCCAATTTTTGATAAAAATATATAGTTACATACTTTAAAATATAAAATTTAATTAATATATATCATATATATTGATTATATATATTTATACAATCATTATATTATGGTGAACATTGAAATTGAATCTCATCAAGACATGGTGACGGTAGGCTATATGTACGCATGAGCGATAATATCATTCAGTTAATTGTAGAAATATGAGGAAATGAATGTTATATATTTAGTTCAAATATCAATAACATATTATAATAATCATATATATTTATTATCTCCAATATTAATCATGACCTAGTAATGTGGATATGAAAACTATATTATGCCACAACATAGAGATGATAATCCTTATATATGATCGCATGGTACATTCATTTTTCATAGGATCAAAAAAATGTGGAATGTAGTTGGTTTATAATAATGATAACATATAAAAATATAGTTTATACTATAGATATTAATTTATAATCCAATCAATACCTTAAAAGTACGCATAATAATAAACAATTTTCGAATAGTCGGTAAAGAGATTACCTCTTCATCGATAATCTATCTATTAATCTGCTCTTATGGACACTTGAGTTTCTCTTTTGAGAATAAAAGAATGTATATAATGTAAATAGGTAAGTTTATAAGGGTGATATTGATAGTATTAACAAGATAAAAGGTTCAATATAATGATTATAAGATAGTAAGTAAATTCCCATTTATAATTTATGTGAGGGGAACTTTTTGAATTTCTAGAAATTTTAATTTATAATAAATTCAATATTAATAGAGATACCTCAAAAGGCCATGGATTAGATTATAAGGTGAGATAATTTTCTTATAAGGAAATCCAATAAAATTATTCATTCTTTTATGAATTTTTAATTTTTATCATTTTTATTAACCATATGTTAACCTATTTTAATTTTAACTTTTCTAAAAATGTTTTTAATTTTAAGGGAATTTTATTTTTAAATATAAAATGTCAATTGGAATATAAGTTTTTAGTTTATTATATGTAAGAACATTTGTCATCCCCTTATCCTTATTTAATATATATATTATTAATATATAAATTAATCAAATATTTCGGTCATAACATATCATTACAGTCAATTTTGTCACAATTCATAATTTTTTAATATAAAAATATCATAAAAACCTGATTACTTAGAGAAATGATATTAACTCCCACATTACTTGTAATGTTCAATAATAAAATTCTGGCATTAAATTATATATAAAAATTAAATATAATATAATATTATGGATATCAGTTTTTTTATTTATATTTATTAATAAATTTCTACACCATCATTTCAGAAGACATTAAGGTATTTATTTATTTCCTAAATATTTAAAACAATTACATGGAAAATGAAAAAATTTCTGATTTCAAATTACTTTTTATTTCTAATTTTATCCTCCATATTACATTATATTATAAATGATGTAGTTTTTGAAATTAGAGTATGGAATCTTTGTATAAAAAATAACAAATGTATTTCCCTCAATGAAATGAAAAAAATGTTATCATTTAGAAAAAATGATTATTTTGGATTAATTACACTCTCATAATGAAAATATAATTTGTTTTAGTGTATTTTTTATATAATTTATAATATTATTATTTACCCTTAATTACATGTTTTATCTTTTTAATGTGTTAATAATAATTTGAAAAAGTTTCATTAAATAATTATGAAATATAAGAGAAATTTATTTAAATAATTTTTTCCCTATCATTATAAATATGTAATAAATTTTTTAAATTCATAAAATATAAGTTTCTGTAATTAATTTAAAATTATTCTTCATTATAGAGCTGGGAAAATAGGTTATTAATGTTAAAAGATGCAAAACTATAAATACCCCTAAATTTCTAGGAAATATTTTTTTCATAAATACTTTGGAATTTTACGGGTCTACAGTTTCTAAAGGCACCTAATTTAGAGGCCTGCTGTGCCCAGAATAAATTTTTGAAGTTTTTATTAGGTGCATTTAGTAAACGTATGAGCGAGGTTTTATATCTTTTGAACCGGTGCTCAGAATTGAAATCTAAGGACACCGATGAACTCGCAACGCCATTATTCTCTTAAGGGGACCTTTATCGCAGAAGCATTTTATGCGAGTTGAAAGTTATAATTTGTGGATTTATCATAAATTAAATAAAATTGTGCTAGTAAACAATTTTTATTCAAGATGTGGTTAATTCCTCCAAGTTGAAGTTAGGTGTGGCGCCCCCACCCCACAAAACCTCACATGTGTGGATTTAGTGTGGTGGGGCCCACAAAAACCCAAACCCATTCACATCCCCTCAACTCCCGTAAACTCCCCATTAACACTCCCTCATTTATTATGGTGGAGCCTCTCTACCTATCTCTCATTATGTTTGCCAACATAATTAACTAATGACTTCATTAATTAATTTGTGGGTAATCAATTCACTTGAATTGTTTATAATTGCATGGAAATTCTATTTTATTGAGGGGAGTCTTTCTATAATATTTTATTGGAAAATATTTAGTTGTGGAGCCTTTTTAGATTTGGATGAGGGATTCATCCCTCACCAAAAAAGAACACAAGGAACAACATCCTCTCAACGACCGAGGAAAGAACGTGTTGCGACACTCATGAGGAATGCGGTCATTGTTCTTCTTCCTCCGCGTCAAGGGAGGAGATGTCGTCCGTGAGAAAACAACGACAATGCTTCCTTCTTGGATGCACCCCGACATCAACGAATCGACGTCGACTTCGGATCCTCTTTCTGCAACACGGACAAGAGAGCATCGAAATCAAGGACGAGGGGTTTGATTTAATTTTCATGTGAATGAAATTATATCATGTCCTTGTTAAATTATTTTTTTGTCTTCGGCCAATTTATATGGCATAATGCAGAAGGTGCGGGCCGAACGAACAAGTCTTGATGACCATTCAATGGTTCTTGATCATTTTGGTGTTTGCAACGGGAGGTGGTGGCGACCTGAGGCGGTGAAGAACAGAGGTGGTGGCAACTGGAGGAGGAGACTGTGCACCGGCCACGTGAATGAAACCGCGGCCCGCATCCGCGGGCCCCTCAGCCATAGAAGAACCGGTCGGCCGTAGACCGTACAGCTGGAGAACCGTGTCACCTCTAATGTGCCGCGCTGTGGAGAATTGCGGCCCGCACTCCACGGGCCGCTCCGGCGGCGAACCGACCGACTGCCAGCCTACCGGTTTGAAGGAGGTCGCGGTACCCACAGGTGGCGTGCCAGAGAACCGTGGCCCACCTGTGCAGGCCGCTCGCGCCGGGAAGACCGGCCAGCTTTGGTCGGCCGGACATGAGGGGCCGTACCTCTTGGCACCACAGGTTTGGGAAACCGGGTGGCCTCTCCCCTCCCCCTCACCCCGCACCGCTCGGTCAGCCATGGGCGGGGTTGTGCCACGCTGCGCCGGGCGATGCTAGGCCGGGATGGGCTACGCCACTCCGGGTCATGTCGCTCCCCACTGGGCCAGGCCGAGCTGGGCCACGCCACGTTAGGTCGAGTGGCGCACCACAGGGTCGTGCCATGCCCCCCTAGGTTGGGCTGCTCTCCACCGGGTCGGGCCAACCCCCCTGCCGGGTTTGACCCGCAGAACCCGGTCAGGCTGACCCACTATCCCACTGGGCTTGACGGGCTTGACCCGTTTTACTTAAACAAGAATAACCTTATGACTGTGCATCTGATCCGCGTGCCAACTACAGCGCTGGGATCCACGTGACGAGACGGACCATTGGGGATACTCTAAGTGTGTTTTGGACAACTTGGGAAATTTCCCGGGTTTGGAATGAGCATAATTCCAACATTGTACCCAGAGAAAAAAAGCCAATATCTTTTAGACCGGGCATCTGATTGACACGCCATCTATCGAATTTGGTTCCTATTGACGAGACGGAACATTGGGATACATCATCTCTGGACTATGTGATAGTTGATGTATCGACCTCCTTGGCTCGAAGAGCGGGGCCTCCCAGAATCATGAATGCAGTTTGCGGGAACCCTAGAGCTTGCTTTGACAGCAATGAGACTGCACTAAATCCTCCATGTGTTTGATAGCAATGAGGATGGACTGAATACTCTTGGGTTCGATAGAAATGAGTCTGGACTGAATCCTTTGTGGGTTTGACAGCAACGAGACAAGAGTGAATCCCCCGTGGGTTCGACAACAAAGAGACAATACTGAATCCTCTGTGGGTTCGACAGTGACGAGACTAGACTGAATCCTCAGTGGGTTTGACATGAACGATATTGGACCGAATACTCTGTTGGTTCGATAGAAACGAGACTAAACCAAATCCTCCATGGGTTCGGCAGCAACGAGATTGTACTGAATCCTCTGTGGGTTCGACAACAACGAGATGAGAGTAAATCCTATATGGGTTTGACTACAACGAGACTAGACTGAATCCTCCATGGGTTCGACAGTAATGACATACTGTTGTTTTAGGTTTCTGTGGGTATCTGATGTTCGATAGTGAAAGATGATTCAGTGGATACAACTAATAATCTCTTACTATCATTAAGTTGTGTATACTTGGTGTGAGATGAGTCATAACATTCAATCATTATCATTGATGTGATTGACTTGCTTTCCTGCGAGGATAAGGTTGTGTTTGGGCTCAAGAGTTGGATCTGAACTATGATAGATAACTTAGGTATATGTATGGGAAAATACATAAGTAGTGTTTTTTGATACTTTGTGATTGTATCTTTCTTCTGCGGTTTATCCTTCGTGAATTCTTGGAGACTGTCAGGGGTCTAGGGTTCAACAATGAGTATCGTATACTCACCCCTGCATTGGCCATGCCCGCACTATGTTATGTTGGATGCAGACAAGGGACATCACTGATCGAGGAGGAGACTTGTGGAGTTGGATGGTTCCCAAAGGTGGACAACATGGCGAGACATAAACGGAGTATAAAAACAGACTTGGGGTGATGAGGTGGTCATATGTACCCACCCATGAGGTTGGATTCCTGGAGGAAGTGTCAGTTGTTTCTGTTTTACTTTACTATAGATGTACTAGCTTTTCAGTTGTACTATACATACTGTTTGGCTTGTATTTCTGGCCCCTTTTCCTTTTAGAATTTTCTTTCATATACAATATTGCTTAGGGATTACTTCAGTTGTGTACTCTATTTTTTTTGTTAATTGTCTAAAGGCAATTCCTTCCTCGTATTGAGATTAATGCCTTTGGTGCTAGTCGCCAGACCATGGCCTATAGATGGTGGTATTGGGGTACTCACAACACGGGCCAAAAGGACGGGTCGTGACAAATTGGTATCATAGGAGTTAGTTCTACTACAAAACTCAGGAATATGATCTTTCTTTTCAGTTATGCAATAGTGTTATGAGTATTGAAGGTAGTTTTTAGTCCAAGGAGTCTAGTGTTGGTGTGGTGGCCGACGTATCCATACACTAGGACCTTGATCTCTAAATTCCGACATAGTTCAGAAAAACACTGATTGCATGTGTGTTACATTTGAGAAAGTCTTCTCCAAGATTAATTTATCTCAGCTCACTAGGTATAGTGTTAAAACCATCGTCCAGCTCTTCCTTTTCAGAATGGCCCCACAAAGGCAGCCATATAGGGTTCCGAGTTACGTATAAGATGGTAGCCCACCGAGCGTTGTGGCCTCGGTGTAGGGCCCCATTACAGCGGAGGCACCGCCTGTATCACTACCTGCTGAGAAATCGATACCACCAACCCCAGGAGTAGAGAGTGCACGCTGCCTGAGTGCATTGCATGAGTTACAACAAAAGAGGCCTTTGAGGTTTTGAGAAGAGACAAATTTTCAGACAGTCGGGTGCTGGCTGGGGGTTGTAGCAAGAGTTTTCCACACAGTTGGGACACCCGCTAAATTTATGGTTTACCTAGCTATTAATCTATTTCATGGAGCAGCTAAGAGGTGGTGGAGCCTGATGCTCCAATTTTATGATGAGGCGACTTGGTCATGGGGAGACATCGAGCGTCTTTTCGGGGTAGATTTTGTAACAGCAACTCTACACTCGGTGTGGGGTCAAGATCTACTGCTCTTTCTGTATGGCTTTCAAACCATTGCATAGTATTCTACAGCCGACAGTCAACAGATGACACTGAAGTCCAAGCGGACTCGTCCAATAGGCGGGAGACCGTAGGATACATGTTCGGTTGTGGGGGGCACACAAAACAGAGTGAGCCAGACGATGAGAAGGCAGTGCTATGCATGTGCTGAGGAGGTTCAAATGGCTCGTGAATTCCCGACCCATCTTACAGATGACAAGAAGGAAGTAGAGGGACCTTCCAGGTAGAGGCATAGGTTCAACCATGGAATTCCCCTGATAGAAGACAGACGTGGAAGAGGAGTTGGTCGAGAAACAAGTTGATAGGAGCAGGACTAGCTCTAGACATGGATTCCATTGTTTATAATGTTTCTACCTTCATTGATGTCATTATTTGTGGATGTTTTACGTCCTTTTACATTTATCTTCTGTAATAAAAGTCACTTTTCCTTATGACATTTGCTTCTATATCCTTTTTATGTGGTTGATACTGAGAGTTTCAAGTTAAAACCATTGACATGACCCTCACATTCGAGATTCATACTGCAAGAGGCCCAGTGACCACACATAGCTACCGACAGTGTGACTTGACCCTTAGAGGCGAGAGTAATGGATGGACCTCTTGGTATTAGCGTCAAGGCCTTACGATGTCATCCATGGAATGAAATAGTACCATTTATTTCAAGATGAACTGTATTAGGAAAAGGACATGGTTCATCTAGGGGAAGAGGCTAGATTTCACTTTTGGAAAAAGAAAAATCATAGAAGCAATTGTAAGACATAAGAAAAAAAAGAGTGTAGTCAATTTCATTACAAATAGCTAATCACCCCCATGGTTCATTGAGGGAACAATTTACGATTTACTATAATCTCAAAAGTCTCAGGTATATATTCTCCCAGAAGGACATAAACCTGAGACAGTGGTGATGGATCGAGTTCCTACAGGACTATAACATTGAGATTGTATATACTCCTGGGAAAGGGAATGTTGTAGTAGATTCTCTCAGAAGGAGATCGGCCATTCAACTGCTTGGAGAGGCGACAGATCAGTTGGCCGTGTTACAAATATCCTTTGTGGATAGAGATAGGGAAGCTTTTCTAAAGTCTCTCACAGTCAGTCCTCCACTATTTCAGCGTGTCAAAGAGGAACAACGTGGGTACGATGAATGTGAGATGAGACGTGCTTAGATTATCTCACGGCAGGCACTCAATTGATTTTCTAAAGGAGGGGGGCACAACATCCTCTTTAGGGGGAATACCATGGTACCCGTTTCACTACAGAAGGATGTTCTGAGGGAGTATCAAACTTTCCTTCTATCTATACATCCAGGAGTGGTGAAGAGGTATCAGGACCTCAGACGACAACACTGGTTCCTGGGTATGAAGAAGGTAGTAGAAGAGTTTATTTAACAATGCCTCACGTGTCAGTAAGTGAAGGTGGAGCACGAGGTACCAGAAGGCTTGGTACATCCCTTAATGGTCCCAGAGTGGATGTGGGATGGGATATTCCTGGATTTTGTGATGGGGATTCCACGTATATCTAGAGGACACGACCTTATTTGGGTGATCATAGACCGACTCACCATGTCGGCCCACTTCCTACCGATCAGATAACAGGACTCGATAGACATCATGGGATGCCTCTACATTCGAAAGATCGTACAGCTTCAGGTTGTTCCATTGACTATCATTTCTGATCAAGATGCTCATTTCACTATCCAGCTATGGAAGTGGTGACAGATGTATTTGGGCACACAACATCGCTTGAGAACCACCTTCTTCATCAGATGGACGGTCAGCCTGATATGACCATTTAGAATCTCGAGATCATGCTTCTTGCATGTGTCCTAAACTTTGGATGTAGTAGTGGGGATCACTTACCCTTGGTGGAGTTTGCGTACAACAACATCTACCACTCCACCATCAGGATGGAACCATACGAGACTCTGTATGGCCGACCATACAGATCACCTCTCTGCTGGACTAACCCAGGGGAGTCAGCACTTGTAGGACCAGAGATGGTGTGGGCTGTGAAAGAGAAGGTTCATATCATCTAGGAGCTGATTAAGACTGCATAGATCCGACATAATTCTTATGTTGATGGGAGATAGACACCACTAAAGTTCGAAGATGGCGACCACATTTTCCTATGGGTCTCACCTTGATGAAGTCTACAAAGATTTTTCTGGGGTGGAAAGTTATCTCCAAATTTAATTGGTCTTTTCCAGGTCCTCAGCAAAGAAATAGTGGTGGCTTACGACCTTTCCCTTCCACCTTAGTTGCAACGAGTGCATGACATCTTCCATGTATCTCAGCTGAGGAGATACGTGCACAACCCATCCTATATCATCGATCATAGGGAGATGGACGTGGATGACAGGGTGAAATTCACGGATGTTCAGGTGGAGTTCGAGGATCGACAGGAAGAGTGTCCTACATGGAAAGTCAATTCCTCTGGTACTCATTTACTAGCATCACGTGAACCTCCAGGAGAGCACATATGAGCGGCAGACTCAGATTCATTCTCAGTACCCTCATTTGTTTTTCTAGTGTGTGTTGTAACTTTATGGGGACGTAAATCCCTGAGGTTGGGGTAATCTAAAGACTCGAAAAATTTTTGGAATTGTTTTTCTAAAATATATTGGAATTTTATGAGTCTTTGGTTTCTGACAGCACATGATTCCAAAACCCGTTGTGCTCGGAATAAATTTTTTAAGTTTTGTTCAGGTACATTCAGTAAATGTATGAGCGGGTTTTTCTATCTTTGGAACCAGTGCTCAGAATTGAAATCTGAGGACACCGATGAACTCGCAGAGCCGGTATTCCCTTAAGGGGACCTTTATAGCAGTTGCATTTTATGCGAGTTGAACGTTATAATTTGGGAATTTGTCTTCAATTAAATAAAGTTTTGGTTATACACAATTTTTTTTAAAGGTGGTTAATTCCTCCAAGTGGAAGTTAGGGGTGGGTCCCACACCCCACATACCTTCCCATGTGAGGATTTAGTTCGGTGGGGACCACATGAACACAAACCCTTTCACTACCCCTCAACTCCGTTAAACTCCCCATTAACACTTCCTCATTTATTATGGTGGATCCTCTACACCTCCCTCAAATTAAGTCTACCAACACAATTTATTAATGACTTCATTAATTACATTGTGGGTAAACAATTAATTTTAATTGTTTTGAATTGATTCGCAATTCTATTTTATTGGGAGAAGCCATTCTATAATATTTCTTGGAAAATATTTGGTAGTGGAGCCTTTAGAGATTTGGAGGAGAGATTCATCCCTCTCCAATGAAGAACAGAAGGAAAAATATCATCTCAACGACTGAGGAAATAACGTGAGGTGATGCTCGTGAGGAATGAGGTTATTCTTAATCTTCCTCTGCGTCAAGGGAGGTGATGCAGTCCACAAGGAAACATTGACTACGCTTCCTCCTTGTATGCACCACGACGTCAATGAATCGACGTCGACATCAAATCCTCTTTCCGAAACACGAACAAGAAAGCATCAGAATCATGGTTGGGGTTTGATATTATTTTTAAGAGAATGAAATTATATCCCATCCTTGGTGAATCCTTGTTTTTATTTGACCAATTGATATCGCCTAAGGCGGAAGGCATGGGTCGAATGATCATGGCCCGTAGAACCTCCGATGGTTCTTGAATATTTTGGCGGCGGCAACGGGAGGCGGTGGCAACTAGAGGAGGTGGCGAATATAAGTGGCAACGACCGCACACCAGTCACGTGAAGGAAACTGAGGCCCGCATCCACGGGTGGCTCGGCCAAAGATGAACTGATCGACTGTAGATGGCGGGGCTGGGGAACCGTGGCGCCTCTAAGGAGCTGCGCTTTGGACAACTGCGGCCCACACTATGTGGGCCCCTTCGGTAGCGAACAGGTTGCGCGCCTGCGGGCCGGGATGAAGGAGGTTGCGGAACTTGCATGTGCCACATGGGAGAACCACGACCCGCCCGTGCGGGCCGCTCACGCCAGGAAGACTGGCTGGATTCAGCCTACCAGACAGGACGGGTGGTGCCACTCAGCGCCGCTGGTTCGGTAAACCGCCCCCCCCCCCCTCCCTTCACTGCTCGGCCATCTAGGCAGTGTCGTGCTCCACCAGGTCAGGTCGTGTCGTGCCGGGTCGGGCCGCGCCACGCCCGGTCCAGCCGCGCCACGACGTTCTGGGCCGCGCCACGCCGTGTCGGTCCATGCCACGCTGGACTGGGTCATCCCCCACTAGGTCGGGCCGTTCTGCACCGGGATGGGCTGACCCCCCCTGCCGGGTTGGACTCGTCGAACTAGGTCGGGATGAACCACCAGCCCACTGGGCTTGACGGGTCGGGACCATTTCACTTAAATGTGAGTAACATTAAGACAGCGTGTCTGATCGACGTGCCGTCTATGGCACTGGGATCCTCATGACGAGAGAGTCATTTTTCGATACTATAAGTGAGTTTTGGATGACCTTGGAAAATAGACAGGTTTGGAATTAGCGTAATTCAAAATGGGCCCCCGGAACAAAAAATCCAATATCTCTCAGACCGGGCGTCTGATTGACGCGCCGTCTATCGATTTGAGTTCATATTGACAAGACGGAACTTCGGGATACATCAACTCTAGACATCATGATAGTTTATGTATTAACCCCCTTGGTTCATGAAGTGGACCCTCCCGGAATCGAGTGTGCTAGGTGTGGGAACCCTACAGCTATCTTCGACAGCAACGAGACTGGACAAAATCCTTTGTGGGTTCGACATCAACGAGGCATGAATTAATCCTCCATGGGTTCGATAGAAATGTTCCAAGACTGAATCATCTATGGGTCGACACCAACGATCCTGGACTGAATCCTCCATGGGTTCGACACCAATGAGACTGGGCTGAATCCTCCAGAGGTTCGACATCAATGAGACTGGACGGAATCCTCCATGGGTTCGACAACAATGAGACTGGACTGAACTTTCCATGTGATCGACATCAACAATACTAGACTGAATCCTCCGCGGGTTTGACAATAACATGACTGGACTGAATCCTCCGTGGGTCCAACAGCAACAACATACTACTGTTTTAGGTTTCTGCGGTTATCGTCCATTCGACAGTGAAAGATGATTCAATGGCTACAACTAATCATCTCATACTCTCTTTAAGTTGTGTATACCTGGTGTGAGGTGAGTCTTGAATTTCAATAATTATCATCAATGTGATTGACTTGAATTCATGTGTGAACTGGGTTGTGCTTGGGCTCAAGAGTTGGAGCAGTACTGTGATTGATAACTTAGGTATATGTATAGGCCTAAAAATATGTAGAGTTGGTTGATACATCGTGATTGTATCATTCTTGTTTTTGTTTATCCTTCGTGGATTATGAGAGAAATTCGAGGGTCTTGGGGTCCCTACTGTATATCGTATACTCACCCCTACACAGGCTATTCCCAAACTACGTGTTGTTGGATGAAGAAGAAGGACGACAATGATCGAGGAAGAGACTTGTGGAGTCAGACGGTACCCGGAGGTGGACCACTTTGCGAGACGTACACGGAGTGGACGGATGTACATGGAGTGCTGAGGAGGCCATATGTACCCACCCTTTAGGTAGGATTTTTGGAGGACGACTCAGTGGTTTCTATTTTACATTACTACATTTGTACTATATTTTCAATTTTATTTTACTTACTTTTGGGCATGTATTTCCTGCCCATTTTTCTTTTAGAATTTACTTTTGTATAAAGTATTTCTTAGGGATCACTTAGGTTTCATACTATATTGTTTTTGATACTTTTCTAAAGGAAATTACTTCCATGTATAGGGATTTATGTCTTTGGTGCTAGTTGCTAGCCCCTGGCCTATAGAAGGCGAGCATGGGGAAGTCAAGGCACGAGCCCTGAGGACGGGTCATGGAAAAAAGATTGAAATGTTTTTGTATCAAAATTTAATGTAAAATGAGTAAGAAAATCATTAATTATATTAAAAGGTAAAATTTTTATCCCTTTTATACTTTAAAACCATTTTATAATTATAATTACACAATTTCAATAATTTCTATGATAAATGATTTTCATTTAATATTTAGTATTTTATTAATATTTTTAAAAACTTGAAATATATCAAAAAAATACAAAAAAATAAATCAAATAAAAATTTTATATAACTATTTTATATAAGATATTTAATTTCTCCAGCACAATATATTGATTTTAAATTTGGTTTCCATTAAAACGTGATAAAATTACTTTTTTGAAAAATATAGGTTTTTGTGCATAAAATTTGGTTGGTTCTTATCATATTCTTATAAAATATATTTTATGAGTATCAAAAAATTTTTGTTTGAAATTATAACATATATATTTTATTAATTTCATTCAATAATTGTATTTAATTTAATTTATTAATATAAAATGTCTTATTGAGAATAAAAATAAAAAAAAATTCCATTAAATTCAATATGTATGTGTTTTCATTTATAATTAATTGGTATGCAATAAATGAAAATTTTTATATTTTAGTTTATACTATTCATTCACACTAATTTATCATCTTTTTTATTTTCTTATTTAAATAAATAAAAGTTATTTTTCATATAAACATTGTGTTGCGTGTAAATAAATCTAAGTCGATGTTGAATGTAGCACCAGATTTACATTGTGTAGCGAGTTACACAAGACATCAATGAATTTTTTTTGAATATAAATAATAGTTCATAAAAACCCTACCTGTTATATTCTACCCCACATATATTTAATTTTTCCCATGGAATTTATCATTTTGATAGAAAAATGTGGATTCATATTCCCCATCATATTCCCAAGTTACAACACAACATCCATTAACTGGTGGGTTTTCTTAAAAATGCTGACCAGAATAGTTATGTAGTTTAATAGAAAAATCCATGTATGAAATATAATTTCCACTGGTTTTTCATCATAAGAATGATTATACTCGATCGGTATGGAATCCTTGTTCAGTACATGTTATGGGTTAGGTATGTACTTTTTCCAAATATGTACATGTAACACATCATGGACATGAGAGTGATTTGGAGGAAGCTCCAAGTGAAATGTTACCATCCTAATATGAACCAGAATCTCAAAAGGACTAATATATGGAGGAATTAGATTCACATTCCTTCTAGACCTCATATACTTATTCAATAGAAAAAATAAATGAAAAATTTTCTCACTAACTTCAAATTATAGATCACAACAAAAGTTATTTTCATAACTTTTCTGCCAATTTTTTTATCCCTTGATATGATGTTTAATGGTTATAACCTTCTCAACCATGCCTTTAGTGATCTTAGGTCTTGATATGATCCAAAATATCAAAGGGGCCATTATATAGTGGGATTATTTTCCCATTACTTCCTAACATCATATCCTCATTCCATAGATGAATTCATAGAAACCCATTCTCACCAATATCAAATTATGGGTCACACCATCAGTTATTTCAATATCTTTTTTGTAGACTTTTGCATTCCATGATTTTTTATTTAGTGGTTGTAACTTTATAAACCATATCTTCAATTATCTTAGTTCAAAACAGCTTCTATTCTCCAATTTCATTCCATAATATCAATGATCTGCATTTCTTCCCGTAGGGGGAATCATAAGGACCCATCTGAATGATTGAGAGAATGATAATATTGTAATAAAACTAAACTAAAGTATGTTGTTCATCCCAAAAACATTTAACTTCCATAGATCAAGATCACAACATATACTATAGTGTTTTAATATCTCTCTCATACTAACCATCCTTCTAAGGATGATACGTAGTGATGAAACACAATTATAACTCCATTCCATCTTGAAGACTTTGGTATAATTTTAAGGAAAACATTGGACCCGATTAGATACAATATAATTTATTACTCCATGAAACCTTTTCAAATTCTAAATGAACAACCTGGAATGTTTATCATGATAGAAGTCTTCACTTATAGTAATGAAGTGTACTCACTTAGTAATGAGATTGACAACCACACATATAACATTAAACCCTTTAGGGATTATGGTAGTCCAACCTCAAAATCCATAGTGATGTTCAATAATTTAAATTATGGTATAGGTAATAGATTCATTCTACCCTTATATTTATTACATTCTACCCTAACATCTAAAATACAATGCATTGAGATTCAAATTATATGATACATTTCTTTATCTCATCTAACCTGATGTTTTATTTAAAATATCTACACATCATTTTAATTTTATAATGAATAAGTAATGATAAAAAATTAGATACTTCTAATAGTTCCTTCTTTAAATTTGATTATTTTGGATCACGTACATGGTTCTTAAACCCTCACATTCAATCCGGATCAAGTTAAAAATCCAAGACATTTTTTACCTTGTATTTCAGCCCAACATTTTCTATTGTGCCTCTTTAATATTAACTTGGATAGGGGTTTGAAAATTCAATTGGAAAAGATAAGATTTTACCCCTACATTTTTTATTTCTATATCAAACATTTTTTAATCTTTTAATATTGGATATTTTGTGATAAATATCTTTGAAAATATAGCATGCTCCTTTCAACTCAAAGTGACACCCACCATGTTCACATTCACCGGGTGATAATGTATTGAGTATTCAAAATACTTTATCATCATTGAACTATATATTCTTTCACATGTTCAACTCTTGATGGTTTAATTTATATTTCATGGATTTATGGTGGATATATATATCACTCTTTTCAAAATATAAATAGACATCCATATTGTTAATGAAAAAATTACTGTGACTAACTCCAAATCATATATTGGGTATATTTTCCCATGAAACCTCAACTGTTGGGTGGATGGAGAGATAAATATGTTGTTCTAAATAGGTATATATAACAATCAATTCTTGGATTTTTCCCAATGGTTACATATCGTTCCCCCTTATAGGTTGATTTTTTCACATCTGTGATGACCAATATTTTCTTTAGTTCCATGAAATTTTCCTCAAATTCAAATATCCATAGGAAATTGACATAATTATGAGTAAACTTTTTAATAGTATTATATAGTTATGACAAATTATCCACAAATAGTCAATATTATCCAAATAATTCCAGAAAACTATGGATCTCTGTCAATGTGGTTTCTTTAGTTCAACATTCTGTAGCATTCTTCTTTGATAGATCAATATCTCTACCATCTATATAGATTATCTTCCCCAAAAAATAAATTATTTTCCATCCAAAATAACACTTTTTATATTTTTCATATAGTTGTTCCTTCTTTATGGTAATTTATACAATTATAAAGTTGTATTAATACACTTCCTTTCCCTTGGAATAGATAATAATATAATCTATAAATAAAAAAAATAGATGTAATATCTAAGGAAATTATTTAGCATATACATGAATATATCATTATAATTAATTACAAAAAAACATTACTACATCTATATAGTGACAATTCCTTATTCGAAATGTCATCATGGGTATATCCTCCTTCTTGACAGTCAATTGATGTTATCCAGAATGAAGAAAAATATTAGGAATGTATTGATATCTATGAAATTGATAAAAAAATCCTTAATATGGGGAAGATGATACATGTTCTTGATTGTTATCTTTTTCAACTCTCAATAATCAATGTAGTGTCGCAAAGATCCATATTTCATATTAACAATCTGAACTGATATCTTTATTTTCACACACATGGCCAAATGAAATTATTATAAATTATTTCATAGAGTTCCGTATTCAATTAATGAAACCCAATTGAGTCCACTATATAGAGAGTCATTTCAATTGGTATAGAACTACGTATAATTTCTATCGAGAATTCAAATTCACATTTTAGCTGAAGAAAATAAAACCCTTCTATATAGGCCACAAAAAAATTCAGAATCAATTAGAATATCATTAATTTCAATTTTATCCCTATCCATTTGAGATAAACATACTATCTGAATGGAAATGAATACTGGCACACAAGATGTAATCTCCATTGGAATTTGAAACTTATTTTTCAATTTGATATTCATTCATAAGATGGTCTGATCCATCAAATGTAACAACCCTTAATTGAGAATTGGTGTGGGATTTACATAGATAAGGTCAATCCATGTCTATTATGCCATCAAATTAAACTAGATGATGAAATAAATAATTTATAGGAAACACATTACCCCAATCATCAACCAGAGAATTTTTAGTAACATGAGATGCAATCATTTTACCATTAAGAGTTTTCAATAATAATTCCACATCTAAATGTTTGGGTGGAATAAAAACACACATAGAAAATTTATTGTATATGAAATTGTGGGTAGATCTAAAATCAAATAAGATATTATTATTTCTAGAATGGATGGTACATGTTTCTTTCAACACATTGATATCACACACCTCACCATAATTAGTTATTGCATGAGATTTTACCTTGTCCCTTGGCTTAAGAGTATATTGGAAATAATCACCATCACCATCCCATTGATTTGGGAACTGTATAGAACAATGTCCATTCTACTTATTCTAGTTTCACTAAATAATAGGAGGTTCGTTATATGTGTTTTTTTCTATATTATCATTGTTAAAAAACTTATTCTCATCAATTTGGAAATAAAATTCCCAATTACCTTCCATTCCATATTTAAACAATTCATTATACTCCTTATTAAAATTTTCATTATTATTCTTCCCATACATAGAGAATTACGTTAATATCATATTATTTTCACCATGATTATTAGGTTTTCCATTTAATTGTATCATTCTATTCTATTCAAAACCATGATATTGATTTGTAACTCGAACATAAATTTCAACTGTGATTGAAAAATGAAAAATGTCTTCATAGCTACTTAAGTAACTTATAACTAATGCCCTTATGGGACTGCTATTTAAGATAATAAGAAAATATCAACATTACTTTTGGGATAGATGATAATTATACAAGTGTACCTCACAAGAATTGTAAAATTCTCTTCATAGGTACTAACTAATTCATCCACCCTTTTCATTAACTTAAGAAAATCCTTCCCTATTTTTGTATATAGAATACATGGAACATGCATGTTGAAGAATGAGTTCTTGAACTCAACCTAATCCATGGATTTAATTTCATTTCGTAGCCTAATATTCATGATGAGACACAACAACAAAGTCTATTTCAACTATTTAAACCAATGGAAATTGGACTTAAAACAATGGGATCTATCATCATGGAATTAGCATATGACATTTTTCTAGGGTTTTTAAAAACATGAAAAAAGGTGTCCCAATTTTAAACTGTTTTTTTTTACCTATGTCCATGGTTTAAAACATGGCAATAGCACTGGAAAACCGTGTTAATAGCCAAAAATATTTTTTCCTAATCATGTTTTGATCCATGTACCTTCACTTAAAGTTTCATCACCCTAACCACTACACAATCATGGCCTTCATGTTTCTGTGTGTGTGCATATATTATGTCATATATATTATTATACACCGTGTAAATATATTGAACCATATGGAAAATATAATTCCAGTGGTTAAATAAACAATTTATCTTATTTTAACAATAAAGACAAAAAATTTAATACATGAATTGTACATCAGTTTTTAAGAATATGTGATACAATTTACAAATAGACACCCAAATACTATAAATTCATAGTAACTTTGGAAGCGAGGAATCATAAATATCGGTATATAAGTTATCTAAATTATCTCAAACTAGGTTATTATTCACTAACACCCTTCTCAGAAACATGAAACATAATTAGTATATTTATAACCTGTGGGAATTGAAACAAAAAATTTGGTGAGATCAGATAAAAATTAATTTTAATCAAGGTATACATGTAATAATAATCATGAAAATAATTTTTTTTGAACGTGATAGTGAAAATATAAGATCATAACATCCATATAAATGATCATAAATAGGAATCATGGCCTATTTATTGGTTTTTCAGAAAAATTTAATCAATAAAATAATGACAATAATCCATGAAATCATTGAATAGGAAGTGTCACGACCCGTCCTCGGGGGCCGTGCCGTGACTACCCCAAGCCCGCCTTCCATAGGCCAGGGGCTGGCGACTAGCACCAAGGCGTAAAATCCCAGTAAACAGGGAAGGCATTGCCTTTATAAGTAACAACCACACAGAGTCAGCAAGCGGAAAGTAAAGTGCAGAAAAGTAAAGGGGGCCGGAAATACAAGCCCAACTGTAAAGTACAACTGAAAAGTAAAGTACAGCAACTGAAGAAAAGACGGCGGTCTCGTGTCGTCCACTGGCAATCCCACCTGAAGGGTGGGTACAGATAGCCTCCAGGCTCCTCGGGTCCCACGTCCGCTCCGAGCACGTCCCGCCCAGTGGTCCACCTCCAGGTATCGTCCTGCTCCACGCCCCAACCGTGATCAGCGCTGTCCGTCGTCTGCAACCAACACAACAAGGTGCGGGCATAGCCCGTGCAGGGGTGAGTACAAGCTACTCAGTAAGGACCCCGAGACCCCCGATGGTCTCCCGAAATCCACAAAGGATATAGCACAAAAGAAAAATGCAATCACGAAGTAACATCTGACTCGACTTAGGTATATGCCCATACATATACCTAAGTTTCCAATTCTAGCTCTGCTCACGAGCTCAAGAACAACTCAATCCACAAAGGAAAGCAAGACTCAAATCCACAAGGAGAGTAAACAGTAAAATCCACATAGGATAGTTCAACACAATCCACAAAGGAGAGTAACATACGATTCAGCTCAACCAGGTATACTTTTTCAGATGACGTCAAAGATGATCACTGATCCATCTAAGTCGTCGGACCCACAAAGGATCGATAGGTACTAACCCCCGCAGAACACCCACACAGGATCGGGCTCACACAGAACCTGTAGGCAGTGGCTCACACAGAACCGGTAGTAAGGACCCACATAGGATCGGGCTCACACAGAACCTGTAGCACTGATCCACGTAGGATCGCTGAGTGCAGTAGTCGACGCAGTCCACTGAGGATCTCTGCACAGTCGTCGCCGCAGTCCACGAAGGATCTCTGCTCTGCCGTCGTCGCAGTCCACGAAGGATCTCTGCTCTGTCGTCGTCGCAGTCCACGAAGGATCTCTGCTCTGTCGTCGAAGTCACAGCCAGCGCTACGGTTCCCGCACAAAGCGAGCTCGTTTAGGAGGGTCCGCTCCACGAGCCGAGAGGCTGATACATCAACTGACACGTAGTCCGAAGTTGATGTATCCAAAAGTTCCGTATCGACAACAGGATCTCAACGCGACAGACGGCGCGTCAAACGGACGCCCGGTCTGAGAGTTATTGGCATTTTCGTCCCAGGGGCCCGGTTGGTTTTTAGGGCAAAACCAACCCGACCGTACTCCGCCTGTATCCGATCCTCGGACGGAGCATGCCAAAAGTTCCTTCTCACTTAGAGGAAACTACCACATCTGACGGTACGTCGATCGGACGTCCGTAGCTCAAGTTATGAGCGTTTCCGCTCCGAGGGCCCGGTTGGTTTCGTGTACGAACCAACCCGGCCGAACCCAAAGTCTTCCGAAACCTTGAGTATAATATACTGAAACGACCGTCTTGATCCAAGGATCGCGTAGCCGCTGACGGTTCGTCAATCGGAGGTCCCAGGAAAAAGATATGGGCGGAAGACCGAAGAGGGCCCGAAAACGAGGGTTCTGGGCCCGGGGCGACCCGGCCCGAACCCCCCCTGGGGTCGGCCGGACCGGGTCAGCCCGAACCGGGCCGACCCGAACCGGCCCGAACCGGCTCGGTCGGGTCCGGTCCGGCCTGGGCGCGGCCCGGCCGACCGGACCGGCCGGCTCGGCTTCGGCCGAGCGGCCGAACAGGCTGCCGCCGCGGGTTTGACCCGCGGCATTTGAAGAAACGCGGCCCCCGCGGGGAACCGCCTGTCACGCGGACGCGGCCGGGCCGCCGCGTCCGTTCCCGGTTCCGCGCTGCCGCGGAACCGGCCGCAACCGCCGCCGCGGCTTCAGCCGCGGCGGACTTCCTCTACGGCGGCGTGCCGGGCGCCGCCGCCTCCGGTCGCCGGCGCCGCCGCGCCGGCGACCCGCGCCGCCTCTGCCTTCCGCGGGCCGCCGGAGATGCTCCGGTGGCCCGTTTTGTCTCCCGTCTGCGCCGATGCCTCTCCCGGATGCCGACCTTCACTGCGGAATCAACGGATCGCCCCTGCCGCGCAGTTTGTCGTCGTCCGTCATATCCGCACAACAAAAGAGATCGGCGGAGGGTTGTCGGGTCTTGTTCGTTAGACCCGCACCCTCCGCGTTAGCCATAATCAACGGGAGAAAAGAAAAAGATGATCAACACATGATCCAACAATTTTATTTAAAGATAAAATTGTTCGTTTGAAACCGACTTTTTAAATTTTCAAGAACGTTCACGAGAAAATTTAAAAAGGGGTAACTTTTCCAAAATAAATCCCTACCTCGAAGTCGTCGTCGGACGAGAGGTCATCGCGGATTCGCTCGTCGCGGAAGAAGGAGATCGTCGCGTAGTCGCGGTATCCGGCGTCGCGTCGCCAATCTCCGGATCAAGAACAAACAGATTTAATTAATTAAATCCGTTGTTATTGAAATTAAGAAGGGAGAATTTAGAAGTTTCGATTCTCACCTTTAACCGCCGATCGCAGGTTCACCGCGGAAGAAGAGGCACCGAAGAAGAAGAAGAAGAAGGTCGCGGAAAAGCTGTTGACGTCGCGGATCGTGCGTCGTCGGATTCCGGTTCCGGCGTTCTTCGCGTTCTTCGCGTTCTTCGCGTTCTTCGCGTTCTTCGCGGAGAGGGTGGAGGCTCAGAGGAATTGCACAACGATAGCAATCCTCCAAAATAGACAAGTTTGTCTATTTTATTATTTTGCCAACAAACGTAAAACACATAAGTAACGACCCAATTAATTCACGAAGAAACAATCCATTTAATTCACGAAATAAACCGCCCAATTAAATGGTCTGTTAAGAATTAAAGAAAACGCGTCGGTTGACTTTTCAGTTACTTTGACGGGTTTTCGCGGGTGCGTTACTTAGCGAAAGAAACGGCGGGGCTCGTGCGGGTCCCACCGCACAAATATCCTACCAAGGGGTAGGATATTTCTGGATAGCATCCTATCCAGTTCAACTCAGTTCAAGCCGCCTTTAAGTGACTTTAAGTGGCTTCCAAGCAGTTTAAGTGAAATAAAATAAAGTTGTCGCACAAACTTTATTTTATTTTTGACTTAAAG
The DNA here is from genome assembly GCA_963277665.1 of Viscum album. Lineage (NCBI taxonomy): Eukaryota > Viridiplantae > Streptophyta > Magnoliopsida > Santalales > Viscaceae > Viscum > Viscum album. The sequence goes on from OY728131.1 coordinate 287,691,396, forward strand.
CCGCAAAATTTAAAAACCACGTCTGAGCAAACGCAACTCCGAAAGAGGCGTTTCTAAGCAAATACCGGCGCTGCGATTTCATCGGTGCCCTCAGAATTTGATTCCGGGCACCGGTTCAAAAGATAGAAAAACCCGCTCGTCCGTTCACTGAACGTACCCGAGCCAAACTTCGGAAATTGATTCCGGGCACACCGGGCCTCGGAATCAGGTGCCGTCTGAAGCTGCGCTCTTGTAAAATTCCAAAGAAAATTAAGAAAAAAATTTCCTTGAAATTTGTGGGTCTTTACATTACTCCCACCTCAGGGCTTTACGTCCCCGTAAAGATACATCAAAAACTAGGGGAACAAATGGGGGTACTGAGCACGCATCTGAGCCTCCCGCTCCCAAGTGCTCTCCTGGAGGTTCCCGTGCTGCAATCTGACGCGCACAAGAGGAATCGACCGCCCACGTAGGACCCGCTCCTGTCGATCCTCGATCTCCACTGGGACCTCCGCAAAAGTCGCCCCATCGTCCACGTCCAGCTCCCCAAAGTCGATGATGTGCGTCGGGTCGTGCACGTATCTCCTCAGCTGAGACACGTGGAAGACGTCGTGCACCCGGTGCAACTGAGGTGGTAGAGCCAGGCGATAAGCCACCTCTCCTATCCTGCTGAGGACCTGGAAAGGCCCGATGAAGCGTGGAGACAACTTGCCGCCTCGGCCAAATCTCCGTAAACCACGTCGAGGTGAGACACGCAAAAAGACGTGGTCGCCTTCCTCGAACTCTAGTGGCCTCCGCCTCCTGTCAGCATATGACTTCTGCCGGCTCTGAGCTGTCCTCATCCTCTCCTGGATGATCTGGACCTTCTTTGTCGTGGCTCGGACCATCTCTGGTCCCACGAGTGCTGACTCCCCAGGGTCTGTCCAGCACAACGATGATCTGCAGGGTCTGCCGTACAACGCCTCGTATGGTGCCATCCCGATGGTGGAGTGGTAGCTGTTGTTGTACGCGAACTCCACCAAGGGTAGGTGGTCCTCCCAGCTGCGACCAAAGTCGAGAACACATGCACGGAGCATGTCCTCGAGTGTCTGTATGGTCCTCTCCGTCTGACCATCCGTCTGAGGGTGGAAGGCTGTGCTCAGATGGAGCCGCGTCCCGAACGCCTCCTGCAATCCCTTCCAGAGCCGGGAAGTGAAATGAGCATCTCGATCGGAGACGATAGATGATGGCACACCGTGAAGCCGTACGATCTCCTGGACGTAAAGACGTCCCAAGCTCTCCACTGAGCCCTGCTCTCTGATGGGTAAGAAGTGTGCCGACTTGGTGAGTCAGTCGACGATCACCCAAATGGAGTCGTGACCTCTGGAAGTGCGTGGAAGTCCAGTCACGAAGTCCATAGATATGCCGTCCCACTTCCACTCCGGGACCTCCAAGGGCTGTACCAAGCCTGCTGGTACCTGATGCTCTGCCTTCACCTGCTGGCAGGTGAGGCATCGTGAAACGAACTCTGCCACAGCTTTCTTCATGCCCGGCCACCAGTGCTGTCGTCTGAGATCCTGGTACATTTTCGCCACTCCAGGATGTACCGCCAAGGGAGAAGTGTGAAACTCTCTCAGCACCTCCTCTCGTAAAGCAACTGGTACGAAGGTACGCCCCCTGAAAAGGATGTCGTGCTCTGCTCCAAGGGAGAAACCATCAGGCGCCTGACCTGAGGATATCAGTGCACGCCGGGTCTCACAGTCAGCGTCCTCACGCTGAGCCTCTCTGACCCGCTGTAGAAGTGGAGGAGAGACTGAAGAAAGGCTGCTCTGTCTCTATCCACGAAGGATATCTGCAAGGAGGCTAGCTGCTTCGTCGCCTCCTCAAGTAGCTGAATGCCCGTCCTCCTGCTGAGGGCATCGGCTACCACGTTCCCCTTCCCAGGAGTATAGACTATCTCAAAGTCATAGTCCTGGAGGAACTCAAGCCATCTCCGCTGTCTCAGGTTCAGGTCCTTCTGAGAGAAGATATACCTGAGACTCTGGTGGTCAGAAAAGACTGTGAAGCGCTCACCCATCAGATAGTGCCGCCAAGTCTTCAGAGCGAAGACCACTGCTGCTAACTCCAGGTCATGAGTGGCGTAGTTCTGCTCATGCGGCCTCAACTGACGTGATCCGTAGGCGATCACGGCCCGCTACTGCATCAGGACGCACCCGAGTCCAGTCCCTGACGCATCGCAGTAAACTACGTATCCAACTCCCTCCTCAGGCAACCTCAAGATAGGTGCGCTGGTCAACCTCTGCCTCAGCTCCTAGAAGCTCTGCTGACATCTGTCTGACCACACGAAGGGTTTCCCCTTCTTTGTCAACGCTGAGAGTGGTGCCGCAACTCTGGAGAAGTCTGGCACGAATCTCCGATAGTATCCGGCTAGGCCCAAGAAGCTCCGCACCTCTGTCACGCTCTTGGGTGGCTCCCAAGCTAGCACTGCCTCGATCTTCGCGGGATCCACTGCAACTCCCGCCTCAGAGATGACGTGTCCCAAGAAATGGACCTCACGTAACCAGAACTGGCATTTTGAGAGCTTTCCATAAAGCTGGTGCTCTCGGAGCGTGTCTAGCACAACTCGCAGGTGGTAGGCATGCTCCTCCTCAGTCGTCGAGTATACCAAAATGTCGTCAATGAAGACCACAACAAAACGGTCGAGGTATGGCTGGAAGATCCTGTTCATGAGGCTCATGAACACTGCTGGAGCATTGGTTACGCCGAACGGCATAACCAAGAACTCATAATGGCCATACCGACACCTGAAGGCCGTCTTCTGTACGTCCTCGTCTCGAACTCTGAGCTGATGATAGCCTGACCGGAGGTCTATCTTTGAGAACCACCGCGCTCCCTTGAGCTGATCGAAGAGGTCATCAATCCGTGGCAGCGGATACTTGTTCCTCACTGTCACTTGGTTTAGGCGACGATAGTCGACACACAGTCGCAAGCTCCCGTCCGCCTTCTTGGCGAACAAAATCAGGGAAGCCCAGGGTGAAACACTGGGTCGGATAAACCCCTTGCTCTGCAAGTCCTCCAACTGTACCCGCAGCTCCCGAAGCTCGGCGGGGGCCATCCGATATGCTGGAGTAGATATCGGGGCTGTCCCGGGATACAAGTCGATGTAAAAGTCTACCTCTCTACGAGGAGGTAGCCCTGGAACGTCGTCGGGAAAGACGTCTACGTACTGGTCCACCACTGCAGGAAAAGCTGGACTCCGCACGTCCACTGCTCCTAGGATGAGGCTAGCCAACTGATGAGAGATGGGCTGCACTCTCCTCCGCGGAAGTCCATCCTGTGCTGCAAAGGTTCCCTTCTCGCCGGTGAAGGTAAACCTGCTCCCGTCGGTGCGAACACATCGCACCTTGCGCCTAAAACAGTCGATCTGGGCATGAACCGTGGATAGCCAATCCATGCCCAAGATGACGTCGTAAGGCCTCGACGCCGCAACAAGGAGATCCCAGCCGAAGCTCTCGCCTCCTAGAGTAAGCTCACACTGCCGGCACCAGTGCGTAATCGTCGAGTCTGCTCACGTAGGAGTCTCTAGCCGTAAGGATCGAGCCAACGGCTCAGTCGGAATCTCCGAGCTCCGAACAAGGGCAGAGGCTATGAATGAGTGACTCGCTCCTGTGTCTATAAGTACTGCAGCAAGGGTGGAATAGACACAGATCGTACCTCGAATCATCTCTGGCAAGTCGGGGTCGTAGGCCTCCACTGCCTGGAGCTGGGCCTGTCCCTGCCCGCCAGCTCCATGTGGTCGAGGTGGCCCTCCTGGTGGTGGTGGGGGTAGAGCCTGGAAGCGTCGCCCACCACCCGCTGCTCGGCCAGCTCCTCTGCCTCGTCCGCCTCCTCCCTGCGGACCGCCACGGTCGACCCTCTGCCTCTGCCTGGGTGGCCCCTCCACCGTCTGCTGCTCCTCTGATCGGCGGGTCGGGAAGTCACGAGCCATGTGACCCTGCCCGCCGCAGGAGTAGCATAGCCTGCCTCTCGGAAGGCTGGCACTCCGCTGTGTGCCCCGTACTGCTGAGCCGGTGTCCTGAGGCCGTCTGCGTGGGGGTCTGGTCTGCCTGGACCCGAGAGTCATCCGTCGGCTACCTGCTGCCGAAGACTCAGCTACCTGTCGCCCTGTGCTAGGTCTCGCCGCTGAATAAGGCTCTGCCAGGAAGCTCTCGATCAGGAGGGCTCGCTCCAGCACTCCCGCCTGGGTCGGAATGCTGAGGGAGATCAGCGACGCCCGAATCTCCTGTCGCAAGCCCTGCTCGAAGGTCCGGGCCCGGAAGAAGGGGTCCCGTACCATGTCGGTCGAGTAGCGAGATAGGTCCGTGAACCTCGCCGCGTACTGAGCGATCGTCATGCTGCCCTGGCGCAGCTGGAGAAGCTCCTGGATGCGCACCGCTCGGAGGGTGGCCGGGAAGAACTCAGAGCGGAAGAGGCTCTCGAAGTCCGCCCAGAGCAAGGATGCCTCATCGTGAACCTGGAGCATCAGGCTCCACCATCGTCCTGCCGCCGCCTGCAGGAGGCTCGCTGCGAGAATCACCATGAGATCCGCTGGTGTCCTCACTAGCCTGAAGATCCGTACCACTGCCTCTAGCCAGTCCTCGGCGGCCTGGGGGTCCGCCTCACCGCGAAACCTGGGCGGTCGCTGGCTCTGAAACTCATGCAGTGCCCTGAGGCGACGTGCATCGTCAGCGTCTGGTACTGGAAGCATCGGTGGCTCGGCGGGTAAGGCTACCGCCAGTGCCACTGCTGGCAAAGGGCCCTGCACCGAAGCCTCGTCGCTCGGTGGGCTGCCGTCGCGCCCTACACTCGGAACCCTAGCTGGCAGTCGTCGCGGGGCCATCCTGAAAAGGAGAACAAGAGCACCACAGTCAGAATAGTATACCTGGTGAGCTGGCACAAGTAATCACAAGGAAAACTTGAGACTTTCATAAAGCAGATCAGTATACCCGGTGAGCTGACACAAGTAATCACAAAGAAAACTCGAAACACACACGCAATCAATGTTTTCATGCATTAAGTCGGAAATCAGGAGTCAGGGTCCTGGTGTACGGATACGTCGGCCGCCGCACCAACACTGGGCTCCCTGAACTGATAACCACACTCAATACACTAAACACTATTGCTTCATATAGAAAGAAAGGACGATCAGAGTTTGCGGTAGAACCGACCACCTCTGATACCAATTTGTCACGACCCGTCCTCGGGGCCCGTGCTGTGACTACCCCAAGCCCGCCTTCCATAGGCCAGGGGCTGGCGACTAGCACCAAGGCGTAAAATCCCAGTAAACAGGGAAGGCATTGCCTTTATAAGTAACAACCACACAGAGTCAGCAAGCGGAAAGTAAAGTGCAGAAAAGTAAAGGGGGCCGGAAATACAAGCCCAACTGTAAAGTACAACTGAAAAGTAAAGTACAGCAACTGAAGAAAAGACGGCGGTCTCGTGTCGTCCACTGGCAATCCCACCTGAAGGGTGGGTACAGATAGCCTCCAGGATCCTCGGGTCCCACGTCCGCTCCGAGCACGTCCCGCCCAGTGGTCCACCTCCAGGTACCGTCCTGCTCCACGCCCCAACCGTGATCAGCGCTGTCCGTCGTCTGCAACCAACACAACAAGGTGCGGGCATAGCCCGTGCAGGGGTGAGTACAAGCTACTCAGTAAGGACCCCGAGACCCCCGAAGGTCTCCCGAAATCCACAAAGGATATAGCACAAACGAAAAATGCAATCACGTAGTAACATCTGACTCGACTTAGGTATATGCCCATACATATACCTAAGTTCCCAATTCTAGCTCTTCTCACGAGCTCAAGAACAACTCAATCCACAAAGGAAAGCAAGACTCAAATCCACAAGGAGAGTAAACAGTAAAATCCACATAGGATAGTTCAACACAATCCACAAAGGAGAGTAACATACGATTCAGCTCAACCAGGTATACTTTTTCAGATGACGTCAAAGATGATCACTGATCCATCTAAGTCGTCGGACCCACAAAGGATCGATAGGTACTAACCCCCGCAGAAGACCCACACAGGATCGGGCTCACACAGAACCTGTAGGCAGTGGCTCACACAGAACCGGTAGTAAGGACCCACATAGGATCGGGCTCACACAGAACCTGTAGCACTGATCCACGTAGGATCGCTGAGTGCAGTAGTTGACGCAGTCCACTGAGGATCTCTGCACAGTCGTCGCCGCAGTCCACGAAGGATATCTGCTCAGCCGTCGTCGCAGTCCACGAAGGATCTCTGCTCTGTCGTCGTCGCAGTCCACGAAGGATCTCTGCTCTGTCGTCGAAGTCACAGCCAGCGCTAGGGTTCCCGCACAAAGCGAGCTCGTTTAGGAGGGTCCGCTCCACGAGCCGAGAGGCTGATACATCAACTGACACGTAGTCCGAAGTTGATGTATCCAAAAGTTCCGTATCGACAACAGGATCTCAACGCGACAGACGGCGCGTCAAACGGACGCCCGGTCTGAGAGTTATTGGCATTTTCGTCCCAGGGCCCGGTTGGTTTTTAGGGCAAAACCAACCCGACCGTACTCCGCCTGTATCCGATCCTCGGGCGGAGCATGCCAAAAGTTCCGTCTCACTTAGAGGAAACTACCACATCTGACGGTACGTCGATCGGACGTCCGTAGCTCAAGTTATGAGCGTTTCCGCTCCGAGGGCCCGGTTGGTTTCATGTACGAACCAACCCGGCCGAACCCAAAGTCTTCCGAAACCTTGAGTATAATATACCGAAACGACCGTCTTGATCCAAGGATCGCGTAGCCGCTGACGGTTCGTCAATCGGAGGTCCCAGGCCCAAGATATGGGCGAAAGACCGAAGAGGGCCCGAAAACGGGGGTTCTGGGCCCGGGGCGACCCGGCTCGAACCCCCCCTGGGGTCGGCCGAACCGGGTCGGCCCAAACCGGGCCGACCCGAACCGGCCCGAACCGGCTCGGCCGGGTCCGGTCCGGCCTGGGCGCGGCCCGGCCGACCGGACCGGCCGGCTCGGCTTCGGCCGAGCGGCCGAACAGGCTGCCGCCGCGGGTTTGACCCGCGGCATTTGAAGAAACGCGGCCCCCGCGGGGGGCCGCCTGTCACGCGGACGCGGCCGGGCCGCCGCGTCCGTTCCCGGTTCCGCGCGGCCGCGGAACCGGCCGCCACCGCCGCCGCGGCTTAAGCCGCGGCGGACTTCCTCTACGGCGGCGCGCCGGGCGCCGCCACCTCCGGTCGCCGGCGCCGCCGCGCCGGCGACCCGCGCCGCCGCTGCCTTCCGCGGGCCGCCGGAGATGCTCCGGTGGCCCGTTTTGCCTCCCGTCTGCGCCGATGCCTCTCCCGGATGCCGACCTTCACTGCGGAATCAACGGATCGCCCCTGCCGCACGGTTTGTCGTCGTCCGTCATATCCGCACAACAAAAGAGATCGGCGGAGGGTTGTCGGGTCTTGTTCGTTAGACCCGCACCCTCCGCGTTAGCCATAATCAATGGGAGAAAAGAAAAAGATGATCAACACATGATCCAACAATTTTATTTAAAGATAAAATTGTTCGTTTGAAACCGACTTTTTAAATTTTCAAGAACGTTCACGAGAAAATTTAAAAAGGGGTAACTTTTCCAAAATAAATCCCTACCTCGAAGTCGTCGTCGGACGAGAGGTCGTCGCGGATTCGCTCGTCGCGGAAGAAGGAGATCGTCGCGTCGTCGCGGTATCCGGCGTCGTGTCGCCAATCTCCGGATCAAGAACAAACAGATTTAATTAATTAAATCCGTTGTTATTGAAATTAAGAAGGGAGAATTTAGAAGTTTCGATTCTCACCTTTAACCGCCGATCGCAGGTTCACCGCGGAAGAAGAGGCACCGAAGAAGAAGAAGAAGAAGGTCGCGGAAAAGCTGTTGACGTCGCGGATCGTGCGTCGTCGGATTCCGGTTCCGGCGTTCTTCGTGTTCTTCGCGTTCTTCGCGTTCTTCGCGTTCTTCGCGGAGAGGGTGGAGGCTCAGAGGAATTGCACAACGATATCAATCCTCCAAAATAGACAAGTTTGTCTATTTTATTATTTTGCCAACAAACGTAAAACGCATAAGTAACGACCCAATTAATTCACGAAGAAATAGTCCATTTAATTCACGAAATAAACCGCCCAATTAAATGGTCTGTTAAGAATTAAAGAAAACGCGTCGGTTGACTTTTCAGTTACTTTGACGGGTTTTCGCGGGTGCGTTACTTAGCGAAAGAAACGGAGGGGCTCGTGCGGGTCCCACCGCACAAATATCCTACCAAGGGGTAGGATATTTCTGGATAGCATCCTATCCAGTTCAACTCAGTTCAAGCCGCCTTTAAGTGACTTTAAGTGGCTTCCAAGCAGTTTAAGTGAAATAAAATAAAGTTGTCGCACAAACTTTATTTTATTTCTGACTTAAAGCCGCAAAATTTAAAAACCACGTCTGAGCAAACGCAACTCCGGAAGAGGCGTTTCTAAGCAAATACCGGCGCTGCGATTTCATCGGTGCCCTCAGAATTTGATTCCGGGCACCGGTTCAAAAGATAGAAAAACCCGCTCGTCCGTTCACTGAACGTACCCGAGCCAAACTTCGGAAATTGATTCCGGGCACACCGGGCCTCGGAATCAGGTGCCGTCTGAAGCTGCGCTCTTGTAAAATTTCAAAGAAAATTAAGAAAAAAATTTCCTTGAAATTTGCGGGTCTTTACAGGAAGAAGTCATGAAATTTTTAGCATACGTATAATAACATAAAATTATTTCCATAGTATTAAATGAAAAACATACATGGAAATATTTGTAGTGTAGTTTCCCTATCTATACTATCATGGTTTTCATGGTATTTTCCAGTGAACATCTTAGTAGTCACAGTTCACTACCAATTTCATCTTAACGGAAAAATTCCTTTACTTAACTGAGTTCATTTCTCATACCAACAATGTAATTTTCATAAGATATAAATAATTAAAAAATGTATTTAAGGGAGATATAGGTATGACCATTCTAATTATAAAATAATTTAGATATCTTCCACAAGAACAAAAACCATATTTCATATCAGAACCCATGGAATGAAATTTGTTTCATAAACAATTATAATGCATTACATAAACCAAAGAAAAGAAATGCATTTCATAAAATGCATTCCAACATAAACCTAAACCCTTAATAGCTAGAAGAAAAATTTTATCACTGAATCATATCCATAATAAGATAAATATGTCATCATATAATGTTAAATTATATGGAAAGTAATTTTTGTATTTCATTTGATATCAATTCTTGATTAAAATATACATTCTTTATTGAAGTTGATTTGGCTAATTAAAATTACATAGAATTATATAAAAAATATTTTACATTTAAATAACCATTAAATATTTAAAGGGATTATTCTATTCATTATGTTATCATGAAATCATAAAAATACATTCAGGCAATATATGTTAAAAAAATATTGTCCTACTATTACTAGAAAAGTCAGAAAAGTGCCTCATTAAGAATATGACAAAACATTCCATTACAACCATTTAATAAAACAACATAAATGTGTAAAAATGAAATTTAAAAATTTTATATGTATAGAAAATATATTCTGAAACACATATATAAGAAATGTGGACATGAAAAATTAAATATAATTAATATATACTTTTTTAAAATCAATCCTGATAATAATTAGTTTGTGGAATTAACCCTTACCATAGATCAGGTTTCTTATACATGTAGCCAATACTAGAATAAAGTAGTTTAAATAATTTTTTTAACCCATTCCAAAACTATATTTATATTTATGACGTCATATATGAACACCTTATCTCAAATTTGTTAATATTATATCACTATTAATCTTCTTTAGGGTGTTAACTAATTTATTTTCAAATGTATCTTCTTTCATATAAGACCCAATAATTTTGAATATAATATAGTTACATAATTTAAATAATAATATTTAGGTAAAATATATCATATATATTCATTAAAAACATTTATATAATCACTCATTATTGGTGAATATTTAATATGAATAACATCAGGTCGTGGAGACGACTTGCCTTATGTACACACAAACGACAATATCATTCGCTTAATGCTGAAATAGAATGGATATTTTTGGAATATTTTTGGTTTTATAATCAATATATTGTAATAATAATGTTATATAATTATTATTTCCATCATTATATTCATCAATGTAACGTGGTAGAGAAAACCATATTACACCATGACGTCGAGATTGTAAGCCACACATACACATGTGTGGTGATTTTTTTTATGTGGGATGAATAAAAGGTGGAATATGGTTGTTTCATAATGATAATATAATAACATAATAATTTTTATACTATAGTTAATACTTTATAATTTAATCAACACATGAATATTATGTATAATTAGGAATATGTTTTAATGAGTCAGTATGGAGACTATATCTTCTTCGATGACATCTATTTAGATCTCCTGTTAAGGACACTATAGTTGGACTTTTGAGGAAAAAAGAACCTCGTAAATGTTACAAGTGATGTATATAATTTAAAGGTGATGGTTAGTTTTGACCTATTAACAACATTTTGATGTGTATAAGTGCGATAGAAGGATCCCTTATATAATTTAGGTGAAAGGTAATTTTGGAATTTCTAGAAATATTTATTTATAATAACATAAATATCAATTTAGGTACCTAAAAAAGAAAAATGTATTAATATATATGATGAGATAATGTTGTAATATCATCAATATATAAATATAAGATAGGTTTTGATTCAATTTTGGACGACACCATTTTGATTAACCCTTATTTAAGTAATTTTTTGCTAACTATTATAACAATGTTTTTAATGTCAAGAGAATGTAATTTTTACATATAAAGGTTCAATTATGAAATAAATGGTTTATTTGAGATATTTTTGAACAATTATCATCATATTTTCTTTATTTAATATATTTTTTTGATAATTTCAAAAAAATATTAATCGCATAAAATATCATTAGTGACAATTTTCACAATATTCATTATTTACCTTTTTTTTATATCATAAAAACATTATTTCGTTAATAAAATATTTAAAATAATCCATGAAAAGTAAAATTCTTCCATAATATTCATGAATGATATTATGTATATCAAATTATATTTAATTTAATATATTCAATTTTATTTATTTTTTATTTCCATTAATCAATCAATTACTGCCCCACTATTGTAAAATCCATTAAGGTTTTTTATTTATTTCATAAAAATAAAAAATAAATTTTTATTATATAAAACACATTTCATCATAAAAATATATATTTATATTCCAAATAAATTTCTATATAACACTATATTAAAATTGATATAGTAATAGAGAATTTGTCCACATAATTTTAAATAATCGTTATATAAAATATAATAAATATATTACGCTCATTGAAGTGGCTCAAAAGGATAAAATACTGGCCCAATGATAATTTTTTTATAAATAAACTCATAAAAAATAGGGAAAATTTTTATTTTCTTTTATATTATTTATAATGTCATTTATTCACCTTAATTACATGATTTAACTTATTTAATGTGTTAAAAACATAATAAAAAAGTTATTATTCATAATTCTGAAATATAAACGAATATTATTTACATAAATTTGAAGTTGAAATTATATATATTCAATCCATTTTTAGAATTCATAATATAGAATCTATTGTAATTAATTTAAATTCAACCCTGTTGATGGTGTGAGAAAATATGTTAATAATGGTAAAACATGCAAAATATTGAAACATTTTTTATCTATATTCATTTTGAATTTTTTTCAAATATAATATATTAGATTAAATAATAATAATTTATTCAAAATATACTTTAAAACCATTAAAAAATATAATTTATCAATAAAAAATATTTCAATTAAAAAAATGTTTTCAATTAAAAATTATTATTTTTGTAGTATGTATCAAAACATGAATATTATCTGAAAAATTCTAAAAATTGAATAAAACAACATTTTTAGATAAGGATTTCGAATAATAAGTGTATTTTGATATTTATAATATATAAATTTTTTATTACATTGATTTAAAATGGGATCGCATTTAAAAGGTGATAATATTACTTATTTTAATATATCTTTTTATGCGTAAAATTTTATTGGTTGTTATGTTATTCTTATAAAATCTATTTGACAAATTTAAAAATGATTTTATTGAATACATCACATTTATATTTGATTAATTTCATTAAATAAAATTAATAATTTAACTTCATAAAAAATTTACATGGGGAGTGAAAAAATTAAAATAATTCACTTATATTCAATTGGTATATATTTTTATATAATTTGGTAATCAATGAGTTTAAATTCTGATAAGACAGATAATACTATTCATACCATCTAATTTAACAACTATATTATTTTAATTTTTAAATAATATTAAAATGATGTCTCATAGAAACATAGTGTTATGAGTAAATCAGTCCCTCTTCATGTTCCATGTAGTGGAAGTTTAACACGGCATATCATATATCAGGAGACATAAAATATATTTAATTTATTCAAAAACATTCTTACAAAGTATGGGAGAAAGTTGTAAAATCCTTTAATAATTTCAATTAACATATACACGACAACGTACAATGGTTTCATTTATTAAATTATTCCATGTAATTGTCAAATAATTTAATATGTTAATATAGATTTAGCATTTCCTTTAAATTGTTTGGAAAGTCCAAAGGAAAATAAATAATTTAATTAATTCCATATACTTTATATAAATTTAATAAGGTTTTCATAGTTACATTACAATAGAAATGGAAAGGTGTGCTATAGATGTGAAACAAAGCTATTCATTTGTAAATCATTAAACTAAGTCATATGTATACAATATATTATCCATTTACATTTTAAATTGATTTATAAAATTAAATCACTTAAATTAGGTGGGTCACATGGAGAAAAACATAGTACAAGAAATTTATCAAATAAAAATTCAATAAATTAAATTCTATTACACATAGAAAGGTTAAGTCACACAACCAAATTGTGGAGAAAAAAGTTCACAAGATACTATTAAGGAATAACTAGCCAGTAAAAGAATAAATATATAAACTCCTAACATGGGGTTGTTGATGTTTTATATTTAACAAATGATGATAGATAAAATATAAAAAAAAAAGAATACATTTCTAATGACTATTAGCAAGACATAAAAACTAAATAGGCCACAATTGAAGAAATCATCGCACACTCAATTATGGGAATTTATTAAATGATGAATCATGAATGGTGAGTTATGGACTACCTACCTCTCACTCAAACAACTCACCCTATAACTTATAACACAATTGTTTGTCTTATATCAGAAGAGATATGAAGAATTGATGAATTCCCTGAAAATAAGGAACACGAGCCTACATCCAAATAGCGTCATTGAGGGAAGGAAAAAAAGAACAGTTAAAAAATAATGAATTTCATACGAATTAAAATCCAATAAGATTGAGATATATTCAATCAGACACTCGATAGATACCCGAGATCAATTATATGTTTAGTCCTTCAAAGGATCTAAAAAGGTAGAAATGAGATGTCTCTATTTGCTGGAGTGAAAAATCAGAGGATGGGAGATTTTTACTAGATCACCAAATAGAATTTTATTATTTTTTCCCCAAAAAGGTATATCGTGGTTTGATTATACATTTAGGGAAAACAAGCCCCAAATTTCATCTTCTCTTATAGGTAGTTGTCAATTGAAGGGCTAGAGAACCCATGTTCTTGTAATTAGAATAACCTATAAAACATGTCTATAGTTTTTAGCAAGACCGTGAATATCATATTTCATGATTAGGGAAAACTCAGTGCCCCCATAACACCCCAGTATATAACGTTTCACAATAATGATAGATTGTTCCACCAGACATATATGATTTCTACTAATCATGTGTCTAGTCTATTTTCAATACTTTTTATTGTTTCAAGATCTTAAAATAGCACTACAGACCCATGAAATATTCACTAAAACATGAGGCTTTCAATAACTGGTAAAAATAAAAAATTAGACCAACATTACAAGGATACATTAGTGATTAAAAAACCATGTTGTTATAGTAACAAGGATGAACCCTTTATATATACATATCATGATAACTTGGCCATTCCATTTAAGTAATAATTTTAGCATAACAAGGCTTTGTAAATTTTATAAGAATTAACACATAGCCATGATTTTCACATTATAAAGGTATTTTATCTGAAAAAGAAAAATGATTTATATATATAATCTATCAAAACTAGGCCAATCCCAATACATAATAAATTTAGAATATTCGATCCATGCCTTTTATAATATTATTTTAGTATAACATATCCAAACCTTATATATAATAATTGTTTTATAACCAATATAATCCATTTATATAAACAATTTATCATAATATACAAAACATGTCATTATTTCAAGAATAACTTTTTCATAATACAAAAGAAAAAATGTGAATTTTGAATGATACCTTTTATCATTTAGTTACCCATTCATTAATGAAGATATATTTTAAGCCATTATCTTTCTAGTTTATACAAAAATATCATATCAAAGTAATATTAGTCATTTCAATAATCTAGTAATGATATTTTCCAAAGGGATCCAACGATAAAAAAACCTCTATGTTCTCATGTCATGATACTTCATGTTACAAAATGGAAATCTGTTCATTATAATTTTTGAATAGGATCACCCTACAAGTTATTGTGAGCCATGTAGCTATTAAATTAGATCCACAAGATTATAAGGGGTTGTAAAAAACACATGATTATCATCACCAATTACATAGTTACATATCATGAATCGTTGTCGACATGATCACATAGTTCTATCCTCACAATAAGAAATAGAAATATATCAAAGGTATTTTTTTTATAGAACCAATATTTGTATAATGATCAATGAAATAGTCCGAATAAGGAATTCCAAAGAAGATTTTATGTGAATAAGACAATATAAAAAACCTATAACACACTTGAATCATAGTCAAATTGAAATTAAAAAGATGTCAAGAGGTCAAAATTATATAATAGATGATACTAGAAAAAAGTAGAATACTAAATATACGGAACCCAACAGAGATCAATGACTTGACCAACATGTCTGTGAGGGATAAAAGATCCCAAAAATTTCAGAGTCACCCATGGGTTTCATAGAGGTGGATGAACCATTAATAAAAATAAATCATGTGTGTACTGTTGTTTAAAATTTATGTTATAAAATAATTCAAAATATTAACAACTATCACAATGTGTATTTCATGATTCTAATGATATGGTAAAAAGAGTTCCACCTTAAGTTCAATTAACAGTAATCGACCATTTTCATGTCATGAACCAGTTTCACCATGTGTAAAATATTCATTCATTATATTTATTCACATGCACTTCTTATTATTGAATTCCCATTTTGAAACAAGTTCATGATTTAAATATTTTCAGTATGAAGTTAATATATAAATACATTGAAATTATGTGTGTCAATCCATTATCCCAAATTACATCCTCTTATGTTTCTTTCACCTTTTTAATTGAAATCAATTAATTCAAAAATGATACATCTGAAAAAATTATGCAATTTTACAAAATACAATATATCTATACCCAAAGAAATCTTTAATTCATAAAGGTTTAAATGAATTAAAAACTACTATAATATGTACCACCAAAACACAATGAGGGCGGAACTTTCAAATTAAAATATCTGAAAACCTCCCCAGCATATAACATATTTTACATGAGTTAATCCAATAGTCAATATATGGTTTTAGAAACAATTTTATCCACTATGATCATATATAATATTCCCTTTACTATTCCTCATCTTTAAAATTCCCTTGATACTAATGCAGTTTCAATTGAGGTATTTCATTTCCCTTGATTTTCTTCTCAATATATTATACAATATGTATCAGATGTCATTAAAGGACACATATACACGCTTATATAAGTATAAAATGTAAATCATGCTTCATGGGGTATGATGATAACCTTTAAAATTCCATACATGAATCAAATCATCTGTGGATCTATAGTGCTTTGCAAGAGGAAATCCACAAAAAATGTTTTGACCCTTTGAAATTTCATAAAAGACTTAGAAAAAATTTGTTCCTCTTTACATTACATGATAAGACTCTATTTCCAAAAACGTGGTGACACATGGAAGAAAAAACTATTACCCACCTCGTACTCTAGACGTTGCCTCCACTGGTCGACACATGATTTTTCTTGAACCATGTGGTCACAAATCACTACCTATTTACCTAAACCGACTAAGATATCTTCTTCATGAGACTATGTCGAACAAGTGGTTACTCACGTACCTCTAACCAATTATTAGGAGGGAATAATGGAATGAATTCAAATACAACTATATATTCCACATATATCAATTCATGTATTATTGTAATATAAAAAAAATTTAAAAGAGATATATACTGCTCTAACATTGAATAAAAATACATATCACAGTCCCACAATATATCTTATGAAAACTAAATCATCCATTAATACATATTGTTAATTTGAGGGTGATAAGATATAATAAAATTTACATGATATTTTGTAGAATTTAGAAAACCCTTTAATAAATATAATGCAAAACATGGATATCTATCAGAAATGATATTACATATAACACAATGTAGTTTAACTATCTCCCACAGATAGAGACTACATAGATCATCAATGTTGTTTTTCTACCCAATGGGATAGAATTTTTACACCCTGTTATGTTATTCTAGTATCAACAATACTACATAATACTTATGAGGACACTTGAGTAGTTTTGTAATGATGTATATAATTACATAATATTATTTCAATTTCAGAGGGGGAAATAGTTGCATTATCTTATATTTCTATGATGATTGGCCTTCACATACTAACATGTGATGTTATGGCCATAATTCTCAATACCACATTTTTCATTCTTGGCCCCTGGTACTTTATATAGAAATCATCATATTAATTTATCATAATTGGGTATACCTCCCATATAGAATCATGAGACTACCTCATTATCTCTATAAAAAAGACTATAAGAACCCATAATTAACCACAAAAAGATGATAATTTTCATTGCCCAGAAATCATCATTATTGTGGATCCCCAAAAATTATGATAAAACATAGATCTACGTAATTTCGATCAAATTTATTATTTACCTTGATGATGTAGGAAATCCTAGGTATAAATAAATTTTAGTTCAGATTTACTCATCCTTGGTACTCATAAACATCTAGAGGCATATTTTAAAAGAGTTCTATCATGTTCAACTCATCTCAAGACTACCACAATACATATATCCATGTCTCCCATATAAATTAATTAGTATAAAACCCTCTCTTCCTAGTGTATAAGGAAGATCAAAGTCAAAAATAGAGTAAATATTCATCCAACCTCCTCTACGAAATAGTTAGGTCATGATGAGAAACGATGTACCTATGGATCATACGGTCTGTGCACATAAAAATCATATCCCCAAAAAAATAGTGTATCCATCATATGAGGTAGTGTATCATAAAATCTAATTATAGATCATGATTTTGATGAATACTATCAATCTATTTCAGTAATCTAGATCCATAAAAAACCACTCAACCATTCTATATCAAAATTTAATGTAATCAAATTCCAGATGAATCATAACAAATGGTTAATTTTCTTTTGACATAAAAAAATATATATCTTGTTATAAGGTTATAATTTTATTCATCTCCTAAAAAAATTCCTGAATTTGACTAAACAAATATCATCCCTTTCATGATAATCTCTGTCATTGGTGCAACTAGATAAGATATGTCCCAGAATAAAAACTGATAATACCCTCCTAGAAAAACAAATATCCAAATATATAAGAAATTCCTAGGATGAACATAAGATACCATATTCAACATCTTATCAAGTTCTACTATCACTCATTCCATATAGAGAGGATGACCCAGTAATTTTACATTATTCACCAGAAATCAATATTTGGATAGCTTGTAATAATGCTGATTATGTCTGAATGTATTCGTGATAATGTGAAGATGATGGTAGTGATCATATTTAGGATGGGATTACTCTAATATTTCAGCAAAAAATAACAAATAAAAATACTCCTGAAAGGATAAGAAATCTATTTCATAAGGGCCATTGACTCCACTATATTTTCTCAGTCCAGACATCATCAATAATATCTCATACAAGCTAAAGATTCTATAAAAACTAGTCCAAGATAAGTACGTTGGAATAAAATAAAACTAATGATAACCTAATCACAATTAAATCATATAAAATTACATGTATTTATTATTTGATCAAATATATCATCTATGCGAGGAATGTGATATCAGTTTTTGATCATTAATTGGTTCAATATCTAATAGTTTTCACAGAAGAGAAAAGTCCCATAATCCTTCTTGAAAAAAATTAAAGGAAGAGCCCAAAGGTGACACACTATACCTTATAATTCTCTTTTATTAAATTAATTCAAAATAAATAAACAATCCGTGAAATTTTATTTGGGATATACTGTAATGTGAAATAGAAACTAGCTCATAACCTAGAAAAAATCAATCATGAAATTGATCTATTTCTCTAGTTTTAGGGAATATAAATCTTGACGAAAACACTATGAAAATTGAAAAACATTATTGGAAAAGTTTCATATGGTATTCCACCATCATATAGATATTGTCTTTATTTTTACGTAGAAGTATAAATTAACATACACTTAATTGGTCTTGTATGACCATCTTGAAGATCTCACTCACCCTTGTGAAATACATAACTCATTCAGGATATAGAGATGTAACTCTCCTTTAATAATATTTTATGTGATATTTGTATATAACTAAAAGTAAATACCTATAATAAAATATAAAATTTTTATTGCCATCATAAACGTCCGCCAAAATAAATGGTAGCCACTAATTTCTAGAAATAATGTCTCTCAAAATTTGATATTATCTGATCATACACTAAATGATGTTTTAATAGTCAATACACCATATATGATTTACAAAAAACATCTGGAATTTTTTAAAAGTTATGATATAATGTAATTAAATTATCCTAAAAAACAATGATTTGGAAGATGATGAATTAATCATACATATGACAGTAAAAGGTCATGCATTTAAAAAATGGATTTTTATGCATAACATGATGATTAATTAGCTCTATATACTAGAATTTAAATGGATTACCATTTGGATCTACAACTTGATATATTCCTTCCCCTTCACTAGGGTACCTCATCTTCTACTGTGATGTAAAAATATAGTGTAACTCTATCTACAATTTTTCTGTGTGGTCGATGAGTACATCATATACTCTCTTACCTTTCGTGATCCACTTAAAAAATAATAAAATTTTCATTCCCTCAAAAACCTCAATTTTTGGACCAATCTACTTTATGCATAACACATAAATATATGTTACAAACACATATACTGCTTGTGAAATAAACATCTCACACTAATGGCATTGCAGCAAAACATGGTACTAATATGGATTCACACTGGTATCGTTGCACTGTCCACTATTACCATAGTGATATTATTATTATGTGATCTCTCTTCAAATTAAGAAGAGCTTTTGGTTCACCATGTAGAAATATACGGGCCATCGGTCGGGGCCTAACATAGATACTAATCTATAATGAGATCCAATTTCATCATGTCCCAAATGAAAAAACAAATCCATGAAGAAAACAAAGGCCTCTCTCCTAATCCCCACATTGGTCTATTATACATGATTCAACCCATCATGCATGAAAAAAATCAAGAAAAGGGTCCTTTATAATTTCTAAACCTATATACATGAACTCTGCTTGAGTTTTAAATTGATACTTGGATTAGGTGTTAGTGAAAATTAGTTGGTCAACACTACCATGTCTAGAAAAATCTTGTCACATAGTAGTACATGAAATAATGAAATAATCATTAGTATTAGTTATTCAAAAAATAAAATATTAAAAAATCCACACATAATACTCATATCATTGTAACTATGTTGTTGTAACATCACCATGAAATCCATAAACACATGTCCATTTCATAATCATATATTCTTTTAAATATCCATATATAAAAATTTATTCAAAATCAGTCCAATTCCTTTATATAATATTTTCAACATAACCAAGCCAGTAATGTTATATTATTATTTTAGCATAATTGTTCTTTTCCCTTTATATAATAATTTCATGATAACTTTTCCAAGCCCTTCATATATGAATTTTGTTTTAACCGAACCTAGCCCTTTATATATAAATTTTATTAAAATGACCATATAACTATATTTTCCATATCTATCCTATAATAAAAAACCTAATGGTGAAGGGAGTAATCTCATTTGAGGGGTGGGGGATACTGGGTTTATATCATTCTCCTTGATAAAGATGACCATTATGCCAGTCCTCCCTGCATCAGAGAGGTAGGGACCAACATTGTCATGCAAAGAAGAGGAACCCTTCTTTTCCAACTACTCCTATATGAATCTCCTTCCTCTATTCCCCTAATTTTATTTGTTCCATATGGTACATGATTCTTTAAATAGATTACTTAAGCACCTGATCCCAATCATGGTGTTTAATTCTTCTTTATCTCGCCTCAATCAGACATTTATCACTATTTTTTTTATTTTTTAGCCATCGATGGACTCTTTGAATTGGTTCATAGATGGATCTTTGGATTTTCAAGATAGAGCTATTATGGGGCCACTCGATAGGTTAAACATCATGATATGTTGGGATTCAGAAGAGGAAAAAATTAAAGCATGATCCATTTCCACCCACATGTAAATTGAGAGATGATTATTTTTCTCCAGATGGACATATAATTATCACATGAGCACTAATCTCTCCCAGTTCCTATTTGGATAAGCTTTTTTATCCACTCTTTTCCATTTCAAGAATACTATTATTTTTATGATGTTAGGGAATCTAGTAGGTTATTTCTCATGTTAGGATTGTCGAAATAAATCCATTTTATACACTATTAACCCTAATTCATGTGTGGAAATTGACACATCAAGAAAAACACCTAATTTTATTGGATAAAAATAGTATAATAGTTTCGGTAATGGAATCCATTGGTGTATGTATTATGGGTGGATTTCATATCATTATGTATGAGATTGTGTCACTCATAGGTGGTTTCTTGGCATGATCATAGAAATCCGGATCTATAGGTTGGTATGGTTGTATTATACTATGGTAAGGCTCCTACATCCAATATTATTGATGGCCCCACTCATCAGGTGTATGTGGATGCAACGAAAATGAAAAAGGTCGTCCGAAACGAACCAGAAATTAGGAATCCCATTGTTAGTGATTTATATAGTTAGTTAATGATGGATATAAAGGATATTTAGAATTATTTTAAATACATAGTGTAACAATGGAGTCCATAGAGAGGTAAAAAATATAACATAATGTCTGAATGAGTGGTTTTTGGAGGTTCTAAATCCCTTACGGACACATCATATGGGAAAGTGTTGTGTCTGTGGGATAGTAGTTGTGGGGGATGAAATGCAATATATTCCATTGAATCATTCATGGTTTTTCCTTATGGTATGGCACATTGATAAAGGATTAAATAGGTATGTACATGATTAGAAAAATCCTTAGTTGAAATGAGAAATGAATTTAAATGGGTAATAAATTTGTCTAATTTTTAATTGTTGAATTTGAGTAGGAGCTTAGGGAAGATCTGATCACTCCCTCTTTGCATAGTAGAGAAACGATTCTAGTGTATGCATTACACAAGAAGGGGTTCTGGGAGATAGACCACTGAGTCCGAGGAGTCTCATCAACTGGAAGGGCATGCCTCAAGTGGGGATGTATTACTCTTTCCTTCTGTATCCATTAAAGAAACAGTCAGAAAATAAATTTAAAGAAAATCATATAGAATGTGATGCTACTTATACATGGTGGTATTCATATGAGTTTCTTGATGAATCCATGGAATTACATATGATTTTGGAAGCACTTGTGGTCGATCCAGTCCTAACACTCAGTTCGTCAGAAAAGGAATCAACCAAAATGATGGCGAGGTCATTGAGGGTCACCCTCAAGGTGTAATATTCCTACATAGACAAGAAGTGAATGATTTTTATTGGGGGATTCCATAATGGTAGGATCAGCATTGAGGAATAAATCTAGACGTAGGAAGATATTGGATTTTAGTTTGAATATCTACTATTGGATGAATCAACCCCTTAGTTTACCAATATTAATTAGAAACTATTTAGGGATATCAATTATTTTAGTCATAAGAAAACATTCAATGGATCTATTATCTCTTTATTAAGTTGAATCTATGGTTTCTCCCAGTTTCCACAAATGTGATTGAATATTGAAAATTTAATTTCCAATCAATAAGATAACCTCAAAGGTATCATGTCATACTAGTTCGTGATTCACGAAAAAAAAATAGTTGGTTCATTATCATTCAAGGGAAGGCTCCCCCTAAGGATTTCTTTAATAATGGTATGAACACAATTTGATCTATAGGAGTATATGTAGTAGTGCAAACACATTATTATAATTACCCATTATTCCTTTATTTATGGTTCATGTTCTATAAGAATGATCTCCCAGTATTTAACAGTATCAAATAAATAGGAAAAGATCATAGGGATTTATTCTATACCTACTACCATTATTATGGGATCAAAGAAACACTTTCTACATTTATATAATATGATTAATGATGATAAAGGGTACCACTAAGAAAACATATATCACAAAAGAAACAATATTAAAATGGAATTTAATGGATATCGATAGAAAATAAAAATATTATAGAGGATATTGGAATAAAGGATAAAACTAAAATGAAGGAAGTCATTGGAGATAAAATTCTAGACTGACATTTATTAGAGGGATGAATTCAAATGAAAAATATCATGGAGTCACCATAAGGATTCAGATAGGATGGTAAAGTGTGAATAAAAAACTACATGTACATCATTATTCAAAATTGTTGATCTGGAAACAATCAAGAAATGAACCACGTTCATAAAATGGATTTCAATATTCACCAGATACACCAAAATCACATTTTATTGGGTCAAATTAACACTCAATAATAAATTTAATGATGTGAAATAGTTTCACAATGTGTAAAATTATCACAATTTTTACTAGTTTACAAAATCTACTAGGTAAATTATTCACTTTTTCTAACCAATTAATGACATGAATATTTCCAACATGAAGAGTATGTAGAAACACATAGAAATATCATCGAGTAAACCCAGACCCCCAATGGACATCCTCTTATGATATTTTAACACTTATAACTAGACTCCATTAAATTAGGAAAACATCCATCCCCGTGTAATTGGTCAATTTCTAAGAAAAAATATCCCCTCCACCAAGGAAAGGGTTCATCCACCATGTTTAAAAATTTGAAAACCACATCATAAAGAGGCTACAATAAAACTCAAAGATAGACATACTAGAGAAATATAGGATCTTATAACCATTCCCATACCATGATACAAATACATGAATTTAGTTCATGTATCAGGATTACCATGTTGGGTTTTTATAATTAAAAAATATAAGACACCACCATTGAATCCTTAAATTGTCAGAACTAGTATGATAGGTGAATTCCATGATAATAACATATATTCAAACAATCATAGGAAAATATTCAATGTGATTTTTTTAAAAATTAATACATTATAGGCCCTAAATCTACATGCTTCAGATCTGTAATATAATAAAATTTATATGATGTCAGAAGTGATTAAAAATAGACACATTACTAGAGAAAATGTTAATCAACATCCAAAAGCTTCACATTAACATGTTACTTTCATGGGTCATATCTTAAAGAATTTGGTAAAAATGACTCTATGAAACCTAATGTTATTGAGTTAAAAATTATATATCATTAGTTGGTAAAAATGGTCAACAATATTGTACTATCTTTTTGGGTCCATCATCATCATCACAATATATAATTTTCACCTCCCCCTCTAATGTGTAATCATATCTCAATGGTCCATCAATTAAGACTAATAAGACAATAACAACAAGACATGGTAAATTCAAACAATAATTTTGTGCATGATAAAGAATATAATATTTTCTCATAATGATAATATAGTACTGATAGGTGATATCATGTAATCAAATCATGAAAGGTATCTCAATAATCTACAGATAATCATGGAATCAAGAATCATATATGTTCATCACATCTACCCACACATCGACATGAAAACATGATCCATCATTATTAACCATAAATCCCATCAAAATATGAAATCCATGATACATAAGTATAAAGAAGAACCAAATGGAATGTAACATCACAACTCAAGATAATTTTAAAATGTGTTAAAATATTCATCAAATGATAAAATCTTGAATCATATTGAACAACCATAAAGAACTTGATCTGATGTCAAGGATTAATAATTGGTTCTGGTTTCTCAATATGGATGTTTAGAATAGAGACCCAAGGAAATTACTTATTTACAAGTACAGTTCAAGAAAAACATCACCCACAAATTTTATCAACTGAACTAGTTCCAATATTTTTAATATACGAGGATATCAATTCACCAAATTCATTGTTAGCTCAAGAATATAATAATAATTCCTCACTAATTCTATAAAATATCATTATTTCAAGGAAATGAACTAGGTTTTATCATAGATTTACCACTTTATAATATATCCCAGTAGAAATTAAATAATAATTTATCTCAATATGAACGATCGATATACACATATGTAGAAATGCTCACTCATTGGAATGGATTTAGATTTGATTATAAGGATGTCGTCATCACAAAAAAAAACACTCCATTTCTTCTACCAACGAGGAATATATTATTTTTTATAAGGATTTAGAAACAATATATTAGGAGATGGATTTCATGATCAATGATTACGTTTTATATGAAATGATGTATATATATAATAAACATAGATAATAAAGGTTTTTAGTCCTTATACCATAATTTAAAATAATAATTATATTAGATCTATTATCATCATGCATTCTAGGATATGAATTCCTCACGGAGGTCTAGAGGTTTCTCAAATGTATGATAGAGATTCCAATAGAAAAAAATAATTTGTCAAAAAATACATTTAATTTCACTAACCAAATATTTTCATGTAATTCAATTCACAAAAACATGGGTTGGGTAGACTATTTGGAAAATCATGCACCAACCAAGCAAGACATCTTTCTCCTCCTGGAAAACCTCATGGTTTTGGTGAAACGGTTCTCAATATGTTTACTAGGTATATTTTTCAAACTAGAGAGTGTAAAATGGTTTGTGCCAAAGGGAATCATGGATTTTCAAACATTACATGATAACTATGCACATCATCATTATCCAGTAACTCATGTCGTATGGTTTTTAATTGAAGGATGCATTGTTCTTTAAACTGAAAAAAATAAATATTTTGATTCCCGTAATCCAATTCATCTATAATATCAACATCATAAATAAATAAATGTTTTCTGGATAAATGTGGTCTGACTATGCACCCTCTATAATTACCTTAAAAAACAATGAAACTCACTAAAAACTCTTTAATAATATCTCAATATTTACATAACTTAAAAATTGATTATTAAATGAAATTATAGAATAAAAAATCTAAAATTTACAATGTAATATTAAATTATTTAATAATAACCCCCTAAAAATAAACCTCATTCTTGAGAATAGTATCTTTTCATCTAGCTCAAATGAATTTGGATGTTGAGCCCGAACATCTCATCCTCCCATGTCTTGTCTTGTATCCATCTATTTATTTATTTCTCCATGATATCATAAAAAACCTCCATTATATTTACTCATAGTAAATTATTACTCCATAATATAATCCACATCATGTTCTTCACAAATAATTCATTAGGATACTTCCCTACATCCTTGCAATAGATATATTGCATAGGTTTGGGAATGTGTCTCTATAGCTGAGACATAAGAACCACATCATGTACACTAAAAGAGTGAAAATTATATCATGATGGTATTCCACTTATCTAACAATATATCTGATCCAAATTTTTCATACATAATATACACCAGCCTCCCATTCATTCCCATACATTGATGGACTTACTAGGGGGTAAGGATTTGAAAAAAACATCCACTAGTAGAAATATAAATTAATCTTATACAGAGGTTGGCATAATATATATACACACTATGAATTGTGATCAACATATTCTAAATCCTCTACACTGTATTAGATGAATCTTGGGTAATGCATTATCCTATAATGACTAAAACACCCGCCTCATTCCAACAAAGTAGTATACAATATAACTATCCCTAAATTGCTTCATAAGGTTCAATATGTGTGGAATCATGGAAACTATTTCTATATATATACTTAAACTTGGGTAGGGAATCATTCCATGATACACATATTTTTAAGATGTAATATTGATGAATATCCTATAATATAAAAAAATTTCTCTCAAGTTTTCCATCTAATAGGGAATGATACCGTATGCTCTATTTTTTGGATTCCTTATGTACTATTGAATGGAATCCCAAAAAAGAAACATATAACTTGCATTTATACCCAGTAATTCTAAATGGATCAATATTAATGTATACAATTCCATTTAAAACCCGTTCTTTAAACTAAACTAATATGTGGGTCCTATTTACTAGTATAAAATGGGGAAAAATTATCCTATGAAAAAGTCAACTGGAAAGCATCACAACTCTATATGGTCCTAGGTATCTCAATTACAATTTCCATCATTACATATAATAAAATTCACATGGGTATATGTAGTGTTTAGATAAAACCACTAGGATGGGGGTGCTCAAACATTATCATCTAGCTCGTAAGATATTTGGCAAATAATATATAATTATTCTTATTAATCCCATAATACCCTAACAAACTCTTAATGTCATGATTCATATTTTTCTCTCTAGGATAAATGAATAAAAATATGTTTAAATGTGTCACATAATCTCTTACATGATATATATTGAGTGAATACAACTCTTCCATGTAATTATATCATATAATTATCATCAAATGTCAACCCACGTATCATTTAACATCTGGTATCTATTCCTCCATTAAAAATTAATTTAGGATAGATTCTCAAATATCATTAATGTTATCTACTATAGAGTACATGACCACTATTGAATCATATTTCATTGATCTCTGGTTCTCAAAAGCATCTATCTTCCAATCAGCTAACAATCTCATCTATTTCCACTCATCCTCCAAAGGTTTTGTACTATTCCCCTAAGGTAAAAACCTCAAACATATAAGAACATATACAATGATTATTTTTTTACTTGATTCAAAATACATGTTAATGTGAAACATAAATAGTTACTTTAACTAGATCCTCTTCCTAAATTTTAGATCTTTTGTGAGAGGATAGAGAAGAGGTTCCAATTTTTTTAGACAATAAACCTCTCGCCAATGAGATAAAATCACCAAAAATGTCAAGGATGGACCAAATCATTTAGATCTAATTAATGGATAGAACAACACGACTCATTGGATCATAGCTTATAAGACCCATAATCTATAACCCTATCCATATACCAAAATATGGATCCCAGAACAAATACTTATGAAACAGAATTTACAATATATAGAATCCATATATTAAGATGAATGAACAATAAATTTTTAGCCAAATTCCTCTTTATCTTAAGAATTCCCTCCTCACACCAGTCTAACGCATTTATTAGATCCCCATTCATCATTAGTGTTGTCGTGGGTACTAATAAATAATTGATGTATTCTATAAATTTATTGTATTACCCCACTAAATATAAAACGATAATCACCTCAAAAATATTTTGCGGACTTGTTAAGGATAACAATACCTATAATTTTTAATAGTACTTTTAAATACCCGTCAACAAAGCCAAATTCCCAAAGAAAATTATCTCCAGAATATGCAAGGGATACATTGATAGCGAAGCCTATATAATATGTTCTTGAATATTACTCATGAAGATCTCATGAAATTAGTCATGCTACTCTATATTCATAGTGTAAAACATTATATCTTCAACAAACACCTTTATGAACAAGTCATGGTGTAGGTGAAATTTATTTTTCATGAGAGACATGAGCATTTTCAATTATTTTTTGGTTCAAATTCCATCAAAAAATTCTACTATAACCCATACCTTCTCCAAAGGAAAATATTTTGGATGTCCACCTTTGTTACCCACAATTGGAGATTTCTTAATTAGATATCAATCTTATATAACCAAAAAAATAAATATAGATTATTGAAACATTTATAGATCATTTTATAATGACCACTTTTCTTCATTATTACATAATAATTTATTTGGAAATCAATAAATATTCAATGTCTACAATAGAAAATATGACTGGTCAAACCATTGGTGATTTACTCAGCATTGTAAAAACATATTTTTGAATCCTTCAGTTGTTTATATACCTATATTAACCTGGTAGGTTAAATATGATAAGGTTACATTGAAATGGGATTCACATCAAGAATTAGAACTATTCAAAGAAATACTCCCCTATTAATGAATGGTTTTTAGGAATTCATGTATAATGACATCCTGATAGAGATCCATATTTGGGGTAAATGATTATTGGGGACACCAAAAATCCTAAAAAATATCAAATCCTGAAATAATTAAAGAATCCATTACAAAATGGATCATGTTTGAACCCATTTTACCCACTCCAAACTCTCACTCATCTGTCATCACAAACATTCCTCCAATATTATATAAAAACAACAATTATCTCTAGTATAAATCAATATTTAATCTAATGATAGCTAGACATTATATTCAATGAATCATATTGAACTCTTTAACTATTGAATAATGGAGTCTCATATATGTAATTAATCATTAACTTATATATGAAAATCTAGACATCACTGAAAGTGGACTAATTGAATTCTAAATTATAATGTAAAATTAACATCGATGAAATGTTGATCGGTAGGTCATGTGCATCATTATTTTTTGAATGTATGATGTAATGGTATCCACTGATTTCAAGAAATGAATTATACATAATAAAATATAATAAATATATTATTTCTTTTATGTTTTATAAACTAACTCTAAATTCGGAAATATTATTTCAACCACATTTTTTAAGGACACTTTTATGAAAATTCAATATTTAGTGGTGGGTTTCTTTGAAAATGCATTTATATTTTTTTAATGAGATATTCTCTGACTAAAACCCCCTTACACAAATCCCTCTTGGCCTCATACCCCCATCCACCACAAGACACATAGCATATATCAAACTCCCCCCTCAATGCCACTCGATGTCGGTCTGCCATCAATCCGAAAATTGTTGTCTTATAAACATCCCCAATTCAGTATATTCCTCCATGAAACCATACCCTTTACATGATTGGTAGTTATGTCTCTCTTATTTTTTTCTCCAATATCACATGTAGTTCATTTTGGGTTCTATTTCATGGAATAACTATTCAATAATGTCATGTTTAAAAATTTAACTATTATAAATATCCTTCAATTCTTGTAGTTTAGTATATCTATAAATTCATTGTGTTTGAGTAGTATTTTGGGTTACATTATTGGGGTTTATTTCTTTTTCTATTCTATGATTAGTGATGACTTGGAAACTATTATATTTATTTGTATGATTCAATTCAAAATGCAACAATACCATATTTTTTATTTTTTTAGTGTGAACATAATGATATTATGATTGAGTTCAATTTACAGTGAATTATTTTACTTTGATTTATATGTAATATACATTATATTTTATATTTTTCAATTAAATGAATGTGAAATTACAAGAAAATTTATATTTAATTTGTTAAATGATGAAATAATTCATGATATTTATGATTACATTTATATAAGAATTAATAATATTTCTTCGGGATTGAATTATTTTTATCTATATTTGGGTATGATATAGTGTAGTGAATTTTTATAAATCATGTAATAAATAAAGAAATTATTGTTTTGGTATAAATTTTGTAAATGGAATTTGAAAATATATTAGTTTTCACAGTCTTTTGGAAAAATAATATTTTAATAGAAAATTATTAATAAAATATCATGTGAATGAATAAATTACGTATATTAAAATGTTAGTATAAATTGAAAAGGTATAGTTTAATTCCTCATACAAATTAAATTTATTATATTTATAGATATAATTATATAATTATATTTTATAGTTTATAGTTTAGGAACTCTAGTACATTTGGAATGGTTTTTTAGGTGTATACCATGCCATAAGATGTTTTGTAACATTACCCACTCTACAGTAATGGGTTTTCATTCCCCCTCTATAAAAACGGTATAATTCATCAGATTCCTTGAACAAATTTTAAATACAATTTCATCACATCCTGTTCTGATTTTATCTTCAGGTATGACTTATACTGTTGAGGATGATTAATCAAAAAAGATAACTATTATAGAACAATTTAGTAATTAGTTGGTTGTCATTTCAATCAACAGGCTTTTTGTTGGTCACAATAATCGGTATGAAATTTAATTTGAGAACATTAAATTCTTATATATTGATAATAAGTTTTTAAATTTAACATCACATGAATTTAATAATAATCACATTGTTCAATAGAATAAATTATATTTAACATTAATGTTTTATGAAAAATGAAATATTACTTTTTAAATGTGACCATTATAAACAAAGTCTTGAATTGGATGTTATTATTATGAATATGTAATTTATAAAATTAATATAAAGGTTGAACTCAATTTGAAATTATTGAAATTTTTTTAAAATATATTCATACAATTTTTTGTAAGATAATGTTATTTTTTATAAAAAATATTGCTTTGGAAATGAATTTTCAATCATTTTAAGGATAAAAATTATAATGGAGATGATATATTTTGGAGAATTTTTACCATACTTAAACAAAAAAATTCATATTGAACAAATGTACCAAATATTGTAAAAACACATACTCTAAATTTAAAATATTGAGTATTTGTATAAAATATGTTGTTAAGTGATAAAGAAGGATTAATAAACCAAGAAAAGGAACATAAACAATTATAGAACTAACCAACATATATTATTTATTTAAAACTAATGTATGTGTATTGATGGTGTCAAAGTAAGGGAAATTATTTTAGAAAACATATTTTAATATTCCCCATTCAATTTTTTTTACAAAATTTAAGAGGAATGATTTTTAACATATAGATAATCAAATGGATTTCTTGATTCTGTGGAACCTAATTCATTTAAATTATACATTAAAATATTACAAGGTTCTTTTTAATAAAATTCCTATTTTAAATTATCAACTCATAAAAAATGATTTCAAATTCAGAGTATTATTTATAGTATTAATTATTTTAATAGATCTTTCAAAATAATTTTCCATAGAAATCCAAATTATTAGATGTCACACATGTTTTAATGGGGGTATGAACCAATGATAACATAAATATTCTATATTTTGAGGAATAATATAAATAATTTCATGATTTCTATTTATTTCATTAATTTTCCATGGGTTATGTACTGATGAATCGTTTTTAAAACCTATTTCCTTTCATGGGTTCTGATATAATGAATGATTTATGTTCTTATGGTACATATATTAATGGTTTTATTAGTTTTTTGGTGGTACCTATATCTCCATCCAATGCATTGGGTACAGATTTATATCTCTTGATACCTAATGGACTAGAATAGAGAATGAACCCGTTTTAGTATGATAAAGATAGAACGAGGTGTAAAGCCAATTTATAAGAAATGTATGGAATGAAAAGTGAATGTTGTTTAATATATTATTTTTTCTCTATGACGGTCTTTATATTAAGACTTTATTAATAATGAAATGATTTTATAGGAATATGTTCAAGACAGAAATTCAAAGAATTAAGCTAATATTTTCCATAATGGATTTTGTTCTTTGACGTCCTATTGATTCATGCCATATGAAATTCCATGATTTATTCAATGAATAATCATTACGATCAATGACATACGTGGTATAGTTAGCTATTATTTCAAAATATTTATCTATAACAAAACAAATAAATCCCAAATTACAAATGATTCATTTTTAAAAAGGTTGAAATGGAATTTTATAAACCTATAAAAGTTTTTTTGAAATATATAGACTTTATATCTATGTAAACAAAAAGACAATGAAATCATGTGAACAAAATGATCACGATAAGAAATTATATTATCAGGGAAAAAATTTATTAAAATCATAGGGAGCCAAAATGTCAATATAGAAAAATAATATACTTCATGTAATAATTTAAGTAATTAAGGGAAATTAAATTTTGGGAAAAAATGAAATCTATAAGAAAACATATATGGTTTAATCATTCTTTCCAAGTAAATATTTATTTTTTAACATTTTAATCATATATTTCGAAATTCTATATGAGTTTTATAGTATTAAACAAAACGAAATCATTGTCTTGGAAACGTATCATCACATCTAAGAAGGCCACCTGGAATGAACCCACAACTGAAGGGGGATAAGGGTGATACACCAACAACCGATATACATGAAATACCGATTTGTAAAAAAAAATTATATATTTTTTTATTAATTTAAAATATGAAAATTAATCTGATTTTTGGGACATATAAATTATCTTATAGAATACTAGAGTATTGAAAATATATTTTTTAATTAAGGGATCAATTATTTTTTTACAATAAGATCGTTATAATTTTTGGAATAAATACATGAATAAGGTAAGTAGAATACACTGATATTTTATTTAATAAATAATTAATGAATTATATTTTTATAGATTTATGATCAATAAAAATTACCTTCATATCCTGGATATTACATTATTTTTATGTAATTCATGGTACTAGACTTAATGAGTAATTTATTTTATTTAATGATAAATATTAAAATCATCTTAGAAGATTATGTGATCAAATCCTTCTAATATTTGGATTTCCATCGTATCTTTTAAAATATTTATTACTTTAGAAATTTAATTTTGTAATAATTTATGTTGAACATTGGGTTTTTATTTTTAATTATAAAGTTCAAATGTAGTTCTTCTTCTTTTGAATGTTTTCTCATATTTGGAACTATCTACTCTTACTCAAACAATTATGGTTTTA
Organism: Viscum album; assembly: GCA_963277665.1. Lineage (NCBI taxonomy): Eukaryota > Viridiplantae > Streptophyta > Magnoliopsida > Santalales > Viscaceae > Viscum > Viscum album. The sequence continues at coordinate 287,724,501 of OY728131.1, forward strand.
GTTAATTTATGGAGATAGGATCCAGAATCTTTTATCCTTCTCGGGATTTATTGATCTATGGATATTGATTCGAAATCATTAGGCAAGAAAAATTCATCTTGAATACTCATCATTAGAAGAAAAAATTGAGATAGTGGAAGAAATATTTTAAAGGGTGATATTATATTTGTCATGTATGTATATCTCCTTATGTCCTATGAATAGGTTGTCATATTATTTTTCAACTCTATGAAAAGGATATTAAAAAATCATAACCTCTTTACATTTCATAACATGAAATATATGACTTTTAACCCATTACAGATTTCATATTTTTACATTTTTATTTTTATAATGATTGTGTTCTCTATCACCCTCTCTCAGTATATTTGTGTCTTTATTTAATAAATGTCCATATTTTCCTATACTGAAACCTATTACGTGATACCACAGGTGTCCTTAGTATAACCCTTTTCTCTATTATTCTGTAACAGAATTATATGTCCTTTTTCTGATGTTGGATATCAATGAATGATTATTTAAAAGTAAAAAACATGGTTAATAAGCAATAACTCAAAATTCTAATCGTGAAATTTCCAAAATTGGGGACTATGTAACATCCATATATTTCATCGAAAGAAACAGTTTATTCGATATCGAACCAAGTACGCAACAAAGAGCATAAATGATCCAAAAATATATTATTATTGATTTTTTTAAATTACAGAATAGAAATTTTATTTTTGGGAATAAATAATATTAAAAAATTATAAATTATAAATGATTCATACTAATTAATAATAAATTAATTAATTCATAGAATTGTAAGCTCATAACCATATTCTAAAACGTGATATAATCATGGAATTAGGTTTATATATGATATTTTTGGCATATTTATAATTAAAAATGGATAATATATCATTTAATCAATCACCATTAAATACATAGAAATTTGATGAGGTCATATATGTGTAAGTGTTGACTGACTCTTACACGAAGTGATATGATTCATTTTTCATTACCACACCATATTAAGGTCATATATAACTATATGTAATGTAATTATATAATATTTATTATATTTTTATCTTTATTTAAATAAAATATTGTACTTAAATTCTTTCTTTAATTATCATATTGAAAACGTTACCCACATGTATGAATGGCCTACCATATATCTATTTACAATTTAGTTCATTTTTCTTATCCATATTTAATAGTTTTATTTAAAAGTATAATTGAATTACAAAAACACTAATGATGTCATTAATATTATTTGGAGAAGATTTATTGAAAAAAACATAGATCGTAGCCGATATAGTAAATCCATTTTGGACGTAGATTTTGTATAACATCAAAACGTCTGATGAAAACATAAATGATATTGTAATTGTATATAACAATGAAAAGAGTAATATAAGAGGAATAATAAAAATTATTAATTCTTTCAAGAAATTATAAATTAACCTGTGTATTTTATTTATATATATATATATAAATTTCATGATGATTAAACTTAGAGTATGGGCCTGTTAAACATAAAAAATTCATTTCAATTGATTGAAATATTTATTTATTAATTCTATCACATTCATATAAATGTTTTAAAAGTTAATTTTATAAATATTTTTCTATGTAAATGAATGTTTTAAAAAATATATTTTTTCAATTTTTCACAATTTTCTTCTAAAATAATTATTTTTATGGTTTTATGTATGTGGAATTCATTTAGAAACCCTATTGTGAATTTCCACTTGATTTTTATACAAGTATAAGAAGAATATATTTTAAACATATATGTAGAGACTGTATATTTAGCTTCTATTAAACCTAAATGTTTTTATGATTATTTTACAAGTTTAAAATATTATTTTGTAAAATAATTTAAACATTTATAAATGTGAAATTTTTAAAAAATGAAATTTAATTGAAAATATAATGGTTTTTTTATTGAATAATGTTTTCTAGGAAAAATTTTCTTTTATGATTATTTTATGGTTCTTAGGAATTATTTAGGAGGATGACCCATTCCATAATAAAATGATGGTTGGTAAACATTCTATAACATCCCAATTAATTATGTAATGGGATGGGGTTAGATGATGGGGTTTAGCCTAAGTGAGTTTTTGAATATAATATGATTGTTTTTCAAAATATAACCTCCATGGTTACTCACTATGTAGCCTCAAGAGCTCCAGAATATATAATAATGATCCAAAATTTTCTAAAATGTTATTTTCATTATTTATTTATGATTGATATATATTTCATATGGAAAAAATAATTTTATATGGTCTGATAAAAAGTGTATGTTAAATGGGTGAATGATATAACCATGTGAAAATATTCCTGAAAGATTATGATTTTTAATTTATTTTCCCTGGACAATTGTTTTACAGAATTATTTTGTAATAAAATATGATTTATTTTTTAAAAATATATTTTATTTTGATCCCAATATTAATTTTTTATAAATGTAAATATTTATAAGTATTTATTGAATAATGGTTTTATTCATTCATTTCATATCCATTACAAGAATGTTTTTACTCATCCGATAGAGTTAAAATGTTTCTAATAGAGTTAATGGAATATTCATTACAGGGATATTTTCAAGATAATATTTGTGAATGTTTTTCATGAAAATGAAACATTTTTTATTTTAAAAGGATTTTGTTTTTTTTGGAAAATGAGATTCTAGGTATAAGTGTCCTTAAAAAATGTATGATCTCACATTATTCAATTTTTACCTAATTCATTAAAACAAAAAATTTAAATATATTTTTGAAAAGAAACTGATTTATAGATTTATAGGTAATATAATATGTTTTGTTTATGTTTGGGTCCCCACCTTCTTTAAACCTCATTGTTTGGATGATTCCATTAAAATTTTACATGTTTTACATCATATAAAAAATTTTAATTTTTAAGTGCGTAGCTATTTAATTTTTATTCAAATTTGGAATAATTTATCCCTCAAGACATTTCTCTATGGAAGCTATATATGTTATTATTATGTTATGGTCATTGTTAATTTATTATGAGCACATGTAGTTTCACTATAAACTAAGGAAGGTTGAATCCTTTATAACTCTCTAATGAATTTGGTAAAGTGACATAGTTAATTGAGTAGGTTTTACCTAAGGGATTATGAGAATATACTATGATGGTTATTCTGACAATTTATATGATGGTTAATCCAAATTTAACTTGGAAATATATAAAATAATTAATAATTATATGAAAACAATTCCATTATTTACATTTATGATTAATGTAGGCTAGTAGTGAGTCTCTCCTGTGTGAGGGCATATATCTCCTAGGGAATCCTAGGTTTTTAGTCTCCATATCCTACTAGTTTCCTGCGGCGCTGTCTCCCACTGCGCACCCTACTCTAGGTCTGCGTTGTATTCCCTTCTTCAGATCCGGTTCCTGGGGTTCGTGTCTTCTTTTCTGTGTCGCTCCCCGACTCTCTACGGTGAAGAATATGTGTTCTTTGCCTCCTGTTCTCCGCCCTTGTTCCCAAATCCCATATTCTGTGATACGGTGGAGTCTGGATTCTTCTTTTTTTTTGCTCTACCTCGACTTCATGCGTTGTACATTTCCCCCCTTGGGGTCTTCAAGTTCGATCCAGCACTGTCAGCCCTCGTCTTCTACAGATCTGTTTGAAGGAATGAGGTACCCGTTCTCCGTTCTCCATTGTATTTCTTCTTTGGCACATCAGATCCACTTCAAATCAGATCTCAGAGGCTATATCCAAACTAGATTCCGATGATTTCGTTTCCTTTTTCATTTTCCCCAGCTTCCGAGAAGTCAGGCGTTGATCTTCTGGTGGAAGTTGTATCCTTGTTTCGTGATGTTTCCTCCACGACATGTTTGACTAGAAGAGCTCCATTCACGATGTATCACTACATTGAGGGATTACAAAGTGGATGATGCGAAGTGTCTTGACCCACGAATCACCTTCCGTGTGGTTTCACCGCATTGTGAGATTGCGTAGCGGCCCTCGCGAAGATTCATCCACAGGGTGTGGTTCCGCGATGGTGGGGTGTGATTTTTGTTGAAGGTGGTGACTTGTGGGTGGGAGGCCATCTCCTAGTTAACGCAAAGCTCAGCTGAGAAGTGGATTGGTGCGGACCTGTTTGAATATGTGTATCGGCGAAGCCACTTGTGGTGTTGTATAGCCGCAAAGACACTCCAGGGGTGTTGCTCTGTGATGAATGGTGTGCGCTATGGTTTGGGTTCTTGGGCATGACCACTTAAGGAGAATGGTTTACTATGAAGGCCGTTGAGATGGTCCCAGTAGGGTGGATTATGGTTGGAGGTCATGTTAGGGAATCTGGTCTAGGGGCCCTCTTGTTGGACCAGGCCTTGATTTTGAGAGGGTCGTGGGGACTGCAAGGGTGTCAGCCCTTTAGGAGGATTGAGAAATCTTTTTTTCACTATGAATGTGGATTTGTTAATTCAATGGAAGAGGTTTTCGCTAATAGACAATGATAAGGTGATGATTGAGGCCCGGAGAAATGATGACACTCTGTTGGAAAAGTGCATGTCTCTGATCGTGGTAGGAACATATGTGGAATAAATATTGGTAAATCAGGGGGCTCTCAAAAACACACAACATCACATCTGGAAACATGATCCAGGAGTGGCTATTCATGAAGCGGGGACCAATCGATTCGTCATTGAGTTCATTAATGTGAAATATAGAGAAAAAATCTTGCATGTTAGACCGTGGTCATTTGATAATCAACAACTCCTCATAGAAGAATTCAATACTGGAGATGATATCCATCGAGTGAGTTTTACTTATTCCCCCTTCTGGGTATGAATTAAAGAAATTACCCTCCACACAAGAATGGAACGTACTATGAGGAAAATTGGGGACAGTTTAGGTCACTTTCTTGACTAGGAAAGTTCATAACCAATAAAATGGTGACATGAGGATCAGATCATGGTGGAGTTTTATGTGACATAGCCACTTATTAACAGAATATTCTTAATGATTGAATATTACAACACTTGGATATCATTCAGGATCGAGAAACTCCTAATATTCTACTTTTACTATGGTCTCCTTGGCCAATGAGAAACATTTGAACCACTAAACACAAGAGTGGTGTGGGTAACATAACCCTCCAATACGGCCCTTGGCTCCGTGCAAAAATGAATAAATATGATTTCATCCCTAAGATGGAAAAACAAAAGGACCATGACCATCTCACATTGGCACATTCAAGTCTGACAAAACCCATACAAGAAAATGCCTTAATGTAAGGACCAATGCATTTCCCAAAGGATGTCCCTCCCACTCAGAGAGAGCTGGCACTCAGAGAGAAGCTGGTGCTCACCCTAAACCCTAGAAAGACAATACTCCAACATCGGCAATGTTTGTGAAGATGCTGCAAGAATCACCGTCACATTGCTCAAAGACAATGCTGATGCACGTCGAACAACCAGATCCGGATCCTAAACCACAATTGACCACAACAGGCATTCTTACAATGATGGACCATGGAATCTCAGGATCTCCAATAATGGGCCAAATCACCCATCGAACGTGGAAAATGGTTCAACGATGAGATAGTGATGGGTAATCAGAAGACCCAAAACTCGGGGTAAGTAAAATGCAAAATGAAACATGTCAATTAGGAAGGAACCTCACTAAAAGAAGGAAAACGACAAATGGGGAGGCAAGTTCGGAGGAACTAAAGGCAGCAGCGGGTGAGACCCAACCCCTCCTATAGCAATGATTGCCTTATGTTGGAACTGTCATGGGCTTGGCAACCCTCGAACGGTTCGCATGCTTCAGTGAAATTGTGATCAAAGTCACCCTGATATGGTTTTCCTATCTGAAACCATACTGGAAAACAAGGACACCAATGGTATAGTCCTGAAGTGCAGCTTCCAAGGTTGCATTCCAGTGCATAGACAAGGCCATTCTAGGGGACTCTATCTCCATTGGAAGGACAAATAGACATCAAAATTTTGTCCTTTTCCTCACACCATGCGGCAGTGACTATTCAAATAGACTTTCACCCACCCCGGAATTTTCTGGGTTTCTATTATTGGCCATCCCATAATTATAAGGTGAAGTTATGGGATCTTCTATGCAAGATTCGATATGACTTACCAAGCCCTATTATGTTTGAAGGAGACATCAATGAGATTATATTCAATAATGAAAAGAGGGGAGGAACCATACGACCTTAAAATTTTATGTCATACTTCAAAGATGCCGTATCTAGAGTGGACCTTGTCAATCTAGGGTACTCAGTTAATCCGTTTACATGGTTCTGCGGAAATACATAAGGCAGACGTATCAATGAGTGTATTGATCTATTTCTAGGATCTACTGATAGGATTAATCTGTTCATCATGTTTCATATCAACCACATGGACCACAATTTCTCATACCATTGTCCAATTCTCATTGACTATACACAAGGCGAAAAAAATGGACAATTCAGCAGACCCTTCAGATTTGATAGGTTCTGTTCAAAAGATCTGGAATGCGAAGAGGTGATCTGATCAACCATGAAAAGTAATCATGAGGATGTTTTCCTCATCCTCCAATAGGTCGCATCCGACCTGAGGTCTTTGAGAAATAATAAATTCTGACACCCTAACTAGCACTGTGGCATCTTTGAAAATATATTGAACAATATTCTCAACCAACCCACATCCAATTACAATATCTCTATGATTGGATCCACACAGAGAGAGATAGACACAACCCTATGTATCTAGGAGATCTTCTGAGCTATGCATGCGCGAGAAAACCATATTAAAGAAGGGGATGGTAACACCTAGTATTTTCACCAGAAATAATCATCCAGGCATTAGAAATACTCTATTACGTGCATCTCACAACCCGATGGAAGCAATGTTTCTGACACTAATGGTATACACCAGGACTTGATAGGCTCTTTCTAGAACATCTTCAATGTAGGAAACCCTTTCATGTTTGTTGAGTTAGAAGAATGTATCAGACCTATGATCACTGAAAAGATCAATAGGAAGCTCACCAAAGATGGGACAGATGATGAGATATTCCTACCTCTAAAACATCTTCATCCCACTAAGGCTCTGGGACCGGTTGGGTTCCACGCCCTATTTTTTATGAAATATTGGCACATAATCAGTCCTGAAATCTTCAATATGATTAAAAATTTCTGGGCTGGTAATACCAGCATTGCAGCCATCAATGAAAATGTCCTTGTCCTTATCCCCAAAATCAAGAAACATTTGGTGATCCCTGACTTTCGACCATCAGCCTATACAATGTCTCTTAAAAGAGCCTCTCAAAGATCCGTTTCAATAGTCTACGAACATGGCTACCAGATATTCTCTCTGAAAATTAGAGCGCCTTCATGGCCAAGAGACTGATCACTAATAATGAATTTGTGGCCCATGAAGTTTTCCATTCAATGAAATCATGCTCCACTACGAAAAGAGGAACCACGGCCTGGAAATTGGATTTGACCAAGGCCTACGATAGAGTAAAATGGCCCTTTTTAAGAGTCATTATGAAGAAAATGGGTTTTTGCGATAAATGGAAACATATGGTCATGAACTGTGTCTTGACCATCTCAACCTAAATCATGGTCAATGGGGAGCTTAACAGATTATTCGCCCCTTCCCGAGGCTTTCTCTAGGGAGACCCCCTCTCCTCTTTTCTTTTCATACTAGTGGATGACGTTTTTTCTAATCTTATTTCTAGGGTTGTGTCTTATAAGTCTACTCATGGGGAAAAAATTTCCAATTTATCCCTCTACTGTCACATCACTTCTTCGCTGACGACTACCTCCTTTTTTTCATAGAAACAATTAATGAATATCGGGTGATCTGATAAGAGATTCATCAGTATGAGAGGGAGTTTGGCCCAAAAATAAATCATGGTAAATATAAAATATCCTCTTGTGCATGGGTACCTCATTCTAAGAGGGATGAACTTTGTGATTCAGCTGGCATCCATATGGTTGATAAACGTCAGATGTATCTTAGGCTTCCCACGGTGATTGGTCGGTCCAAAAAAGAAATATTCACATCCCTAGTAGACATGATTGTGAAAAAAATTCAAGGCTGGAACCCAAAAAGAATTTATAATGTTGGAAAAGCGACCCTCATCAATGTTGTCATCAAATCTATCCCTAGTAACATTATGTCACTTTTTATTCTCCCAGCGGCCATTGTCGACCAGATCCACAAACTTACTGCCAATTTCTAGTGGGGGAAGAATGATGTAAGGAATCAACCACAAGGGATGGCCTGTGAAAAACTATTCAAACCCAAATTAGTTGGTGGGATGGGTTTTAGGAATCTCCATCTCTTCAATGATGCGTTATTTCCCAAGCAAGGATGGAGCCTTACTAACCGTCCATCATCTCTATGTGCACGAGTTCTTCAAGCTAAGTACTTTCCCCACACTGACTTTCATGCTTCCTCTCTTGGTCGGCAACCTAGCTTCCTCTATAGAAGCATTTGGGGGGATAAAATATACTGGATAAATAATTGGGCTGGAGGATTGGGACTGGCTCATCTGTCAAAATTTGTACTGATCCCTGTCTTATTGATAAGGATGGTTTACGGGCTACATCCGCCGCCCAACCAGGTCTTGAAGACTCCACTGTCAGCTGCCTTCTTTCCGACTAGGGACCGGGGTGGTGTTTGGGAAAGATTATTGAATGGTTTAACGAAAGATATAAATGAATTATCTTTAGCATTCACTTGGTACCAGACACAGGACCTGAACATATCTTCTGGATCCATGAAATCTCGGGCGACTACATGGTGAGGTCCAGCTACAGACATGCTCTTGGAACCGGCATAGTTAGCTGGGATGAGGGACCTTGGAAATAGATTTTGATGCTCAACGTCCCCCCAAAAATTCGTCAATTTTGGTGGTAGGTTTATATGGGCACTCTTCCAACAATGAGCCTTCTTGTGTACTAACATATGGCAAGTACCGTTTTTTTCCATTTCTACCTGAACACTCTAGAAACTCCTCTACACACTATAATTTACTACCCGGGAGGTATGGAAATATGGAATCAATGGGGCCTGACATTAGTTTATTCTCTAGTATTGGCCTTTGACCTTCCTTATCATCTGACGCATTGGTGCTCCCCTCTCTCTTGGTCATATGTTAGGTCACTTTTCACATTGGCATGGATTATTTGGGTCCGGCTTAACAATGTTGTTTTTCATACAGCTCACAGACCCACCAAATTCTGGATTGATCGCAGCCCTTCTTTGATTGATGGTTGGAATGGCCACAACAAACATTCTTTGTCGGGTGTTTCCCCCTCCCATCCCACTCATTGGAATCCCCCAACGAAATGGATTCTCAAGATTAATGTGGATGTGTCTCTTTCAAAAGATGGGTTTGTTACCCTCGGCCTCCATGCCCGAAATCATCTGGGGAAAATCCTTGATACTAAAATTGAACAACATCTGGAATTCTGGGAACCAGCAGTTGCTGAATCCATGACCATCCTTACATGTATGATGCTCTCTATAGAATATGGATGGGGTGATATCATCATTGAGTCTAACTGTCTTACCATAATTGATGTTATTAATCAAAACAACAACAGACTCTAGTCTTTTGGCTTCATCATCAAGAGAATTATCTCACTTCGCCAATGCGTCTCATTATGAACCATCTCCTTCACCAAAAAGGAAGGAAACAACACCGCCCATAAGCTAGCGGCCTCAGGACCATTCCATACTAACCATTTTTGGTAGGAAAATTTCCCTTCATGGGTTTGCACATGTACTTCTGCTGATCATTTTCATTAATGTTATATTCTTTTATCAAAAAAAAAGGATTTACGTAGGCTTTCTATACATATAACATTAATCTTATCATTTCATAAGGTGAGATAAATAGATTATGTTTCATGGTAGACAATTATATATTCATTAATAGTTTTAATAAAACATTATGATTTTTTATTTTATATTCTATTATGGAACATTTTATTGAGTGACTTGGGATGAAATAAATGACATATTGGGTAAAAAATATTTAATTTCGGCATAATTGGTTATTTTGAGAATGGAAATGTTTTATAAGAATTTATGGACTAATGATTTCTTCTCTCACTTATGTCCCTTTATGATCCCTTTATACACATCACAACTTTTTTAAAAGTTTTCCTTAAAGATAGAATTATGAATAGTTACATGATTGAGTTCAATATAATTTTTTTATAATATTAAATGAAAGTAAAACATGAATTACATTAAAAAGTGTTTTGTTTGTGAAAAATTGGATATATTGTATACATGTCCACTTGTAATATGTGAGTTCACTATGTAAATTTTTTTCCAATTTTTATAAAACTAATTAACAACAAGTTAATTTTTTTAATATGTTTAATATATTTTTTATATTACTAAAATATGTGTTATCTAACTTTGTGTACTTACCATTGGTATTGGTGTATTTTTTAGATAAAACTTAATATTAAGATGTTTTCTAAAGATGTTATCTTAAGTGTTTTAGATTCCATCATGGGTATATAATGACATATGATTAGAGTCATAGAAATCATGTTTGAGGTTTTCAGTTATCAATATTTATGGTGACAAATTATTTTTTGGAGACACTTATTTTTTAGATAATTATGTGTTATATATTTTGGGATGAAGAATAAAAGGCATTAAAAAACATTTGAGTTTAAAATATTTTCTTAGTGTTGAATATATGAATGTTATCTTGGGGGATGTTTATAACATATCTAGAAGATCATAAGTATGTTACTAATATTTTTATTAGAAAATAGAAAACCCACGTGATTGTTAATATCCTATCACATAGGGAAATTTTATGATGTTTTTACCCACAACCGTTTGGTGAAAAGGCCTTATTTCTTACTATTGGCCTATGCAAATTCCAGGTCAGTATGAAATTTGAAAATATTATTTTATAGATGATGTATAATTTGATTTTGGGAATATTTTATTTATCATATATGTAACACCAAAATAATTTATTGTATGTATCTCATTATGGTAAATTTTTTTGAAATCATACATTAGACACAACACCCATTTTAAATGATCTATGGAATATTATTATAACCAATCCATGCCATTTAATATATTGAATAGTTTTAAAAAAAGAATGATATTTATATATATTATGTTAAATATAATCTTTAACATTAATATTTTGTTTTTTCTATACATAATATTAAAATGAACCTAATTTTATGCATAAAAGCAATATTGTTCTAAAGGTACTTTTTCTGCATGTTGATGGAACATAACATAAAAAAAAAATTTCACATTTATAAATTATATTTCACATATTAAAAAATATTTTTTAATGAATTATATCAAAATTTACATTGGATTATTTTTTATGATATGTTTTATGTTTCAATTAATAGTGACACATACTATATTGTAATTGAAAAAATAAATTATAGTGTTAAAATATATTTTATTGTTAGTTTAAAAGTATAAATAGATAAATTAAGTAATAAATAGTTTAATTTAGTACATTGAGATAAACATCACAATAAATTTTAAAATAAAAACATTTCAATCATTTTAATGTTTTTACTTTGACAACTCGTTTTTTCTCCATGTCAATGGGTTTAATTTTTAATTAATTTTATCCAATTTGGTGTTTGAAATTTTGAGAAATAGGTTCCATATTTAGAATACGAGGATATAAATTATATAAATATGTTTCTTTTTTTCCAATATTAATACAAATATTAAATAAGTAAAACTACAATGTTTAATGGTAAATTATGTAATTAAGCCTATAACTAATATTATAAGTATATGAAAATTACAGTAATAATTGTTATAATTTGGTTTGGTGAGTGAATTTTTGAAAAAAATGATCCTTTTTATATTTTAAGATCTTTTGGAGACACTTTTATGAGCTTTATACATTAAAATTTGTTTATTTAAAATAAAATAAAAATATTTCATTCTCTTATTTTTATCAAGTTATAAATTCTAATCTAGGGTTTCTATTGAACCATCAGATTCATGTAATAATCTTTTAATTATAATATGGTAATTATGTAAAGTGTTTGGGTGAAACTTCTCTGGATTTAAAAGACTTAAAAATTCTGGGAATTTTCTGGATTAGCACGCTTTGATCATAGTATATAGAAAAAATACTACTCCTATTATAATTCATGAAAACCTAGAGATGGGGTGTTGCGTATGTTCATGGTTAGGAGAAAGATTTGGCCAAACTGTTTGGACAGCTAGGAATAACCATGCACATTGGAATATAGCCATTTTTGTGGTGCGCACATGCTTTTCCTAACATTGCAGCTAACATGGCATAATTAGAAACTAGATACTATAAAAGAGGTTATAACTCATTTTACCCCAAAATAACCACATATTAAAATAATTTTACCCTACCAATTTTTTACACCTATTGTAGGTTTTCGATACATTCCCCATCAATTAAAGAGTTATTAGTTTCAAAATTATAGTGCGTTTAATGATAGATTTATAGGTATGTCTGTTTATTAAGTTGTTTTCCTATGTTCTACTTATTGTACCTGGAATGGATTCATAGATTTAATATAATTGGTATATATATATATATATGAATTTAGATTCCATTTATGATGATATTTGGACATTTTTATCTTAGGGAATGAGATTTGGGGTGGGATTTTATAGATTCAACTTGATTTTGTAGAATAATTGGAATCCTTCGTCATTTTTTCCATAACCTCTATTGTAGATGGCTAAATTCTTGATTACTACTATTATAACTAGATGTATATATATATATAAATAATTTTTCTTAATTTATTCAGAAATTTGTGTAATTTTTTTTATATAAACACTCTTTGGTGACAGTTTTTGGAATTTTGAAAATTATTAGTTGTGGAAAGTCCATTTTTATGGATGATAAATTATGATTTTAATATGTTAGAATGTTTCATTAAGGGAATTTTATTAATGGTAATGGTTTCAATGGAATAATTTTTTTATGAATTGGAATGTGAAGGTTTATTTTGCTATGTTTTATGGAATAAGTTTTGTTTTTTTCATTTACATTTTGAATGGATGTGGGTATGATGTTTCCCCCATCGAAAGTGGGATATATAAGGTTATAAATCTCTCTTCTTCAAGAAATGTTTTGGATAACGATATGTAGTTTCCCTCATCAAAAAAGGGATGGATTAGGGTTTTAACATCCCCCCTTCAAATTGGTTAATCGTGTGACGACATGCTAAATGGACGACTCACCACACAACAGTATAGGGAGATCCCTGGTTTCATTTAAGGTTGTGGGTGTGGAAATTTATATTATAATGATTATGTCCAAATGAATGTTTTAAAATATTTATGATGTATTTTTTGGTTTTCTTCCGTTGAAATGGATTTCGTTAATGAAAACAATTATGGAATATAATTTTTTTTCCCATTTTGATATATACTGATAAAATGTTTTAATGGGTTTTATATAAATTGGGTTATATAAATTTTGTAAAATATTCTATCATAGTGGTTTGATTAGGGATTTAGTTTATTGGAAAACCAACTATGTTTCTTTACTCACCCATACGTTGTCACTTTTGTGATTTTGAGATGTTTTTTTATTGAGCCTTAGGAAAAGAAAAGGAATTGATTTTTATTAGCGATTCATTGTGGAACTATGTGTATGTCTTATGGATTTGTATCTTGGAGTATGTCAAGAGTAGTGGAGTCAGTTAATTTGGATACATTTATTTTTTTTTGTTTTATCCATCCATTTTTGTCCTCTAATTTCTAGTTTGGGGTGTAATTTTTTATTTTTTTCTTCTGGAACATCTTTGAGTTGTATTGTATTGTAACAATGGTGGATATAAAGGTTTTCGTTATTCAATGTTTCTATGTGTATGTTTTTTTATAGGAGAAATAATCCCTAATTGTAAAATAAATCCCTTGGTATTCACAAACACCCTATGGACTCTTGGAGATATCACCTATGGCCATGTCGCATATTCCAACTCGAATAAAGAAAATGGTGAGGGGAGGAATGTTATATGTTGTATCAGTATTTGTAGGTCAAAATATCCTTTTATGATAGGTGATGTCTTGTTTTCGGTCCTTAACATACAAATGGAATCAAATATTTGGTACTTGGTTATTAGTAGTGTCGATCTTAGAGATGAAATTTGTTACTGTTTAGTGTGTTAGTATGGTGACAAAGAGACTATACCAAAGTGGTATAGGCTCTTTATTGGTATCCAAAAAACCTAAGATCACATCTGAGTAGGGGTGAATTACCGGGTACTGTAGTTGTACTGTAGCAGTGACGAAACTGTAGTAGACACTATAGCGGCAGAAGTACTGGAGCAGGGACTACATTACCCTTGGTACTATAGTAGTATTTTTCACCGAGGGGTCCATTGGTCCATAATGGGCTTTCAATCCTTGTATTCGGGCCACATGTCCTTGGGCCTTCGGTCTATGTAATGAGTATGCCTATACCCTGTCTAAAAGAGCAGTTTTCATTCAAATAATAAATGGAGGCTTCAACAGAACCGTTTAAAAAAATTCATGAGTAGGGATGGAAGAGAATAGTATGGTTTTTGTGACATTAAAGGTGTAGAATAAATAGATATAGATAACCTATTTATGATGAACTCCATATTACCAATGAGTTGGGTAAATAAGTGTTATAAAACATTATATGAGTTCTAATATTATTATCATGGGTTCATACATGGACATGATCATGATAATAATTATAGAAATAACATCCCATTAGGATTTCATAAATCATTTCAAGTAACAATTTATGATTCGGTGGAAAATGGTGATATTTGAAATGTTATCATTTTTTAAAAATTTCATATTTTGAAAACATAATGATAGTTTTATTTTAGAGATGGTGTGATTTTATAAATTATGGTTTCTTATTAAAAAATTGGATTAATATATAACATGTGTAATTTTGGAAATTGCATTATATGGTAATTTTGATGTGTTAAATTTGAATATTATTATCCATCAATATCTATAGAGGGAGTATTATGTTGTCTTTTATGTTTAATGAAAATAAAACCCTCTAGGAATTGTAGAATCTGGCTGAAAGATGTTTTTGAGGATATGGATTCACATGATTCATACTTTAACCAATAGAGGGATAATAGTTTTTTATATGATTTTAACTTGTACTGTTTTTTTGGACGCATCATGTAAATACAAATGGGAAATGGTTGGGTCTCCATTTATGGGAACACATAGAACATGGACCCATATTTCCCGGGTAGTGGAATGTCGAAAATTTAGACGGATGGATCATGGGATCTTCATAAAAAACCATTAGTAAATATAAATTTTTCAGAAGTGAATATTTTAATCTTCTAAAACATGATTCTATAGCACCTCTAGAACATACCATACTTGAAATCAGATGGAGAATCTTCTATGATACTATAACTATGCAGTATGGCCAGGTGGTCAAGACAATTTTCATGTGTTGCAATCGTCATATGCTTCAATTCGATAAGTAATGATGAATACCACTCATTGGTAGAACTTTTCTAGCTAGTGTGGATTCATGAATACAATTAATCCTTAGTAAGCTAAATATCGATAGGGATATAGTGAACAAAGTGCAGTTAGTAAGAAGTTCTATGAAGCTAAGAATGTTATTATGGACACTCAATGTGGACCATCGATGGTGAGATTTATGATTCAATTGAATTATTCCCTTATCAAATAATTGTTTTTATATTTAAATCCAATTTATTTATTACTTCATATATTTTTTATGTTTTTCGTTTAAATGATGAGATGATCACATCTATTTTGAAGCAACATACTTCTCTTGTTAAATGATAATTTTGAGACTTTATAGTCAACTCATGATCTATAACTAATATTGGAGATGACTAGATATGATATTTTGATATGAATAAGGTGGTTGAATATTACATAGTCATGTGAGTGTATTGGTTGAAAATTTTCCAGGATCACAATAATTATTATTCCCAGTTTTTCTATTTTACAACTACTGGTGGTTTTGAGAATATATATAATGGAGAGAGGAATGTAATGGTAGATATGATGGGATTGTTTACAGAACTATTTGGAATTATATCATAAGAATCTGAATAATAGACATTGGAATTAATGGAAGATTCTATAAATATTAGTTTTTTAGAAGTTGTTAATTAGATTTAGATTTTTTTAAACAAATAGCTGGGTTTCCAACCACAAGAGACGTGGATTTTTTTATTGATATTCATTCATGTAGCATACATATTTCCCTAAAATATTATTGGATGGAATCAAAATAATAAAAGGGGGTTGGAATTGTAGTTGTATGTGCTAAAATGAAAATGGTTTGTACATCCAAGCATATATCCATTGGAAGAAACCGACTTGTTTGTCCAAAGTTGGATGGAAGTTGTCATCTTTGTGTGGATTATTGTATGATCATCTAATATACATAAATGAATTAGAATTCAAATTGATACATTGATGATATATTTTATCAATTTAGGGGAGCTTATTAGTTCTATAAAATGTTTTTATCTTAGGTATATCTTCAATTTCATGTTTGGAAAGAGGATATTCTAAATACAACTATTAATATTAGTTATTTCTATTACGAATATGTGGTTATGCCTTTTGGTCTTATGAATTCACCAGTAGTCTTTTTGTAATTTATTAATCGGATATTTCAAAAATTAATGGATTCTTTTGTGGGGGTGGTTATGGATGACATATTGATGCATAAAAGGAGAAGGGTTGACATTGAGCAACAATATGGAGAAATGTTTGGAATTTTGAGAGACCATGATTTTTGTTCAATATTATCAAGATGTGTTTTTTTGATATAGAAGGTACATTTACATGTCTATTTAATATATGAATATGGTGTTTTTATGGATGCATAATTGATAGAGGTTGTTATATCATCGAAGAAACCAAAAATTTTCTTCGAGATAAGAAATTTTATAGGTCAAGATTGTTGTAATTTTTGTTTCATTCATGAATTATCATGACTAGTTACACCTATGAAACCATTAATGATGAAAAGTGTCACATTCCAACTGATTGATGAATGTTAGCGGTATTTTCAAGTGCATAATGATTCCATTATATCCACAACAATCAATATTTATCTTGAAATAGGAAAAGGGTTTGTGGTTTGTTATGATTCTTGAGATTTGGGTTTGGACATGTTCTCATGTTGGGAGATAATATTTTTGGTTACGGATCATGGTTATAGTTGTTAAATGGGAAAAACTACCAAACACGTCATATGATGATATCTGATATAGCCTATTCATTAGATTTTGGGCATCATTACCTCTTTCGTAAGATATTAATAGAGTTTACAGATCAATAGAGATTGAAATATATTTTCTATAAAAGGGTTTTAAACCTAATACAATGATGAAAATTGGAGTATCTCCAAATGTATGAAATTGAAAAGATTTATAAACTCACTGAAGGAAATTCAGTGGATTATTTACTAAGTATATTGTCATATGATACATTGAAAAAATATTGTTTAGAAAAGTGGATTTTTATGTTTTTAATTGTTAAAACACACTTGGATTTTGAAAACATAGTTTTTGCATCAGTTTCATTTCTTAATTTTATTGTTCCTGATTTAGTTGAAATTGTTCATGAGTAAAAAATGTATGATTCCGAATATGTTTCTATTAGGTTGAAATATAATGGTGTGGAGACGATTGAGTAAGACCAAATGGATGGAATTTCATGTTTTTTTTTCATTCCAATGTTGGATGGTCGTACCTATGTATGATTAGGAATATCATATTCAATATTATAACTAGTCAAAATGGTTTTCTCATACTATAATATAGAGGAGGTATAAATCAATAAAAGGACTATTTTAGTTTGTCAGGTTGAATATGAAGATGGATGGTTTTGTTTTGAGATTTCAAATGTGTCAGAAGGATAGAACATTAAATCAATGAAAATTATGTATGTTTAATTATTTAAATAATTCTTTTTGGAAATGGGAGAAAATAGAAAAATTATTGGTGATATGTGTCCCAAGAATTTTTCAAAAACAACTTTTCATTTGGATAATAATGGATCATCTCGTATAGAAATATCATTTCATATTAATATGGGAATCTCAAATGTTGGAGTGAATTTATAAAATCTAAATTTGATCTGTAGTAAATAAGGATGGTGTACATGTTTTAAATGTGTCAGATAGAAATCTAAGGTCTAAATAATGTTTTTTTAATCATTATATAAATCCCTTTTGACTTTGTTCAATATTATTACTGTCTATCAACCATATATGGATGAAAAAACATAATGTATGATATAACCATTGGATTACATGATTTATTCTTTTGTATTTAATTTTTTTTACTTTGGAGGGGACATACTATTAGTGGTGTTCTCGTATGAAAACTTTTTGTAGGCCTCAATAGAAATGTTTCCAATTGAAGTATTGCATGGGAATCATTGTTCTTACTCCCCTTATTGGGTGAAATAATGATATAATTAACTATTTTGGTTGATCCTATTCTAGGATAAAAACATGAATATTCATTTTATTATGATACGAATGGAAATGGCTCAGAGTCATCAGAAATCATTTGAGGACCATCACAATTGGATGTTATAGTTCTAGGTGATTGATCATGTGTTCTTGAGAATCACTCCCTGGAGTGGGTATTGTTATCATGGGAATAATATAATGTTATCTCAACAATACAATGGAAATTTTGAGATTCTTGAATGGGTTTGTGAGGTGGGACATGTGTTGGAATTTCAACAAAGATCCAATGAATTCTATAAACTGTTCCATGTATATCAGTTGAAAATATATCTCCCTGACCTTGACCATGTCATTTATTGGGATTAGTATGAATTAGAGTCGGATGATTCCTTAATTAAAATGATAGTGTAGACTATATATATTAATGATAAATTCTTTCATGTAAAAAAATTTGGGAAGTGTGGGACTTATGGAAGCATGTTAAAATTCATGGAGAGACGCGAGAATGTGAGAAGGAAATGGTCAATCAATGACCCAAACTCTTTTTGGGTAGTTATGATTTTATACATTCTAGGGATGAGAAGTCTAATAGTGGGGAGAATTTTTCACCAATATTTTTATGTATTTAACTCTAAATATACTAATTATAAGTATATAATATGTTTGGGTGAATCATGGGGGTGAATAATTTTGTAATATTCTTTTTGGATTTTATTGAGGTGCACAGTGTGAGCACGATTAGTATAAAATGTGTAACTATTCTAGGAAATAGTGAAATATTAATTAAGGGGATACTAGTTGGGCACATAGTTAGGAACATATTTTTTCAAAATTGTTCGGCCTCCCATGAGTGACCGCCAATTTTGGAATAGAAAAGTTTTCAGGATTAACACAAAGTTTTCTTAACTGTGTAACTAACAGTGCATTGAAAAATTTCATATAAAAAATGTTGTAACTTGATTTGTCCCCAAATATATTAATTTTTCACAATTTAAAATTCCATCTCAATTTTTTCTCCCCTATGTATTTTGAGACATTCCACATCGATCTAGTAGAGATATGTTTGGTATGTCATGGTGTCTTGAAGGCCAAATTATATTTTATATCTCCGTTGTAGGTCATTTTCCTTACATTTACTTTTCATCCATCTATTGGATTCATAGATATAAATTTTTTTAAATATATATATATTATATTTGATTACAATAATGATGATATTTGGTTGTATTGAACCAGGGTAATGAGATCTAAGGATATTATTATGCATATTTAACCCTGTTTTGTTGAATAATTCATGTCATTCTTCATTTTTACTATAACATCTGTGGTATACGGTGTTAGTATTGACTCCAATTATTAGAAATACATGGAATAATTTAATATTGATATTTTTATTGAATTATAATTTTAAATTGTTTTTATATTCTTCATTAAAACCCATTTTGGGAATAAATTTTTGAATTTTGAAAATAGATTTTCCTAGAATGCTCTTTGTTTAAGGATTTTAAAAGGATTACAAGAAAAATGGGTGCGTTTAGATTCATGTAAATATTTTAAGGATAATTTTTTCAGTAAAATAAATGTTTTATGAAATTTAAGGATTTTTTTGATTTGGAATATTTTTTTTCATATAATGATTAGATTATGTTCATGGGATATTTAGACAGATTATTGTATGATGTTTACCCCAATCATAAGTGAAATGTATAAGGGAATGAAATTTACCCCATAAAAATTGGGAAATATAAGGCTATGATGGTTCCCCAATATGATGTGGTATGGGTAATGGCACAAACCTCCCATAAAATCAGTTCACGTAGTGATATCTTGGTGAAAGGATGACTCACCAATCATGAGTTTATGGTGGTCCATGGAAGTATGCATGGTCGAGGGTGTAGATATGTGTACTATTTTTTGTAATGGATGTTTTTAAATGTTTTTATAGTGTTGTTTGTGTTCTTTCCTTTTAAATTGATTCATATTGGAAAAAATATTTGTTAATGGAAATTATTTTATATTTTCAGATAAAATGTCCAAATGTTATTAAGTGCTTTATATAAATTATTTAATATAAATGTGAAAACATGTTTTTTTCTCATGTTGGGAGTAGGGATGGAATTTTTGAAAAGAATTTTGAGTTTCATTACTTTCCCCAATTGGGAACATAGTTTATTCTTTATAAGTATTTTTCAAGACACAGGTAAAGGAAAGATATAAGTTTTCGTTAGTTATTCTTCATGATAAATTGAGCATGCCTTACATAGCTATATCTAAGATAATGTACGGAGTTGATGAGTTGGTCAAATTAGAGACATTGATCTTTTTTTATGTATACTTCAGCATTGGTACTCAGATTTTTGGGCTATGCTCTAACATAGTATTGTGGTATTTTTTCATTTCATTTATTTGTATAATAGTGTTGTCATGTATGATTTTATCATTATTTATTGTATGTTCGATTGTGGTTATTTTATTTTGAAATGGAAAATCTCCCCTTAATTTTAAATGGAGATCTTGGAATTGACTGAAATCCATTGGAATCTTTTTGATGTACATAAGGACAAGTAGAAATTATGCTTTGACTAAAGAAAATGAGGAGTGTATGGATGATATAGATACATATGGGATATATTCTATGGTAAATAGACATTTGAAAGAGAAAATGTTTATAGTAATCATAAAAAGGTATTCATTTTTTAGTAAATAAACAATTAACCTAATGACTAGAAAATGATTATGCAATAAATTTTTCATTAATGGGATTATCATTATTTGATATGAAAAATAAGTAAATAAGTCTAATTTCTCATAATTAATGTCATTCAAATGTATTATAGATATATTTTAAACGAAATTGCTGTGTAAAATAGTTTTTTATCTAGTATATTATTTTCTTAAAGTTTTTTAATTGAAAATTATTGAATATTGTCAAAATTTACATTAATGAAATATTAAAATAAATAATATTTTATTAATTGATATATGATTTTTAAAAATATAAAATTTGGACAACTGATATAGAGATGTTTCAAAATTTCTTCCATTATTAATATATGGTTCATTTAAAGTATTATTGTAATAATATTGAACCCCAATGAGTAAAATATCAATGATTACATGGTTAGAGTTGATGGAATTAAATAAGGGTTAAAACCAAAAGATAAGGGTAAGAATGTTATCTAAAATTTTATAAAAACTATCAGATGATTATAATTATACCTTTCTCTCTGTGATATGAAATTAGAGTTGTTTTATGGAAACCTGTATATGAAAATAACAATATTATTACCTATGTTTTAGATAGTTAAAAAATATCACCCTCATCATATTTAATATCATTTATGTGTCCAAATGTGGAAAAATGAAGATATAAATGGAACTAAATTTATGTTTTCATCCTAATGAAATATTATACATTAAAAAAAGTATTTTGAATTTTTAGAATATATATAGTCACCTTTAATTCATCTTTAATTCTAAAAAAGAATTTATTCAATTAATGAGAAAAAAAATAATTTTTTTAAATGTATTAATTTTGAAATATTTGTCATGAGTTAAAATGTGAAAACATTTTTTATGATCTATAAAAATTATTAGAGTGGTTTGAATTTATTATATTTTAATTTCCACTTGTTATTGTTGAATTTCATGTCAAATTAAATGAGTAGTATAAAAATTGAAAATAATGATCTTTTATTGTAATAATGTTTTACTAAATTATTTTAAATTAATAATAATTTTCAATAATCCCAAAGTGAAAAATATATGTCCAGAAATGTATTTACCTAATAAATTATATAACATTATTATATTTTGTGATCTAGAGTAGCCTTATTATATTTTAATAATGTCTGAATGTGACCTCACGTCAATTATAAAAGGGAACCTCCTCACTCATTTACTAACATCAATTTGAGCCATATGACTTGAAAAACCCTTCTAATTTCACTTCTCAACATCCTTGGATATGTTTAATAAGCTATGATCATTATTAATTAAAAAACATATATCCAATTAAAAGATATTAATGGATGTATGTAGAAGAAGAGAGGACTAAATAATGTTCTACTAAAGGAATGTTCAGGTATGGTGTTAACTCGAAATCAAAAACCTAATCATGATTGTTGCAATTTAAGTATCCATTAGGGAAACATTTTATTTCATTTCATTGTTATATAATTTTTTTCTAGATAATTTTTACTATTCTCCTATGAATTCTTCAATTTAGTATACCCATGATGGATTTTTTATAAAATGGGTTGAATGGAATCTTTTTTATTTCATTTCTGGTTATTTGTTAAATATTATATAAAATATTTACAAAATGATTTTTTTTCTTATGTGGATTGAGAAAATTTATATATTGTAAGGATTATGTAATTCTTTAATGCTTCTTATAAAAGTTTACTTGTATATTTATAATGAAAATTTATTCTGTTATAAATTTGAAGTGTTTTAAATACAATAGATTTTGATGGTGAAAACGGGTATTTTCCTCAATACGTTTTATTTGATTTTATTTGAGTATTTTCATCTATGTACACTACCTCGATTAAATATTATGCTTAATTGAGGTAGATTATTTATGATATCAATTTCCATATTTTATTTATTAGTTTATGATCACTTTCACTATGGGTGTGCCATTTTGATTATTTTCGTGGGTATTGTTAGTGTATTCACATTTACTATGATATTTTTTAAAAGTAATTTTATGTTATTTATGTTTCACACATTCATATGAGGAAATGAATTGGAAATCGTTAGTGATAGATGGGGAACAGTATAAACCATTGATTCATTTATACGTCTCTTGAGCCAAACTAGATTTAGTTTTGGAAAAGTCATTAACTATTTATTATATTGATTATTTTAAGCCTTAATAATTTTTTATTCTTAGCATGATTCCAGAATAGTATTAGATTCATGGATTGAATTAGAGACAATATGTTTCAGATGCATGATATTATTAATTGAATCATTATAGATTCTATTATTGACAATCCATGTGATTATTTTATTAGTTCTAATCTCTTTTTTTATGTTTTATTATCATGTGATTTTTTGGATTAATTTGATCATCATTTATTCCCATTGGATTATGATTATGATATTTGTTAAATGGAATGTGTTTCAGTTATTTAGCATTCCATATTATTTATGCCTTATTAAATAATAATTTCCATAGGATACTTCCTTAATAATAAATTTCATCCCACCCCATTCAGAAGGTACATTTTTACATAGGATTCAAAGAATTAAATTTTGACAGATAGACATTGTTATGATAAAGAGAATATTGTTTTTCTCATTCAAATCACATTTTATATATTATATTTAAAATGAAATTTGAGATTAAAATATGAATATAGTTTACGCAAGACTATTAAACCATGAAATCTATTGGGATGTGATTTATATTATCTTATGGAAATGTAATAATGTAATGAACCCACATTGGGCTACTAGGGTGAGTGACCTTGAGGATGCTATTAGAGAATGTCTAGAAGAAGTCATGGGAACTAGATTTTTGAAATCATGGATTAGAAAACATAACTATACGACTGAGTTTGGATAAAAGTATAAGTATAGGATAACAAGCAATAGGTTTGGTAATAATAACGGATAACCTCGTTTATACCAATAGATATAGAGATTGAGAAGAATATGTCATGACTTAGACAACCTATATAAGATTCTACATGAATATTTAATTATTATTAGTGTTTCTAAGACTGTTAGTTGAGTTTTGATAAATTCTTAGAATCAATAAATATATATGTGAAATGGTTATACTATTGATTATGGATATACTATAAAAGGTATATTAAAGGAATGGGGTGTAAAATAATTATGTTATAAAGTGTAGTTAATGGATTAAAAATGTTGTAGAATAGTAAACGGTCATCTGTACTCTGATTAAAGAACTATTTATTCTATATTTAACTATTTATAATAATCTTGATATATATATATATATATTGTACTATTGTACTTATTATTTTAGGATTTTTAAGCACATGATGAGTAACATTGATGACCAAGAAAAGTGATTTAGTGGAAAATTGTTCTTTTGGATAACACATGATTGAAAGAAAATAACACAAAATATATACTTGTTGATGAGATAATAATTTAAAATATATGTTTATGGGATTGTATTGTTGAATTTGGAATTGGATAGTGATTTGATGGTTTATGTTATCTTTATTGGGATTACTGGATGCTTCAATTTAAGAAATATACCTAAGATCAAATAATAATTGATCTTTTAATTATGTTTTAATGATCATAATGTAATTGATATATTTGATAGCAGACGAAATGATATAAATTATGTTTTTGGGAAAAATGTGTTGTTATGTTGATTCTGACCTAATTTATAAAGTTTTTCTCTATGAACATAGCCAGATGTATTCTATATGATTCATAAGGTTTAAATATATTAAATTAAACATTTGATATTATTATTTGAGGTAAATGTAATTTTTTTTGGATACTATATGATATAATTTTTGGTTTCAGTATACATATATAAGATAATGTAAATACTTGGGGAACTAATGAATCATTAATGTTATTTGGGAATAAAAAATAATCTTAAATTATTCATTTCCCAGCATAAAAGATGAAGTGACATTAGATCTAAGCTCAACCAATGGATGGAAATATGATTATGATGGGGAAATTAATAATGCACTTTTACATTCTCATCTACATATATAGATAGTAAAGGAATCAATATAATATAGGAAACATATTTTTGAACAAAAACAAAATTCATTTAAATTTATTTCATTGAAATCAATAATCTTTTAACCGTTGAAAAATTAAATATTTTTTGACGGTTGGCTCTATAATTGTCTTGTTATCCATCATTATCCATCAGAACAAAATATTAAGGATTATCGTACATGTATAAGTTTTCACTTCATAATTATTTTATCCTATTTGAAAGAATAATTTTCTTTTGGCCTTCAATTTTTCATTTTCCTCATATGAAGAGGATTTTTTATTAACCCTTTTTCTAATACGGGATTCACACTAAGGAATTTAAAACTATTAACCTTTGAAATTTGATGTTAAATTTCAAATTATAAGGGTGAAATTTATTTAAGGACGAGAGAATATAATTTCATAATATTTATTTGTATGCCTTTCTTTATAGTTAATTATTTTGAAACATTATATTGCACGCAACACCCATCTTAAATGAAATATGAAATATTATTATATCCTAGTTGTTAAATTGGGATGAATGAATAGTATCAACGAAATTTTAATATTATAATATTATATGTCAAATAGGTTTTATAACATTTATCTTTTGTGATTTATGATCTTGATACAAAAATGAATCAACTTCAAAGGGTAAAATGATATATTTTTTAACGACACTTTCTCAGCCATTTGAGGGTGCAATTTTTTTAAAATTAAATTTTAATACATTTATAATATATTTTTGGAAATTTAAAAATAATTTTTTGTAATATTAATCTATAAATTTATTTTTTTAAAATTTATATATTTTTCTAATATGTGTCATGTTTTGATGATTTATAATGAATATTACATTTTAATTGTCAAAAAATATTTGGCTAAATATTTGGAAATTTTAAATTATTTTTGTGATTTATTTTACGTATTAATAAATAAAATTTATATCATTTAATTAATTTATTTCATTTCAATAAATTTAAAATAGATTTTTATATAAAAATATTTCATTATTTCTCATTTATTAACTTTTATGACCAGTTTTCTCACCACATCAAAGAGATTAATTTAAAATTCATTTTATCCAATTACACATTTTGAATTTACAAAAATGTCTTAAAAATATATAATCTAAAGGTACTCATTATTTAAATATTTTTCATTTATTTAAGTCCAATATGAATATTACACATTAGTAATATTAATTATCACTATTAATGTTAAATATGGTAATTAGGTGTTAGAATAATATTATATGTATTAAAAATGGTCCAAAATCTTTTCCAAAATTTATATTTTTAGTTATTTTTGAACAAAATAATCCTTTGGCCTATTTTACGAGCTCTTGCAGCGAGATGGTTGAATTTATTCAATTTATAGTATTTTATTTTAATGAAAATACAAATATGTCCTACTTTATTGAACAATTAATAAATTTTAATATGGGTTTACACTGACAATATATTCAAAAGTAAATATTATTTGTATATATAAAATGCCCAAACTAATCATGATGATTTGTTGTTCATTTTTAGAAATAAATAATTAATATAATTTCTTGTAATTAATTATAGAAAAATTTATTTTTGAATAGAAATATAAAAAAATGATATTAAAAATATAAAAATTAATTTATTTTGGAGCAATTAATTTCATAAAAAATGATTTTAATTAAAATTGGCATGTTAGTGATTTTTAAAAATAAGTGTTTTGAATATATTATGTATTTTTTATGTTTTTTAATGTCAAAAAAATAACAGTTTCAAAATAGGCTTTAATGTTACATTAGATAATAATATTTTATTAAATGATAAAAATTTCAAATATATCAAAAATTTGTCCAAATGATTATGATAAGGTTTCCAATGTCATCCATAATTCATTTATGGTACTTTTGTTATTTCATTGTGACAATATTTATTATTAAAGAGAAAAAAAAATTTTGTAACAATAAGAGTTAATGAGGTAAAATAAGGGTTAAAACCAGAAGATAAAAACAAAAATATTACATATACTGATCTAAAAATTATTGGATGAGTATCATTATAACATTATAATGCTACGATACAATTGGAGTTTTTCAATTGACACATTTCCATGAAATTTAATTATATATTAAATTAACCAATTATAGTTAAAAAATTTCATTCCAATTGCTTTTATTATCTTTTAAGCATCCGCATAGGGACAATTAATGTTACATTATATAACAATATTTTATTAAATTATAAAAAATTTAAATATATAAAAAAAATTTCCAAATGATTATGATAAGGATTCCAATGTCATTCATAATTCATTTATGGATATATTGTTATGTAATTGTCACAATATTTATTATTAAAGAGAAAAAAATCAATTTTTGTCACAATTAGAGTTAATGAGGTTAAATAAGGGTTAAAACCAAAAGATAACAGCAAGAATATTACCTATACTAGTCTAAAAATTATTGGATTAATATCATTAGAAAATTATAATGTTACGATACAATTGGAGTATTTCAATTTACACATTTCCATGAAATTTACTTATTAAAATTTTATATTTTGCAAAATTATGAAAGTGTTCCTCACCACATTTATAAAAGTTAACATACCCACTCACTTATGTAGAAAAATTTGAGCCATATATCTCAAAAAACCCTAACCATTTATATCATCAAGATATTTATTTATGTTTTAGAGGATCCTATCCTCCAAAAAAATATACCCTAGGACATATAATAAGATATTAAAGTATTTCTGCTGAAGAAGACAACATTAAAGTACATTCAAATAAAATAAAATGCATGATAATCGTTTAATTCACAATCTCATAATTATGAGATAATGGATTTATTTATGTATCCATTGGGGAATATATCTATTTCTTGTCAGTGTTATGTAATGTGTTTTCAATTTTTTTTACTATTGTCCTTTTATTTTTTTTTAAATTCTTTCTACACATATTTGAGTTTTTCATAAAGTTGAATGAATATAACCATTTTATCATTTATTAAAAGTGGTTCATCATGAATTATTGTACAAAAATAAAAAAGGAATATTTTTTAATATAAGTGGTATAAGAGTATTTTTCCACCATTATGAATCATTAATTTTGTAATTCTTTAATTAATATATTACAATTTTATTTACAAATAAAATGTTATCTTTTATAATTAAGTGATCTTTTAAAAATAACTTCTTTACAGTGTGAAAAGTGGATTTTCATCAATAATTTCTCAATGATTTTATTAGATTATTGTCTTATTCATCAACAACCTTTATTTCATAATATTTAAAATTTAGTTTTATCACGTGTTATATTATTTACCATATTTTAATGAATTTTATATGAATATTTTGACAATAGATAGGCTATTCTGATACAATTGTTGTTATATTGTTAATGTATTAACATATATTATGCTATTTTGTAATAAATTTATTAATGTGGATTATGTTTCACCCATTCATATAATGAAATGAATTGGACTTATTATATGATTGGTGAGGCCCAGTATAGCCCCTCGATGAATCACTTGGTCTCATGAGACAATCTAGACTAGGCTATAGCAAAGGACATTCTAAAATGTTATATTAATGGTATGAATTCTTGATAATATTAGATTCATGGAAATAATGCCTCACATTAATAGATTCTTTATATGAATACTCAATATAATACTTTATATATTTTTCCATTTTCATTCCAACATTACGACTTCAGATGCCAATAATCCATCAGATTATTTGTATAGTTAGAATATCAATGGATTTATTTTCATGTGAGTATTTATATGTGACTATTATATCATCTCTTATACTATTCAGGTAATGATCATATAATAGATTAAATTGAATGTGATTCATATATTTATGTTTTTATATTATTTATGAATTATTTAAATATAACTTTGACTATACACAGACCCTTACTAAGCTTTCGAGGTCACCGAATTCATTTATTTCAATTTATCCCATGATTCCATGAAATATATTATGACTGATAAGAAGGCTTACTTTAAGAGAAGTAATGATTTTCTCACATAAAAATAATTTTTTATATTATTTTTAAAATTTTATTTTAATTTAAAATGTGAATTTATTTTACCTATAATATTAATATATTAATTCATTTGGGGGGTGATTTTTTATATCTAATTCAGGTTTAATAAAGTATGACATCGAACCCATATTTTTTTGTTATGTTTTTAATGTTATTTTAGAATAATCTCACTATTTGTGAAAAATATATGATATTATGGGTAATTAATTGATAAATAAATTAGTAATTATATATTTGAAAAAATATTATTTTATTTGGGATTTATTGAAGTCTATATTAATTAAAATAATGATTAGCATATCAAGATGAATATGTTTATAGAGAAATTTAATATTTCTTATGAGAAGTTATGAGTGATGGATGTTATGTTGAAATAAATATTAAATTATCTATGAATGCTCTATGTGTTTTGGGTTTCATTCATTGTTAGAATTTATTTATCGAATTTTAAGGATAGTTATTTACTAAATTATCTATATTGAAACCTGAGTATTACTATGATGTTTTTTATAATAATGAAATTTTTATCATATAAAGGTTTTTCATTTTTGGTAGTTAACTTATCTTGTAATAACCATTTTGGTTTAGGTTAATATAAAAATATATAATAAATACCATGTTAAACATTTGAAAAATTCATGATATGTGTAGGTTATTTATATTAATGTCATTTTTTTGGAATTTTATGTAATGTTAAAATAGTAATTTTTCTGTTATTATATTACCGTATGTTTGGGTGACATATAGTGTTCCAATATTATTCAAAATTACGAGAATTCGATGTGTCTAAACTCATATGATTTTGTTTGTTCTATAAAGATTAATCATCTAAAACATTTTCTCTAGGGTTTGTGTACAACTAAATCAAACAAATGATAGGGACATATCCAATCATGAGACTAAACTGAATCAATTACAAAATAATGTCACCCATTCTGACTTTTCCTCTGATCCTCAGCATGAGATCAACATTTCTATGAATCTCAATGACTTGTTAGTTCTTAATTATAACATCCTCAAACAAGTTTTCAAAACAATTTGGATCTCTGATGGTGATCGTAACACCCAATTATACAATTATCTGCACAGGAATAGGAAGGTCTTTCGTCCACTCTCCTTCTTAATAGACAATGAATCCTCTTGGACTCTAATTCCTCCATTGCTTCTCATGTGGTTTCATACTTTGAGAATATCTTCAATGGGGCTCGTATTAACAAGGACCTCCTCCCCGGGATCATCCCATCCCTGGTCCAGGATGAAGACAATAAATTTCTCTTGTGCACTCCCCTTGACCATGAAATTAAGGAAACTGTCTTTAGCCTCAACCCTAGCAGTGTCCCAAGACCTGATGGTTTCAACAATGGATTCTTTCAGCGTCACTGGGATGTTATTCAAAAGGATATCTATAATCTTGTCATGAAATTTTTCTCTAATGGGTTCCTTCCTCATGATATCAACGCCCAATTCCTTACTTTAATACCTCGGGTGCCCAATGCCTCTAAAATACACTTTTTTGACCTATTTCTGTTATCAACACCCTCTATAAAATTATTACCAAGCTCTTGGCCAATAGGCTCTCCTGCTTATGTAATATAATTATATCTTTTAACCAATTTGAATTCATCAAGGGGAGGTATATTTAGGACTGTATCTACCTTTCTTCCGAATCCACCATTGCACTCAATAAAAACTCCAGAGGTGGCAACATTGCTGTTAAACATGACATTAGGAAATCCTTTGACACTATCGACAGTGGTTTCAATTTTAAGGTAATTTGGAGATTTGGATTCAATGATGCCTTTATTAACATGATAAAATCTGTTTTTAAGATGGGATCTATTTCCATCCTTAATAATGGCTACCCTAAGGGATATTTCATATGTTTGAAATGAGTCTAATAGGTCGATACCCTATCTGCCATCCGTTTTTCCATCGTGTAAGTTTTCCTTAGTTGTCTCCTCCCCTCTCGTGTGCTTTAAAACAAAATTAATTCCATCTAAGATTCCCGAAACCTTAATGTCCTGACCAACTTAATCTGTGTGGATGATATTATTCTTTTCCTAAATGGTGGAAAACACATAATTACCCATCTCAAAGCTGCCTTATATCAATATGCAGAGATCTCAGGTCAATCCAATGGTTGGAACAAATAGTTTATCTTTTCGGTAAAAATTTCTCCATTTCTAGAAAAAATTACACCAATGATTGTCTTGGTATCAAAGAAGGGTCTATTACTTTAACATACTTGGGCTTCCTATATTTTGGGGTAGGCCTAGATATTTATATTTTAATGATCTCTTTGATCAAATTATTAATCATATTTCCTCTTGGAAAGGAAAATCTCTTTCTATGGATGGTAGAGTCTACCTGGTGAAAGC
Organism: Viscum album; assembly: GCA_963277665.1. Taxonomy (NCBI): domain Eukaryota; kingdom Viridiplantae; phylum Streptophyta; class Magnoliopsida; order Santalales; family Viscaceae; genus Viscum; species Viscum album. Next base: position 287,756,115 of record OY728131.1, read on the forward strand.
TTCTATTGTCTACAAAATGGTTTCCTCGCTAATAAATTATAGATGGCCTTCCAGTCTCCTCATGAAAATCAATACCAATATCAAAAACATTGTTTGGATGGGGAGTATACTTGATAGGAATCTTGTCACAATTTTCTGGTCCAAATGCTGCCAACCGATCGATAAATGATGACTTGGAATAAAAAACCTCAAGTATTTTAATGAATCCCTCCAGGCCAGACTCACATGGAATCTAATAAATAACAAATTTGACTCTATTTATTTTCCTAAAAATCATTTCCTGGATAAGATCATGTAACATAAATGCACTTATGTGAATTCTTCCCTATGATCATCCATTAGAAACTCCTTTGTCAATATCATCCACTACTCTAGATGGATGGTTAACTCTGACTGGAGCCTGAAATTCTGTCTTGAAAACTGGGATGGAGTTCATCTCAATTCTATTCTTCCTTCAAATTTCATTCTAGATTCTATTAATTGTACCATAAAGGAACTAATGCACTCCCCCCACTCAGACCTCCCTGATCATATAATACATGTATTTGATGACTATATCTTTTCGAATGATGATGACTGTCTTATTTAGAAACCATCTCACAATGGAATCCATGATTCCAAAAGATATTAAAATCATTTTTTCCTCCTTTAGGTATAATTTTTCTTGGTTGATGCCTTTTGATAAACCTTGGATAAAAACATCTAGACATAATCTTCTATGGTGTATTGCTCATTAGCGCTTACCTACGAATGTTTTCCTTCAAACCTTTGGTATCCAACTCAGGTCTAGATGTCACCTGTGTCATCAACATAGAGAGAACATCATTCACTTATTCTTGTCTTGTACCACATCCACTACTCTATGGAATTTTTTTGCTGACATTTTTGACTTCAGATGTTTATTTGCTGACTATATATTCTCTTTACTGAAATATTGTGTGAAGATGGACTTCTCGCCTCAGATTAAAAATATCTTTCTATCTACAGTTGCAAAGCTCATCCATATTATGTGGTATGATTGAAATGATATTATCCACAATAGATCCCCAGTGAATCATGTTGCAGCTTGGGCGAGAATTCTTATTGCTATTCGGGACGCGTCCACCGTACAGAAAGCCTTATGCAGGAACCCAGTTGGTGAATTTGTCATCCTTCGTCATCTTATAATCAATATGATCTACAATCAACTGAAGATCTTCTTTGAATTTTTCTGGAAAACTCTAATTCCTGGATGCATTAAAATCAACATTAATGGCGCTTATAAAGGAAATCTCGGTCCCGCGGGTTGTGGGGCCATCTTATGGGACTCTCATGGGCATATTCATGGCTGCTTCATTGGTGGTCATGGATATTCCTCTGCACTGGAGGCTGAGATAATGGTGGTGATTCATGCGGTCAAATTTGTTAAGCTTAAAGGTTGGAATAATATTTGTATTGAAAGTGAATTCCACCAGAATTATCTAAGCTATTTGGAATGGTGTGTTTTACCTTGCTTGGTCTCTTAAAATGCATTGGAAGAATTGTCTTAGCTCACTCCATGAGATTAGATACATTTCCACACATACCTATCCTGAATAAAACATTGTGGATGATGGTCATTCCAACAAGGGTATCAACCATGACATTACTTGGAGTGACGATTTACCTATTGAGCTCTGTCTTTATTATGAAAAAGATTGTAATAAAAATTTCTCTTTCAGACTCTTGTAATTTTCCCTTCCTTTTATAAATATATTTTTTGTCTTGGTCATTGACCAAGACACTGCCTTTAAAAAATATTACCTTATGTTATAACTATATGAATTAAATGAATTAAAAAAATTAGGAAAAGTATTTTGAAACAAATGTAAAATATGATTAGATTTTTTAATGTGAAATTAAAAAAAATTAACATGTCATTGTTGAATGGATTTATATTTTTTAATATTCCTGAACTGGTTATATATCAATCTCTATTTGTTTATGGGAGTTATGTTTTATATTTTATTATTATGTGTTCATATATGGAAACATAGTATATGTTTCTCTACATTGACATCATAATTTTATCCTTTAATATGATGTGACAGATTTAATAATTCCTTTTCTGATATTGGATGACAAAATATGCATTTTGAAAACTGAAAACATAGTTATAGATCACATGTTACAAACATTGAGGACAAAATATCAAAAGAGAGAATGTAATATTTGGATATTTTAAAAAGAAACACTATGTTTGATGTCATATAATATACAAAACATACTTCGTAAATTAAAAGAGAAATATTATTATTAAAATGTAAAAATTATAACATATAAATTTATTTGAAAATTATGAATTGAATAATTAATTTATGATATGAATATCACATTCCCACTCAATTGGATTATATTTTTTTCATATAAGAAATCAAATTAAATTTAGTAAAATAATTTATCTCTTCATAAATTAAATTTTCAAAAAGCGTATTCTATTTTTTTAGGGATTATTAGTATTTTAGAGATGATGGATTAATGAACACCTTAAACATAGCCAACCTATATAGTTCATTATGATCATAAGTATCAAATATCATCAATACACGTGATGTAAATTTAATGGATTATGTAATAATATATAATAGGATACTATGTGATATAAAAGAAATAATAAATGTGATAAGAATTCTTATGAAAGAAAAAAATTATCCTAATTTTAATGTTTTGTAATATGAATAATAATCATATAATTCCATTTTCATGGTAATGAAATTTATATTAAAAATAGTTTTTAAACTTTATCTTTCAACACTTTTTACAAATGATAAATTTAATTTTTTTTATATTATAGGGAAATAGTGTTTTTTCAAGCCATATTTATGCCTCATTTTATTGAATATTACAAAAAAATGGCATCTTTATTTTTAATATTTTCATATATCTATTAATATATTTTTCACAAATGATGTGAACGAAAATTTGGAAGGATATTTTTTTCATGTGTATTTTTATTGAATCATTATGTGTTTTGACTATGTTCAGTTTCTTATGAATTTATTATGATGATTGGAAGTTTATTTATTAATTGAATATGGGAGAGTCAATTATAGCTATTAAATGAGTTAGGAAATGATATGGATTTAATCTGTAAGGTTTTTTAGAAGAGATAATTTGAATATATTGTTATACCAATTCAAAATATTGTTGTGATGGTAACTCCATGTGTAGCCACATGACCTAATGAATATTTAATAATTATATGAAAAATAATCCAAAATTTATCATTAAGGTTTGTGCAATTTTTATTCGGGTTTTTCCAAAAACATGTGGATTCATAAGGTAATATAATGTGAATCTATTATATGGTTGACTTTTAGAATGTTGTGGGAAGTTTCCATAAAGTATTGATAATTTATTATCTTATTTTATAAAATATATTGTGGAATTATTTTAGAAGGGAAAGTGTTTTAATTAATAATTTGTTTTTATTTTAATCCTAATAGTTCATTTTTAAAATGTAAAGTTTCTATACTTATTTAAGTAACTATATTTTTTTTACCATATCTATATTTTGGTACTAATCCCTAGTTTTTAAAAAATTCAAATGGTTTCTAGTTTGAATCGATAAATTGTTAATTTCATGATAATTTTTTTAATGATATTTCAAGAAAAGAGGAATATATTTAATTCAAAATGATTTAATTTGGTGAAAAGTGGATACTAAGTACAAGTGCCAATATATAATGTATGGGTTTACATAGTAAGTGTTTTTTTAATTGTTTTATAATCTAAAAATAAACGATATTTAGGAATTGAAACTGATATCTTGTTTTAGTATTTCTAGAATATTAATTATTTATGGACGGTTACTTTCGTTAAATTTATATATAAAACAAATTGATATAACAATAAAAGGTATACCCGAATAAATAGTAATATTGTTTGGAATTTCAATATTTAAATTCTATTATGTCTTTTAATTTAATATGGGAAACCCTCTATAGATGTGAATTGAATTATTAGTATGTTTCATTGGTCTTTAATATGTGAATCGAAATACCTCCCCAGTCAATATTTATATTGAGTAGATATTCCAATATATCAAGAATATTTGTTAGATTATTCTCAAATAGAAGAAAAATCCTTCATATTTATTCATATATAATTAAATTAAACATCATTACATAATGTGATATTAATGGAATAGAAATTATATATTAAATTGTATGTGATGTTTCATTTTGAAATTCTTGATTCTATTTCATGTCCATGGAATACAAAAAATTGGGAAAAATATAATGAAATAAATAGGTGATTAGAGAATTAAATAACTAACACATGTCTATCATTGACATAGACGTATCAGACGGTCCCCGAAGGCTTTCCTATGGTCTAATTGAAAGCATTTATTGACCATCATCAGGCTAACTCCCAAATAATTTTTATAATATTTAGATATTAATAATAATTTATTAATAATATTACGTGTTTTAATAATATATATTTTCCTCATATAATTGTTTGACAATAAAATTCAATGAAGGGAATAAGTGTATACCATACACTTCATGAAAAATTATTTTTAGGAGTAAATGACATAGAATTTTGTCATCCAATTTATTACAATATTGTATAAAAATTCAAGTAATTTACTTATTCAATGTTTCTTTTTTGAAATATTTTAAAACATGTGATAGAGGGAGGTTATTTTATTTTAAGGTTCATGTTTGGATTTTCACAAAACAAATGATAGATTTTATCTCAACAAACCTTTTAAAAAAGGGTAAATTTTTAATTATTAGTTAATTTCACTAATATAAAATATAATATAATATTATATGGATTCCAGTACAATGTAAATGAATCATTAGATTCCAACCCATCATTATTAGCTTCAATATCTTTAGAGGTATTTCATTCATGATTTCCAACAATATTGAACTGTATCCATGTCAAGGGTGATGATTTATGGGCCATCTCAATTGTTGGTGTTTGTTTGGGAACATATATCGGCATCAATGCTTTCAGTTGGAGGGTGGACATTATATTTAGTAATCCATGTGGGGAACAGAAAATTAATGTCTTGAAGAATAAAATTATAGATCATGAATCACTTATTAATACAAAAAATTGTGGATCTCAACATTTTAGAGTACATTATAAATTTTGTTTAATAAGAATACCACAAGTATTCTGAACGAAATTACAAAACTCATCTAAGGATCATTAGTGATAAATGTCCAATTTTACACTTATATGAAATAGTTTGTAGTTGTTTTTTATGAAAATAATATATGTATTATGAATGAAAATATTTCATTAGTATCTCACTTAAAAATAACTCATCAATCAATTTAAAATTCCTTATGATATTCTTACGATAATTCAGATTACTCGTAATATTTAACCATCTTGAAAATTTCCTTTTTTTATTATCAAAACTATATGATGATGTCATATGATATGTTATATAGGATTTATTGTACAATAAGATATTATAAAATATGATTTTTTATGTTTTATTTATTGTCCCATGTATATTTTTCCAACAACAAAATGAAGACATGGGAAAGTGTGAAATCATCATTTTATAAATTTAAGTTATTTAATTATATATATGTGGATTTGAAATGGTTTTACAGGAATATCAAGGATTTCATATATTTATTTAGGATTAATATTTTAAAAATTACTTTTCAAAAGTTTTTAGAAACGAAAATACAAAACACGACAATAATATTAAGATAGAGAGTCACCTAGATAAATTATAATGTAAGGGTGACTGTAATTATATGTTATTATATCATCTTAAAGGATTATATTTAGATATTATATAAAACAATTATTTATATTTATCATTTGTGGTTACGGTTGGGGTCACATAATATCATCTTATTTATCATTATATTAATAAAAACTTTTTAAAATTTATACATCTTGTTGTGGAAAAGTAAAATTACTAAAAAATGTTGATATTAAGTTGGACCTTTTTAATTTGAGATGTAAACTTTGCTAAATATTTTCGGTGATTATGGAATTCAATATTGAAAATATTGGTTTGAGTGAATGTGAATTATTTTTTATTTTTTATTAATTTAATATTCTTCAATATATGGTTTAAAAAAATATATGTCCAAAACATTTTGGAAAATTTAAAATAAAACATCATTAATGAAATGTGAGAACGTTACTAGTAGAACCAAAAGAAAAAACCGAATTCCTATGGGGATCCAATATTACATGAACTGGGGAGTGAAACAAATCAATAATAATAGAATGTGATTCTATGTACCCAAGGGGAGGAACCATTATTGTCACCACCTCCCAAAGAAATCATATGAACTATTGTAGTTGAACGTTTATTCTTGAATCATCATTCATAGTTATGTGCTCATTACAAGATAAATGTGATCCATGTTTGAGTATGAATGGTATAATTTAATAAGATATTGGATCAAACTCTTGTATATTAGGGAGACTCATTTTGGAATAATCATAATTAACATATGAGTAGAAATATTTATTGATTTAAAAAACAACTAATTCATTTGAAAAATAATTTTTGCTGTTGACTCTGAAATGAAAATAAGAATTTTTAATTGAACTTTTATCATCGACTAACCATGTTTTTTAAAATATTTTTGAAATCAATTGATTTAGTTGTGAGAGTATATGAAAAAAATTGACCATAAGAAAAATGGAATTATTTGAATGTTTATTTTTTAGTGAAAAATTTCAATCTTATTATAAAATAATTTTTATACTAGATTACATTTATATTTTCATTTTTTAATTTACATTATTTTTATATTAATTAATAAATATTCACTTACAGAAATAAGAGATTTTTTCAATTATAATGGAACAAAAAAATTATCAGTAATTATTTTGTGATGATGAAATCTTCATTCAATGATTAAGGATAATGGAATTCCAATATATGAATCTTTTAACAATTTTTTTTTATAAATAATAAATTCATAACAACGAAATATAGGGTTATTAATGATCCAACTATCCCTGGAGATATTATTAATCATATATTCCTGAAATATAAAAATATAATAATGGTAGTGTATTTAGATAATAATTGGATTTACTCATGATAAAAGGAATCATAAATAAATCATTTAGTTTTTCTTATAAATATAGTTTATTTATATATTTTTTATATAATGTTTTCTAAATATAATATTTTTAATCAATAACTTTTTTTGGAAATATATCATTTTTGACAAAAAAATTTATTATATACAAATGAGATAATTGACAATTATACCATTAAATAATTAGAATTTAGATCAAATCATATATCATTTTAATTGTAATTAATTTAAATTTAATTGTATATGATAATCAACAACGTATAGTTAACTACATAAAATTATATAACTATATATGGGATGTATGGAAGGAGTTCATTGGTATCATCATGATATAGTAATAATAGTTGATGCAATTCCTCTTAATAAAATAGCCATAACTCATGACCATATTGACTTTTATTAAATTATGATTCAATTAAATGTTTTTTTATATTTAATATAGTATATATAATCATTTTTTTGTCAATATTACTCTATTGGTTTCAATATATTAACTTAATTATTTGTACTAGTTTTTTGTGGATATGGTGGAAATGAATTCTTCTATTTTTACAATTGCACAAGTAATAGTGGTTTTAGCCACCTAGAATAAAATAGAGGTAGTTAATACTACTGAAAAAATAGAAAATATCTATACTTTTCAGTTGTTTAATGCAACATCATGTTTTTTTATCTAAAAGACTATTACTAATAAGAAAAAACATTGTTAAATATTTTTGTCCTGAAAAATTTATGTTAAATAGGATAAATATCGCTAAAGTATTAACCATAAAAATGATAAAATTATAAAAACCATGGATATATACAAATTTTATTAATGGAAAATTAATTCATTGTGAATATAGAAGAACATTTTTTTAATATATATTGACAGCCTTTTACATTGATATTTTAAAAAATAACCAGGAATGATTAAAGTTCTCTTTAAGACCACTATTTTTTACTATTTTCGTATTATGATTTAATTTATCAAGAACATAACTCGAATAGTATATGGTCTTTCACAATAATATTATAGTGTATGATCCACAACATAAAATTGAACTGCTTAAATTATGCAAGGCTTTCTCGATGGTGAAAGACTGGTTTTAGTCATCATCATCATCATCATTCGATATTGCATCTGAACAATCAATCCAATTCCCCTGGTCCAAGATCACTTATTTCCAACACACTTACGTAACCTTAGTCTAACTATTCTGAATCTGACCTACTAGAGGATCCCTATCATTTAACACTACAAATACTCTTTGTGAGGAGTTTTTTGGAACAAGAGATAATGTCAGACCATCAACCAATTGAAGAACAATGAAGTAAATCCTATTGGAGCTACTAAAGTCATAGTCTTATTCACATCCTCAGTCTCCCCAATCAAACAACTCGATTTGTCACTCAATTCTATAGTAGGAAGAACACATACATGAGTGTTGATGAGTTGAAAAAGACTAACTACTCAATCTTCCCCTAAGCCATTCTCAACAGACAAAAACATTTCCAAAACTTATAGGTAGATCATTTGGTACAATCTAAAATCATATCATCTTATATCATGATGATTACCTACATAAATCATCCTAGACATATATTCATAATTTTTTACATATAAAGGAGAAAACTGAGGTATTTCAATAAAATCTATTGAAAATGTTGAAATTATCCCAATTCTATAATAAAGATCCCTAAAATCATACTATCATTCCATATTCAGCATGTCGAGAATGAATATCTTGAAAAATAGGTCATTTAAGGCCACCATGTGAGATCATCTTATCTGACAGCTTGTACCATCATTCCCCGCTGTCACCTACCAGGTCATAACAGCACGAGTTCAAACAAACTCACCATTCATTCAAAAGGTGAATTAATTATTTCAACGATAATATCAATAATGTATTACATATACATGATATATAGTGTTCCACTAGTTCCAAGAAATTATAGTCTATCATAGTGTTAGAAGTTGTGGACATAGTCAACCATTAACTTTAGGAACCCTCCATCCAAGGAAAATAGAGGCAGAAAGACTCATGAGTGAGATGGGACCACCGCCTCAACTACAAAAGAAAGTGGGAGAGAATGTTATTTAACACAATCATACAGAATGTTGAGTTGAAGGAGGGAATAAGTTTTAGTGATAACATCCTATACCATTTAAATTGGGAGTATCATTAGATTCATTTGGGTAAAAATCATTAAAAGTCAGAAAGATAAATAATAAAATTTATTTTGTGAAGACACGTATTAATTATTAAATGGGATCAAAGAGAGGTTCTATAACGAGAATACCCACAAGATAAGGTAAATCCCACATTGAACTATTCATAGTTATATATACCATCATGTTATCTATATTAATATATATATATATATATATAAACTAGCAACATGATCAAGTCCAACTAGTAAAATCAAAAAATAGCTATATCAGAATTGTAGAGAAAACAAATATATCAACAAATAATGAATTTCATTTTATACACCAAAAATAGAAAAAATCAAGGAAATTTACTAAATATATGAAATTTAGTAAGCAATTTGTATATTTATTATGTGCTATCCATCATACATTGTCATGGTATATGAATAGTCCAAAATCCATTTAAAGTATTAACAAAATCTTATCATGTGTAACACTTTGGCCATTTACACATGAGATGGACATGAATATGACAACTCCCTAATCTGAGTCCCACACAACATATTTATATTCTATTATGTATGAGGATAGAAAAATAATAATAAAATACATCGTTAAATGATAAAATCATGTAATTATCCAAACCAATCCACTAGGTTTAATCCATAGGGATATGATTCCTCATAAATAGTTCCCTATAATAATGTGGTATACAAATTACTGATATGTTATAATTTTCATTATTGGAAACACAACACCATAAATATCATACCTATACAACAAAAAATATTAAAAATAATATAAGAATTAACACTAATTTTCAGGGATAAAGATAAAGAAACATTTTTAAATTAACAAACAAAACTTGTGTTATATAATGAATAATAAATCCACCAAATATTGAAAGAAAATATATAATGTATAATGGTAAATGTGTTATATAAATAAATATACTCTATTAAAAATTCTAGACTCCATCTTGTTTCTTCTAGAGACACTGTGATTAAATGTTATCTTATCCTCAAAGGGCCCCAGTCCCCTTACATGGATCCCTAAAAAATTATATATGACTGTTTTTAACACATTTTTTCATTAAATTTAATGAATATATTATGAAATATATTTAATGTGTTTTATCAAAATAGGGTTCCATGAAGGCTCTATTAATCATGAAATCAAGGGCTACACTAAAGCCATATGTTCCCATACATGCGCACATAAAGACACATAAAACCTTCTCTATGTAGAAAAAAGAAACATACACCCATATGTGGTGGAACTATGCCAAGAACCTATGGTTAGGACCTACATGGATAGGATCATTCCATGGAGATCCACCTTTTGCCTATAATTGGGACCACAAGGTACCTCATTTGGGGAACTAATATTCCGAATAATCCCCTTATCTCAGGTTTCACAACTCATTTTCCCATGTCATATAAAATTTCATAGGTATACATCAAAAACCCATTATAAGAAAGAGTAGAAGTTATGAATAGATATTGAGGTCCATTCAACGTACTATGAACAAAAATAACATAGTACAAGGCCCCCTTTCATCTCATAGGAATACACATATGTTACCTCCTTCTGTAAGAAAATGAACTGCGTGAGACCCATATAGGGACACCTGAGGAGACCCACGATACATAGGTGAAGGGAGTAACCATGTTTTTACAAATTGGTTCATCTCTGAAGCCACATTCAGTTCTTGTAGGGTCATTACCCCTATGTGAACACCATTAAGTTTCTCCCAATACTTGTTCTAATCACCTGAACCATGAACCCTTGCATTAGAACTGTGAAATTCTCCCTTTAATCATTTTTATAAACAAAAAATGATAGGGAAATTCATCCTTTGGATACATTTCCTAAAAGGTACCAAGTGGAAACCTATATGGCATCCTCTAGTCTAGAATAACCATGTAAATTGTAACACCACATTGACCGCCATTTGAGTGTATTTTCATATAGTCATTGGCTTCTTGTGCTTGTCTAGTTGTCCAGTCATGTCCATCAAGGTGCATGTGGATATGTATCCCCATGGTCTGTAGGAAACAAAACAGTGGGTAAATGTAAGTGATTTTCTGTTCGTTGACACTAGTGTTAGGACCATGTCCCCCATTCTCATCTTTAAGATCTAGAACATCGATTTCAATGAAGGGTTGGTGAGGATGAAAAATTCTTTTCCATTCAACATGAAACATGATCCTCTTCCCTTACTACAAGACCAATTTTAGGGCATACCACATGGAGTAATCCCCTACCAATTCTTGCAGGAACTCTCATGCTTATTTTCTTCCTCTATCTCCATAACTTGGACTAATTCTATAGTAATGTGATGGGAGGGAGGAGTGATATCCCCACACTATTACAATAATGGAATAGGGTATATATGAAGTTGGAATACTCAAATCACCACCCCTCTCCCTTTGGGATTGTTCCCCATGTCAACCAGCACATACAATCATTTTTTGTGGGATTATGGATCACTCGCTATCTCTTGAATCACATACAAGTCATGAGTCAATGGGCTATAAGTGATAATGGTGATCCTAAAATCTGCACAGTCCATGCCCCTATAGAAATGGGAACTCTAATTCCTTATATAATTATGATACATATGATTCCAACCTAGGGAAAAATCTCAACACACATTATTAATAGGAGTAATCCCCAATCATAATTTCCATAATATGGGCATCCTACTTGTCATAAGACCTAATTATATCACACTACACATCAATGGGACTCCTTATCAGGTGTAATACCCAAACATTCAACCAAACCACCATTAGTTGATACATCTCTCATATTTTCCATTCATGGAATCCTCTAAAGGATTTATCACCAACTAAATTTTTTGAAATGAACATACTCCCATGAAATATGAATCTATTAAGAGAATCCATAAGAATAGGAACAGAAAACAGAACTATGTTCTATTTGATTTCCCTATAAATAGGATATGTAGTAATCCTATTTGTGGTCCAATCCCAACACTGAAAATAAACAAAATACTCTACATGACATTTTAATGCAGGCTTGAATTCATAATTGAAATCCATATTCCTTTAACATTCCATGAAATCTTCAGTAAAACTCGCACACCAAAATTTTTCTAGGTTCCTTCCAGCCAGGAGTCATTTACTTATGATGTTAATCAATATGGTTTGGTATTTATCACATGTAATTAATAGGAATAATTAGCCTCATTAAGCGTTAGTAAACTACCTGGGTTTTGATTAAATTCACATGGAAACAAAGGAATACAATCACTTGGGTTCTATACCAATATAAACACAAATCACATCTCCATGGATGATGGCACACTCTAGAGTGACCCACTATGTTTCAAGAAAATCAGAATGATCATTATAATGGACAAAGAATCGTTATGAAGTAAATAAGAGGATACCATTAATATAGATCCTCAAATACACATAAAATGATACATTTATGTTGAACCATTGATATATGCAGATATTTCTATATTACATAAACGTTAACAATTGAATGAAAAATTTGGAGAGAGAAACATTATTTGTGGGAATTAATAAAGGATCCATAAGTATATCATAAATCTATAATAGTGTCTTGTAATAGGAAATAATTCCCCCAAAAGGGTTAAATGAGATTGACCTTATATCCTCTCAGCCAAAGATAGTTATTAAAAATCATCTATTAGTTGAAAATAATTTAGAATATATGATTGAAAACTATAAAATAAATCTAAGGGGGATAAAAAAATGGTGATCCCATCAGGAATCTGTAACAAATATAATGGTGTCACCCAACTATTTGGACCATTTCATATGTCAAGAGATAGAATACTATAAAAAATGCCCAAATTTGATCATTAATAAGAGATTTTAATTTGAAAGGATATTCTAGTTTGTATTTTCTATAAGTCTAGGAAAATACACTCAATGGTCCATTCAATACAAAGTAATGATTCAATATTTCAAAAATAAATACATAGGTAATTTCTCATATTGGATATTTATCCATACAAAGGATAGTATAATTATCCTAGAATATTTAATGCTATGTATCAAACTAATTGGTATGTTAATAAAATCAAAATGGTTTAATAACAACCTAGGAGTCCTCCTAACAATTGCTTTAGTTTGCAAAGCCCCATTGATCATCAGTCAATGATGATCGATGGCCATGACGTAGATGGTGCCAACCACCATATTTAACTATTTCAGGAGTTTTTCCCCATAATGTGACAACCAATACCTTCCATACCTCATCGATGTCGATCAATCACATTTATCCTAAACAAGAAGATATATGAGTTCCCATCAAAGTCTCCTTTTATAAATCTTCATATCGAATGCAATATATAAGTGAACCCCCAATATGATGAGGTTATTGTCCTCGACATTCTATCCCATGACCATCAATACCAGGAATTCATGATAAAATTACATGTAGTAAAAACATAATATAGGTAGAAAGGTCACACCTATTCCCCCTCTAGATAAGTCCACTAACATAATTAGGTTAAAAATTGTGAGTTGGAATATACTGTCATATTAATCCTTCTAACAGGATCACATCGTCTCTTTTAAAGAGGATTGCAACCAAATATGGTTGCATATAATGAGTATACACATTCAAATTCTTACATCAACCATAATTTCAAATAGATTTTCTGGTATCAACCAATAAATCCCACTACCCATATATGGTAACATACCATGAGTTGAAGAATACACCTTCCTGAACCCAAAAATCCAGCAAGAATACTAATCTATAATCACTAAAATAAGCCTAATAAGCATGTTTAAAGGAAATGAAAAAGTAATCACACAAATCAAATATAAATTAAAAATATTAGAAGACTCGTCTAGAATCACCTAGTGTAGTCAGTCAGAATTTCCCAACAAAATGTAGGGGAGGCTCAAATATCATCCTCAACACATGAGTATTTTCAGTATCCACTGAAAGAAACAAGAGGATATGAGGAGGAATATAATCTTACTCCAAATATTAAATGGGAATATGTCCCCATGATTTCCACTATTATTAAAAAAAATATACAGTAAATTTTGAATGGCGAGATGAATAGACCTACACATGTATAAAAAACACCACGAGAAATTATAACCGAGTCAATAATTGTGCCTATAATGATAGGAATTTAAATCTATCCTCACAAGTGGGTTAGATCATCGACATGTCACACTAGGGAATAAACAAGACTATATTCCCCTCTAAGAGGTCCATGGGAAAAAATACCACAAAATATACAAACAACCAAATCAAGAAAATACACAATATCCAATTTGAGGTAATTAGTATATCCCAACAGACATAATAATGAAGACATAGAATCATTTCCATGATGACTACTTCTCTGAGATAGTGTCCATAATACCATTTAAAATGGCATTAGATAATAATCCTCATTAAAATAGATTTCAAAATCAAGGGTCAATTTATAATTCGACATTACATAATTTTGGAGTTCTTAAAGAAACCAAAGAAATTTCTATAAATGCTCATGTTCCTACCATAACATTATCAAATTACAGGAGATGTAGCAACAATTATTAAGTCCATCTTCAGAAATATCACCATGAATAACTGCTTAATTCCTACGATCTTATGGATATTGAGAAACCATCTCATAATGAGAGTCAAAAATTCCCACATTGTCGCCAGAAGATGAACGATGAAGAAGGTATTACCCAAGATGTACCCAATATTAGTCGTACTCCCCATGATGACGTTTACTATAAATATTCTCTTCATAGCAGTGATTCACATTTCCCAAAGAATTATCTAATTTTAAATTTAGTAAATATAAATCCCTTGTATTGTGATGCACTTGAGATAATATTAGTAATGTATGATTCATTATAACAGGAAAATTATATAAATTTTCTACCAGATGATAGTCTAAAGGGATATCTATTATACGAAAATTCTTTGGATAATATGTCTTGAAACATAGAATATGAAATCCCATAAAATCAAACTACTAATGACAAAATAGCTGGGAAGAACCAACTTTGGTCAGCCTAGGTAGAGGAACCTCTAGTGAAATATGAAAAAGAAATTTTAATCATTAGGAATATTTTCACAATAGATGACATGTCGTTCATGTTCTAGAATTTAGAAACATTTCAATATATTATTTTAGATGCATTGTATTAATATTTTGTGCATTAAATCCATCACAACATATAGAAATCTCTTTATCCCTAAAAAATGTATTACCATAAGACGAGTATCAAAATAACATCCAGTTAATAATATAGATTCAATGCCAATTTGACATGGAATCCCACATAGATTTATGAAATTAAATGTTAATAAAACCAAAATGAGCCCTTTAATGTGAATTCCTTTGGTGAATTAATGAGGATGAGAAAATTTATCATAGACAACACATCTGGTGTTTGTATCAGTTGATGGTGTGAGAATTGAGTGTTACAATTCCATACACTCTTTAATAAAAAAATTAAATCTAAGGTTAAATAATGTAATGTCGTAGCATCAAGCGAGTATAAAAAAATTATGTTCATGAGGAAAGAAAGGATTAAAAAATATAATCCTTGATTATTTCTCATCAAAATAAGGGTAAAAGAGTGAATTGTGTTGAATTAATTCCACTTCATAAATACGAGAATATCTGGAAAGACTACTACATAGAAGTGAACAACCATCAGATGGGGAAAATGACTTAATATACCATAGATAATTCAAAAAGATTTATCACAGTGCATGTCAAATGATGCACCTAGTCCATTTCAAGAAAACAATGCTTGGAATCATATGAGTTGAAGCAGTAATATCATCCACAATAGTTTTGGATAAAACCCAACGCTTAGTGATGAGGGAATTTTTTATTTCAACCCTTAGGTCCAAAAAACAACGCCTAAAGTATTGAGAATGAAAAATAGGATCTGAACCATCCCTCGTGGCTAGGGGTTTTTTACCTAAAATATAACATCAATAATGGGAAACGGTATTAACCGAATTAGGGAAAATTCCACAATGTGGATCCTCATATTTCATCTCATCCCTTGATCCAATACCATTGTTAGGGACATGAATGAATGAACTGTCTTTATAATCCCATAGGATTACCATTGTCAAAGAAGGTCACAAATTATTATACAAGGAATAGAAAATCTATCAAGGGGGACATAGAATAAAACATTATTTAAAAGAAACTAACTGAATACCTATAATGAATTTCACATTATTAAATGTCATTAACACCACCAGTAATGATTTTGCTGATGATGAGTCCAATTTAGAGGACATATAAGAGGATGTTTTGTTTCATGGTGTAGTCCACACCAAAACAATTGATGGAATTTCATGTACCTAAATTTAGAGTCTCACTATAAATTTGAAAACTCCATAAAAATACACCATTACCTATTATAAAAAAGAAAAAATAAAATTGTCAAATCATGTGTCAAATCCCTCAAGGAGAGGCTAAGTCCCCTTCAATACAAAAAATACTTTCTCAATATTAAGAAGAAATAAATGAATTTTGGGGACTCAAATAATAATAAATTCAAGGAATCCTTCATGGTAGAAATTTTCTTTATGATGAAATTAAACATGAAATTACAATTAGTGCCCCTCAAAAAGATAGTTCATATTATAATCTAAATCAGATATAGAACATCTTCATAATCTGGGATAACAACCACCAATATAAGTGGATTTTGAAACAATATATTTATAATTCCCACTTTTGTCACAAAAACCATTAAAGGTTCATGATCATCATTACTTTCCATCCTCTATTGGTTACCCATGGATGTTACCAAAAAGACCTCAACTAATGGATATACTAGATGTTATACATGTTTAGAAATTGTATTCCAAACCTATCCAAGATCTTTCTTACCTAGAAATTCCTTGAATTTGTATAAAAAAATTGAGTTACTAACCTCTCGATTGTACTTTATAGAGGAATGTCGTGCAAAAATAATTTTGAAAATAAACCTTTGTATAAATTGTAATATATAAATCTTCCCCCTTCAATATACGGTAAACTGACGTATCCAGATTTTAATTTCTCGGTAGACCTATAGAAAATTTATATAAAAGTTCTCTCATTATAATCCCATGAAGGGTACCATTGGGAGGAGGTGAAACTTTGGTGCTACATACAGTATCTGTAAGGTCTTGTCTTCTTGTGGTACCTAATTTATCAATGTTGGTCAATTTTTGGATTGGAAGACCTCCTTCAGACGTTCATTTTATATATTAGTTATATTAAATAAAAGATAAAAATATTTGATCTCATAAACTGAAAACAATGAAAAAATTAAATGTTATTTATTTCATTACTCAGTATAGAGGATTGAAAAACTCATTCAACCTACAACTCTATCAAGAATATTTTTTCCCATGTACATTGAATCGTCACGATGAGTTATGTTTTCATTTGATCACTATAAAATATTGTGGAGGGTTTCAAGACCATGAATTTAATTATCAATATGTGTAAAAATACATCTCAGAGACCATAAATTTTGTCCAATGGTTTCCATCAACATAAAGAAGGAGATCGGGAAAAGAAGTTTCCACTGTAATTATTATCATGCAGCCCCTATACCCACTACTAAATCAAATCCCACACCATATTTTATGACCCCAACTCATGGGTATCTTTAGAGACATCCACCTCAATATTATGATTAGAGATATCATAGGAGAAATTAAATTGAGGATATGAAAAAAGTCTTATAATTTCTAAATGACCATTTCCCAAAGTAGATTATATCGACATTATAAAAAACATTGATATGTATCCAAAAACAAATAATCCCAACAATGAAGGTTAAACATATATCTAAATATTTTTCCCATTTAATTAATTTTAGGGACATAACATATAACATCTTTTTCATTGAAATACCTTCTGTAATGGAATTTGGAAATTTGGAATGTAAATAAAAAATAGTACCATTCTTAGGTGTTGTATTTTTAATCCAATATTAAAAATGAGAAAGTTAAATCAAAAGAAGATACAAGATTATTTTCATTGAATTTAAATTATAGGATGGTCATGAAAATGATAAAACAATCTCATTATATTCTATAATCAATGTTTAAACACCAAATATTTTCTCCATCCTCTTCCTCTTTTGTACAACCAATTTGACTAGTCACTCAGTCATTTGAAAGTCAATCATTTATGATGTGATATGGATGGAATGATACGAAAAAAGTGAAAGAAGTAGAACTAATGTAAAGATCAAATTCATCTCCCACATTATTATACCACATTCCTATAATCTCAAAATCATGAGAACTATGCCACAAAATGAAACAACTACCTTTGGTGCATTAGACATGATCTTTTTATATGATAAGTTGATTCTCATTTCAATTAATTTTAGTGACATAATGGAAACATTCTCAAAATATTGTCATGATCATGAACCCAAATTACACATTATTGATTGGGGAACTGATGGAAGAGGCCACTAGATCTAAGGGTACAAGAGAAGTCTCTGTCATTCTGGAAGACACTAGTTTAACAATTCCGCTTCACAAACGGTCGATGTAACCAAAACTCATAGGGGGTCCCTCTAGTGATATCACCAAAAACAAGGGAGTTACACCACATATGAAAGGGAATTCCCTAATACAATAATCCTATATGATCAAATAGAGGGTGTTCCCCCTACAAACTAAACTTGACTTGTAGGTAGGCCCAAATGATTTAATCCATCAGGAGTGGAATCATTAAAACTCATATTTTAAGGGATAATCCAACTACATTACGAACATTAGTGACCAAATCATATATGATTTATAAAACACATGAATGGTGGAATATAACACTGGATTAGAAGGATGGATTGTTGATGAAAATTTCCCATGTGTTGCACAATATTTCGACACTATATGATTTTATTTTTTCAAATGAAATATGATAACCACTCATAGAGTTATTTTCAAGCCATCAAGTGATTGAAGTCAATGTTCCTTCTGCTGATGTATATCATGCAAAGAAAAATAATATATAATGACATCTAGTCATCACTTTCAAATTCCATTATGAGAATTATTTCATAAAAGAACACATCATAACATTTTATATATCTGGTAGTGTAAATGACAATGATATCTAACGAGTGATTATTGAAAATGGATTAGGAGTGACCTAATTCTTGTCTGGACTCTTCACCAACTGTGTCTTAATGAACCCCACTTATTTGCATCCACAATGATGTAACATGTTTATGATCACAATGATAAAGATACTCTTGGAGATATCCCACTAAGAATATAGTTTGGAGACCTTATTTTCAACTCCAAATTCACAGTTGTTCAGAACAATATGGAATTCAATTCCCTTATGGGATGTCCTTGGAATCATCATAATGTAGTTGTTCACTAAAAATACCTCACAATCCACAAATATTGTAGGAATGGTAATATTTGAAACTTTATTGGTAATAAGGCCCCATTAAATCCTTGTGATTCACAATACAATGATGCATGGTTCTACCAAAATGCAGGATAAGAGTCCATAGTTGATGGCGTTCTTAGATTGCTTCACCGAGTGGTGTGAAGATGATTATGACTAATGCATACAAGAAGCATAGTATAGAGTATGTTCTTCTAACAAATCAAACGGATGTAGTGGTTTCAGAATCAATAACTCCTCCTGTGTCTTCTATAATGTGATTCATCAAAACTTACCCCATTAGGGTGGGAGAGATATTCAATTCTTAAACAAGTGATGAATGATTGGATGAAAAATTATTCATTTCATTTCATGAGCTTCAACAAATAAAATTCAATCCATTTATTCTAAAAAATATTTTATAATAATGAGAGAATATATAGATACTCTTTCGTGATTTCTCATATCCCATTTGGAATCCCATAATGTCCCACACTATTGATTGATCCCAAAACCATTACATTATCTTTCAGCTTCCCAAATAGTGATTCCTCCCATAACCCAGGGATTCATACATCATCTCACACTTACCAAGAAGTGGACAATAGATTGAATACTAAGGAATAAGAAAAAGAGGTAGTCCTCAGGGATACTTCTCTTGTATTTAAGGAAGGGGTCTCCTCCATAATATATAAAGGTAGAGAGGAACATATTGGATCATAATTTGATCCACAACCCATTTTATTATTATGGCCATCACTTCCAAAACACCGGAGATATATACTTCATTTCTGAAGCATTAGGGGTACGTGTTTGGTTATAAATACAAAAATATTCTAAGACATGATCCAGAGATGGAGACCTATCACATATATTTTCTATAAGACCTTTGAGGATTAAAATTGGTAGCCAAACAAACACACCCATCTCACGTCTCAATAGTTATGGATGATGTGGATAAACTCATAAAATGTTACATAATCTAAGAGGTAAAGTATCTAAAATGGATATAAAACATATACATTATAGAAATTTAGAATGGAAATCATTTTTTCTTCTGTTTTAGGGATCTCAATCAATATTGCCCCAATGTAGTTTACATGGATCCAATCATATATCACATGATTTATAGAACAATTTGTTATCAATCTCTATCCTTAATGAATAGAAACACAAGGTTCAATGAAAATATAATGGACCCATAAGATTAATATTCCATTTCTTTTAGGTACCCAATAGGGTATTCTCCTTTTAGGTAATTCAATTTTTCTTATAGAACACTAATTCCACCCACCAACGTGTTATGCATCACATCATCAAACCCATCATGGGTACATTTGTTTAATGCATCATTGATGGTCTATCGGTAAAGTCTCGGCAATTTTCGGGCCACATACCTAACTAGAATCCAAATTCTACCATCATTGAAAATATAGACTAATGATAACCCCCATAAAATTTTCTTCTGTTGTAACCTCATGTATGATTTTTAGATTCATTCTTTTAGATCATGGAATTGAATTAGATCCGATTAAAATAAAAGATATCATTATCATGTCACCTTATTGAATACTCAAATAGCTGAGACAAATTCATTTAAGATTTTCATAAAACTGATTATTCATAAAAAATCTTGTTGGAAAATTTTCATCCTTCACCAAGCTAGTGAGGAAGGGGGTCACATATCAAACTACTAGTGAAGGATAGGAATTATTTCATAAAATCAAGAAATACCTCTTAAATTCACTAGTATTAATTCCACCTATTGAGATAAAACCACTCATTCAATATGAGACATCATTGAAAATATCATTCGGATCCCTCCTTGGGAAAAAGTCATGTGAAGGAAATGAAAACATCATTTATTACCTCATTTGAAAAATTCTTTATTTTACGAATCGTTATTCATATATCGAGAAGTGCTGAAAGAGAATAAAATTTTCAATTCACAAATTGTGGCACTACTTAATGTAACACAGTGTCCAAATAATATCTAACTATAGAAAACTCAAATGATTCCTTAGTTTTACTATGTAGAAAGGGTTCCTGGAGTAATAGGTTGTTATTCTACAACAATTTGATATACAGTATGTGTCTTAGAAATTAGTGAATGGTCGGGCCATGGAAGATATTCATGAAGAACAATCAACTACAATAATGTGTCCATTAAATACTATATTTCTAGTTTAGGAGATATTGTCCATTCAAAGAGACACCAAAATGTGGGTGATATATTTTGAAGGTTCATCTAGGATGCCAATAGATATTAAAATGAAATGCCGTAAAATTTATAATTTTGTTCTATATGTTGTGATAATCTCCCCAGAGAAGGTTGACTTGCTGTAAACTATCCTATTTCAGAAGGTTGTACAAATAATGATGTGGAATATCTTTCTCTCACTACAAGTCTTGAATTGGGATTCCAAATAATAGTGATACACTTGGATGGGAAATGTGACTCATAAATAGTTATCAAATATATAAAAGGGGATTATGACATCAGAAAAGAATATATAATAACCCAACATGACTGTGTCCAAGGGTTGAAGGAAGAGTTACCCTAATAGAGAACAGTGACTCAAACCCTATAATCAAAGAATGCCTTGGATGATGAAATGGGAAATGTAGACATATCCCTGGAATACCCAAAATAATATGAAATGGACATTAGTATTGCCCATTGCAGTATGGTTAATTTTTTTAATTCAATCCAAAATGGAGGATATTAATTAGGTTATCCTCATATCTGAGCAATATGGTCCTACAATGAGAGAGAAGCCTGCATCCTAGAATACCTCCAAAATATCGTATTATCATTAAATAGAGCTAGAAAATAACAAATCTAATGGATAGAAACCAACTTCACCCTATATGATGATCCAAATCAACATAAACTCTTTAAATAACAAGTAATTGATGTATTCATTCTCATATGTATCGATGGAGAATAGACTGTGAATATCATGGGATATGCGCACGAAGTGTCCTATGGTGAACACCTATCGGGATACAATATTTATGAACAAATCCAAATACATTGATATTTAGGTTCTTTGATGATACATGATTTCATTGAATACCCAAGGAAATTTCCTTCTATAAAGGTGAATTCCAGTTGAATCGGGAAACCCAAATAGCTTCTACATATAGGATAATACACACAGACATTTTCCACATGTGGTAAGGATGTGGTGGGGTCATACCACCACAATAACTATGACCAATATGTTCAAGTACATCCTTACCTATAACAATTTTCTCTATAAATGGGATGATTGATACCACTCAATGAATTCAATGGAAAAAATGTTTATATATTTGTAAAATCCATCATTATTACATGATTTGGTGTCCTTAACCCTATACTGATTTAGAATGCCACAAATTTCTATTATGTGGTGGTGGGAATGAAATATTTGGAGTATGATATCAAATATAAACATTCATCCTTATATCATGTAGTGACTAATAGACAGATAGAAGCCTTTAATAAGACCCTATCAAAGATACTTTAGTAATTGGAGGTCAATGGTAAAAAGAAATTATGACATTATCTTACATGACTTATGAGATTACTAGACTAAGACACAAACTACCCCATTAGATTCCTAATATTTAATGGTAGATGTGATATAATTAGTCATTCTAATTGAGGATCAGTTTCTGTCGCACTATGTTTCCAGCTATGATTATTTATCCAGATATGAGAAATATAAAAAAAGGATAGATGAATTGGAATAAATAGATTAAAAATCATTACATATCATGCATCACATTATAATTAACCATAATTAGATAAAGTGAAATTTTAAAAGGTAGGTCCACCTCATTTCATTCATATAATGAGAATTGGTACTATTCTACCGGACTCCAATGATTCCCGGAAATCAGCCACAATGATTGATCCAAACAGGGAGGGACCTTAATCTAGGAAAGTATCATTTTAATAAATATTTTTCCATGATATAAATATATAGGTCCCTCATTAAAATTCCAAACAATTCCTGATTCATGATGAATTATTTCATGTAAATAACACAATATACTTCCTTACTACAATATGGTAAAATTCAATGCACCATCTGCATCCTATATCTATGATTCTAATACTCATAAACAATATTATTCCAAACTACAAGAAGTTTTAGAATATTATGGTTCATGGTCAAATTTCATTAAATGGCTTGACATAATAATCCATCACATATGAAATTTAACAATATGTCCCCTTCATAGTTATTTGATAAAAATTAACTCAATGAAATAAGGTCCTATACAAATTATTTCAAACTAAATGCCACCTATTATCCTCACCACAAGACATTTAACTGCATTGTTACTATTCCACTCATTTAGCATTAAGATTACTATAATGTAGAAAGAGTTGAAACACTCCTCATGGACCCTTTAATATGATCCTTAATATTAGGTGTATGTCTAAATAATATCTCTTTAATCCCTCGGTGGGTTGAGATGTCCACTTTCTTATACATGAGGAGGGAACTATGTAAATATCTAATGCATAAGCCATATTTCATTTCATTTCTACTCCATAGTAGAGCATCAATCATATTTATATATAATAAACCTAAAATTTTCATGTCTTTATCACAATATAAAAAATTACATGTCTATCATCCCCAATGCAGAACATTAAACTACATGGGCCTCTCAAGAATTACTTATTTATAGATCCTTGATTTAGTGTGATACATAGTGATGTATTGATATATAATCATGGGTCCACATACAACCATAACGGAAAATTCAACATTTCCATTTTAATGATGTAGGTCTATATAGGAATCTTATTTGAAACATATTTCATTATTCTAATTATAATGTCATGCATAGTGATTCCTAGACCACATGTCATGTGCCCAACTATTATTCTGTGAAATTTTTTTGTTCGATTTTCCAACATCAAATCCGAATTGGTGTGAATAAATATATTCAATAACTTCTTACAGATCATTTATCATCCCTATGAGATACATAGTGACACATAAATATCCAATTGAAATTCTAGTTGTGGTAAAAAAATTCCCCAACTCCATGTATACGAATAAGACCTAAATTAAGAATATTTTATGAACTATATGTGGAGTGATTCTAAATATAGCGAGTAAGTAGTGATGCCCATATATTCAATATCAGTTCTGATCACAATTAATCCAAAAAAATATCCTTTAATCCTTATGTAAAAATTCAATCATGTATAATGAATCATTTTTCTGAGCCTATTTTTCACTTGGTAATTTTCTCAATAATGATACATAGTGACACCCAAGTTTTATACCAAAGCTTAGCCACAACATTTCAATCCTTTTACATCGATTCATCATTGTCTCAACCTCATGAAATTAATGACATGGGATTTCATGAAGTATGTATGTCTTGATTATCATTATTTTGAGATATTTAATAACAAGTCAATCATATCTCATGGCCTAGCCACCATACAATTTAAACACACAGATCTGTCATTTGATTTTCCCTTCTATATAGAATAAACCATTACCACTCATTTTTTATCACATCAATCATTGATCACATGAGATTGGAATCTTGGTTATGGATCTATTTGAGTGAGTAAGGCATATCAATTAACAATGTAATGACATCATTTATAACTATAAGACCGTTAAATGCACAAAAAATGTCCCCGTCACATTACAATAAATTGAATTACCTTTACAAGAACAATATGGAAGTTGATTATAATCCTATAGAGATAATTAGTGATTTAAAGGCCTTAATCATAATTCCTAGCCACATGGTAAATAAATATTTCACCTCTCCCACCTAAAAACAATGATCAATGTAGGGTCATTGATTTTTGGGTCCCCAAATTAAAGATAAAAAAATGGAAATAGAGGTTCCCCCCTTTCTACATATAATTCAGATCTATACAAGGGACATCCCTGTAATGGACATTATAAATACAAATTATTAAATCAATGGCCATCCATATCACCTATACATGTCATTATCATAATCATAAATTTTTTTGGATCTTCATAATCATTCCCTAATATATTTTGGATGAATTTTTGATATCTGATAACACTTTTATAAAAATTATGTAATACTCCCATGTTTTCATTGCACAAAATATCCCACACAACTGGTTAGTCAGCCAAAAGATTTAATTATTTCACTATACAATATGTGGCATAGTTATACATAGATATATTATACCAATGAATGGGTTTTTTAAATATAATTAACTTTACCCTTAGGAGAGGCCTCTTCTTCTCCCATAATTTTGATGACAATATGCAAGAAACTGTGAATTAATGTCATCAGACATACCTTGAATTTTTTTTCCTCTCTCATCTCTCCAAATCTAATATTATCCCAGACAAAGGTTTAAAACATCCTCCTTCATGTCATAAAAATTTAGGGATAACCATTTATTGATATGTCATATGTCATATATCATTCCCATGACATCATGTTCTTAGTCATACAAACAAAAAATGCAAACATGATACATCCTTCGCTTGGATTATAGAAGCATATGGGACCACTCATCCCCATTACTATGGAATTATTACTTTAAATTACTCTTACAAGGTCTAGTAATTTCATCAAATAAACAAGACTTTTTCCCTGGTGAAATATGAATCTCCACAAATTTTCATTGACTTTCAGCGATAGAATATGAAATTTCCTAATGAATTTCATGTCTTACAATGATTTTACATGCCCCAGTTTCCTTTTCATATGTTTCTCAAAAGTTTTAGGTCATGTTAGTCAATGTATCCCACAATAGAATATGCAATATGCATTCTTGTCTACCTTGTATAAAAAATCCCACCAATCACATTTATCAACCAATGGTAGTTTCACCCTTGGGAGAGACTTCCTATATCACCATTATCCCCATTCCCCTTACCAATATTTTCATCGAGGTATTCCAAATTAATAGATTATAAATTTATCATCTTACACATTAATATGGATTCATATTTATAGATTTATTTCCCATAATTGGAAAATCATTAAACATATGGTCAATGTTAATGTCCCGAAATTATAGCACCATATTTTTTTTCATTATCTACCATTAAATTTCATAGAACAATTACCTCACTATAAGACTTCAAACTACATATCATAATGTCATTTTCATTAAATGTTAAACTATATATTCAATTTCCTGGTCGCAAGACATTAATCTACATGATATATTCACCCTTATAAGAAATTTACATTCCCCCCTGGACATTAACCATCTCACAAAATGTACCCTCCACCACATAAGGAAAAATTATGTAGGATAATTTTTTCATTCAAGTAAAAGGAAAATACAGAAATTCCATTCATTTTTAGACATGTTCTATTAGTAAATCCACCCATCATGGTCATGTTAAATCCATCTCTCTGTAAACATTTATCATCTTTTAGTGATATAATGTCATAATTCATAATGAATTCATTGTCAGACTATGTTGTAACATAACCTAGTTGGATCATTATTTGTGTCTATCAAATTTTATGTCATATCATACAATGTATTCTACTATTTTTTATAATGTACACACCCTAGTCGACCATGCATTAAATATCCCACCAAATAGGTTTTCAACCACCATTAAAATGATCCTCAAGAAAAAATCGCATCTATTTTTGATTATATCGCATTATATTCCAGGAATAAAATGCAAATCAACATTTACCACTACATATTTGAATAATTTAAAAACATTCTATTCCCATGAATACATTTTGTGGAATTATTTCAAACATTTTTCTAAAATATGGTCGATAGAAACCCTATCCTTTTTTCAACATTCATGAATTTGAACTACTAATGAAATGAGGCATATTACTCACCTGATTGAAATCCTAAGAATGTAATTATAGAAATAAGTTCAGTCTATGTTTTATAAACCTATATATACATCAATATGGAAAAGTAACCTAGAAAAAAAGGTATAAAGAAAAAAAATTGTTAGGATGAAACCCTGGAAAGGGACATCTATGAAACAGAAAAATCCTACAAGATAAACCACATGGCTTAATAAAACTTTAGATTATTTTCACTATACACATCAAGGATAATATGAATTCCAAGAACATAGATGATTTTATTAGAATATATTATTGGATGTTATGTTTCAATCATTGAGATAAAACAAGGATATTGTAGGAAGTGTTTTGGAACAAAAGGAATCCATTACATTTATGTTATGAATCAAATAGAATCATAAAAATGTCAAGGAATCTCCTCCAAAATTATTTATTTATCCTTGATATGGGAATTGATATGTATAATTTGACTTAAGGAATTCACATTATCTTCCAAAATCACAATAGTATTTATAGAAATAACTTGTTCGTCATGACCAAGCTTATCCTACATAAAACAAACAATACCTATATT
The DNA here is from genome assembly GCA_963277665.1 of Viscum album. NCBI lineage: Eukaryota > Viridiplantae > Streptophyta > Magnoliopsida > Santalales > Viscaceae > Viscum > Viscum album. The sequence continues at coordinate 287,784,113 of OY728131.1, forward strand.
CCATTAAAAATAAACATATAGGTGTCGATGAATTTGGAATAACTCTTCCCAAGTGACATGTAATTCATATTAGAGGTGAATTATTTTAACATACCTCTCATTGGAGAGATTTATATACTCTTCCACCTCCTTGGAATGTCTTCCAATGAATTGTATTGTGGAAGCTCTATTTTTTCAAACTAGCTAACCATCCATTTCTCGACCAATTTTACTCTTTGCACTACATCCTTCTATCATATAATAACTTTTAACTTGTCATGTATCTCATGGTAATTAAATATTTCTTATCTCATCATGAAAATATTAAAAATTGGTAAGTGAAGTTAGGATAGCATGCCCTTAAAGGGCATCTCAACATCTACCTATCAGATATCTATTTAGACAAGAAGTCACAAAGGGAGAAAAGAATCATGCATCTCTATGTCTAACTGGGATCCACTTTTGTAATGAAATACATAATAAGAGATCATTGAACTCAACGATCCAACTTGTTTTTCTCCCTTTAGAGTAGATGTAGGCTGATATACAAATGTTGGTATAGGTCGAATAAATTCTTCTATCACAAGACAAATTGTGAAAGTCGATGAATGTAAAAAGAAAATAAGGATTATAATTAACAAGAATAGGTCAAAAATTATCATGAGTATAAATGAAATTGAAAATTTGGAGGGTACTCACTCTTTGTATGTTCATCATCTTGAATTAGTACAAATGAAGGACACATATCCCCAAATCCTAGGGCTGAGACCTCCTAATGAGGATAATTATCAGGATTTTTCAATGTATCTGAAATCAAATACTTACTAAAATCAACCAATAAGTAATTATCAACAATTTTCCTATTAGAAATAGGAGTATTATAGACTTTTATACCATGTTCATTATCTGACTAGGAATAAATTTGTACAAAAATATGTACTCATGTTTTCCACTGATGTGAATCATCATGTAATACAATTAAAAATATGCTTTAATAGTGTAATAATGTGAAAACTAGCATCCTTATAATTAATTTTGGAAAGATATAAAATCATTACATGAAACTAGAATATTGAGGCCTATAATAATTATGTCCAAAATTCTATAATATGTATCCTTAGGTCAAAAAGTAACTTTACATATTAGGATACCCGATGCATGTTTCTTAGATCCTAAATTGGCTCCACCATTGTTCTCCTCTTGTAATTTTTTCTCCATGTTCTATATCATCATGCCTCATATAATAATAGTTGGAATTGAATCATTCATTGGAACAGCAGATATTATTGGCATCCCCTTTCAGAATATTAGTAGGAATGACCTTGACTAGGGCATGGCCTTTCGGTGTTGGAAGGGGATTGGAAATATATGGAAGAGAGAAAAGCCATAAAAAATAAGAAAATGAACGTGTAAATCTAAAATTACCATGTCCCAATTCATCCTATAAAAAATTGAAGACCAACCTAACTTTATATATTGATTATCATATATATAGATGACATATTCATCCGCATGAATTTGTATCTCAATGGGTTCATTCTCCTAGATCCTTGAAAGATCGACACCAGAACCCTTAAGGGATGAATGTGAAGATTATTATACAATTGATAACAATACATATGAAGGTATATTTAGAATGTAATAAATTAAAATGACTACACAAAGACATACTGTAGAAAATATGTCAGGTATTTCAAAATTCCTACTTGCACTTCCTCTGTTGAGAAGTTGAAGGGATCACATGAGCCTTCTTTTTGGAAAAAACCCATGGTTATAGTTGAGAAGATCCCACATCCCTCACCTCCAACATGGTTCTATAACATGTGGATAGTTCTGGGGACTTGAGGACCACATCGACTAGTTCAATAGGGGTTCTTATGGGCCCATACATTGGTGACAAATCCACCTTTTCCATTGTATCCCCACAACCTCTTTATTATATTACTATATGAATAATAAAATCAACTCACTATTATTGATAGTTGGTGAATGGTAAATACTGGAAATTATGAAAAGAGTAATTGGACAATAGGGTTAATGTAAATGTAAAATTTTTCACCATTATGAACAATTTAACTTTAAATCACACCTTTGATTAGCATTCCAGACACAATCACTGAAGAGGTGACTTGATCATCTATTGGATATATCAAGGATTGAATATCAAATAAATTCTTTTTAAAAGTATAAAATTTATTATCATTATGGATATCAGAGGGATTTCTGATTTATCCTATATCTGGGAATTTTGAACTAGTATAGAGAAACACCCATGCATCACTAACATTACAGGTCATGCCACCCAAATTGGATCGTTAAGGGCCGCACTTAGTTTGGATCTAATATGGATGATTGTGATGAAGAATTTACTCCCATCGATTGGGAAGCCTCTTCATGACCCCCTTATCTTCTATAATATTCTGGGGATAAAGCATTAGTCCCCTCTTGATAGAGACAGTTAGATATAATTTGTAAAGGATACATGTTCCTCTCAACTCTATCATGCTTCACTATATTTTCCTGAGATCATTTTGAGGGATCCAATGCCTCATCCTTATCATCTTCAGGATGAGTCTTTTTTCTATGCATATCATTACAAGATATATTTTTCATTGACTCAGTAAATGCCTTCCCAAAATTCTCCTTAATAGTAGGAAGACATTCATGACATGGCATAACAAGCATCATGTCTAATCGATGAATCTGATAGAGGCAGCATGATCTACATTTTGGATACATCAATGGCCATTAGAATCCGAAAATGGCTGGCTACTATCAGGTGATTCTCAATATTGAAATTCTCAGGGGGTATTATGCATGATTGCTGAGGGAATTTAAATATTTTTGAGAATCAATATGGAGCATAGGCCTTGTAAATGATGTCATTATAAATATGATCAAGAAATACACTATCTCTATAGGAAATCATGGACAACCTCATCTTGTAATTATGTTCCTTATCTTCATTGGTAAATGTTTCTATCTATGGTTTACCATGTGGAATGAAGGTGAATTATCCCAAAACATTTAGATTCTTCATAAAATCATTATACATCTAGTTTAGATGATTCATTCCAAAGACATATTGAACAAATAGAAAGAACTGTAGGTCTAGTATTATAACTAGGTTTCACACCTCATACGAACTAAAACGAAATGTGACACATTTTTAAACACATGAAATGACTGTAAAACAATGAAATATTACATCACATTATACCATTGTTTCAGGCATTGATAGATCATTTCATATCGTTGTATATAAAACCCTTTATACTTCCTCTCTGTAGATTTGGGTTCTAATTAAATTTTCCCTGACCTAAATCCTCCCATGGACAAATGGATCATAATTTGGTAAATACTGAACAACATTTTGACAAAGGTGGCTAGGAAAACCATCCCATCATTTTTAGTTTAAACTAAAAAAATTCAATGCCTATAATCCCCATTCACCAATGTGGTATAGAACATTCTTGAAGAAACTTAATTATCTGTGGTAGGGAATTGGAATGTGGTGCCTTCCTATTTAGGTTTTCAAAATTATTTCACCAATGCAATGTGATAAATTTAAACCAAGGTAGATGATATGAGTCTAGTAGTTTTTTCTTCACCATATAAAGCTTCTAGGACAAGGGAAGCATCCCTTTGTTGACATTCCATACTGATTGTGGTAGAATGAACTCATCATAAATCCCCACAATAATGGTGGAACCATATCTCTGATAGATCTCCCACAAGATAATCCTGAATTGTATATGATTCATATGGAAGCAATTATTCTCCGACATCCCTTAGCTAAGAAATTTAGGTATAATGTATAAGTTCTTTTAGAAATTATTATTCTTGACACAGAAAGCCTCAAAAACGTATACGTCTTGGATCTCCTTCTTGAAATCCATCCAGGTTCGACACACCCAATACACCCACATACACCTAAGCCTGACACCCCCTGTAGAACATACATATATTCTTCCTTCAACTCGAGTGATTTTTTGATCTATGAGGCATAGACGGTTAAATTTTAAAAATGGTGGATCAACTCCTCAATATGAGGAATCAAGTCTTTATTTTTTTCATGATGAAACTAATGGGGGTTGTCTCATCCCATATAATTTCACCCATGGAGGTGATGTTTTCATAGGGGGGTTTATTATGCATCACAAATCATGATTTGATAATTTAATTATAAGGAATACGGGTGATGGAGTCTCAATGATGCTTGTGTAAATATAACATAGGAGAGTGGATTTGTCTGAATTTTTGCAGATACTAAATCAAATTGTTTTTATATCTATCATATCATGCACAATAATTTCATTGTATCCATTCATGATTAATTTGATCATGTATAACGAACATGAAAAAATTTGTGCAGAAGAAGTAATTGTAGTAAAAGATTTTATTGCTGAAAATGATGAACACCAATCAGAAGTAACCATATTCTTTATGTTAAAATATTAACATAGAAAAAAATTATAATTTTGGATAATTTCCAAAACTTTTAGGGAATGTTTGTTGCCACACAACCACTTTATCTTGGTCTCACACGTAGCCCTCTCGGAAAGGTCCCTCGCCCTATTCTCTCGATCATATATATATCACTCTACATCCTTTAAGGCGTCTCTCCATAGAACCAATTTTTAAGTTGGAATAAAAAATATCTTTTCATAGGACCTATGCAAAACATGCAATGTGACACAATTGGGCAAATGCCATGCATGATGAGTGAAATAAAACTAAGAAAAAAGTGAGGATAATTATATATGGTTAATGAGGTATTTATAGTCATAACTGGCCAATTCTGAAGGCCTACTCCATGCAACTACACATTTGGTTTGCAGAAAATACATATACAATCAATCTACACATCTAACCTATGTGAAATCAACCTATTCATGCTCAATTTAATTGTAAAGGACCTCTATGAGACCCATACATGGAAATCATAAGATGCATATGGTACTTATTCAAAGTCACTGCACATGTTTTATTTACCAGTTGGTCCACATCTAAATGAACATTCAATTTTTGTAGCCATATTACCAGTTTTTAACCACTATCAATTCCTCCCATGAACTGGGCCAAGAACCTATTCTAAGCATGTACATGTCATAAATGAATGATCAACCCTATGTTATCTTCTATAATATACCAATGGTAGGGATCCTTTTTAATTATATCTCTTATAAAAAATTAACCATGTTGAAACCACCACTAAAACCTTTGGACATGAACAACCATGGAATGTAGAACCCAAACGTGTCCGCATGAAGGGTTTATATTCCTATATTCAGAGTTTTTTCATGCATGTATAGTTGGAAGGTAGGGGTGTGTAGGGTGCACATGGAATTGTATCCCTACTCTCATGTGGAACCATACCCCATGGGTAGTGTCATGGAGTTCATGGTCTTAGACCATAGGGTTTGGATCATACCATCCCCTTATCGCCTTTGACACATGGAGCCTCCAATTATTAGTATAGAGGTTCTTTATTATGACTTATTTTCCATTAAAAACGGAACAAGATCCCTCTCCCTCGATACATGAGAAATTTTTGGGATTCTCTCTAGGAGTAATCCCCAAGAATTTCTTGAATGAAATATCCTACTTCCATTCCGACCCAATCTTCATAACCTTGTCCCATTATAAGGTAATATGAATTTAGGGAAGCATAATAGCCCCATTTTCATGCATCAGTGAAATAGGGGATAGATTTATGGGAATAGATATTTCCACATCCCACTACCTTTGGAATTTTTTTCCCTATCGACAAGTAGAAAAAAGTTGTCTATGTAGTATCATGGATCGTCCAATGCCTCATGTTTCTATCATCTAGAATGAATCATGAGGTATAGAGAATAATGGTGATCATGAAATCAACACAATCCATACCACCCCCATTGAACTATGACAATCTCAATTCATGATATAATTATGATACAGAATATTCTCAGCTAGGGCCCATGCTCAATAGGCAACTTCTTCATTTGTAATTCCCAATCATTATTCATTTAATGTGGGCTTCCTACAAGGTATAATTTCCAATAATATCACAATACTCCCCCATGGGACTCATTATCATGTTTAATCTTTGAACATGCCTCCATATCACTGTCAGTTGATAAATATCCCATGGCCCATTTTTTGGGAATCATCATTAAGAGTTATCCACAAATTTATCCACTCAATGTGATATACACCCCTATAAGATGAATTTTTGAAGGACCTATATAGGTGCATGTCCTTACAACTGGACATTGTGGTATTTGATATCCCTATAAATCTGATTTTGATGAATCCTTTCTGAGTTCCAAACTCAACAACAAAAGAATCCCAATTTTCTCTAGAATGTTATCCTAGTATGGTTTAAAATAGGTTTGAAATCCATATTCCGTCTGGGTTCAAGGTATTTCTTCATCATAAGTCTTACACCAAACATTGAGTACGATCCATCATCGAAGATTTCATTTCCACATGATGTTAAACTATATGGTTTGTTACCTTTCATATGACCCATAAAGGTATGATGTTTCCCATTAAGCGACACCAAACAATGTGAGTTTTGATTTCATTCACAAGGATATGTATGAATATAATCAAATGGGTTCAATCCCAACATCAAGAAAACTTTTTGGTTAATGGATGATGATTCACTCCATAATTACCCACTGTGTGACGATAAAATTAGAATATTCATAATTAAAAAACAAATAATATCTATGTTGTACATAACAAGATAGCATTCATGGAGAAACATAGATACGAACAGTCATATCCATTGACGAATAAACTTAGACCCAGAAAGATGATTAAAAATTTCCTAAATGTTAATAATTGGTTGAAAATTATAGGGAGACCCACATAATGATTGGGAATTAATAAAGGATTCATAAATATATCATAAATCTAAAAGAGTCCCATAGTTGGAAATAATTTCCCACAAAAAGGATTCGATGAGCCCGAACTACCGACCTCCCAAATAATGTTAGTTTTTTTTCATAGTTGACCACACTTTTATACATCAACATACCATGAGAAATAAGGGTCCCATGGATTGAGAACTATTGGGTGCTTCCATAACCTTGAACAAACCCCTTGGAACCAATTCAAAAAAAATGATTCCAAACCAGATCATATCTATGAGGGGGGGAACACATGTGTGTTGATATTCCCATGCATGTTGTGATTAATAAAACCAAGAAGGAACCCACCAATGTATCATTATAACACATTCACAAGTATAATAGGTTCATATAATTATAATAATAAATTCTCATCAAATCATAAAAAACTTATATTGATCATATATGGGTTTACCATGCTACTACTGGTATTGGTTATACCAAATTTGGCTCAATTTTATAGGGATAAATATAATTTTATCAATGTGATCAGGAATTAACCATAATTCTTGTGAAATTGTTATTAGAAATTATAAATGGCTCAAATGAATGTGTCTCTATCATGGGATGGACTATTGGTATGTATGTTAATGTGTCACATAGTTTCCTCGAAGCATTGAGGGAAATACCATTGTCATGGGTTATCCAACAAGGCCTCCATGCCCATATCCTTTTCATTAGATTATAAAAGTTCGCACTGCAAGTCATTCAAACTACCCATATAATAAGAAATCATATCTTGATGGTACAAAAATTATTATTACCAAGTTAATACTTCCAAAAGCATTGTAAATTCATATAAATTGGTCTATCAGGACACGAAAAATAATAACATATCGTCATGATAATATTGTAAAAACATATAACAACATGCGATTAACACAAATCAGTTTAATAAGATATAATACATATAATCATGGAATAAAATATTATTTAATGCTCTCATGACTACTCAGAGACCCAAAAAACAAAATAAAGAATAGTCAACATGAAATGAAACTACATTATAAAACCGAAGATATAAGAGTATGGAAGGTACAAAAATGATATGGAACCACTAAAATAAATCTTTATGACGAAGTTCTATAGTATTCATCAATATAACATAGAATAATTCATATTGTGAACCTTGACGGAACATTTTCACACATCAAGTATGCCTATATAGTATTTTGGTTCATTAATAATGACGTTTAAAGAAGATTCCAAAAGAGATTCCATGCTATGAATGGTGGTTCATGAATTGCATACCTCATGGATTCTATTAATGTAACTTATTATGATAATTAGTATTTAAGAGGAAATGAATACACAATATCCTTATTTGGTTCAATAATAGATTAGGAATTCCTCATCAATTATATAAAAGATAATTAATTCTCATTAATGAAAATTGGTACATTCTAAAAATTTAATTGAAAAAGAGATCAAATATGATATTCAATAAGGATATGGTCTCAATATATTGATATATAGAAAACAATGGAAATGTACTAATCTCAAGAGGGGTTAATCTGTGATCAAAAGTATGTGATCATCTATCTGAAGTCATCTTCTATTGTATTAAATATTGATTAATTCATTTCTATATGGAATCAAAAACCATATATTGGTAAAAACATTCACTATATATTATTTTTTTCATTTGAAATGATTTTGATAAAGATATCAGTTAATATAAATTGGTTTGTAGACTACATATTGAAATTATTGTTCTGGTAGTATCTGGGATCTAAGGTAATCCCACTTTTGTAGAGATAAATTTATTGTTGAACTAGAGAAGAGTCTCAGGGTTTGATAGGGTTTCATAAAAAATGAACAAATGTAACACCAAATGATTTTAAAAGGGAATCATCATGTATGATAGAGTATATTACACACAAAACCAATAATTTAATAGAATATAACACCTCAATAATTTATGATACATTTATTTTTTGATAAATTTGATAGATTTTGATTCATGCAACAATGGTTTTAAATTAAACATGACCCTCTATTAAAATATTATTATTTAAACATGACAATTATTACCTTGAAATAAATTTTTAGTTTATTTTAGGAATATCAAAAATATGAAAATTGTAGGGTTTGAAATTTTATAAGATAACAAGATAGTTTATCAACTAATTTCAAATAAAATAATAACATTTGGAAAAAAAATATTTTTTGAGAAACCATAATTTTTAAATATTTGATTAGTCATGAATTGCACACATAATTTAAAATATAATTTTCACACTTTCATTTAATTTAATTTTGGAAATATAAATATTTTTTAAAATCTACATGTCAAAATTATATTTGGGTGATGTTTTGATAATTTTTAGAAGATGTGATTTTTGTGATGAATTGTTAAAAATACTGATTCTTATTAAAAACTGGAAAATCATTTTAATTATTTTGAAACATAAATTATATGTGAAATTGGGTTTATATAAAAATTATTTCATTTATATTATAATTTTTCTATCCTTGGTCACTATAATCAATTTCTTAATGAACTGTGATATAAAAATATTTTAACTGTTGAAAATAATGAATAATAAATATAGAAGAAATTAATTATTGTTGTTATGGTGAAAATAGGTTTATCGAGGGTTAATCAATGTAGTTAAAGTTTAAAAATGACATATAAAATTTAAAACATCAACATAATGGAAAAAATCAGTCCTTATTAGAACCAATGGTTTATAATGAATCATTTTTAGGATTTTATAATGTGAAAAAATTTGGGTTAAAATAATTGATTTCAAAACATTGAAGTGTATCCTCTCTATAACTTATTGAAGGTCACACTTTCTCATCTAATATTGAAACATAAAAAAACATTTTTATTCGAATATTAAATCCCTAAAATCTCTCATAATTCCCTCACCACATATTATATTCTTTAGTTTTATTAGTAAAGAACCCTAAAAAGTATTTGTGTTTACACGTAAATAGGCTCCACAAAGAAGAGGTAAAATTAATAAACATGAATATTTTTTTATTCATACTTCCACACCAATCATATAATATTCAAAAATTAATATATTCTTTAAAAATTATCAATATTATACTTATATTTCGTTTTTTAATATAATAACTGGTACCCATATCAAATACCATCAAATTTGAAATGAAATCATCATTCATGTGTACGTCGGACTACTACCTCACGAACTGATCTAATTCATTCTCAATTTCTGACCATATAATGATAGATATAATGATTTATTTAATACAAAAAGACATATAAATATATATAATATTGAATAATTTAATATAATTATGATGCTATAATCAAACATATAACTTCCCCCATTCTATTCTGTCAGTGGGATACGATAATACCACTAGTGTGTATAGTGGAATTCTTCCTTACGATGCGATGTGATACATTTTTCTCACATACATAATACATACAATATATTAATGAAAATCTTTTTAATATATTTTATAGTTAAAACCCCAACATAATCATTAAATAAAACTTTACATCTTACTACCTTCCATCCAGTTTGTTGGAAAATAATAATGTGATCATGTGTATGTGTTGATGACCACCTTCACACAAAAATGTTGAATGTTATTCATTTTACATTTGTGTATTAAAATGAATAAAATGTATTTTAGATGTTTTGCTCTAATGGTATTTTAGATATATGATTCATGAATCATATAAGGGGTTTGTTAATTTATTATGTATATATATATATATATATTAATGTCGGATTATCTTCATAGTTATGGATTCTATCTTGGGTTAAGAGTTTATTGTTGATCATATGTTTAATTTATCATGAAAAAGTTTTTAAGTTTTATATCAAGGTATTTTTTCACTATTAATGATATTTTTAGTGATATATAATTCAATAAATCATATTACTTTGTTATATGTTTTATTGAAATAGTTGTTTAAGGAGTAATTCCTTTACATATTTTATACATTAATATAAATCTATTGGTAACCAGTATTATTTACTGAATACGTTATGTTGAGGTAATAATGGGTTACTAAAATGTGGAATAGTTATAATAATTATAATAATATAGTTCTGGGAAATAGATTACTCACAATTAGGGTAACAACCCATTTTCTAGGTGTTAACCCAAATCATTATTAAAGGCTATACAAAATAAACCTGGAATCAAAAGGTTTTCAGGATGCAACAACTATGACTAGAATACGTGATTTTTTGATTAATATGAAATAAATTTTACATAATTGGTTTGATGATTAAATATTTTGTTAATTTCTGGATTCATATTAAATAATCAATTATTTTTTATTTTGAGTTAATTTATGATATTTTTTGTGATTTTTTATTCTAATGATATATATAAATATTATTTTAAATATAGTTTTTTTAATTAAAACTGAATTCACATCATAACAAATTTAATTGAAATAGCTTTATAAAATAATAATAATGGAAGATATTATGCTGTACCATGGTTTTAACTATTGAGGTTTTAGAAATTAATGTATTATTGGAAAAATACTACTAAATATATTTATTTTGAAAAATATGTAAGGGTGGAAGGAAAAATCATTCACTCATTTGTAAATCATGTAAAATGTAAAATCTTAATTTTAGTTCATCAGGTATAAAATTTGTTCTCGAATATTAATCATTTGTAGAAAAATATGAGATATAAGCAGTAATTGTTTAAGGGATGAAATTCATCATGTTAAGTATGTATATGTTCTTCTTTTCTTAGTTTATATGTTAATGAAATTCATCAACATTTAGTAAAGGATCTGGATACCAAAATTCTAGAGTACTCAATTTATATATGATCATACTATATTCTATTAACCCTTGTAAAGTATTTGTTTTTGTGGTAAATAACCTTTATAGGATCACATATTTAATTTTTATCAATGATCTATATCACTCTCCATAATTATTTACACATTACTTCAAAGTTAATATTTTTTGGTCCCACTAATTTTTTCATACATGTAATCCTAGTAATGTGTTATTATCGATGAAATTAATACATCCATTTTAGTATTATAAGGATAATTTTTAGTGACCCTTTTTAAATCATGGGATTATAATAAAGTCATGAACTATGAATAAAAAATTTATTTTTGATGGAAATTTTTTTAAGGGAGTACAATGTAAAACCACGATATTTTAATATAGGAATAACTTGTTTGATATCATGCATGAAACATCCTAGGATTTTAAAAAAAGAAAAAACGTGTTCAATATCATTTATGAATCTAAAATCCAATAAAAAAATAAATCATAAAACTCCAAAACTAGTATAAATATATATATTTAAGTAAATAATATAGTGTGTGATGTACAAACCACCATGTTTAGATGAAACACAATACTCTATTAAAATATTTTTATTTCCACAACACTATTAAAACCTAGCCTTTATGATTGAAGATATGAATAAAACTATATAAATGATTAATATTAAATGGGTTGAACAAGTATAACAAAAATCAATAATTGTATAATGATTATAATTAAATCATGAACCATTTGAATAAAAAATAAATTTTTTCGAAAAAACCATATTTTTATAGAAGTATGTTGTTCAATCATTTCATACATAATATAAAGTTATTTTATCCGTTAATATAATTTATATTTAAAAATAAAAATTATTTTTATTATATTCCCGTAAAAATTATATTTGTGTAATGTTTTAATAGTTTTCTGTAAAGGATAATTTTTTTGATGAATAGTTATACAAATAATTTTTTAATATAAACTACAATTTTGTTTATATTATTATAACGAAAAATTATATTATATTTTATTTTGACAACATATTATTTCATTTATATTATAATGTAACAGATTTATTTCATTATAAATAATTTCATAATGAATTACTATATAATATCTTTTCAAATTTTTGAATGATTTTGTTTGGAAAAACTGTTTTTTGGACACATCTTTGGTATTTATTTTAATTAAATTTAGACACAAAATTTAATTGAATTTTGAAATATGAAATAATTATTTTTAATCTGATTAAATACAATTATATAATTTGGAAAAATTGAATTTTGACTATAATAAATAGTAAATATTTTAAAAATTAATTACCATGATGACAGTTAAAATGGGTTTACCAAAAAAATAAACCATGTAGGTAATGGTATAAAATAATATAAAACATTTAAAACTTCCATTTATGGAAATATTATTTCCTTGTATCCTTGTAGTATATATAATTCCATATTTTCAAGGCACGTGGACTATAATAAATGATAGAAATAATAAATATTTTTAAAAATTCCAATTGTGACCTCTCCCTTAATTCTAAGTCGATACACCTTATCCTCCCCTCTTAACACATCCAAACCCATAGTATTTTTCCATTAACTATATAACTAACATCATATCCTACCACAAAAAAACATAGAGGCATTATTATATTAGGAATCCATCAAAAGTTGGATTTACTTTTAAATATTTAGAGGCTCTTCAAATAAGAAGAAAAATTTTAAAACATCAGTATTTGTTTTGTTTCTTCTTCCATTTAACACCATGAGTTTTTGTGAAATAAATCGTTAATAAAAAAATAAAATTCCTTTGATGAAATGAATTTCAAACAACACCATGTTATTATTTCTTGATAGGAAACACCATTTTAATCTTTCATTATATGAAAAGTAAAATTAGCTTGTGATATAAGAAAAAAACATTTTTGCATGAGTCAAACACAAAAAACTGTTTATTCATAAACATGAATGACATGAAATAACTATTTTTACCAAACTGCAAGGTAATATTAATAATAATATTTAAATATTAATAGAGATTTAACTAACCCATTATAATAGTAGTAAGAATCATATTAATTACATTTCTAAAATATGGTTTATAAATTCATATGATAAGAATCATTTGGTGGAAAATTAACTATAATTTAAAATTTAATTCTTTTCAAAATAGTGGAAATCATTTTATGGAAAACTATAATTTTGAAATAAGACACATTTTACCAAAACAATTAATTAATCGGCATTTTATAGTTGATTTTAGTGACATATATATTTATATATATATTTCAACTATTTAAAAATCATATTATCTATTTTTATACATTAGATAAGAATTAAATTAATTTTACTCATAATGATATATATTTTTTCTAAACAGGTAATTTTAACATCATTTAATAGAGAGCCTATTTTAAATCTAATTTTTTAAAAATATTAAATTTTATTTCAAAATTTTAATTTGTTATAACCTAACATCAAAATTATATTAGTGTTAGTTTATTTATTTTAATGAGATGTTTCATTTTTATAAGAATAGTAAAAAATACTAACTTATAATTGAAAACATAATTTTTCATTTAATTTGTTATTTTATTGAAATTGTATCTTAAACTAGAATTAATTTCTATAAATATCAAATATAAATCCATTATTACAATTTAGGTCATTACAACTAATTTCACATCAAATTTTTATGTAATTTTTTTAACATTTTAATATTTTGCCATTTAAAACTTTTTGTTTCATCAAGTATGATGGATTATTTTTAATAAATTTCCACTAAAAATGTGATTTATATTTGGAAAATTGATGAAATATTATTATTAATAATTATATATAATTTATAAATATGTAATATTAGTTTTTGATAAAAAATATGAGTTAGGTAATTAAAATTAATAACATTGATCAAGGTAAAAACAATATTACATTGTATCTAAACATAATATACGGTGTGTAAAAATGGCCCTAAACATTAAAAAAACATATTTTTTGTCGATATATTGATATTAAAAAATAATGTATATAAGTATTTATGTTATAGAAGCCTCTTGTTATGTAATACTCTGGGGAGAACATAAGTCATTTAAAAATTTCCTATTGGGTCCTCTACAACCACATAAAATAGGGAACATAACCCCCTCACATATTCAATACAATAAATACATTTTTCTATGACAAAACCTATCCAAATAAACTCCTGAAAATATATCTTAATCCTAGAGTTCGACCGTTTGTTATAAATCAATCCAATATTGTTTTTTGGGTGAAAAGTAAAAGGTATTATGAAAAGAAGAGGTATCATTTTTCAACGAAGAATTTTTTTATATTATGAACCTCTTCAATTATTATTATTACATGACTATATAATAACATAATTATGTGAAATATAATTATATTTTTTATGTTATGGTTTATACCTAAACCTACACACAATTCAATAAAATATGTTATACAATCTTCATTTGTGTGTCTGACACACTACTGCCTCGTGAAATGTTTTCGTTCTGTTTCCATTTAAACCATATAATATTGGGATTATTTGTGGAACCATATTTTCTATATGATGTGTTAGATAAATTTTATTTATTTATGATTATTTAATTAATATATAACACCCCAAATCATGATTTTAATTTTTTTGAAAATATGATAATTTTTTCATGGACGTGTGGACTACAACCACCTCAATGTTATAAGATACTTTCAAGCATTACATGGAATAAATTAAGTATGGTTCGAAAAAACATTGATGATATATATTAATAAATAAAAATAAATTAATGATAATATATATATACACATATATTTCATATAATTTCGATCATTCAATAAAATAAAAAAAATTGAAAAAGCGTCTCTGTGTTCGTACGCCATACAATATCAATAAACAATGTATTTACATTAATTTTTAAAGACATTATAGATTATATTAATTAAAAATATAAGTAATATATATGATATTTATATAAATTTTTAAAATTTTTAAATAACATAATCAAGAACTAATTAATGTGATTAAGATTATCAAGTCAAAACATATATAATAAACTGTGTGGATATTACCAACAACATAATACTAACCTGGAATTTATTATAAATCTCTAATTTAAAGTAATAATAAAATCTTATTTTATATTATATATAATAATATGGTTCTTAATTAGATTTATGATGAACTTATATTAATTATATATGAGTATTTAACATGTATGAAGAATGTAAAAACATAAGGTATGAGAATTTCAACACGCCTATTTATTTTCATAACAAATATTCCATATTTGCAAATCGTTTATTTTAGGTTGGGTATATACTACCCTATGCCACGTGAAATAATAATATAATATTTTTAATTATATTAAAATTCTATTTGGTCCTATTATTTCATTGGGACCATGATTCAAAAGTTACTGACGTTGTACGAGAATTTTAACTCACTTTTTATTTTTGTGAGAAACATGACATATTCACCACACAAATGTTTTTATGGTTAATATAATTCAATATGACATTTTATATAATTATTTAACATTATATATTGATAATAATATCTTAGTTTGTTTAATTTCATGGGGTACAATATTCAAAATTTACTCATGAAGTGAGGGTATTCACATCTCGCTTTTAATTCAGTGATATATTTTCGATATTAAAAATATATTTTTATTCTATCATGTATATACTATCCTGATAAATACTAAATCATTAAAATTGTATATTTAAATATTTAAAATGAATGAATTTATGTTATTATTTCATGGATATCATGATTCAACATATAATCATATAATAAGGGGATATTCAGTCTCACTTTAATTTTGGGGAGACTTATTCCATATTCCCTAATAGTTTATTTTTTGGGGTGTATATACAACCCTTGAATTTATTATATTATTACTATATTTAGTTTTTTGGTTATTTACATATCCATTTCATTAACTCACATACATGGGGTTTACACATCAAAAGTTACCAAATCGGTTTGATGATTTTTTTCTCAATTTGGCTTATTTGATACAGACATTATGTAATGTGCTTATATTATATTATAAGTGGTATATAATTCCTTTGACATGTTTTATACTGAATATTATTTTGAGAATGATATTTTAATATTTTTTAATGTTATTATTTCCTGGTGATTATGATTCAGATTTAAAGAATTGGTAACATTTTATTTCTAGAATATCACTGGCTATTTTGAATATTTATGATATTCATTACATTGATGAAATATTATAATAAATATCATAGAAATTATTCTATATATTCTTATACTCTAGATTTTCATGATATATCAATGTTATGGTACCAATGTTTCACTCAATTTAAATTAATATTATCATAGAAAGTTTTTTTAATAATAATCAACCTTATTTATCTGTGTAGTAAGAAATATATAGTCATTAAAAATACCGTTTTTTATAAAATATTTATAAATATTTATAAAGTTATATTTAATCTAATTTTAGATGAAAATTAATAGAGAATTTTTTTTATTTTATAAAATGATTAAAATAGTTTTAAAATATTAATTTATATGTATTCATGCCTATTTTTAAAGAAAAATTTATTTAAAAGGTTTTAAATTTTATCAAGAGTTCTACATATATTAAATCCCATTTTACCCCATTAAATTAAATAAATGATATTTCAAAATTATTTTCCATCTATGATAAAACCAATTGACATAAAATATGACTTAACAGGGAAAATATTGTTGAATAAAATTCACATTAATTATTTATTGTTTTTTGTTTTGATGGAAGGATGTTTTTGAAAACCACTTTTATTCTTTGGGTTATATAATTTTGAAAATTAATTTATTAAATGGGGTATTATATGAATACATTAATTTCAAAACTATCTATTTCTTGATGGTTATTATTGGATTAATTGTTTATGATATCCATTTAATATCATGGGTTATGATATGATGTTTACCATAAGAATCTCCTTTTATGTATTATGACATGATGACTGTGATATTATCTTGTAGAATATATTGATATGTTTGTAGTTTTTGATGGGTGGGACCAATATTAACCTAAAATTAATTATATAATGATAATTTTTAAATGATCTCAAAAGGTAAATGGGTTGGTATCCCATTACCATAATAATAGGGTATATGGTAGTGAATCCCAATCCCGCAATAAGGTGGTATACATAAGAAATAACCAATCCCATAAAAAGAGGTTATATGGGAGTGAATACCAATACCATAACAATAGAATAAAATGTATGGAATTCCAAGACCATTAATACATAAGATTTCATCCCAACACCATAATAAGTGTGTACATGGGAGGGAATCCAAAACTCAAAAAAATGATAGACAAGAGAATATACCAAGACTGAATTTGGTACACATGATCATCCCATGAATAAAATTTTAGGAAGGGCATTGTATATTTTATTGACATATGATTTTAAATTCTTATGTATATTCCATAATTCCATGTATTAGTCATATTTTGTGTTTTTTATATTATACTATTACATATATTATGATAATTGTCTTATGGACTACAAATATTTACACCCCTATTAATGAATATAATAATTTATATGTAGGGGTTTCTATTATAATGTTATTATATTTCATTCATACACGCATTTTCTTGTTATTCTTGTGTATTCCATTTATTTACCCATACTGAGAATTTGATCTCAGAAATTCATATGTTTCTATTCAACATGTTAGGTGGAAAAGTGTTAAGTAAGTTTAAATTGGGTAATATATTTATGGGAGACATTGGGGATCTTTTACAATGATATAATATTATGTATACAATATTCAATATACAATTAACTAATATGGCCCTATTGGATATAATTTTTTAATGTGCTAAATAATAATACAAAATTCTGTCATATACATGCATTTTAATACTATGTTTCTATATATGCTATCAAGTGAAAGGTTTTGTAAATAATTTAGAACTAGTACGCAACAACTTTTATGATATCCTTAAGAATGTTTCTAAAGATATATCTATAAATATCTCAAATTATAATTCCAATTCGGAGTTAATGTATGGGAAAATTACATGGATTTTAGGTAACAGATAAATCATGTTTTTTAATATAAATAAATCAATTTCAAGATATCTCATGTTTATGTGGATCAAGAATAGATGTACATTGGGGTTACAATCTAAGAAACACTATATTGAGCAAAAATTGATTGATAACTGGATCATGACAATGGGTCTTACTACACAATTGGTTGGAAAATACTAGGTGTTATGAATTTCCAATTCACACACTCATTATGTAAAATAATGATGGAATAAAATTGGTATATACTCTTAATTATATAGAAAAAACCTAAGGTTTTATATATTAAAAATGAAGGTGTCTTGATTTAGATATCCTATTTTTTTAATGATAATGGGGTTCCCTACGATGATGATTATTTCTCTCAGTATGTATTTCTTTTTTTCTAGAAAAATGATAGAACCTGAGGGAACCATACTAATGAGAACTATATTAAAAAAATCAATTATTTTATTCCCGAGTAACAAAATTTTATGGTATTTGGAATGAGAAACCTTCCTGCTATATTCAATTTTTTGAAGCTATGAATCATTGTGAGCATCCAAATGAGAAAAAGGGGCAATAATGATACATTGAGTCTTTCAAGAGTAAACACCCAAATTCATTATGTGGTTCCGCTAAACCATTTTTTATTGGGAAATTAATCTATTCCAATATAACAATATTATCAACTCTCACGATTTCAGAGCATGAAAATCACTCTTGTTATCCATTGTGTGGTAGGTGAGGTTGATCGATTGTGGAATCTTTCTATGTCTTGGAGGTAAAAATCTGAAATTGACTCCATATTAAGGGATGATTTCAATAACTTATTTTTTTAATAATCAAATTCCTCGTATTATTTATTTGATGATGGAAAATTAATTAATAGATATTAATGAGATGGATGGTGAATCTTTATGTTCCTATGATGAAAATTTTAAAATGGTTTTGAGGAGTTATTTGGTTAATATCTTGTGACATAAATGAAAAATTAACCAATTCTATAGTGGCCTAAATAACAAACATAGATAGGAAATGTCAATAAGAGACATTATATTATATGAATAATTTGTTCTATTTGATATAAAGGTTGAAATAGAGGATAAATTTTCATATCATTCTCATGGTTTTGACAAGATAATAAATTTGGAGGTCAAAAGAAAATATTAATACTATAGGGAATAGTAAATGAGACTTCCATTATGCAAAATTATTTGGGACGAAAAATGAAAAAGTACTTCTTAAAAGGACTAATAAATTTTTTCAAGTGTTGAACAGAAGATCATAGAGTATCATAATGTTTACGTGATGGTAAGAAATTATCTAATTATATAAATAATGAAAAATTTCCACACATTAAACCTCACACACTTTAGTGTTTCTATTTCATATTGTGTTTCCATTATACTAACATGATCCATTATAAAAGTACTAATGTTGATGAAAACTAATTAAAATCTGTAAATAAAATGGATAAAATGATACATTATGTTTTTATATTTGTTGATGTGATCCATGATAATTATTTAATAAATATAATCTCCTCCTTATTGGGGAATTGATTGTTTGATTTTTTATAAATAATCCTTATGAAAATAATATTGTTCAATCATTATAGAAATTTCATGTGATTATATCCATGTACATGGATTAAAAAATAATAATATCACATTTTATATTATATATGTACAAGGATGAAACCAAGTTTCAAATGATAATGTTTTTATGTGTATGTTAAGAACTAATTTAAGGAAAAAAAGTTGAATTATATTTTGGAAGGGTTACAAGGTTAACCATTTATTTAATGTTTTATGTTAATACTCAGATGTGGTTTTAGAAAATAAAGGATTATCTCCGCATATGAATATTTATGAATATTGGGTAACATATTCAAACCATTATACGTTGATTATAACTAAATATATACAAAATGATTTTTTATTATACCTTGGAGTCAAATTATACATTAGTGATTTGGGGATAATGATTTCACCTTAATTTTTGAAGAGTAGAAGTTGAAATATGTCAAAGAACAAGAAATGTTTGGGATGATTCTTAAGAAATGGATTGAATTAAGTTATGTATATTTCCTTATAAAAATTTATCTACCTTAGTATAAAATGTTGTCATTTTACCATCATCTTTATGATATTCATGACCTATGAATTCCAAATTATGTTATGATTGTATTTTTACTAAAATTATATGGATCACACACTTTCTTGTGATTAGTTATCTCTAAAAAATTCTAAAAATATTTAGGCATTTCAATCATCTTCCTAATTTCTCATTCAACCTGTGGTCTCCATTTTGTAAAACTAGTTATGAGTTTATTTGTTTAACTATTCTGTTTCTAAACTTTTAATTTAAAGGATGATTTATTTTTCAAACTTACATTTTGGGTTTGTAATAAATTACCTTCCATTGAATAAAAAAATTAACCAAGAATAATTTTGACTGAAAATTTCAATTTATATGGGGTTGAATGCATCTCTCTGAGTTTTGTTGAATTATTTTAACATATTTAAATTTCATTAATGAATTTCATTACAAGATATTCCAATTAAATGAAAATTTATATGAAAACCCATGTGAATATTTAATTACACACAAAACATAGATTAACTTTTGGTCCACATAACACTACGTTTGGATTTTGTTTCAAATAATACTAAGTTCCTCCACTAACTTACATGACATGAAATACCTTTTTTTATCAATGTGAAATGTACTATTAATATTATTATTAACATAGTGTTATATTTTTCACTTATCAATCAGAATTATGGTTATGAATACGAATAATTATATTCTGAAAATATTTTTTAGAAATTTATATTTAATTTTTTATTTAGTAACCAATTAACTGTAAATTAAAATAAATCCCATTTGAAAAATGTGTGAAATCTTTTTGTAGAAAAATATATTTATAAAATAATACATGATTTATAAGGATAAATTATTTAAAAAACTATTAAAAAATAATTTCAAATACAAACAAAAACACACACACACACACACACATATATATATATATATATTATTAAGTCAACTATTTAGCATTAATCTTAGGTCTCTTCTAGATAATATATAAGAATGAAACTATCTTTATACATGATGATATAAATATTTAAAATGACATGTTAACCACATTTAATTGGCATGCATATTTTAAGTAAATTTTTTAGTTACATTTATAAATATTATTTTAGGAAATATCATTTTTGAAATAATAACATAAAATGTATTTTATATTGAATGTTTGGTACTTTTATTAGATGTTTCATTTTTTGGATGAATAGTGAAAAATACAGAATTTCAATTGAAAAATATTTTAAAAAATAGTTCATTTATATAGTTAAATTATATATTAAATTGATTTTCATTTTAAACAGAACATTTATAAATCAGTAATTAAAATTTAGAAAACTATAAACAATTTCACATTGAAATTGGATAATAAAATGTTTCAATCTTTTGGTAATCATCAATTTAAATACACATTGATTCATCCCTTCTGAGGGATTAATGTTAAATTACATTCTTTAAATTATAAGAAAATAAATTTGAAAAATTTATTTCATTATTATAATCATCAAAATTTATAATTTATAATAAGGTGCTCTTATTTTCCAACCAAATTGATAATTTAATGTTATAATAATTAATTACAAAAATTTAGATCAGAATAAGATCATTTAGTTGTTAAACAAAATAGTAATGGTTTAAAAATGAAACTACTATTTTAATACAACAATAAGATATTATTTTTTCTAAATTAGGCATTAATGGATCGAAATTTTTGTTTTCATTAAGCTTCATGATAGGGAATAATTTGGGGATAAAAAAATTAATACCCAAAATGCCAAGAGCATCTCGTCCCTCCACTTATAGACGGTCACTCAACCACATCAATTATTCCTACATATAAATCCCATGGAGCCAGAAAATAAAATCCATATATAATCCCAAATTATCTTATATCAACATTTAATCCTCAATTTTAAGACCAAAACATAAAAATAAATTCTTTTGTGTAAATAAAAATTGTTACCTGCAGAAGTGGTAACCTGTTTCAACAAGAACTTTTGATATGGTTCATTATCCACTAATTAAATTTTTATTATTACTTTATAATAATAAAACATCTATATCATAAATATAAAAATGTTATATTATTTTATTTTTTCAACAAACACCTATACACAATTACATAAAATCAGATACACATTCATCATTCTTGGTAATGGAAGACTCCTGCCAAGTGAACTGATGTAATCATTTCTTCACTTTCCCCCAATAATGATTTTGAATAATGATATAAATTAATATCTATAAGATATAAAATGTTTTTCTAATTTATATATTTTTGAATAATTATTTAACAACACATACATTCAAGACTTCCATCTTTTGGAAAAAAGATAACGTCATTTTTGGGCATGTGGACTATCTTCCTCTTAATGAGATGTGATTCATTCACGATAGACATGGAATAAAATAAGGATGGTTTTAATAACATATGATATATATATAATAAAATAATTTCATTCTTACTATAATATATATATATATTTATTTACTTATAAATATATGTCTTTTAATTTTTTGGGTTTAATATGACAAGAAAACAAAATCATTATTCATGTGTACGTTCTAGCTGACATCTCCATAAATGTTGTATTTTATTTCATATTTCTATATATTATATATTATTATGAAAAAATATATACTGAATGTATATTATCATTATATCATTTTAAAAATTAATAAAATAATAAATTCATCAGCTAATAATGAGGATATAGAATAAAAATTTGAAACATATACAAAAACAAAGAGAATATCACATAAAATGTATCATTAACCTGGAATTATTAATAAATGGTTTATATAATGTCATAATAACATATTTTAATTTTTTATATATAATAATTTTTTTCATATTTAGATGTACAAAAAACTTAGTTTTATTATACAATTTTTTGGAATGTGAATGAATAATGTCAACTATTAAGATAAGGGAATTCCATATCACTTTTTATTTCTATAAGATACATGCCATATTCACAACTAATATTTTATGTCTGTTGTGAATATACATCTCTATGACATGTTATATTTTTAAATTTATCTTTTTACTAATCTTAAAATCAGTGATTTGGGTTTTTATTTAATAGGAATCATGATTCACATGTTAGTCAAGTAGTCGAGTAATGTAGCCTCACATTTTTTTCCATGAGATACATGCCATAATCAACACTGATTTTTTTGGCGGTTGTATATTCTATCATATTAAATGAAATATCAGTAATATACCTTATTTAATTATATTGTATTCATTAATTTTTTTTATTACTTCAAGGGGATCATAATTCAAAAGTTACATGTGTGATACATGTTTTATCATCTAACTTTTATTTCATTAGGTTTTACATTTTATCAAAAAAATCATCATATAATGTCTAATTTTCTAATGAAATACATTCAATGATCCTTAAAAAATATATTCCATAAAGTATAACATCTGTTTATGTTAAATATTACTTCCCAAGGATATTATACAAGAATACCATTCATATTATTTCTTTAATTGTTTATGATTTGACAGCATGATGCTCATGGAACCAATTTCTCTCCCAAAAGTTATATGTTTTCTAAACCCTATTACATTGATGAGTTTTTCAGTGAAGAAATAGTTGTGAATCATATCTATTTTCCAAAAGTTATGATAGGAGAAGAATTTTTTAATACTCCTTTCATTTCATGGGAAATTATATGATGTTTATGAAACACATATCTTTTTAAGGGTGATGACATTATGGATGTTTTATTATCTTGTGGCACAGATATTTATGTTTTTTACTTTTTAGAGGTGGGACTTATATCTCCCTAAATTGCATTAGGAAATGATAAAAGGCTTAATGAGATCAAATTTTAATGGGTGGAAATTTCAATCCTATTACAATATGGTATATTTGAGTAATCCCAAGTCCATAACAAGAGGGTATGTGAGAGAAAATATAAATCACATAACAAGGGGTAGACAATAGGGAATTTGAAGCCCATAATAAGAGGATATATGGAAGGTAATTCCAATTCCCTAATATGAGGGTACATGGGAGGGAATAAAATAGTCATAATAAGAGAGTAAACTGGACAGATTTGCAATCCCCAAATGGTAAAGTACATGGGAGGGCATACCAAGCCTAAAATAAGAGGGTACACAAAATCTCATCATGATTATGAAGTAGTTACATGGATGATTAGAAAAATACAAACATGTTATGAAATTCTTTATTGATTTACATGACATAATAGTTTCTATGCTTATGTATATTCTAAAATTCCATGTCTTGTTGTTATATTGTGTCGTCATGGAATATTCTCCTGATTTTTTAGATTCATGTATTTTGAAAAATAATTCCTCCATGATTTAATTTTTGGATCTTTTTTTTATCTTCTAATATACAAATGTTATTATCATTCTATTATTCCCTTATTTCTATGTTATTCAATGATATATCTTTTATTTATCCTTATAGAGCATCTGATCTCACCCACTATAATTTTACCTTTCATTGGTTATGAAAAAATGATTTAGGTGGGAGTAATAAAGGGGAATATCTAAATAATAGACATATTGGATATTTTAAAAAAAGAAATGATTATGTTTCCATGTTTCCAAATATGCTAAACTATTAATTTCCTTAGGCTGATACTTTTTCAATGCTCTGAATATTCATCCATTATTATGTAATATCCATTTATATTATGGCATGAATGCTTTTTTTATTATAATATGTAAGAGATAAAAACAAGAAATGTTAAAAACCCAAGCACTCATGGTGGACTATTGTAATGTAACCCTAAGGCGTCCTTCAAAAAGATGGGAATACACTCGAGCAGTAGAGAGCCCACGCTTATATACATAAAGACCTCGTCCCCGGGACTTCCAATCGTTGCGAGCACATCTGCAACAAAATTGAATTACCTCCAACTATGTTGCATGATTTTTACTTGATTGGTCTCTAAGGCACACTGAATGATGATATTAGAAATAACCCAAGGTGTGTCCGACCTTCCCCGTACATGATTAACCAAGACCCTGGAATCTGACTCCACCTCTGACACCTGAAAACTGCTGCTCCTGCTAGGTCTCAGTCCGATAAAAAGTGATTGGGCCTCCACCCCCAAAGAATTTCCCATTCCGAAGATAACACTGAAGGCCAAATATAATGATCTATCTGTTTCTGAAATAACCCCACCACCTCTCATCATTACATGCATGCATGAGTCGTCCATGTTAAGCTTGAGCCCACTGGAAGAAGATTTCCATTTTACCCACTGCCCATCGGAACAGATCGGGCGGCGATGTCTATGCATGATGTTGGACGCCACAACTGAGCTGTGATCCATCCTTGCCAGCGAGACCAACTTGTCGACCAAAAATCATACTCTTAACTGAATCATGTAAATTGAACCCTAGGAACCCAATATTTCTTTGTTCCTGGCATCCCATATGACCCAGTATGTGGCAGAATTAATACAAGCTCTAACCTTTCCTTCTGATTCCCTGATCATCCCTCTAAGAAACGACGAGGACTGGAGCTCCTGGAAGAAGAAATGTTCAAAATTGGCACAAACTGGTGGGGTGAATATGCTCCAGACAGTCGCCGCCCAATTTCTATGAATGAAAATTTTGGTTGGAAAATTCTCTCTTGGATGTTTTTCAACAATAGCTATGGGATGCCAGATGGATTCCCCTGCTTTGAATATTTTCATCTATAAGAATTGAATAGTTGTTGACACGCCAGACCAAGAATTTCATCTTGGATGGAATCTCTTTAAACCAAATGTTCTCAAACCCATTCCCATAATTGGGCTCCATGCTCCTCCATTCTATGTAGTCCCGAATGGAGAACCTACTCGAACATGAAACCATGAAGAAGCATCAGTCCTCTTCATCATTAAGGAAAAAACTATCAAAGGACTTCTGATGTTCTTGGATGAGAACCGCATTTATGAACTCAGGGTTCATTGATGCTTCCCTGAATGTGATGTCCGGCGTATGGAATCCAGGAAAGAACAACTACTCCCCTACCAAATTTTATTTCCAGAAACTAGCATCCCCTCTTCAAATGACTCACCTTTCCGAGTAGTGAAGCTCCTACAGAAATCCTATCATGAACATGCCTAAGCGAGATGGCTGCGCCCTGTGCTCACTGATGTTGTTTTCCAGATCCCCATAACGCTCTTTGAAGAACTCCACCCATAATGAATTTTTGGCCATGATATCCCATATTAAGCGCACCAGCATGCCTTGTATGGTACCCGTAAGATCATGTATCCCCACTCCCCCTTCATCTATTGGTTTTTTCAACTATGCCAAAGAGGCCCAGTGACAACGGCCTTCCTGATTAGAATCTTAAAGGAAGGCTGTGAGGATCTTCTCCATCCGCTCCACCGTAAATTTTGGAGGCTAGATGACAGAAAAGACATGCCTCAAAATCTAAGAGAGGACATTGTTTATTAATGTAACCTGACCTCCATAGGTAAGGAACATGGTTTTCCAATTGTATTTCCTCCCCAGTATACATTCCATGACCCCCTCGAATAAGGCTCTCTTGATCCGACCATAGGAAAGGTGGACCCCAAGATAGCATATGGGGAAATTCTTTTGTTGGTAGCCCAAAGTTCTATATTCTTCATCGCCTAGGATAGCAATTAGTCGAAATATACACCTGGATCGTAGATGAAATGATGAGTTTCCAAGTATCCCTATCATAACTTGACAACACCTCCATTAGAGTGAGAAGAGAATGTCGACTTCCGTTAGTGAAAATTAAAATGGCATATGGAAACATGAGATGAGAAATGGTATTCGTGCCCCGTCGTCTGGTATACAGCCTCAAACATTCGTCCACTTCTTTCCTTTGAAGATCCTAGTAAGGGCCTAATACACCAAAATAAACAAACCATGAGATAGGGGAACACCCTTGTGTACTCCCCAAACCATATTGAAGAAACCAAACCACTTGCCTCTAAGAGAAATGGACAGCCAAGGTGAGGAGAAACACTGCAAGCATAGGTGACATGCCCATTCCTGGAAGCCGACCCTATGCATCACCATCAGGATAAACAAACAGTCAAGTTTATTATAGGTCTTGTCCATGTCAGCCTAAAAAATGATTTTGGATCCAACTTAGCGCTAGTTGATATCATTCACCAGATCTCTCGAAATACCCACCACTCCTTGGAAGTATCGTCCTTTGATAAGCCCGTGTTGTTCCTTGGAGACCAACATAGGGGTCAATCTACCAATTCTTCTAGAAATGATGCTCATAATAATTTTTTATGACATATTTCATAGGAAAATTCACCTCAATTGACCAATATTTTAAGGGTATTTGACCTTCATGATTAGTACAACCCTAGATGCACTCACACCCTTGTCGAAGGTTCCTCCTCAAAAAAAGTCCTTGACCGCTACCACCACCTCTCTTTTATGAGTATCCCATGAATGCACATAGAAACCCACTGGAAAACCATCTGGGCCAGGTGCGCTATTGTAACACCCAAGGTAAATAAAGAATATGACATTTTCACATTTATCAATATTTGTGAATAAAATATTAATATTAATTTAAAGGGGACACTATGCATGATGTCTTACCCAATACGAAACAACGAGTTTCTTGGGAATCTTACGTTGCACTCTAATAATAAAATAATATTATTTTAAATTGTAGTTAACGCCTAACTGTTGTAATGGCGGGAATGAATAGAACGAACTAAAAAATGATTATATATGTTTTTCAAATATTTTAAATTTTTACAATAAATTTTAGATGATTAAAAATTCGAATGAGACCAATTTTAAGCGTAAACATTCTAATATTCTTTAAAAGGTCGATTAACAGCCTTTTGATGGAAAACCTCTTTTAAATCCACTTTTTGATAATTTTATGTGTTATATTTGACAAAATAAAATTCTTCTTCACAATCGGGACATCACAACTAACATTGTGTAAATTTATGGTATTTTTCCAATAAAGGTCATTTTTAATGAATAGTGAAAAATGTTGTATTTTAATTCAAAACCACTTTTTAATATAATTTATTTATATGAGTAGATTATCTTTTGAATTGGTTTTAAAGTGAAATTATAATATATTTTTACCATTAAATCCAATAGTGGTCATTGAAATTAATTTCATCTTGAAATTGGACATAAACTAGTGTCAATCTTTTGATACTTATTATTTCATAAAAACACGCTATTTGCTCTGACAGTGGGAATTAATTATTAAATTAATTAATGTAACTTATCTGTTTTAAATTTTTTAAAATAGACATAATTTTTGAATTAGGAATATCAAATATAGATTAGGGTTAATTTTTGGTATTTTTCTGGAAAACTTCAATTTTTGATAAATAGTGAAACCACTAAGTGGTACTTAAAAAAACTGATTTTTCGTTTAAATGAAATTTTACCAACTCTGTGTTTTGAATTTCAAAAATACAACATACATGGTTGTCATTAAGATGTAAAATCTGGTTCAATGGGATTAAAATAATACTTTTTGGTGAATATTAACTACTATGTTTTTATCAAGATTAGAGGTAATTAGTGTAGTTTAGGGTAAAAATAATGTTGTAATAATATGAAATGACCTAGACACATGTCCTACACTCATTGGATGAGTCATTGCCGACCCATAAAATCCATTGGTCGTCTTGGGCACCCCAGAGAGCCACTTTGGTTTGAAAATGACATAAATACCTTTTTATTTAATGTTTAAATTAAAATGTCACAAACATGTGTTGTTTTACTAAATGAATTTTCACATGGGGTAATATAAGTCATATCATTGACTAGAAATATTCATTAGAAATATAAAATTATTTCCTACATCGTTATATTTTTTTAATAATTTTTACACTTTAAATAAATTAATTTATTTATGACACCGTGATGATGCAATGATTACCTCATAAATGAATGATTCAAATAAAATGTGAAGATAGGGTGAAATATAAGTCCTAAAATTGTCAAAAACCTATTTCAAGGGTGGATTTCGAAACCATATCACCTTAATCCTTAAATATATTCTTTTGGGACCTTATAAATCCGAAAATCATTTTATAATAAAGTAATATTTTATAACTTTCCAAGAGTTCCCCTCCTCTCCCCTTATAAAAGGCCCCCACCTCTACCACCATACAGACAACTCTAAAGCCTTTGGATCGTCCAAACCCTATCCATTTAATCTCTCAAAATCCCTATCTTCATTATTGAAGCCTCACATTGGGAATAATCCTTTACAAGGAATCCTTTGATCTCAAATCAAAGAGAGTTACCCGATTTAAACGTAATGTCTTCCCTTGTGTTCTATTGTTTAATTTTTCTTCTCCAAACCCCTAAAATCTTTTTATTACTTTCCTTGTAACAAAAACAGTATCTTAAATATACTAGTATGTTTTTATAAGAAGTATTCGAGCTAAACTTTCACACACCTCCGTCTAATGGTTAATGAACATTCTGTTTCTGTGGATGGCGAATTACTGCCTCACGAAACGATGATTGTTCAATATTATTTTAACACCTTCAAAGGTTGCCATTAAGATGTCACTATATTTATATATGATATATAATATGTTTTTGTCTTCCTTAATCTTATGAATTTTTCATTTATGGCATATATTTATGGTTTTCATTATGGGTAAACGCGATATCATCATTTTAGGAAGTGCGGACTACAGCCCCCTCAAAGTGATTTGATTCGTTAATGCCATATGTGGGACGTATAAAGGATGGAATTAATGTTATTACATATGATATAATACTGGAATTAGAATACACCACTATATAATTATTATTTAATTACATTTAATAAAAAAAATGAAAGTAGCGTTCATGCGTACGTACAGATTACCGTCTCCATGAACGGTACATTTCAGTTATTATCTCCAAATGTTATGTACTGTTATAAGTACAAATATATAATTTATATATATATAATAAATTACATCTAAATTATGTATATAATTCTTGAATTATAATATATATATCTCTCATTTTGTTTTAATTCCATTAAAATGACAAAAAATGAAAGTAGCGTTCATGCGTACGTACGGCCTACCGTCTCAATGAGTGGTGCTTTTAATATTTTGTCTACAAATTCTATGGAATAGAATAAAATGAATATATAATGGATATATATGATATTTAAAACATCAATACTATTCTGGATATGATGTACCTATAACTACATGGAAAATTATTTTCCAACAAGTTTGATTTTTACTCATATACTGAACACCGACAAAAACGTCTGATATGAACTCACTTTATTAAACAATTATTATAACCTTATAATATGTGATATTAAATGAATAATAATATTTAAATTAGGTCCTTAATAAATTATAAATTGACCAAATTTTATTATTCAGGAGATTAAAGAACGATCGAGTCATGTCGGACCAGAGGTAAGGGATCCAACCTCTCTCTTTCATTTAAAGTACTCTCTTTTATTTCGTTTCCTTTAAGATCATATTTCTTATGTTGGGGGATTTTCTTTTATATTACACATACTTTACTTTTTTATGTTCATATTATGAGAGACCCTATTTGATCTCATAAATCCATTTTTGGATGTTTTATGTGGCGCCGTTAGGCTGCCGAGTTTTCGTAAGGGATTTTTCATCACACTTTTATTACCATGACATTTATGCTATGTTTTCCAATATTTACATTGAGTGGTGTATGTACTTCCCATTATTATACACTTTTTGTATTATAATTTCATTTATGGGTATTTACATCTTTATTTTATGATCCATCTTCCATGGGGTGTACGTTTCGAAAGTTATCCAACTCGGTAAGGGGACCTTTCCCCCTCCTCTTTTTAAAAGACATCTTTTGATATTTCTTTTAATTCACATACTATTATGTTGGGATATGTTATTCTATATACATATTTATGTAACTTTTATTTCCATGTGATGAGAAACCATTTTCTCTCTGATGAACTTATTTTCTAAATTTTAAGGTGATGCCGTTAGGCTATCGGATTTCTGTAAGGGAACGTCTAAACCCAATTTCAATTCCATTGGGTTCAACTTGAACATATTGAACATGTCATCCTATGAAAATTTGTGAATAAACTCTGATTGTTTCACACTTAATATCCACTATTGGGTGTATTTATATTTCCCACTCATAATTATTTGATATATTTATCTTTAATTTAAGGATACCATATTTATAATGGATTTCATCTAAATTTACATTTCTATTGACACTTCATTGTTGTTATGCACCAATTCATTCTTATATGGTGTGTATACTATCCTTTGACATATTATATCATGAATCCATTTATTCTCATGATATTATAAATCTCGGATTAAATGTTATTCTGCAATTATTTGTATTCCAGAGTCTCTCATTTGGTTAAAACTCTTTAACAAAAATATCGTTTTAAATGTTATAAAGATTCATTATTCTAAATATTTATCTTTAATGTCTATGTTTTCAAAATGGTTTTCAATATTTATTTATATGGACATTAATGTTTTAAAATAATAATTCCATTAAAATATTCAATGTGGTATGGGAATCTTTGATTCCAAAATATCTTTTAAATGGTTTTTGAAAATGGATTGATTAATTCAATATCATAGAATTACTTATTGTGATTGCAAATGAAATGTTGTTATTGAAAAGTTTATATTTTCAATATTTTATGTGTAATGATGGAACTTGGACATTTTACGCGTGGTTACGTGATATACCATATGACGGGTGGTTCCGTGAATACCAAGATGGGTGGTTACGTTATATGTTCCAATGCATTGGGTATGGAAGTCAGCCGTATGGATGTTCCAATAAGTATGTGTGGAAGTCGACCATATGGTTATTCCATTTAAGTATGTTTATGTCCCAAGTTACCTGTATACATTATGTGTTATTTATATGGGGTTTATGGTAATATTTTGGTTAAAAAAAGGTTCAGTAATGATCTTTTATTTAGTTAATAGTTTTTTACTACTTCATAAAGGTGAAAAGTATTACTTTGATAAAGTATTAATGGTTTACTTGTTGTTTAGAAAACCTAACAGTTTTCCTTCTTTGTGTATCCTTCACTAAGCTTTTTATGCTCGCCCCAAGTTTTGTTGAAATGTTTTTCACAGGTTATAATTTGGAATAGGGTCAAAGATGGGATCGAGGAAAGACATGCTATCTAAAACATGGAACTAGACATGTTTCTTTTTAAGATTTTTTATTTTATGGAAACATATTAGAAGTGTATACTTTTTAATCTTTGAGATGTAATAGTTATATCATAATTCTCTAAAACTCTAAACCTGAAAACGTCTTCAATGTAAATTATTCATTTAATTCAATAATAAGTAATGTTTAAGTTCGGGTCCTTATAGTTGGTATCAGAGGTCGGTTTAGATAACTTTAGAGGTTAGGGTATTCTCTAGGCATAAGTGACATTACCATAATGGTTAGGATTTCAGAAATAGTCCTAGTTTTAGATAAAGTGAATGAGTAAGTATATCTTAGTGTTTATCTTCCTCATTAATACATGATAATTTTATTGATATACTCACACAGACATTTTTGGTTTTAGTAAATGGATGGATCTTGCAGGCACCAAAGGGACAATGGGTTTGATGGAAACTGTGGTGGTTCTCTGATTAAGAGACAGGATGAAATGGTGGATTCAATGAGAAATATCTTGGTAATTCTAAACCAAATATCAGGAGTCATGATAAACCAATTGAACCTTGGTGAGTTCTCTAATGCATCATGTACGAGAGAACCAACTTGTTGTGGAATTTCAGGTAATAATTAAAAAGGTAACCATTATGATTGGTATGATCCTTACTTTTGAGGTAATTATGGATTACTATATGTTATGATGGAAAATTAAAGGCATAAGATAAACTTGAGGTTAAAATATGTTATGAATATTTTTGAATATTTTATCACGTTTTGGGGAATGTTTTTAGAATTATATAGTTTTGGAAAATTGACAACACGTAGACCATGTGACAACCCGTCGCGTCGGACAAAGCTATGGACATTGAACCCACAACCAAAGTGCAACTGGTATTTATCACCTACCACTGGACTACGTGAAGTCCCTGGTTAGTATGACTTATTCTTTTTGGTTAGATGATTTTAGGAATCAAGAGTATGTTTATTTTGGGTTATCTATGGAAATGATTAACCTATCATTGAGGATATGTGATTAGGTTAATTATTTTTCAATGTGATAATTTAAGAGCAACTGGTGTTATTTGGAGATAAACGTTAATTTGTACCTTGGAAGACTATGTGATTAAATCCTTCAAATATTTGGGTTTCAATATTAGTTTGGTTTACTTTGAATAATTTTATGGACAATTGTTTATCGAATGGTCTTCATTGAACTTTATGTTTTTTTGGAAAATTTTTGGAGATTAAGAATAGATTTTCTTTAATAAAGGATTATACTTTTGTGGATTATTTGATCTCATACTAAAAATTTTGGTTTTGGATTTTTACTAAAGGAATGGGAAATATATAGTTCTCTTTTGTGGATTAGGTGATTCTCAATAAGTTGATTATAGTACTCTTAATGCAAACAAGTCTTCCTAAATACACGTCTTTTGGAGAAAATATGAGTTTTATTAAGGAATCTAGTAAATGATGAAAGTCTACATGACAAGTAAGTATGTTTCACTATTATTTAGTTAAGCTCAAAAATAAATTTCACAATGAAGAGTAACTTAAATCAAAAATGTTTTCTGTTAACTTTTCCTACTGGGAAATCGAATACCGTTTAACCCATCACATGTATGTGATTTTTTTATCATTAACTTTCTCCTAAACATGTTTACTATCACTATCCATCAGATCATGACCCTTTGTTATTTTTCCTCCATTTCCATATTTTTATACATGGAATCCTATTATCGGTTAACTCAGGTGACCTTTGTACTTCTCTTTATTTATTTTAAAGTGATTGTTTTACTAACTCTTGTTCCGATGTGGGATTTTCAATGAAGTTTCCAAGCCCAATTTTATAATTGCGAGGACGCAATTCCCAAAAGGGGGGAAGGATGTAACACCCCAGGTAAATAAATAATATTACATTTTCACATTTATCCATATTTTTGAATAATATATTAATATTACTTTAAAGGGGACTCTATGCTCAATGGCATACCCAATACGCAACAACGAGTTTCTTGGGAATCTTACGTTGCACTCTAATAATAAAATAATATAATTTTAAATGGTAGTTAAAGCCTAGCTGTTGTAATGGCGGGAATAAATATAACTATCTACAAAATGATTATATATGTTTTTCAAATATTTTTACTTTTTACAATAAATGTTATAGGATTAAAAATGTGAATGAATACAATTTTAAGCGTAAACATTCTAATATTCTTTAAAGGTCGATTAACCGCCTTTTAATGGAGATCCTTTTTTAAATCCACTTTTTGAAAATTTTATGATTTCTATTTGACAAAATAAAATTCTTCTTTAGAATTGGGACATCAAAAATTACTTTGTGTAAATTTTTGGTATTTTTCCGATAAGGTTCATTTTTTAATAAATAGTGAAAAATGTTGTATTTTAATTCAAAAAATCCTTTTAATATAATATATTTATATGATTATATTATCTTTTGAATTGAGTTTAATGTGAAATTAGAATATATTTTTACCATTTAATCCAATAGTGGTCGTTGGAATTAATTTCATCTTGAAATTGGACTTATACTAGTTTAAATATTTTGATACTTATTGTTTCCTAAAAATGCGCTATTTTCTCTGACAGTGGAAATTACTTGTTAAATTAATTAATGTAACTTATATGTTTTTAGTTTTTTAAAATAGACATCATTTTTTAATTTTGAATATCAAATATATCTTAGGGTGAATTTTTGGTATTTTTTCGGAAAACATCAATTTTTTATTAATAGTGAAACCACTAAGTGGTACTTAAAAAACTGATTTTTCGTTTAAATGAAATTTTACCACCTCTGTGTTTGGAATTTCAAAAATCCAACATAAAGTTTTTTCATTAATAAGTAAAATCTGGTTCACTGGGATTAAAATAATTTTTTTGGTGAATAGTAACTTTTAAGTTTTAAGCGTGATTAGAGGTAATTAGTATAGTTTAAGGTAAAAATAATGTTTTAATAATATTAAATGACCTAGAAACATGTCCTACCCTCATTGTATTAGTCATGGAAGACCATGAAAATCCATGGGTCAACTTGGGGATCCCATGGAGCCACATTGGATTGAAAATGACATACATACCTTTTTGTTTAAAGTTAAAATTAAAATGTCACAAACATGTGTTGTTTTACTAAATCAATTTTTACATGGGGTTATAAAAGTCATATAATTGACTATAAATATTAATTATAAATCTAAAAACTGTCCCTACATCATTATATTTTTTTTATAATTTTTAGACATTAAATAAATTAATTTATTTATGACACCGTGATGATGCAATGATTACCTTGTAAATTAACGATTTAAATAAAATGAGAAGATAGGGTGAAATATTAATCTTAAACTTAACAAAAACCTATTTTATGGGTTTATTTAAAAAACTTATCACCTTAATCTAGAAATATATCCTTTTGGGACCTTTTAAATCCGAAAATCATTTTATAATAAAGTAATATTTTATAACTTTCCAAGAGTGCCCCTCCTCTCCTCTTATAAAAGGCCCCCACCTCTACCACCTTACACACACCTATCAAGCCTTTGTCTCGTCCAACCCCTTCCCATTTCATCTATCCACATCCCTCTCTTCATCATTTAAGCCTCACTTTTGGAATAATCCTCTCCAATGAAGCCTTTGATCTCAAATCGAAGAGAGTTATCTGATTTAAAGGTAATGTATTCCCTTGTGTTCTTTTGTTTTATTTTTCTTCTCCAAACCCCTAAAATCTCTTTATTACATTTTTGTAAGAAAACCAGTATCTTAAATATAAAAGGATGTTTTTATAAGAATTATTCCATCTACACATTAACACACCTCTGTCTAATGGTTAAAGAACATACTGTTTCTGTGGAAGTCGAATTACTGCCTCACGAAACGATGATTGTTCAATATTATTTTAACACCTTCAAAGGTGGCCATTAAGATGTAACTATATTTATATATGATATATAATATGTTTATTATTTCCTTAAACTTCTATATTTTTCATTTATGGAATACCTTTATTGTTTCCATTATGGGTAAACGCGATATATTCATTTTAGGAAGTGCGGACTACCGCCTCCTCAAAGTGATTTGATTCTATAATTCCACATGTGGGACGTATAAAGGATAGAATTAATGGTATTATATATGATATCCTACTGGAATTATAATAAACCTTTATATAATTATTATTTAATTCCATTTAATACAAAAAAATGAAATTAGCGTTCATGCGTACGTATGGCTTACCGTCTCCATGAACAGTACATTTCATTTCTTATCTCCAAATGTTCTGAACTATTATAAGTACATACATATAATGGATATATATGTAATATATTACATAAAAATTATGGATTTCATTCTGGAATTATAATATATATATCTCTCATTTTGATTTAATTCCATTAATATGACAAAAAATGAAAGTAGCGTTCATGTGTACGTACGACCTACCGTCTCCATGAACGGCGCTTTTAATCTTTTATCACCAAATTCTATGGAATAGTATAAAATGAATATATACTGGATATATATGATATTTAAAACATCAATACTATTTTGGATATGATGTACCTATAACTACATGGAAAATTATTTTCCAACAAGATCGATTTTTACTCATGTACCGAACATCGACAAAAACGTCTGATATGAACTCACTTTATTAACCAATTATTATAACCTTATAATATGTGATATTAAATGAATAATAATATTTAAATTATGTCCTTAAAAAATTATAAATTGAACAAATTTTATTTTTCAGGAGATTAAATAACGATCGAGTCATGTCGGACACAAGGAAAGGGATCCAACCTATATCTTTCATTTTTAGTACTCTCTTTTATGCCATTTATTTTAATATCATATTTATTATGTTTTGGGATGTTATTTTATATTCCTCATACTGTAATTTTTATGTTCATATTATGAGAGACCATATTTGATCTCCTAAATCCATTTTTGGAAGTTTTATGTGGCGTCGTTAGGCTGCCGAGTTTTCGTCAGGGATTTTTTATCTCAAATTATTCCTGTGACATTTATACTATGTTTGCCACTATTTCCTTTGAGTGGTGTATTTACTGCCCATTATTATACAATTTGTGTAGTATAAATTCATTTATGTGTATTTACATATTTATTGTATGACCCTTCTTCCAAGGGATGTACGATTCGAATGTTACCCAACTCGGTAAGGGGACCTTTCACCCTCCTCTTTTTAAAAGACTTCTTTGGTTATGTCTTTGAATTCACATCCTATTATGTTGGGATATGTTCTTCTATATCCTTATTTATGTAAATTTTATGTCCATGTGATGAGAAACCATTTTCTATCTCATCAACATATTTTCTAAATTTTAAAGTGATGTCGTTAGGCTGTCGGATTTCTGTAAGGTAACGTCTAAACGCAATTTAGATTTATTTGGGTTCAACTTGTACTTCTTGAACATGTCATCCTATGAATATGTGTGAATGAACTCTGATTGTTTCACACTTAATATCCACTTATATTTTGTGTATTTATATATCTCACACATAATTATGTGATTGATTTATCCTTAATTTAAAGATACCATCTTTATAATGGATTTCATCTCAATTTACATTTCAATTGACACTTCATTATTCTTATGAAGAAATTCACTCTTATATGGTGTGTATACTATCCATTGACATATTATATCATGAATCCCTTTATTCTCATGATATTATAAATCTCGGATTAAATGTTATTCCGCAATTATTTGTATTCAAAAGTCTCTCATTTGGTTAAAAACTCTTTAACAAAAATATCGTTTTAAATGTTTTAAAGATTCATTATTCTAAATCTTTAACTTTAATATCCATGTTTTCAAAATGGTTTTCCATATTTATTTATATGGACATTAATGTTTTAAAATTATAATTCCATTAAAATCTCTAATGTGGTATGGGAAAAATTGATTCAAAAATCTCTTTTAAATGGATTTTAAAAATGGATTGATTAATTCAATATCATATAATTAATTATTGTGAATGTAAATGAAATGTTGTTATTGAAATGTTTATATTTTCAATATTTTATGTGTAATGATGGTACTTGGACATTTTATGGGTGGTTACATGATAAACCATATGACGGGTGGTGCTGTGAATACCAGGACTGGTGGTTACGTTATAACCTCCAATGCATTGCGTATGGAAGTCGGTCGTATGGCTATTCCATTAAGTATGTGTGGAAGTCGACCATATGGTTATTCCATTTTAGTATGTTTATGTCCCAAGTTACCTTTATATGTTATGTGTTCTTTATATGGGTTTTATGGTAGTATTTTGGTTACAAAATGGTATGTAATGATATTTTATTCAGTGAAGAGTTTTTTACTACTTCATAAAGGTGAAAAGTATTAAATTGATAAAGTATTCATGGTTTACTTTTTGTTTAGAAAACCTAACAGTTTTCCTTCTTATTGTATCCTTTACTGATCTTTTTATGCTCACCCCAAGTTTTTTTGAAATGTTTTTCACATGACATAATGTGGAATAGGGTCAAGGATGGGATCAAGGAAAGACATGCTATCTAAAACATGGAAGTAGACATGTTTATTTTTATGAGTTTTATTTTATGTAAATGTAGTAGAAGTGTATACTTTGTAATCATTGAGATGTAATCGTTATGTCATAATTAACTAAAACTCTAAACCTGAAAAGATCCTCAATGTGAATTATTCATT
The DNA here is from genome assembly GCA_963277665.1 of Viscum album. Lineage (NCBI taxonomy): Eukaryota > Viridiplantae > Streptophyta > Magnoliopsida > Santalales > Viscaceae > Viscum > Viscum album. Next base: position 287,823,749 of record OY728131.1, read on the forward strand.
TAATTCAACAATAAGTAATGTTTAAGGCCGAGTCCTTATAGCTATACCTTGTAATGTCAGAAACTGTCCTCTGGATCTCATCCTCCTCCAGAATCATCATAATCCGCTCGTTTTCATATGCCCCCACCAACTTTGGGACACACACTAGAAAACCATCAACAGCCTCGCTACTACCATCATTTCCTGACCCTATTTACGCCTCTCCAGCCAGTAGACTTTCTAAATGGTCCAACACCATACCCCCAGCAACATCACCATCATTTTTATACTCACCATTTTTAAGACAAATGTTGATCCTCATGGTTCCTTTCACATTAATGCATGCATGAAAAAACAGCTATTGTGGTCTCCCTCCTTGAGCCATGTAACTCTGGCTCTCTGTCTGAGGTCCCTCTCAATCTCCACCAGCCTTTCTTCCAAGAATACCTATTTTTCAAAAAAAAAAAATTAATGTATAATCATTCCAATATAGCATCAAGTTTTACTCCATCATTTCAATATCAATCTAAATCGATTCATCACCTGTGTTGTCATTTAGTCTATTGTCGAGCCAGATCTGGATGTCCTTCTTGAGGTGTTTAAGCCAGTTGGTTAACCCATTCCAAGGACCCCCATCTTCTCTTCCCTCCCACAAGTTCCTCATCGTCAACCAGAAATCTGGAGACCGGTGAAAACTGTTAAAATGAAGAAAATCATGGTTTTCGTGATGGCTTCCACGCGTACACAGCTCCACCAGAAAAGGTTCATGGTCTGAGAGTGATAGAGGGAGGTGGGTAACTGACGTAATTATAAATGAATCATGTTCCTAAAGATTCGCAAGGCACCTATCCAACCAACTCCAAATATTATTAGTGCCTCTCTAGTTATTGCACCTGGTAAAACGGCTCCCCTTGAAACCCAAATAAAAAAGGCCGACAGTGTCGATGAAGTCCCTGAAGACTTGCATTCCACCGAGAGTCGCTGAGGAACCACCCTTATTCTCAGCCTCATCACTGATGGAATTAATTTTTCCCCCCACAAACCATGGGAGGGACCCTTTATGGAAGGATATGAGAAAACTATACAGCTCCAGACGACTGAGAACCTTAGTGCACACGTAAACGAAGTACCACATCACTTCACCCTTCGAGCATGAGATTTTTGTGTTAATGCATTGTGTTGATATGATGACAACCTCCACCTTAACATACTTTTTCCAAAAAATCCATATTTTGTACATAAATATATTGCGAAAATGATTTTATGAAAAGCTATATTTATTTCCATTTTTGGTCGAAACTAGATTTCTCATAAAAATACATGTTTTCTAAAATGTTTTTTTAGGATTAAATTTACAATTAATATAATATAAATTATTTTACCCCTGATTTCATTTGTAAATTATTATATAAATGTATGTTTCTAGACATTTTATGAACATTTTACTTTTTCATATTTAAATTAAATTTTTAAGGAAATGTTTGTTTAAAAAATCACGTCATGTACAAAATTTCCCCTAATCATGAATACTAATCTCATTGAATAATAATTGAAACAATTTAAATTATACCATAAAATATACGGTTTTTCCTAATATTTTGTAACATATTAATTTGTAAAAGTGATTTTAAATGGAGAATGTGAATTTTTTTAAAATAATTTTTGAATATAATTATTATTATATTTATATTAATAGACAATAAATATATGATTTAACATTATGATTATTTACGAATTTGTTTTCATTATTCCATCATTTTTATTTATCACAATGGTTTATTATCATTTTAACTAGGGTTGGACCATTTTGAAAACATTTTTATTAGTGTAGATGGTTATTAATTGTTTTTATTCATTGGGTTAATTGATGATATTTCTTATCCTATATTTTTTATAATAATTTTTATAATGATTTTTATTTTTAATTTTTTTTTAAAAAGAATGGATTGGACTTAATATGTGGTTGTAGAGATCCTATATAACTTCTTGAATCATCATTTCATCACATAGGACACAATAACATGATTTCATGGCCGAGGCCTTACACATTTATGTAAGATATATTTACACATAGCCTTGATAGTATGGTTACAATATCAAACATTATGAATTCCCTCTCTATGAGATTATTCTTGAGTTTCTATGAGAATATTATACTTGTTAGAATATCAATTGATTTGTTTTAACATATTGTTATTATGAATATGGAAATTTTTATCATTATCAATTACATCCATATTATTCTCTAGTTATTCATTATATAGAATGTGTTTTAGTTATTTATCATTCCATAATGATTATATTTTATTTAGTCATTTATGGCTTCAAACACATACCATTAATGTACATTTATTCTCCCCAATTTCTTATTTTTCATTCATTTGGACTCCACGATTAGTATTACAATTTATATTTTGGGTTATACTAGATTCAATATTGATAAACATAAAAAAACATTATTTTAAAATTTTTGTTTTCTTTTATAAAATGACATTTAAGTATGTATCTAGTAACCAATACTAATAATATATTTTTCCTTTGTTATTTGTTTCCACGTATCATACCCCAATGTAATAATGTAACCACCAACTCATGGTAAATAGGGTTGGGGTTTTTACAGGAACAAGTCGACACAAACCATAATGTATAGAAAAGGGTAATTTCAGATCATTTAATTCGTGGTCACATGGTTTAAAAATGTATTCCCATTATGTGATTCATTATGTGTCACATGGGAATTCACACATTTTGGTCACATGGGTTAGCAAACTATAACCCAAATATGTTTTGGGGTAGAAGGGTTTCACGGTTTGAAAAAAATATTTTCATTACCTATGTTATTTCTATTGATCCATAACCACGTGTTAAATGTTATGTATTGTTGGGCCTCATGGATTAACAATTCATTTACCTCCAGTTAATCCACTACATTATGATACAATATTTATTAAAGAATCCACATGGTTTGGAAAAAACATGCCCCCTCTAAAAGCCTCTTAAAAAAGTAAAAACCCACTAGAAAATTCTTCAAACTAATACTAATAAAATAATACTATTAATGGGATCAATGTTAAATATATTAACATATGAAACCAACAAATTCCATGATTATTATAATTTCCTTGTTTTCTATGATTTTATCTTATTTTCTACACAATTCCACATAGTTTGATTCCCATGTTATGATACCTTATAAGAATAATTTTCATAACTGGGAGGTTTTTATAGACTATTTATCAAGTCTTACAAGAAAAAAATAAATATCCCATATGGGAAACAAAAATTAATAACATATTAAACCCAATAAAAAGTGAATTAGGATTTCTAAATCCCTTCCAAAAACTAGTTTTTGAAAAAAAACTATATACGGTGGAAGAAATATAATTAAATTTTTTTGTAAGAGGTGATATGTTGTCATATGAGAATCATTTGGAAAAATATTTTCCTCACCACACCAATAAATTAAATTTACATGAGGTAAATAATATGAATTATATAATTTAGGATTTATAACATTGGGATGTAGGATTCTATGAGATCATTTACTGAATCATAAGACTTTAAATAAGAATAAGATTCATAAAAATAAACCAAGGAATAAAAATAAATAGATAATGGAAATATGGCTTTATCATATTAATGAAGTTGAGTATTTATAGATTATGGATAATTTGTGATGTTTAATAACATTATGGGATATTATCTCTTATAATTCACTATAACATTATTTGGTAGGTTGAGTACTTGTGATCCATAAAAGGATTAATTTTATATATAAAACATTATCAATACATTGGAGGTCAAAATAACTTTTGGCATGTTCATAAAATAATAATATTTTCATAAAGGTTACACTAGATATAGAAGAAGGATACTAATTTCTTACATATGTCAATAAGAATAATATGGTAAAACCATCTTTAGAATAAAAATTTACCCTAAATAAAAAATGATATCAGAAACAACCTCTAATATTGTGTAATATTTTTATAAGTGGTATGTAAAAATGGGAAAAAAATTATAGTTTTTAATTTAAATTCCGCATTTAGAGTATTTAATTTAGATTCATTTAAATGAGAGAAACCATCAAAGAGATGAAAAATCCCAAAAATGGTATTGAGAAAAAATACAAAGTTTAATTTGGAATAGTCATTCATATATGTTTTTTATATGATAATGAGAAACTAATCCAGAGAGAAAATATAATAATTAAAAAATGAATACAAAATAATAATTATTATTAATGGAAATAATTATAAATAGATAATGATATTCAATGATTTTATAGTAGTATATAAAAAATAAAATATATTCTTAATGAATAAGGAATAAGATTGAATAAATATTTAGTGTCCATAAATTGTATGTTTAAAATATAATAATATCCTAAATGAAGAAAATGTTGGAATAAAAAATTATTAGATAGAATATAGTATCCAATGGATTTATAATGAGGATAATATTTTCGTGTTATATGGGAGAGAATATATTGAAGAGAAACCCACTTAGATTTTTTTTTGTATGAGTCTAGTTTAGATTCTTGAGATTACAATGAATTTGTATTTATATAATTATTAAATAATATTATGAAAATGAAATTTTGAATAGAAAATATTTTCATAATATTTAAAATAGAAATTTTCAATGTTGTTTATCTTAAAGAAATAGATTCATAGATTCTCATTTTATACTAGGTAAAATCTAATAATAGTTTAAATATATGATGGAATATTAAAATTGAAATAAAAAATTCTAAAAATGTATAATATCTAAGAGGAGATATTCACTAGTAAGAATACATACTACATTATTGAATTATGAAATAGAAATTTGGATATAATCCATAGAGATGATATTGATAAAATATGTAAAGTCCAAACATTTTGAAGGAAATTTTTTTAATAATTTATTTGGAATTTTACGAGCCCGTAGTTTCTGACGGCAACTGATTCCAAAGGCTGGTGCGCTTGGAATCAATTTATGATGTTTTGTTCGGGTACGTTCAGTGAACACACATGTGGGTTTTTCTATCTTCTGAACCGGTGCTTGGAATTGAAATATGAGGACAACGATGAACTCGCAGAGCCGGTATTCGCTTAAGGGGGCCTTTACCATTGTTTCATTTGATCGGGATGAGAAGTTAATTTTTGGAGATTCATTAAAAAATAATAAAAATTATGTGTACATATTGTTTTTTATTTTATGGTGGTTAATTCCTCCAAAGTGTAGTAGGTGTTGGGGCCCACACCGCACATAACCTCCCAGCAGAGGATAATGGTGGTGGGTCCCACATGAGCCCCTAACCCATCAACTCTCCTATCTTACTCCATTTAAACCCCTCTCTTAACTCTCCACATCCCTCCATTATGTGTTCCAACTTCATATTTTTAATTAATTGAGCACCCTTTATTAATTTGTTCATTTGGAATTAATTTGATGTGAATGTCATTATTAAGTTGGGTGGAATTTATTAAAGTTGTGTTGGAAAATATTCGATAGAGAAGGCTGTTGAGAATTAGCAGAAAGGTCTTCCTCTCCATCGAAGAACACCATACTTCAACGAAGAACAAATCTGAAAAAGAATGTTAAAGACTTATTCAACGACGGTTCCCTTTGGACGCACCCCGATGTCAAGGAATCTACGTCATCTTCAGAGTCTCGTTCCATGTCATGACAGTGACTCTTCCTCCATCATTGATGGGACGCCATAGGTCTTCCGCGATGCTCAATTTCCATGGATCGATGACGTGCGACGTCTGTTATGAGGTAGGTGTATATTGTGTAATTTTATATATGTGATTTATAACCTTGACCTGGGTTATTATTTTATTGGTGATTTTTTGAACCACTAACGCGGTATGTATGGGCTAACGAACAAGTCCGGACCCACCGCCAACATGTTTGTGAGGCATGATTTGTTGGGAGACTGGTGAATGGAAGGACAACGACGTTTTGAGGCTGTCGTAGTCAAGAGCAGGACCAGATGAGGTTGTAGGTGGAAACTGGAGCTAAAATGGACAACCAGAATGATTCTGGTGGCCCTAAGAAGATCGATGCGGTGCGGGTCACAAGTGTGGGGGCGCCGGTGACCGTAGGTGGCGGCCGGCCTCGGCCGTCCGGCTCGGGGCAGCGGCACCCTAGCGCACCGCCAACGAAAGATAGTTGTGGCACCTGCCGTGATGGCGGTGGAGCATAACCCGTGCGGCGTGGGTTCCGGGATGGTTGTGCGTTGCCAGCCTTGCACCGCCGTTACAAAGAACTGGGAGAAGCCTCACCCCCCCCCCCGCTCGGCTAGCCAGGCTGAGCTGTGGACGTCCTCCGGGCCGGGCCGCCTACTGCACAGGTTGGGATGCCCTCGCGCAGGCAGGGTAGTAACCGCAGGGCCGGGCTTCACCTGCCGGTCCAGGCCGTGCTCTACAGGGCCAGAACCGGACCCAGTTCGGGCCAAACCAGGGTGGGTTGGACCGGGTCGGACCAGGCCCAGAAACACCTCTTAAGACCATTTTCGGTTAATCGCCCATAACATGAGCAACGAACCTCCGATCGACGCTCCATCAGTTGCATAGGATTCCTTGGATCATGAAGGTCATTTTAGTATATTACACTCAATGTTTTGGCATTGTTTGAGTACAGCTAGGTTGGTTCAAACCCGAAACCAACCGGGCCCTCGGAGCAGAAACCCTTATAACACAAGCACCAGATGTCCGATTGACGTGTTGTCAATTATGTTGGATTCCTTTTGATGCGATGGTTCTTTTGGATTACTCTAATTGAGGTTTGGATGCATTTGGAGTATGGTGGGGTTGGTTTTACCTTAAAAATCAACCGGGCCCGTGGAACGGAAAATACAATAACTCACAGACCAGGCGTCCGATTGGAGTGTTGTATGTGGTAACATCCCAAGTAAATAAAGATTATTAAATTTTCATACATATTAATATTTATGAATTAAATATTAATTTTAATTTAAATGGGTTTCTATGTTCGATAGCGTACCTGATACACAACAAAGAGTTTCTTTGAAATCTTACGTTGCAAACTAGTAATAAACTAATATTATTTTAAATGGTAGTTAACACGTAGCTTTTCTATTGGAGGGAATGAATATAAATAACAAAAATATTATTATATATGTTTTTTAAATGTTTTTACATTTATCCAATAAAGTATAAAGGCTTAACATTTGAAAAAAATTAAATTTTAGGCATATATACTATAATATTCACTAAAAGGTCAAACTATCGCCTTTTGATGGTGAAACCTCATTAAATATAGTTATTTTCACACTTATACATTATTTTGGAAAAAATAGAATTCTTTTTTAGAATCGGGACATCAAAATTAACTTTGTGTAATTTTTTTGGTATTTTTCCGTTAAAGTTCATTTTTAATGAATAGTAAAAAAATGTTGTATTATAATTCAAAACCTCTTTTTAATCTAATTTATTTATATGATTAAATGATATTTTTAATTGTTTTTAAATTGAAATTAGAATAAATATTTACCATGTAGTCCAATAGTTTTCGTTGGAATAAATTTCACATTGAAATTGGACATAAATTTGTGTAAATCTTTTGATATATATTGTTTCATAAAAACACGCTATTTGTTCTGACAGCGGGAATTAATTATTAAATTAATTAATGAAACTTATATGTTTTGAATTTTTTAAAATATACATAATTTTTGAATTCGGAATATCAAATATAGCTTAGGGTGATGTTTTGGTATTTTTCTGAAAAACTTCAATTTTTGATTAATAGTGAAACAACTAAGTGGTACTTAAAAAAGTTGATTTTTGGTTTAAATGAAATTTTACCACCTCTGTGTTTTGAATTTCAAAAATCCAACCTTCATGTTTGTCATTATGAAGTAAAATGTGGTTCAATGGTATTAAAATAAATTTTTGGTGAATATTAACTTTTATGTTTTTAATCGCGATAAGAGGTAATTAGTGTAATTTAAGGTAAAAATAATGTTTTCATAATATGAAATGGCCTGGAAACATGTCATACCCTTATTGGATGTGTCATTTCCGACCATGAAAATCCATGGTTCAACTTGGGGACCCCATTGTGTCACTTTGGTAGGAAAATGACATTAATAACTTTTTATTTAATGATAAAATAAAAATGTAACAAACATGTGTTGTTTTACTAAAAAAAATTAAATAGGGTTATACAAGTCATAATTTTGATTATAAATATTCATTATAAAGATAATAATATTTCCTATATCATGATATTTGTTTTATAATTTTTAGAGATTAAATAAATTAAATTATTGATGACATCATGATGATGAATTGATTACCTCATTAATGAACTACTTAAATAAAATGAAAACATAATGTAAAATATAAGACATAAACTTTTCAAAGACCTATTGGATGAGTATATTTCGAACCCTTATCACCTTATACTCGAAAAAAATCATTGTGAGGCTTTTAAAATCCGAAACTCATTTGAAAATAAAGTAACATTTTATACCATTCCAAGAGTGCCCCTCCTCTCCTCTTATAAATGGCCCCCACCTCCACCTCTTTACCCATACCTCTCAAGCATTTGGCTTGGCCAAGCTCTACTCATATTGTCTCTACAAATCCCTCTACTAATCCTAGAATCCTTAACTTATGCAGGAAGCTCTTCAAGAAATCTTTTTGGTTCAAACTAAAGGGAGTTACCCGATTCAATGGTAAAGTCTTCTCTAATGCTCTTTTGTTTTATTTTGCTTCTCCAACCCCCTAAACTATTTTTATTCATTTATTTTGTAAAAACACCAGTATATTCCATATACTAGGATGTTGTTATAAAAGGGATTCTAGCTACACTTACACACACCTATATCTAATGGTAAATGAGCATATTGTTTCCTTGGATGGAGAATTTATGCCTCACGAAACGATGATTGATCAATATTCTTATAACACATTCAAATGTGGTCATTAAGATGTCACTATATTTATATATGATATATAATATGTTTATGTTTTCCTTAAGCTTTTTTATTTTTCATTTATGTCATACCTTTATGGTTTCCATTATGGGTAATCGTGATATCTTCATTTTAGGAAGTGCGGACTACTGCCCCCTCTAAGTGATTTGATTCGTTAATGCCATATGTGGGACATATAAAGGATGGAGTTAATGAAATTATATATGACATTATACTGGAATTATAATATACTATTATGTCATTATGATTCCATTCGATAAAATATGAAATAGAAATGAATGTAGCGTTCAAGCATACGTACAACTTACCGTCTCCCTGAATGGTGCATTTCATTTCATTCCTCTAAATGTTATGTAATATTATAAATTATTGTATATTATAGATATATATGATATATATATAATGAATATAACTATGGATATAATGGATACATGAACAACTTGTAATTATAAAGTGTTTATTTTTTACTCAAGTACCAATGATCGTTAAAACAATTGTTATTAACTTAAATATTTACATAGTGTTCATGACATGGTAATAAGTTATATAAAAGGAATAATGAACTTGAAAAAGGTTCTTAATAAAGTAGAAATTAACTCAAGTTTATTATTCTGCAGATTAAAGAGCAATCGAGTCACGTCGGACATGAGGTAAGGGACTTCGTCTCAATCTCCATTCATTGAGGCATTTTTTGTTTTATACACAACATTCTTTTATACGGTGTATAAACCCCCTTGACTTTTATGATTATTCAAAAGGAATAATTTTTTTATACTAAGGGTTTTACTAAATGACAAAATGAATGTTTTTTTTTCGTACGTATGCGGTGACAATGACTTCTCCACTACCGTGACCATTATTTGAGTTTCGGCTTCCTCTATAATCCATAACATAACATTTTTTAAAATGAAAAATAAATACCATTTATTACTTTTGTTTTATTTTGGTATTGAAAATTGTTTTCATAATGATTTTATTATATCAATGTGTTGTATTGATATTTTGCGATTGAAAAGTGTAAATGTTATGTTTCTTTTATGCTTGTTTTATGTGATACAATTATGGTATGGTTCTTGGGAATTGTAATGAATACGGGTGGTTCCATAATGAACTAGGGGAGGGTGAGCCCGATATAGCTCTCCAATGCATTGGGTAACGCGAAGGAGTTAAACGTTAAGGTTTCTCTGAAGAGATTTAGGGAATATATTGTGATGGGTATTCCAAACGTAACCATGAGGGTTACTCCCTATGTAAAAATGTTATGAATGCCTCAAGTATCCTTTATGTCTTATGATTTATATGTTTTATACATGAATTGATGAGGTATGTTAAAGTGATTATGTTTTATGTGTAACGTATGATTTCGTATATGGACTAATGTTTTTATTTCATACTTTTATATCCTTTACTGAGCTTTTTATGCTCATCCCATGTTTGTGAAATGTTTTTCATAGGTCACGAGAAAGGTACATGATGTGATGATAGTGTCAAGGAATTGTCAAGAAAGAATCCATGTTTTATTTTAAATATGTTTTCGTTGATGGTAAAAACGAGTACTATCTTTTATGTAACCACATTGTTTAAATGTGGAAGGTAATGCATGTTTTATGATTTAATTCTCTAAAACTATAAACCTAGAAAGATCCTATAAGTGTATTCTTGATGTAACTCAAGATTAAGTACTGTTTAATGTTGGGGCCCTATAGTTGGTATCAGAGGTCGGTTTATACAACATTAGGAGTTACAATTCTATTAAATGATTATCCAAATTTTTTTTTTATGGTCAAAATTGAAATGATATAGCTTTTGAATTTTACCATGTTGCTTCTCCTAAGATATTTTTGTGTTCAGAATGGTTTTTCGTAGAGGAAACAGAACAGATTTTTTGCGAAGGCATACAGAGGGTAATGAACTTTCAAAACAGTATCCTGAGATGGTCAGAATCAGAAATAAATAGTTTGTTGTAGTGAAGGCTTAGTTGACTTAGTCGATAAATTGTGGTTGGGTTTACTGACGATATTTTGGGTTTTTCTAAATGTTAAGAGGTGTATGAAAGTCATTTAAGGGTTATCATGAAAACCGTAGAAGAAAAGAATCTGTATGGAAAATTCAGAAAGTGTGTGTTCTGGTTACAACAAATTTCATTCCTTGGTCACATTGTTTCAAAAAATGTCATATCTGTTGATCCTGCTAAAACAAAAGTTGTTGAAGAATGGCCAAGACCCATAAATGTAACCAAGATACGTCATTTTCATGGTTTGTTAGGTTACTAACGAAGGTTTTTTGAAAAAATTTCAAGGTTATCTAGTCCATCGACTAGGATAACTCGGAAGGGTGTTATGTTTATCTGCACAAAAGAATGTGATGAATGTTTTCAGGAGTTGAAAAGAAGATTGGTGAATGCTCCAGTTTGGCCACATCATTCCAGTAATGGTGAGTTTTTTATATACAGTGATGCTTAGTTGAAGGGACTTGGTTGTGTCCTTATCTAGTCCATCGACTATTGTTTTTGCTCTAAAAATTTGGAGGCATCATTTGTATGTATTAAAGTGTGAAATATAAACTGATCAAAAAAGTTTAAAGTATATATTCACTATGAAATAATTGAACATGAGACAGGGGAGATGGCTAGAATTAATCAAGGATTATGATTGTACAATTCATTACCATCCGGGAAAAGCAAATAAAGTGGCTGATTCTTTGAGTCGAAAAAGTAATGCTTCGTTAACAATGTTGTGTTTGGAATGTGATCCTTTGGTTAAGGATTTGATGAACTTTGACATAAATGTTGTTGGTGCAGGAAGTCCTTCTATTTTGTTTCAGGTATCAGTGAAATCTTCTCTATCAGACAGAATCAAGCAAGAACAGAAGCAAAACAGTGAGTTGCAGAAAAAGGTAGAGCTGGTTCAGAAGGTTAAGTTACCTGAATTCAACATTGATAATGATTGTGTTTTGAGATTTGGGAAGAGATTGTGTGTGCCTTGTGATTCATAGTTTAAGGGAGAGTTTTTATGTGAAGCTCATAGTTCTCCGTTTTCAGTTCATCTTGGTTGTACTAAGATGTACAACGATCTGTGATAGTATTACTGGTCGGATGGAATGAAATGAGATATTGATGATTTTACTGTGACGTTTTTGACTTGTCATCAGGTTAAAGAAGAGAAGAAGTTACTGAAAATGATGCTTCAGCCTTTACCAGTGCTAGAGTGGAAATGGGAAAATATATCCAATGACTTTGTTGTGGGACTACTGATGACATCTCGATGTAATAATGCATTCTGGGTTATTGTTGATCTCTTGACTAAATATTCTCATTTCCTACCTATTAGAGATACTTTCTCTATAGATCAACATTCTCGATTGTATCATTAAGAGATAGTCAGGTTTCATGAAGTTCCCCTTTCTATTTCATCTGATCGTGATCTCAGATTTACTTCTAACTTTTGGAAAGGCCTTCAGAAGTTGTTGGGTACTGAATTAAATTTTAGTACAACTTTTCATCCTCAATCAGATGGGTAGTCTGAACGAAAAATTCAGTCTTTGGAGGATATGCAATGTGCTTGTTCGATGGACTATCAGGGAAGTTAGAAAAAACATCTTTCTTTGGTTGAATTTTCATATAATAATTGTTTTCATTCCAATATACAGGTGGAACCGTTTGAGGCATTATATGGGATTCATTGTCGAACTCCATCTTGTTGGGAAGAAGTGAGGGAAAGGAAGCTGTTGGGACCAGAATTGGTAGGAGTGTTGGTAGAAAAGGTTCACTTGATAAAGAAACACATGAGAACAACTCAGAGCAGGCAGAAGAGTTATGTAGACAATAGGAGGAATGATCTCTCTTTTGAGGTAGGTGATCATGTTTTTCTCAAAGTTTCAATATGGAAAAGTGTGATGTGATTTGGTAAAAAAGGAAAGCTGAGTCCAAGGTTCATTGTACCATATGAAATTTTGGAGAGAGTTGGATCAGTTGCATACCGAGTGGCTTTACCTCCAAGTATGTCTCAAGTACACAATCCTTGTCCTGTTTCAATGTTAAGGAAGTACATTCCAGATCCATCTCATGTTTTGAGTCCATAGGTAGTTCAACTGGAAAAAAATCTATCTTATAAGGAACAACTAGTCCATATTCTTGACCACAGGGAGCAAGTGTTGCAGAATAAGGTGATTCATCAAGTAAAGATTTTTTTGGAAAAACCACATGAGTGAAGAGGCAATGTGGGAATCTACAAATGCTATGAGGGATAAATACCCCCACTGATTTTGATAAGTGAATAAATTTGTGAGGACGCAATTCCCAAAAGGGGGGAAGGATGTAACATCCCAGATAAATAAAGAATAATACCTTTTCATACTTATTAATATTTACGAATTAAATTTTATTTTTCTTTAAAGGGGTTGCTATGTTTGATAGCGTACCCGATACGCAACAAAGAGTTTCTTTGAAATCTTACGTTGCACACTAGTAATAAAATAATATTATTTTATATAGTAGTTAACACGTGGCTTTTGTGTTGGTGGGAATGAATAGAAATATGTAAAATATTATTATATATGTTTTTTAATTGTTTTTAAATTTATCCAATATAGTATAAAGCCTTAAAATACGAAAAGAATTAAATTTTAGGCATATATACTCTAATATTCACTAAAAGGTCAAATTATCAACTTTTGATGGAGAACCCTCTTTAAATATAATTATGGTCACTCTTATACATTCTTTTGGACCAAATAAAAATATTCTTTTGAATCGGGACATCAAAATTTACTTTGTGTAAATTTTTGGTATTTTTTCGCTAAAGTTCATTTTTTTAATGAATAGTGAAAACTGTTGTATTTTAATTCAAAACGACTTTTTAATAAAAAGTATTTATATGATTAGATTATCTTTTTAATTGGTTTTAAAGTGAAATTAGAATATATTTTTACCATTTAATCAAATAGTGGTCTTTGGAGTTAATTTCACATTGAAATTAGACTTAAACTAGTGTCAATCTTTTGATATATATTGTTTCATAAAAACACGGTATTTGTTGTGACAGTAGAAATTAATTATTAAATTAATTTATGTAACATATATGTTTTTAATTTTTTAAAATAGACATCATTTTTGAATTCAGTATATCAAATATATCTTAGGGTGACATTTTTTATTTTTCTCAAAAACTTCAATTTTTTTATGAATAGTGAAACCACGAAGTGGTACTTAAAAAAGCTTATTTTTCATTTAAATGAAATTTTACCACCTCAGTGTTTTGAATTTCAAAAATCCGACAATCATGGTTTTCATTAGTATGTAAAATTTTGTTCAATGGGATTAATATAATTTTTTGTTGAATAGTAACTTTTATGTTTTTAATCGCAATTAGATATAATTAGTGTAATTTAAGTTAAAAATAATATTTTAATAATATGAAATGTATTTGAAAAATGAACTACCCTTATTGGATGTATCATGGCTGACAAATAAAATCTATGGGTCAACTTGGGGACCCCATGGAGCAACTTTGGTAGGAAAATGACATTAATAACTTTTTAATTAATGTTAAAATAAAAATGTCACAAACATGTCTTGTTTTACTAAAAAAATTAAATGGGGTTATACAAGTCATAATTTTGACTATAAATATTAATAAGAAAGCTAAAAATATTTACTACATCATGATATTTGCTTTATAATTTTTAGAAATTAAATAAATAAATTTATTTATTATATCATGATGATGCAGCAATTACCTCATTAATGAACGATTTAAAAAAAATGAAAAGATAATGTAAAATCTAAGACTTATACTTGTAAAAGACCTATTTAATGAGTATATTTCGAACCCTTATAACCTTATCCTTAAAATAAATCAATTTGGGACCTTTAAAATCCGATGATCATTTGAAAATAAATTAACATTTTATACCTTTCCAAGAGTGCCCCTCCTCTCCTCTTATAAAAGGCCCACACCTCTACCTCCTTACCCACACCTCTCAAGACTTTGGCACAAACAATATATACTCCTTTTTCCTCTCCAAATCTCTATCCTCAACCTAGAATCCTTACCTTATGCAGGAATCTCTTCAAGAAACCCTTTTGGTTCAAACCAAAGGGAGTTACCCGATTTAAAGATAAAGTCTTCTCTAATGCTCTTTTATTTTATTTTGCTTCTCCAACCCATTAAACTCTTTTTATTCATTTATTTTGTAACAATAATAGTATATTCCATGTACTAGTATGTTTTTATAATAAGTATTCAAGCTACACTTACATGGACATACATCTAATGGTTAATGAGCATACGGTTTCCGTGGATGGCGAATTTTTGCCTCAGTAAATGATGATTGTTCAATATTATTCTAACACCTTCAAAGGTGGCAATTAAGATGTCACTATATTAATATATTCTATATAATATGTTTATTTTTTCATTAATATTATGTATTTTTTATTTATTTCATACCATTATGGTTTCCATTATGGGTAAACGTGATATCTTCATTTTAGGAAGTGCGGACTACCGACCCCTCAAAGTCATTTGATTCGTTAATTCCATATGTGGGACGTATAAAGGATGAAGTTAATGATATTATATATGAAATTATACTGGAATTATAATATACCATTATTTCATTATGATTTCATTCCATAAAATACAAAATAGAAATGAAAGTAGCATTCATGCGTACGTACGACTTACCGTCTCCATGAACAGTGCATTTCATTTCTTACCTATAAATGTTATGTAATATTATAAATTAATGTATATACTGGATATATATGATATATGTTATATTTAGATAATTAATATAACTCTGGATATAATGGATACATGAAAAACATGTAGTTATAAAGAGTTTATTTTTGACTCAAGTACCAATGATCGTTAAAACGACCGTTATTAACTTAAATAATTACATAGAGTTCATGACATGGTAATAAGTGATATAAAAGGAATAATGAACTTAAAAGGATCTTAATAAAGTATAAATTAACTCAATTTTATTATTCAGGAGATTAAAGAGCAATCGTGTCACGTCGGACACAAGGTAAGTGACTTCGTCTCAATCTCCATTCATTGAGGCATATTTTGTTTTATACACAACTTTCTTTTGTAAAGTGTATAAACCCCTTTGAATTTTAGGCTTATTCAAAAGGAATATTTTTTTATACGAAGCATTTTACTAAACGAAAAAAGGAATTTTTTTTGTCGTATGTATGTGGCGACAACGACTTCTCCGCCGTTGTAACCATTATTTGAGTTTCGGCTTCCTCTACAAGCCATAACCTAACATTATTTTAAAAATGTAAAATAAATACCATGTATTACTTTTCTTTTATTTTGGTATTGAAAATGGTTTTCATAATGTTTTTATTATATCAATGTTTTTTATTGATATCTTGTGATTGAAAAGTGGAAATATTATGTTTCCTTTATGCATGTTTTATGTGATACGATTATGTTATGGTTCTTGGAAATTGTTATGAAGATGGGTGGTTCCGTGATAAACTAACGGTGGGTGAGCCCGATATAGCTCTCCAATGCATTGTGTAACACAATGGAGTTAAACGTTAAGGTTTCTCCAAAGCTATTTAAGGAATATTCTGTGATTGGTATTCCAAGAATAACCACGAGGGTTACTACCTACGTAAGAATGTTATGAATGCCTCAATTTACCATTATGTCTTATGATTTCTATGATTTATTCCTGATTTGATGAGGTATGTTAAAGTGATTATGATTTATGAGTAATGTATGATTTCATACATGGACTAACGTTTTCATTTCGTACTTTTATATCCCTTACTTAGCTTTTTATGCTCATCCCATGTTTGTGAAATGTTTTTCACAGGTCAAAGGAAAGGTACATGATGTGATGATAGTGTCAAGGAAGTGTTAAGAAAGAATCCATGTTTTATTTTAAATATGTTTCCATTGATGGAAAAAATGAGTACTATCTTTTTATGTAACCATATTGTTTAAATGTGGAATGTAATGAATGATTTATGATCTAATTATCTAAAACTCTAAACCTAAAAAGATCCTCAACATGTATTATTTACGTAACTCATTATTATTTAATGTTTAAGGCTGGGGCCTTATAGTTGGTATCATAGGTCGGTTTAGTCAAATTTAGGAGTTATATTTCTATTAAATGATTATCCAAAAATATTTTTTATGGTCAAATTGAAATGATATAGCATTTGAAGATTATCATGTTGCTTCTCTTAAGATATTTTTGTGTTAAGAATGGTTTTTCATAGATGAAACAGAACAGATTTTCTGGGAAGGCATACAGAGGGAAATGACCTTTTAAAATAGTATCTTGAGATAGTCAGAATCAGAATTAAACAGTTTGTTACAGTGAAGGCTCAGTTGACTTAGGTGATAAATTGTGGTTGTGTTTACTAATTATATTTTTTTGTTTATCTAAAAGTAAAGAGGATCATGAAATTCATTTAATGGTTATCTTGAAAACCTTAAAATAAAATAAACCGTATGGAAAATTCAGTAAGTGTGAGTTTTGGTTACAACAAATTTCTTTCATTGGTCACATTGCTTCAAAAAATGGAATAACTGTTGATCCTGCTAAAACAAAAGTTGTTGAAGAATGGCCAAGACCCACAAATGTAACCGATATTCGTAGTTTTCTTGGTTTGGCAGGTTACTACCGAAGGTTTGTTGAAAATTTTTCACGGTTATCTAGTCCAATGACTAAGCTTACTCGGAAGGGTGTTCTGTTTTTCTGGACAAAAGAATGTGAGGATTTTTTTCAAGAGTTGAACAGAAGATTGGTGAATGCTCTGGTTTTGGCACTTCCTTCTAGTAATGTTGAGTTTTTTATAAACAGTGATGCTTTGTTGAAGGGACATTGTTGTTTCCTTATGCAGAATGATCAGGTAATTGCATATGCTTCACCTCAGTTGAAAAATCATGAGGTAAATTACCCAACACATGACTTGTAATTAGATGTTGTTGTTTTTGATCTAAAAATTTGGAGGCATCATTTGTATGTAGTAAAATGTGAAATATATACTGATCACAAATGATTAAAGTATATATTCACTCAGAATGAATTGATCATGAGATAGAGGAGATGGCTAAAATTAATCATGGATTATGATTGTACAATTCATTACCATTCCGGAAAAGAAAATAATGTGGATGATGCTTTGAGTCGAAAAAGTAATGCTTCATTAACAATGATGTGTTTTGAACGTGATCCTTTGGTTAAGGATTTGATGAAATTTGTCATAAAAGTTGTTGGTGAAGGATGTCCTTCTGTTTTGTTTCAGGTATCAGTGAAATCTTCTCTATTAGACAAAATCAAGAAAGCACAGAAGCAAGACAGTGAGTTGCAAAAAAAGATAGAGCTGGTTTGGAAGGTTATGTTTCCTGAATTCAACATTGATAATGATTGTGTTTTGAGATTTGGGAAGAGATAGTGTGAGCCTTGTGATTCATAGTTGAAGATAGAGTTGTTATATGAAGCTCATAGTTCTCCATTTTCAATTCATCCTGGCAGTAATAAGATATACAGAGATCTTTGGGAGTATTACTGGTGGGATGGAATGAAAAGAGATATTGCTGATTTTACTGTGAAGTGTTTGACTTGTCAGTATGTTAATGCAGAGCAGCAGTTACCGAAAGGGATGTTTCAGCCTTTACTAGTGCCATAGTAGAAATGGGAAAATATATCCATGGAATTTGTTGCGGGATTACCGAATACATCTCGAGGTAATAATGAAATCTGGGTTATTGTTGATCCCTTGACTAAATCTCCTCATTTCCTTCCTATTCGAGATACTTTCTCTCTAGATAAACATTTTCAATTGTATCTTAAAGAGATAGTCAGGTTTCATGGAGTTCCTCTATCCATTGAATCTGATCATCATCCCAGTTTTACTTTTAACTTTTGGAAAGGCCTTCAGATGTCATTGTGTACTGAATTAAATTTTAGTACAACTTTTCATCCTCAATCAGATGGGTAGTCAGAACGAACAATCCAGAATTTGGAGGATATGTTATGTGCTTGTTCAAAGGATTTTCAGGGAAGCTGGGACCACCATCTTTCTTTGTTTGAATTTTCATATAATAACAATTTTCATTCCAGTATACAGATGGCACCGTTTGAGGAATTATATGGGAAGTAGTGTTGAACTCCAGCTTTTTGGGATGACGTGGGTGAAAGGAAGCTGTTGGGACAAGAATTGGTAGAAGAGTTGGCAGAAAGAGTTCAGCTGATACAGATACAAATGAGAACTGCTCAGAGCCGGAAGAAGAGTTATGCGAACAACAGGAGGATGGATCTCTATTTTGAGGTAGGTGATCATGTTTTTCTCAAAGTTTCACCATGGAAAAGTGTGATGCGATTTGGTAAGAAAGGAAAGCTGGGTCCAAGGTTCATTGGACAATATGAAATTCTAGAGAGAGTTGGATCAATTGCATACCAGGTGGCTTAACCTCCGAGATTATCTTAGGTACACAATGTTTTTCATGTTTCAATGTTAAGGATGTACATGCCAAATCTATCTCATGTTTTGAGTCCAGTGGTAGTTCAGTTGGAATAGAATCTATCTTATGAGGAACAACCACTCCAAATTCTTGACCATATGGAGAAAGTTTTGCGGAATAAGGTGTTTCATCAAGTCATGGATTTGTGGAAAAACCACATGAGTGAATAGGCAACATGGGAATCTAAAAATTCTATGAGGGATAAATACCTCCACTTATTTTGATAAGTGAATAAAATTGCGAGGACGAAATTCCCAAAAGTGGGGAAGGATGTAACATCCCAGTTAAATAAAGAATAATACATTTTCATCCTTAATAATATTTACGAATTAAATATTAATTTTACTTTAAAGGGGTTGCTATGTTCGATAGTGTACCTGATATGCAACAAAGAGTTTCTTTGAAATCTTACGTTGGACACTAGTTATAAAATAATATTATTTTAAATGGTTGTTAACAAGTAGCTGTTGAATTGGAAGGAATGAATAGAAATAAATAAAATATGATTATATTTGTTTGTTAAATGTTTTTTAATTTATCTAATAAAGGATAAAGGCTTAAAATACGAATAGAATTCAATTTTAGGCATATATACTCTAATATTCACTAAAATGTCAAACTATCACCTTTTGATGGAGAACCCTCTTTAAATATAGTTAAGGTCACTCTTATATATTCTTTTGGACCAAACAAAATTCCTCTTTAGAATCGGGACATCAAAATTTACTTTGTGTAAATTTTTGATATTTTTCTGATAATATTCATTTTATTAATGAATAGTGAAAAATGTTGTATTTTAATTCAAAACATCTTTTTAATATAAATTATTTACATGATTAGATTAACTTTTGAATTTGTTTGAATGTGATATAAGATTATATTTTTAAAATTTAAACCAGTAGTGGTCATTTGAATTAATATCACTTTGAAATTGGACTTAAACTAGTGTCAATCTTTGGATATATATTGTTTTATAAAAACACGCTATTTGTTCTGACAGTGGGAAAAAATTATTAATTTAATTAATGTAACTTATATGTTTATAGTTTTGTAAAATATACATCATTTTTTTAATTCGGAATATCAAATATAGCTTAGGGTGTAGTTTTGGTATTTTTCTGGAAAACATCAATTTTTTATGAATAGTGAAACCACTAAGTGGTTCATTAAAAAGCTGATTTTTCATTTAAATGAAAATTTACCACCTCTATGATTTTTATTTTAAAAATCCAACATTCATTGTTGTCATTAGGAAGTAAAATGTGGTTCAATGGGATTAAAATAAATTTCTGGTGAATAGTACGTTTTCTGTTTTTTATCGCGATTAGAGGTAATTAGTGTAATTTAAGGTAAAATAATGTTTTGATAATATGAAAAGACCTTGAAACCTGTCCTAACCTTTTTGGATGTGTCATTTCTGACAAAGAAAATCCATGGGTCAACTTGGGGACCCCATGTAGCCACTTTGGTAGGGAAATGACATTAATAACTTTTTATAAAATTTTTAAATAAAAATGTCACAAACATGTTTTGTTTTACTAAAAAAAATTTAAATGGGGTTATACAAGTCATAATTTTGACTATAAATATTCATTAGAAATCTAAAAATATTTCCTACTTCATGATTTTTTTTTAATTTTTAGACATTAAATAAATTATATTATTTATGACATCATGATGATGCAGTGATTAACTCATTAATGAAGAATTTAAATAAAATGAAAAGATAATGTAAAATCTAAGACATAAACTTGTCAAAGACCTGTTAGATGAGTATATTTCGAACCCTTGTCACTTTATCCTTGAAATACATCAATGTGGGACCTTTAAAATCCGAAACTCATTTGAAAATAAAGTAACATTTTATACCTTTCCAAGAGTGCTCATCATCTCCTCTTATAAAAGGACCCACCTCTACCTCCTTAACCACAAATCTCAATCCTTTGGCTCGTCTAGGATCTGCTCATTTTGTCTCTCCACATCCCTCTCCTCATCCTAGAAGCCTTACCTTAGGCAGGAAGCTCATTAAAAACCCTTTTGGTTCAAACCAAAAGGAGTTACCCGATTCAAAGGTAAAGTATTCTATAATTCAATTTTGTTTTATTTTGCTTCTCAAACCCCCTAAACTATTTTTATTCATTTGTTTTGTAACAACACCATTATTTTACATATACTAGGATATTTTTATAATAAGGATTCTAGCTACACTTACAGACACCTATATGTAATGGTTAATGAGCATACTGTTTCTGTGGATGGCGAATTTATGCCTCACGAAACAATGATTGTTCAATATTTTTCTAACACCTTAAAAGGTATCCATTAAGATGTCACTATATTTATATATGATATATAATATTTTTATGTTTTCCTTACGCTTCTGTATTTTTCATTTATGTCATAACTTTATGGTTTCCATTATGGGTAAACGTGATATCTTCATTTTAGGAAGTGCGGACTACCGCCCCCTCAATATGATTTGATTCGTTAATGCCATATGTGGGAAGTATAAAGGATCAATTTAATGATATTATATATGAAATTATACTATATTTATAATATACCATTATTTAATTTTGATTCCATTCCATAAAATACGAAATAGAAATGAAAATATCGTTCATACGTACGTACGGCTTACCGTCTCCATGAACGGTGCATTTCATTTCTTATCTCTCAATGTTATGTAATATTATAAATGCATGTATATAATGGATATATATGATACATATGATATCTACATAATGAATATAACTTTGGATATAATGGATACATGAAAAAATTGTAAATATAAAGAGTTTATTTTTGACTCAAGTACCAATGATCGTTAAAACGATCGTTATTAACATAAATAAGTACATAGTGTTCATGACATGATAATAAGTGATATAAAAGGAATAATGAACTTGAAAAAGGTTATTAAGAAAGTATAAATTAACTCATGTTTTTTATTCAGGAGATTAAAGAGAAATCGAGTCACGTTGGACACGAGGTAAGGGACTTCGTCTCAATCTCCATTCATTGAGGCATATTTTGTTTTATACACAACATTATTTTATACGATGTATAAGCCCCTGTTACTTTTACGCTTATTCAAAAGGATTATTTTTTTATACGAAGCATTTTACTAAATGACAAAAGAAATGCTTTTTTATCATTTGTATGTGGCGACAACGACTTCTCCGCCGCCGTGACAATTATTTGAGTTTCAGCTTCCTCTACAAGCCATAGCCTAACTTTTTTTTAAAATGAAAAATAAATACCATGTATTTCGTATCTTTATTTTGGTATTGAAGATGGTTTTCATAATTTTTTATTATATCAATGTGTTGTATTGTTATCTTCTGATTGAAAAGTGGAAATGTTATGTTTCCTTTATGCATGTTTTATGTGATATGATTATGTTATGGTTCTTGGGCATTGTTATGAAGACGGGTGGTTCCATGATAAACTAAGGGCAGGGGAGCCTGATATAGCTCTCAAATTCATTGGGTAATACATAGGAGTTAAACGTTAAGGTTTCTTCGAAGAGATTTAGGGAATATATTGTGATGCGTATTCCAAACGTAACCATGAGGTTTACTCCCTAAGTAAGAATGTTATGAATGCCTCATGTTACCTTTATGACTTATGATTTCTATGATTTATTCAAGATTTTATGAGGTATGTTAACGTGATTATGTTTTATGAGTAATGTATGATTTCATACATGGATTAATGTTTTCATTTCATACATTTATATCCATTATTGAGCTTTTTATGCTCATCCCATGTTTTTGAAATGTTTTCACAGGTCAAGGTAAAGGTACATGATGTAATGATAGTGTCAAGGAAGTTTCAAGAAAGAATCAATGTTTTATTTTAAATATGTTTCCATTGATGGTAAAAATGAGTAATATCTTTTATGTAACCACTTTTTTTAAATGTGGAATGAAATGAATGTTTTATGATCTAATTCTCTAAAACTCTAAACCTGAAAAGATCCTCAACGTGTATTCTTGAAGTAACTCAAGATTAAGAAATGTTTAAGGCTGGGGCCTTATATCGATTTTGTTAAGACCCCTAGGACATGGCGGTCCTTTGTGATACTTCTACGTGAGACCTCCTGACACTTTGAGTATCATCTTGTGGCACATGGAGCGGACCCTCCCAGTGCGAGCATGCACATTGCAGAGACCTAGTAGATAGCAGAGACTTGATGACTGCAGATCTATTGGCTCGGAGTGATTAGGATGGCCCAGTGGGGATAAATTTGTTGTTTCAGCACACCCATGGTAGAGGAGAGCTTGGTTTTAGTGTCATAACCGTGGTACTTGATAGAAGGAGTACCTCTGTAGGCTATGAGGGAGAGTGCTTTGTTATAGAGACATAGCCATGGTTGGAAGCGCTTGGTTGTAGCAGTATGCCCATAGTATTTGATAGGTGGAGTACTTCATCCGTCCAAGGTTAATGGGAAGCTCTTGGTTGTATTAGCAGGGCCACTGTACTCGGCAGAGGAGGAGTTCTCGCGTAGTTGAGGTTTTGACATCGTGATTAAAAATCCTTTTTTGAGCTAAGTCATTGACCTTTGTTTTTTCATCATGATTGAGATGCGTTACTTGATAACTTAGGTATATGTATGGGTGTATACCTAAGTAGTGGTTATCCGTTGAAATCATACTTTTTCTTTTATCATTGTTGGATTTTGTGAGACCTTGAGGGTCTCGGGGTCCCTACTGATTATCGTTATACTCACCCATGCACGGGCAATGCCTGCACCTCGTTGTGTTGGATGCAAATGACAGACATCGCTAACTGAGGCTGAGTGTACGAGGACTGGATATTACCCGGAGGTGGAACTCACGATGAGATGCTACCCGGAGGAGATGGACGGGCGTGGATCACGGAGGAGGCATTCTGTACCTACCCTTCAGGTAGGATTTGTGGTGGACGTTCCAGGAGCTACTAGACACCTTCCAACTTTTTTTCTTTTAGATGAACCAGTTTTTCCATTACTTGTACATTACAATTGGGATTGTATTTCTAGCCCCATTTACTTTCAACAAACATTTTTCATAGGTTTTACTTAGTTTTTTCTTCCTCTTGTACTCTGGTTGTGTGTGTTTATGATTTTTAAAGGAAACACCTTCCCAGTTTTAGGGAATTACAACTTTGCTTCTAGTCGCAATCCCCTGGCCTATAGATGGCGGGCTTGGGGTAATCAAGATACGGGCCCTTGGGGACTAGTCATGAAAAATTGCTATCAGAGGACACATGTTATACTGCAGAACATATGAATCTGATATTTCTTTTCTATGAAGAAATATTGTTAAGGGTACAAAGTGTGGTTTTCAATTCAGGGAGACCAGGGTCGGTGCTGGCGACTAACGTATTCCTACACCAGGACCCTGACATCTGATATCTGACTTAGTGAACAAAAACACTAATTGCATGTGTGTTTTCAAAAAAAATTCTTTAAATCAACTAAAACCAGGTCATCTCACCAGGTATAGTCTTTTGACCCCGTCACATCTGTGTCTTTTAGGATGCCTCCCCACAGACGACCAGCTAGAGCCCTGAGAGTTGTATATACTGACAGCCCACCGAGCGAATGGGCCTCAGTACAGGGCCCTCTTCCAGATGAGGCACCAGCGGAGGCACCATTGGTAATACCACCCGTTGGGCCAGCGATGCCACTAGCCCCATCAACAGGCGATGCATGCCGCTTGAACGCGCTGCACGAGTTCTAGCGCCAGAGGCCACCCAGGATTTGGGGAGATATGAACCCACCAGTGGCTAAAGATTGGCTGGAGGCTGTGGTGAGAGTTCTCAGGCTAGTAGGGACACCAGCATACATCATGATGATCGTTGCTACCAGCCTTCTTAAGGTAGTAGTAGGTAGATGGTGGAGCTCGATGCTCCAGATGCATGACGAGGTGACACTTCTATAGGAAGACTTCGAGAGCTTGTTCTTGGAAGAGTTTGTACCATCCACCCTTCAAGCATTGTGGATACAGGAGCTATTGCATCTACAGTAGGGTATCATGATGGTGGCACAATACTTAGTGATGTTCACTGACCTCTCACGCTACTCCACTAATATGGTACGAGACTCGTTCTTCAGGGCCCGAACCTTTGAATAGGGACTCAGTTGAGAGATCAGAGCATGAGTTATCTCTCACAGAATCCCGGCACAGATAGGGGTGTTGGGGCGAGCCCCCCTAGTGCAGAGTTTCCTTTCTGAGAAATCTCCAGCAGGTGGACCCAATACTAATCGACATATAGCGGAGTCTTCTGCAGCTGCCTATAAATAGATGATGCTAAGGTCCAAGAGGACCAGACCAATAGGCGGTCGACCGCATGAATCAGGATCATTTGTGCGAGGAACCTGGGATGGAGAATGACAAATCAGGAGTGGACAGTGTTACTCCTACAGCGAGCTTGATCACATGGCACGTGACTGTCTAACCCAACATACAGACAATCAGCAGATAAATGAATGACTTCCCAGGAAGAGGTAGAGGTTTGATCGAGTAAGACAACAAGTATCAGGTGACCGAGGTAGAGGATATGGTTGTGCAGCTGTAGGTGGAAAATGATTCGAGATGTTGCCACCACCACAACGAGGAGGTCCAACCCGACCACAGGGAATGTGTGGACATGGGAGAGCACAGCATCAGGCAGTTTAAGCAAACGAATATGGAACTCCAGAAGCAGGTGGACATGAGCAGGACAAGTTCTACGAATAGAGGCCTTTGTTCGTGGTGCTTCTTGCTTCCTTTTTCTTGTTTTTTGTGGTTATTATGTGTCCTTGTACATTGAGCTAAAGTAAAAAAAGACACTATTCTTTGTGATGTTTTCTTTATTGCCTTTTTTGTGGTTAATACTAAGAGGTTCCGGTTAAAACTATTGACTAGACCCTCAACATAGAGGTTTCTACTAGAGGAGACCCAATGAAAACACATTGATGCCGACAGTGAGACTCAAACCTTGGAGGTGAGAGTATCGGTTGGATCTCTTTGTAGTAGCGTCGAGGCCTTAAGATGTCTTCCATGGCATGAATTAGTACCTTTCATGTTAGGATTTTCTATATTAGGAAAAAAACATCGTTCATCCAAGGGATGAGATCTGATTTATCATCTCGGAAAAGGATAAATCTTAGAAGCACTTGTAGAATATAGGAGAAGAAGGGTGAAATCGATCTCTTACAATTGGATAGTCTCACACATTGTTAATTTAGTGAATGGTTTACGGTTCACTCCAATCTCAATAGTCTCAGGTGTGTCTTCTTTCAGAAGAATCTGAACCTATGATAGTGGTGATGGATTGAGTTCCTCCGAGATTATGACTTTGATATATTCTATACTCCTGGGAAGGGGAACGTTGTTGAGGAAGTGCTTAGTAGAAGGACTGGTATTTAGCTTTTAGGATAGGGAACATAGAAGCTTCCTACCTTACATATATAATTTTTGATAGATATAGTGTATCCAATCTACATTATTATATAGTCACTCCTCAACATTTTCAGATGTGTAGGCGACGTGGATTACCGCTTGGCTCTTCCTCCTCAGTTGCACTAGGTGCATGACGTCATCCACGTATCTCACCTGAGGAGATGTGGGCATGACCCGTCCAACATCATCGACCACAGGGATCTAGACATCGATGAAGGGGATACTTCATGGAGGTTTTAGTAGAGATTGATGATCGAAAAGAGTGTGTCCTCCATGAAAGGTTGATCTCTATAGTTCACATTCACTGGCAGCATGGGAACCTCCAGGAGTGAACATGGGAGCGGGAGGCTCAGATGCATGCTCAGTATCCCCTTTAGTTACCCCAGTGTGTGTTGTAGCATTACGGGGTCGTGATGCCATGAGGAGAGGGTAATGTAAAGACACGAAAATTTCAAGGAAATTTTATTCATAATTTCTTTGGAATTGTACGAGTCCACAGTTTTTTACGGCACCTGACTTCAAGGCACGGTGTGCCCATAATCAATTTCTGTAGTTTTGTTTGGGTATGTTTAGTGAACGTATGTGCGGGTTTTTCTATCTTTTGAACCGCTGCACTGAATTGAAATCAGAGTAAAACGATGAACACACATCGCTGGTTTTCATTTAAGGTGACCATTACTGCAGTTGCGTTTGATCGGGAGGAGAAGTTAATTTTTTGAGATTCATTAAAAAATATAAAAATTATGTGTAAATAATTTTCATTATTTGATGGTGGTTAATTCATACAAAGAGGAGTTGCAGGTGGGGCCCACACCCCACATCATCTTCCATGGGAGGAAAATGTTTGTGGGCCCACAAAAGCCCCTAACCCTTCCACTCCACTCATTAACTCTATCTTACAAGCTCTATTAACTCTCCACCTCCCTCTATTAAGTGTGGAAACATCATTTTTTAATTAATTGATCACCCTTAATTAATTGGTTCATTTCGAATTAATTTGAAGTGTATGGCATTATTATGTTGGGTGGATGTTATTATATTTGTGTTGTAAAATATTCGATGGAGGAGGCACTAGAGAATTAGATGACTGGTGTTCCTCTCCAACGAAGAACACCGTTCTTCAACAAAGAACAACTACGATGAAGAACGCGAAAGACTCTTTCAACGACGCTTCCCTTCAGACACACCCTAAAATCATGGAATCTATGTCATCTTCATATTCGCTTTCTGCATCACGAAAATGACTCTTCATCCATTATTGATGGGAAGAAACTTGTCTTCCGCGATGCAAGACTACTGCAACGCTCATCTTCTGCAGCTCAACGACGCACGACATCATTTACGAGGTAGGGGTATATTGTGTAATTTTATATTTTTGATTTATACCATTGAACATGGCAGATTATTTGTTGGATGATTGTTTGAACCACTAACACGGTGGGTACGTGCTACCGAACAAGTTTGGACCCACCGCAAACTTGTTCGTGATGCACGACTTGATGGGCGATGGGTGAACAGAAGGGCAATGTCATTTTGAGGCCATCAAAGTCAAGAGCGGGTCCTGAAGAGGCTATAGGCGTAGATGTGAGCTAAAAGGGTCCACCAGAATGGCTCCGATGGCCTGCACAAGATCGCACCAGTACGGGTCGCCGGCGTGGCGGCGCCTGGGACAGGGGGTGGCGGGCAGCATCGGTGACCGGAGGCGGCGCTTGGGGGCAGCGACGCCCTGGCACGCCACCAGCAGAAGACCACCGTGGCACTGGTAGTGGAGGTGGCGGAGTGGAACCCGCATCAATTAGGTTTTGGAAAGGATGGGCGACGCCAACCTGGCGCTGCCGTTACGAAGAACTGGGGGAGTCTGCATCCCCCCCCCCCCCCGCTTGGCCAGCATGTCCAAGCCGCTTCGCCTGACTCGCGGGTCGGGCCACCCTCGTGCAGGCTGACCCATAACCACCGGGCCAGGATTCGACCTCCAAGTCAGGTCGTGCCCTACCGGGCCGGACCCGGACCCCGTTCGGGCCGACCTAGTGTGGGCTGGGCTGGGTCGGACTGGGCCCAGACCCCCCTCTTTAGATCATTTTAGGTTAATCTCCCATAACATGAGCTACAGACCTCCGATTGATGCAATGTCAATTGAATATAATTCCTCAGATCGAGATGGTCATTTTGGGGTATTACAGTAAAGGTTTTGGTGAAGTCTTTGTATGTCCGGGTAGGTTCGAACCCGAAACAAACCGGGCCCTCGGAGCGGAAATAATTATAACTTAAGGACTGGAGGTCCGATTGACGTGTCGTCATTTACATTGGATTCATTTTGATGAGACATTTTTTTTGGCATACTCCACTTGACTTTTGGACTAATTTGGAGTATTTTTATGTTGGTTTTACCTTAAAAACCAACCGGGGCCCTGGAATGGAAAAGCTAATAACTCACAGACCGGGCATCTGATTGGTACGTCGTCTGTTGCGTTGAGGCCCCTATAACGTGGCAGTCCTTTCTGATACTTCTACGTGAGAACTCATAACACTTGGAGTATCGGCTTGTGGCACAAGGAGAAGACCCTCCCCGTGATGAGAGAGTAGATTTCAAAGACCTAGCAGCTGGATCAGACTTGACGACTGCTAATCGATCGACTCGGAGTGATTCGGATGACCCAATGGGGAGTTCTTGGTTGTAGTAGAAGACCCATGAAGGGGGAGCACTTGGTTGTAGCAGCAGACTTTTAGTAATTGATAGAAGAAGTACCTTTGTAGGCTATGATGGGGAGCGCTTGGTTATAGTGACAGACCCATGGTGGGAAGCGCTTGGTTGTAGCAGCATGCCCACAGTACTCAACAGGTGGAGTACTTCATCAGCCCAAGGTTAGTGGGAAACTCTTGGTCGTAGCGGAAGACCCACTGTACTCGATAGAGGATGAGTTCTACAGTAGTCATGGTTTCGACTTCGTGATTAAAAATTCTGGTTTGAGCTGAGTTAGTGACCTTTTTGTGTTTTCCTCGTGATTGAGAAGTGATAGTTGATATGTTTTGAATATGTATAGACGTAAACCTAAGTAACGGTTATCCTTTGAAATCATACATTGTGGTTTATCCTTGTTGGATTATGTGAGACCGTGAGGGTCACAATGTCCCTTCTGAGTATCGTTATACTCACCCCAGCCCGAGAAATGCCCACACCACGTTGTGTTGGATGCAGATGATGGACAACGCCGACCAAGGCTAAGTGTACGAGGACTGGACAGTACCCGGAGGTGGACCTCACAATGAGACAGTACCCGGAGGATACAAACAGGCATGTAGCACTAAAGAGACTTACTGTACCTACCCTTCTATTAGGATCTGTGGTCAAAAATCCAAGAGCTGCTAGACACTTTCCAGCTATTTGTCATTTAGTTGTACCTGTTTTTCCTTTCCTTGTACATTATTGTTGGCCTTGTATTTTCATTCTCTTTACTTTCAGCATACTTTTTACACAGTTTTTACTTATTTTATGCTTCCACTTGTACTCTGGTTGTGTGTGTTTACGATTTTTAAAGGCAGCGCCTTCCCAGTTTTAGGGAATTATGCCTTCAATGCTAGTAGCCAGCCCCAGGCCTATGGAAGGCAGGTTTGGGGTAATCATGATGCGAGCCCCAGGGGACGGGTCGTGAGACATGTATCCAATTTCCATTGTTTTGGTTATACCTCATTACATTTACAGCTACTATATAATAAAAGAATTAAAAATATATAATACAAAATTATTTTACATCAATCTAGGTTTTTCATGATGATTGATTACATTTTCAAATAATATATTATCGATATATCAATAATTTAAAAAAATGATGCCATGAATATTAAAATAATTTCCTATTCAATTATATATTATTATATTGATTGTTATTATTAATCCACAATTACCATTACCTACATAATAATAAATATATCTACAAAATCTTTTGGTATATATATATATCCTAAAATTTAGTTGGTAACATTGAATGTAGGGATAAATAAAGACAACCTCCTAAACCAACTATATTAGAATGAATCAAAGAATTGAAAGACATCATACAAATAAAATATAATTTTATTATAAATATTCCCTCTACGTATAATATCATTCATATCATTTATAGGAAATAGTTATTTATTTTATATATGACTTGTTATATGTAAAAGTAATAAGAGAATAATTGAGTTGAAACGAAAGATTAAAAATGTTAGTTACCTATTCTATAATTATGAAACATATTCTAAATGTACTATATCTTAATAGAAATTGTATAAAATGAAAATAATATCTCCATGAATCATATAAAGATACAAAAGAGGTATATAGTATACCACATGAAATGGGATATATTCATTGATGTGATATTCTATGGTTGTGGGGTGGGGTAACTATACTCGATAAGGGGAGATATTATAGAAAATTTAATGAATATGAAAATATATACTGATAATGGATTATAATATTGGGTTAAAATGGGACTATGAATATTATTTTAATTTCAATATATATTTTTATGATTTTTATTCCATTCCAAAAAATAACTTTATTACATACATTATAAAAAATAAAAAATAAAAATAATTCAAATTATTTTTCAAAGTGGAACATAATATTTCATGAATATTAAAACTACATTTTAGTTTTTGGGAATTTCAATTTGTTTTATAAATATATTATTTTACTCATTAGACACATTTTCTATGAAATTAATTCTATTGGTTATAGCAGTATTATTTTATACCATGTATTTCATAAAATATAGGTTATTTAAAAAATTATTATTCTTGTATTAACCATATAATTCATATATAAAACAAATTCAAAAAATGCCTCTTTAATGAATGCTAATTTCTTATTATAAAATAGAAAATAATATATGTTTATTAATTTTAATTTTATAAATTTTAAAAATTATATATTAATATAATGGTTCTCATTTAAAACATGTAAAAAAAATCTTATTAAAAATATACAGTTATAGTATATTTATTGATATAATTAGATTAATTTTTTTAATTCCACTATATTAATTATATTTACTAATTTTTTTCATAGTTATTTTTAAATAATTATCGTATCAATAATTTAACGATGTAGTTTTTATTCTAACAGTATTCTTATTATTGTAATGGGATGGTCAATATAAAAATTTATGGTAATCATTATATAAGGAGGGTCACACATTTGGAAGTTATGTGTTATTAGAATAAAAACTAGTATTGGATCAGGTGGGATAGAAAATTAGTACATATAATTTATATCCCTATTGATTTGAGAAAAGATTCATTAAAATTATGATTAGACAACATGACACATATTCAATTGTATCAATAATTTATCATTTCTAAAACATAAAGATATTTAAAACTAGTTTTAATATAGAATAAATAGTCTATGTAATCCATGTCTTGAAATGATTGAATCAAATGTAATTATATGATAACTGGTTATAATTTGATGAAATATACTATTTGAGAAACTAGAAGTTCACCATTATTATTTAATGAAATGATTTATTTTAAATTTCAACTAAGAAAATAATAAATCCTTATGGGTTAATTTGAAGCTAACATGTAATCATGATATTAACCATTCATTGGGGGGTCTAATCAGATTAGAACAAATGAATTATAAATTAACATGAAAGGGATGAACAATAGAAGAATCAATATTGAAGGTTTTCTTGTGATTATGAATCAATCACTAAAAAAATAATGTTAATTGTATGATTAAGGGGAAGTTTGTAAGGGTTTTAAATAAATTATAGTAGTTCCTTTAGGTGTTTTGTAGAATACCAGGTTAATAAATGACATATGTTATATTTTATTGGAAAAATATTAATTGCAAAATAAAATAAAAGGATAAATTGAATCTATTAAGAAGTTAATGGAGTTCATAATATATTATATGTGCATCTTGTCATCAGTTACGTACAAATATCCAACTAAGAGACAAATTTTTTTAAACATTTATTTCTACCCCCATAAAAATATAGGAGATTACAAAGATCCGGATCTTACGTCAAATAATTTTTACTTCATTAAGAAATTTTGAGTAAAAACACCACAATGTTAAAAATCATGTGGGGTGTATTATGTATAATATAGTTTATAGTTACATGGAAAGGACTATATGAAATATACTTTATGGTCTTATGTTAATGACATTCTAAAATGTTGTTTAGAAACCTGATATAATTATTGGAAATCAAATATTTATTTTTGTGGATGAGGTTTTTATGATATGGTGATAATTAATCATATTCATATTGTGTGACACTCAAGATTCCCAAACTATAATGGGCCATTATCCAGCTTATTTGAGATTCAATCCTTAATAAAATTAATCTACGATTAGATGTACTAGTAGATTGTGTATGGATAGTAATTCAAATAATATTTTAGAACATGTTCCTTGGGTCTCTTGATTCCTAATCTCTCATGAAAATCATGTTATATTGAATAAATGAATAATGTGTCAACTTTTCATTTCTTAATTAAATGGATTATGTTTTAGATTCCATTTATAGTTAGAAGGCCACAATTCATTTGAATGCTTTGTGACTTTTTATTATTGTTCTCACAAGGATAAAGTAGATATTTAATTATCTGTAACACCATTAACACCTTACCAAATAGTTTCCCAAAAAAATATATAATTATATAATTTTTCTATGATAATCTTTAATATTAAATGATAGTGATAAAAATTATCATTATTTATTATGCATAATTTCCATAATATCTTAACATTCATGACATAAATTTTATTTTGTTTCCTTGAAAAGTGTAATTTATGTGAAAATTTTATTAATATATCTTGGATATACATTATTGTATCTACCCTTACTAGTTTTAATACATTATTTACCGAACATAACATATTATCCTTTATCATGAGGTGATATTTAATGATTTATATATTTTTTAAGTTTATTTTATCTCAAACATTTTTAGATAATATATTGATGTTATCGATGTCTATTACATTGGTTATGCCAGCACAACAATCCAAGGTATATTGAGGTGATCATTGAGGCGTAAGGATTCCCAAAATTCACATTATGGGAAGATTAATAATATGAAAATTTTCACATCACCATTAGATGGAGTACATGGCATCAAGGAGGATCATAATATAAGGAGAATGGAATTTTATAAAATAAAAAACAAATTTTAAGATCTTACAGAAATGTGTTCAGGAAAAATTTGTTGATCTAGTATTGATAATACTAGTGATTGCTATGATTTACACCAACACTCATATGGAATAGTCTTTCATTCATGATGTTATAGTATAATTTTTTTCCAATTATTTTGAATTTCATTTTGTAACTACGACGTATTTTCAACATTATTAAAAATAAATATTTATTTAGGCAGATGATAATATAGAGGAAATAAAATTATTTTTCCATTACATGAATTATGGCGAAAATATGATAATGGGATTTCAGGTGGTGATCCTAATGGATGTAAAATTATTCGATGGTGGAAAAATATTCCTTATTCCCATAAAATGACATGTTTTATAATTTTAAGAAATTAATAATCACTAAGAGATTAATTTTAATAATAACGTTATAAATATTATGTAGGGGAGAAACAACTCATTCAAAGGAATTTTTCCATATCTATAATTCATTAATTTTTTAAGATGAGAATAGAGGAAAAGTATTTCATTTCAATAATATATTTCTAAAAGAGAAATTATACATACTTTAGATAACAATGGCAGAGGATAACTGGATCTTATCATCATTATAGGATATCTTTTTATGTTATTGTACCCATTAGTTTAAAACCTTATAAGAATATCTCATTCATTGGCGTGGTTTCCATTAATTTTTCTCGTAATAAATGGATCTTATTTAGATAGATGATTCACATTGTCTTGATTACCGGGTTTGTTTCGTAGTTTTTCTCCTCTAGTTAATATTATATCATTTTATAGAGTGTTTACAAATTTCCACTTTGATTGCTAATATCCCAACAGTTCCCCTAATGAGAATAAGATCAAGTCCAGTGTGCTGGTTCTAATTATCTTCATTTTCGAGGTGATATAAATAGTTTTTTTTCAAATAATATTTCCATGGTATCATTTTTTTATATGATACACAATATATAATTTAGTGGGATGGTTTCCACGACACTATTCGGTGGTATATTTTCATTATTTTTTTATAATTGTGAATGTGGTACCCTTTTGGGGTTAATGTTCATATTATATTTTTGGTAGGATAGGTCCCATGGTTTTATCTAGTTATACAGTTCCCATAATTACATTTAGTGGGAGTATCTGATGGTATTATAATATTACACAATTACTAATGCCTTATTTCTTCTAATGGTGTACATATCCTACTAATGGAAAAATGTGATGTGATACCTCAATGTGGACTTTCATTCCTATTAAATATATTCATTAATTTAGTGAGTTTTTTCAAATTAGACACCCAAAAAATTATTAATATAATATATGGATTGATGAAAATAGTTTCATATAGATCACCCAAAACAATTGTATGGATATGACAATGGATCTTATAGATGATACAAATATTTAGGGGAAGGAACTGCATTCATGTTTCAATGGCTATCCTGCCCCAATGATATTTCCATCCAGTTTCCATGGCCTTGATTAACGAAGTTGGAAAATCATAATCTATAACTTCTACCTGAATTTAATTTTTTTAGAGAAGAATATGATGTCTCATATTTGTTTCATACCACCATGGTGTCATTAGGATAACTTTTATGTTATAAGTGACTTTCATCCCACTCTCATATAGGCATGGAAATTTTGAATCAATTTTCTCATGGTAAAGACTCCTAAATTTCTATAATATTTAGATAAGATACACTATTACAGAATTGATTTATATTTATAGTGTTATAATTAATGAATCTATTCCCATCAAAATAGTATGATTTATTTCCCCCATTATTATTTTCCCATCATGGTGGTATTATTGTACCAATGTATTCTCCATCCAGTTTTATTGGAATTGGATTATGATAGTGTATGTCAGGTTTACAATATAAATATAGTTGTTGATTTGTTAATAAATTGTACACAGGTTCCCAAATATGGTTTTTCGTCGATACCATCGCTATCATGTGATTGTCCCAACACTTTTTAGAATGTATGACACCTCATTGTATTATCCATGTGGATATATTCTATAATGTCCATGATACAGAGAATAATATAACTTTAGGAATATAAAACTCAATTAAGTTACATCAATAATATATCTATAAAACCAATCCATTTTTTTAATAAACACATTATCTCTTGTGGTGGTGACGAATGAAACATTATCCATGGAATATAAAAAGAGAATGATTCATCATAATATGGATTTTTTATTAGTATTTTATTTACGGTATATTTAATCAATGTTTATGAATAATTTATTATCATAAAGACATGTTATCCATTTTAAGATATTTATTATAAAAAATACATTTAATAGGATACTACACTGATGTATTATGGGTTCCACATTTCATCCATGTATTTTTTAAAACTATATCTTAATAAAATATATTAGGGTAGAAATGATAATTTTTTATTGATTATTAATCCTATGTATATGGGAGGTGGGTGTTATTGTGATAGAGGGATGAGGCCCATGAAAGGGACTTCTATTATATCCTGTTGAAGGGAATTATAACCCACATTGTTATGTTTTGTTTTACAATCCATTTCATTAATTTTAAGATCATGTTATCAGGACTATGGAATTTACTTTTAATAGAATACAGTTTCAAACATATAGATGTGGTTTGTACTAATAAAAAATGGAAAATCATGTTACGTGTCCTTAGAAATGGTATTTATTGGGAATATCAATTATGAAACACTTCTTTATAGTATCTGGAAAAATTAATTCGGAGAATAATGTATTTGGAAATCAAAAAGATTTTATCAACACATGGAATGATGTGAAAGCTAGAGGAAAATAATTACACAATGAATTTAAGGTAATATTGATTATTTTATTTAATCATCAATCTTGGAAACAGTAAAGAGAACATGAATTAGGGAATTAAGGAAACTAGGAGGAGGACAATAGATATCTCAATATTATATTACACCTTATTTCATGGTTTAATATATAAAGATACATTTAATATAACTCCATAAAATCATGAGTCATAATATAATATTTTGAATTAGGTATGTAATATAATAATTACAAAAAATGATACAAATTTTTTTATAAATAGATAACATGTTCTTATATTCAAGGGATTTTTTAAATCTTTTTGGGATAACCTAGGGACGTATATATGAAAATGTTGAGATATTAAAAAAAGTAAAAGAATAAAAAATGAATGGAATATGATAAATTTGAACATGTGATCTAAGATTCATATAAAGTCAATCTAATAGTGTATAGAATAATAAACATGAATGATTATGCATTATAATGGAATTATGGGATTGGGGAAACAACATTATGAATACCATAAGAATAAGCCATGGAAAACAACCAAGAAGACATCACATGGTGGAAAATGTCCCATAAATGATTAGTTTATCTATCTAAGACCATACATAATATATCATTAGAAGAAAAATTTCCCAATTATTTGGGGAGATATACAATTTTATGCCCACCCTTTAACATCATATCTTGTACATGCATAACTATGCCATATAGATCATATGAAATAAGGGTTACTTTCATAAATTTTAGTAATATGGTTAATTAGATTTATATAATTATATGGTTATCCATAATAAATTAAGGTTATTAATATCTATATGAATACCATTAAGATTAAATGGTAATGGGTATTCAATATTCAATTGATTCACATAAAAAAACATAGGATAATTTCAGAAATAAATTAGTGATACACACAGATTCATATATGGGACCAATGAGTGTGAGATAAGACTCTAATAGCATGAAAATAATAATTATATTGGGTGGAATTTGTATTAATATATTCCATCATGACAAATTAGAAAATAAAATACATAATATAAAGATCGTGGTTTGAATAAAGAGTTTAATGAGAGGATCCCTTTCATTTAGAGGGTTCTTGTTAATGTTTGATAAGAGACTAATCAATTCATGGTACAACCATTAGTGGGATCTTGATAGGTAATGTAAGGGTAAAATCATGATTAAAGTGTATTTTAATGAATATTAATGAGAGGTGTGGTGGATATTTATTGTAAATATATGGGAATTCTTTATTAATTTCTAAACACATATTTTGGACTATATATAACAAATTATTCCAAACCACAATCCACATTATGTTTTTAACCAATTTAATACAAAATATGTGTGTAATTAATTATTTTATATGTATAATAACAAAACACCATAATATAATACAATTTTTTTGGATCTATAACAGGTGTTGAAAGAATTGATTTTAATAACAAAAAATATAATATTTGTTTTAAAGGATTCATTAAGGGATTATAAAACTAAAAAAAAACACCATTATTTTAATGGTAATATATTTATTTATTTGTTGATAAATTTTATGTAATATATTACATAACATTTGGGTAACTATTAGGTCATAATTGAAAACACATATTTATAGAGTATTTAATCTTTACACAGAAAATGGTCTACCATATAAAATTATGAAAGATTCACTTTTGGGTAATTTAGATGTTATGATTTCAAAATTAAACTTTTTTTATCAATATAACTCTCTAATAAAATAATATAATATTTTAAATAAAATTCCCTATTTGTAGAAAAATAATTATTATTTTGAAAAT
This sequence comes from Viscum album, assembly GCA_963277665.1. Lineage (NCBI taxonomy): Eukaryota > Viridiplantae > Streptophyta > Magnoliopsida > Santalales > Viscaceae > Viscum > Viscum album. The sequence continues at coordinate 287,862,380 of OY728131.1, forward strand.
TATAACTTTTCCTATGCATAACAATATTAAATTTGATGTCATAAAATTATAGAATCATTTATAATTATTAAAAATTATTTAATAATAATATTTTTTATAATATAATATATTTAAAATAATATTTAACATGTCAAATTATTGTATTGAATTAAAAAATATGTTTCTAAATATAAATTTTTTTTCGTCATATCAAAATTTAATTTAACATCAAACTTATTATTTAATCATTATTAATTAATAAATGATAAATATAAACATCATTAAACTAACATTAAAAATATAATTTCTCATTCTATTAGGTTCTAGATATAAAAACCGTTATTACACAGGTGAATTTTTTAAGGGTAAGGTGTGAGTTGGTGGGATTTTCATTGGTTAGTTCGGCAAACATGGTTTGGGTTATGATATTGATGAACTTGAACATATAATATAAATGATTTCACTCATGATATATTAATTGATTCATTTCAATATGTGTATCCATCTATATGATAGAGAGTAAATAACTATTTAGTAAAATGAGAGCGGATCTTGACTGAATGTAGTTTTGGGTTACCAAAAAGAGGATCTCGATTCATTTTGGGGATTTGACAACAAAATGTGGATCATTAGTAATGGTGGGAATGGAAAACACTTATTTATGTGCTACCGATATGAGATATAATTCGTTATCTATGGGTACCTAATACCCAATATCAAATGATGATTGATTTTTTCCCAAGGTTAAGATTGTGTTGTAATAATATATGGTAAAAAATATACGTTTTTTCATTTAAAATAATGGTTTTATAATAAACATGTCATTGAATCCTATATAATGAATATTTTACAGAAGAGTATAACCTTTTTAAATGTAACACCATTGATTCAAATATATAAAGAATTATTTTTATTTGAAAATTATAATAGAATAATAAAAATTGATCTATTAAATAAATATATTAAAAGGTAATTTTTTTACAATTTATAAGACTAATTTTATAACTTTTGTAAATTTAGAATTTCAAAATTGAATTATATTTTTTTAGATTTTTCCAAAACAATGGATTTTTAGGTGATCAATGAATAATAATGAATTTACAAAACTATCAATTTTATTACATTATTATTATATATAAATAATACATAATTTTATGTAACGATTTTATAAGAAAAAATATATAATAATTAATAATGTCAATCCATATGAAATATAATGTTATATAAAAAATATATATACTTAAAATTGTCAAAATCTAATTTTTTGGTTGAAATATAATTCTCTAATTTTTTTTCTAAATCGTGTTTTTATATTTTCATTGTGAGTAGCCTCATCTTGCACGAGAAGCCTAGAGGAACAACCATGAATAGTTGGAGGCCTATAATCATGATATAGACACAGGGGAGGAGTAGTTCAAATAATTTATTATCACGTTGATTTCTTATATGACCTTCGGTTCATGTAATTTGATGAATCCCATGGGCAAGGTAAGGGTTCTCCTTAATCCGTTAAAAATATAGATTATTGAAAATGAATAAAAATACAAGGCATTTGGGATATTCAGGTGAGTATTTATGTTGTAACATTATATTTTGTATTATATTTAAATAGAAATAAGACTCGGTTTGTTTAAAATAATCAAACCAATTCAATTGTATTCATTATTACGCATTTTCCTCTAAAATAATCTTTTTTTCTTAAATTATTTTTCTCAAAATGGGGTTTCTGGCATTTTTCAAATTTATAACAATGTAATATATACCAATTATAGAGTTTTAATCCCATAAAATGGATTCCACATTTAGATATCTCGTAATTTTAATTATGTAATATAATAAAATTAATTTGTGGCCACTATAAAAAGTAAAAATAATAAATATTTATCCACTCGGTTATGGATAAAATGTGGTAAAAGGGTTAAAAATAAAGCGATAAGGATACAGTTTAACCTGAAACCCAATCATAAAACATGGTAGTTGTTTTATTTCTATATTATACATTATATATTTAAATATATGATAATTTGGATCCACAATCAATTAAATATTAAATTTTATTCTAAAGATCATAAATATAATTTCATGTGTGTCTTGCCACTTACTCATATAAGAAAAAAAATTCTCCTCCATTATTCAAAATCATTGATCTATATAGTTCGTCCAATAAACAAAAAATATAATTCATATTTTAATAAAACAAATTTCAAGACCTCTTTTTCTTACCCTTTTACTATCATAAGAAGGCTTGTTGTGTATGAAAAAATATGTTTCTCAATGAAGATTCCATCATCTTAATCAACTTAGTTATTGTTTATTTGATCTTATACTTATATTAAATCAATCATATCCATAATAAAAATATTATTATTAAATAAAAAATATTATTATATGTTATTATTATTTTGGTACACCACTTTACACCTCCACTAAATTCTATAGAAAATTAAAACCTCAATTATGAGTATGTACATCCAATAATCTCCACATAGCGTTATAATTTGTTTTCCTAAACAAATTACATGGATAATTCTAAATTATAATTTAATGAAATATTTATTATATTTATGAAATAATTATGACTCTATATGTGTATTATATCATCTACCTTCTTACCCATTCATATGTTTGAAAATGATAGCTTCACACATGTGTACTTGTGGACTACCACCTCCATGAATTACTATGATTCATCTTTCAATTAAAACTGTACATGAATATGTTTAAAATTTTATTTAATTATATTAATTAAATTCATGAAAATACAAAAAATTTATATTTTAGAAACCATTCCATAACACCTTAAATCAAAAGTAGTAATGATTTACCTTTTTTGAAAATGTATGAACAACTATTATTTGTCCGAAAAAAGTAACATATATTCAATGAATGGGTATTATAAAATAAAATCGGATATTAAAACTATTATATAGTTTAAAATTATTATTAACAAATAATTTTATTAATTTAAATACATTATACAATAGGTCCAAACATATAAAAAAGGAGATATTGAAGGTAAGGTATCTCTTATAGAATCACATATTTTATAGGGATTGTTTATATTTAGTTTTCCTTTTAAAAATTTATATGATACTAATGATTTAAACCCAATTAATTTTATAGAAAATTTTTTAATTTAGGATTTACATGTTTATATTATTTTTTATTCTAGTTTTGTTTAATGAATAAACAAGAATGTTACATGTAAGGTACATCCTTAAAAAAATAATATTTTAATGTTTTCCATTTTATCTCTTTTTCTTCCATATTTTGGTACATTGAAAATCACTGTTAATGTTTTTATTTATAGTATAATGATTATATGAAGTCGTTTTTAACCATATTTTAATTTATATTTATTTTTAAAAAATGTATATTCTAATAATTATGAAAATGAGTCACATTTTATTTTTTACAAATAGTTTGAATGAAAGAATTTTCTCCATGTCCACTGAAATAATATTATTTACAACTATCATGATGTTTATTTTATTTAAATATTAAATCACAATAATCCATAGTTAATTTCAAATAATAGTATTTTCCATATATTTATGAATATTTATTTACATTTATGGAAAACGAAATGATTTTTATTTCAAAATAAAATGAATTTTGAAAAGTGTTATATAACAATGTTGATATAAACTATTATAAAGAAGTTATTTTGAATTTATTTAATCTATTTTATTTTAAAAACTATTTATTTAATAATAACCCATTATTTTTTATCAATTCATTTTCCTCTTCCATCCTTTATTGATAATGGATTATACCTTATTTTCATTTCCTTCACCTTATTGTGATCATATTTATTACAACTCTCAAATATTAATTGCACATTATTATTCTCCATCGTGTCCATAATTTTAATATCATGAATAAAATAAAATTCATTTAAATTTCTCTTAAGATGTTTCAACAATATACTATTTCTGTAAATGTCAACAATCAGGGGAATCTTAATATGTATGTTTTTTTTGTTTTACTAGGAAAATATTGATGCTCCTTATTATTGATTCAACACAGTTATTTGTTGACATAAATAATTTTATGAATGAATTGTATTGATAATTTGGAATGTTTGAATGTATACTATGTTCATGTGATAGGTGGAGAATGAAAATGGATATACCCTTTATTCCTTAACCAGTACCAAGACACAAAATAGTTTCCAAAAAGTATTAGATTTTAATTTGGATTAAAAGTGCCCATTTATTAATAATGAAATATTTTTTAATGGTTTATATTTTTATGTTTCCAGATTTCATAAATGAGGGATTGATGAAATTAATATGAATTTTATGATTCACTAATTTATTTTTTTAGGAATTTAGTTTAAAATATCCATGTGATTTCTATGTTGATATTAGCCATTTATGTTCATTGAACTATAGATTTTGGAATGAATTACTACAATTTTGATTATCCACTCATCCATTAGGATAATACCTTATTTCCTGATGATATATTCCACAATAAGTTACCCTAGTTGAGTCTCTATGCTCACCTTTTTTTCTTTTCTTCAGGATATGATGAAGCATATAATGAATCATTTCACGGATAAATAAATTTTCTTTTGATATATTAATAAATATACAATTTAATATGAGAATATTATTTTTATATAGTTACTCAAGACATCTAAACCGATTAATAGGGCCTCGTGAGATCTCTTTTATCTTATACCATTGTAATAAACAATTAATATGGGTTCCTATTCATGGAGTGTTGTAGTACATATCAAAAGAAGAATATTTGGATTCTAAGGAACTATATTTTAAATACACATATCAAAGGAGAGACTTAAATAAATATAATATGGAATTTTGGAAATTCTAATATAAATATCATTGTTTATTTTATAACTCTTTATTAATTGAGATTATGAGATATCTGAGTGTGTTACATTTATGTGAGATTAATCCTAGTGGAAGGAATGTAATCAACATACATAGTAGATATACCATTTTTATTAATCTGAAATCCAATATAATTGGTGATAGAATTAAGAAGATAATAACTATATTTTGGTAGGTGACTTAGGTTATGATGAATAACTCTGTACCTATACAGAAACTAGGTGTTAAGCAACAAAACTCACCTATGATGGACCAGTTCATGGGACATAAGCCAAAATATTTAATTGAAATGGTCATCTATTTTTTTAATAAATTAATCATGTCCCTTGAAAATATATTGTATTATTTCAGATGTAATAAAAGGAAAACTTTTATTTTGGATGTGTATTAGCTGAAAGGATATGATAATCAATGGGGGGAATTGATCAAATATAATTTAAATATAAAATAAATAAAAATTATTGAATTTAGAACCATGAATTATTTATTCTTTATGAAATAATTACCTCAAGAAAATGAGATGAAAAATAATTGAATTGCGAAAATTTAAAAAAAATGGAAGTTGAGGTTGTTGTATAGTATGAGGATACCATTAAAAAACTATATAGTAATGATATAGACAAAAAAAATAATCTAGAATTCATGACTAACCATGTTTGTGATTGCCTTCAGTCATGTCATGGGAGGTATATATTTTTGTCAAATTTTTTTATTCAATTATGAAATAGTTTTGGGTTTTATATGTACAGAGAATGAATTAGTAATATTTTTTATCTTCAATTAAATTGTAAAAATTAATATTTTAGCTGAGAACCAAAAAATATGAAACATTTCAATAATGAATAAAGGGTAGATTATATTTCCAATATGTACTGGTCATGGAAAGAAATAGTAATAGACATTAATAATGTGACCCAATATTTGATTCAAGAGTGCAGTGTGGTATCATGAGGTTCATGAAATTAGGGGAATGAATGAAACCAAATTTACCAATTTAATCAGATGTAATGACATAGTTCATTATTCAAACAAATGTATCACATATCTTTAGTACATCCCACAAAATTTACTAGGGGAATAAGTTATTGTTTATACAATTACTAAATATGTGGTTAAAGTTCCAAAATTTGTATTGATACAAACTATGATCATAACCTAAAATTTATCTAATGAATTACTTGATTATATATTTTTATACTTCTTTATATCATTCATAAATTCAAAGAAAAATCAAAATTTACCTATTACCTTTTGAAGGGAGTTTTAAATCAAACCCCATAATGAATATCATATTAAAAAATGAATGTCTCAGTAAGATCTAATTTCTACACATAATCATTCCTTGTATTAGAACATTATTATTATACATACAATCTACATTTTAATAATATTAGGGTCACATTTTATTTCAAATTATAATATTAGTGTTTTTTTCCAACAGAAATTGACTATGATTTTAAATGGAGATATTTAATAACTTTTAATATTAGGGGAAACTACATCACCTATATCATTTCTATATTCATAACAAGATTATCTTCTTAATGAAAGTTTTTGTGAAGATGAATACACATGACATGTGAATAGAAAAGTTAACCTTATAATGGATGATATATGTATTGTACCAGAATTCATTTTTGTGTCTCATGAAGAATTTCATATACCACTACATGAATGTAAATTTGAATTTTTTTCACATCCCTGATGAAAAACCTATATTTAGATTTCTTTTTTGGGATGACCATAATGTAGTTAGTGTAAATGAAGAAATAAACACATTGGAAGTGTGATATGTGAATTATACACACTGGTGTATCACCATATAGAGACGCATTTTTTAGTTAATAAAAATTGTGGGTCATTGAAGTTGTGCATCAATAATATGTATTTCTATAAATTTACAATAAAAAACAAGTATCATACACCTTATATTGATTACTTGTTTGAAAAAAAAATATCAATATTATTCAATTATTAAAATTAATTTAGGGTATCAACAAATCTGATAAAATAACAGACACATTCTAATGAATTTATTTCAAAACAGGTATGAACATTATTAATTTATGTAAATTTCATTTGGATTTACTAATTCATACTCATATTTTTTTGGATAAGATGAATAGATAATTCAGAGATTTTTTTATAAATATTTATTGTATTTATTAGTTATATACCAATATTCTATCAAATCATTGATGAGAATATGATTTATTTATTAATATTTCTTCTGGATCATAAGAAAAATAAATTAAATTGATATTTTAAAAAATAAAATATTTTCTTTATAGAATTGTACATTCATGGTCTTACTATCTTTATGGATGAAATATTACTGTATCCTCAATGGTCAAGTGATGTGATGGAATTAACAACAACCATAAAGGTTAAAAATATATGTAGTTCCTTATATTAGCCTATTTTTTTAAAGGTTGGGGCCGATGCCTCATTTTTATTAATAAATCAAAGCAAAGACCACTTTTAACTGGGTAGAGGGAGACCCATTACATAGCCCGAAGGCCCAAATTTTTGGCCAAATTCTTATTCTGTGAATAGTAACTCGGCTGCTACAGTACCGCTACAGTACCGCCGCCGCTATAGTGTCATGACGATCAACAGTACCGCCGCTACAACAGTAACGCTACAGTACCTGCGCCCAATGGGTTTTGAACCCCCATTTTTCATGTAGTATTACGAGGTGATTACCCCTAAGCCAAACCCCACCTACACCTTAGATTAGCATATTAATATTTACTATATGCTAAAAAATAAACTCTATTTGAAAACATTTTTACTAAGTGTAAATTGAATTCTTTAATTTTCATTTGGTAAGAACAATTTAGTGAATGTTTGAAGAATTAAGAAGGATTTTATTCAATACAATAATATTAGAATTACCTTCAGAACGATATATAACGTTGATCTACATTAATACATAAAACTAGGGACATGAATTTTCCATTATATAAAATTATTTAGATACATTCTATACATCATGGTTGTTAAATGTTTAGAGAGATAATCATCAAAATGATGAAGTAGATTTAGTAGTCATAATGTTTTCATTGAGGCTAAAGATGCAATGCCATTATAGTGTAGATTAAAAAAATAACTAACATTCATTCTTAAAATTGAACCATATGAATCATTTTATGGGAAATTACATGGTTCCTAGAATATAAGAGATGTATTTTGGTTATAGGAATAGTTTTAGCTGAGGAATGTTTTAGTGGACAACAAAAAAGTGAGAACTATTTAGATTCATCTCATGGAAGCTCAAATTTGGGAAAAGTGCAATGTCGATAACTGATAAAATTATTTACAAGTGAGAGATAATGTTTTATTAATGGTATCTTTATGGAAGTGTTTTTTATGGGTTGTAATGAAATTTAAACTATGTCATAAGTATATCAAGAATTTTTAAATTCAATAAATAATTCGACATATAGTTTATCTTATATGAATTACACAAAACCTATCTAATGCAAATGATATTTTTTATATCTATTTATTGGTGAATTAAATTCCATTACCAGTACAAGATATCAAAAATAATTATATATAATAATTATTATTTTTACTATGATTATATAATCAAAATTCATGACACTAGAGAACACATGTTGTGGAACTAGAAAACATGATTTGTGAATATATTTTTGAGAAATTAAAAAATAGTATAGAAAATGGGAGAAGCATAAAAATTTAAGATTAGAAACTACCTAAATCATATAAGGGTGTTATATTCATGAGTTACCTATGATTAATTTTTTTAATGATGGAATAATTTAATTGATGTGATTTAACTATACAATGTAATTTTTTCATTATGAATAAACTACTTAATAATGCACATATATTTATTCAAGATTTTGAATGAAAAGTAAATTCCAAAATTTTAAAAATTGATTATAAATAAAATAATTGAATTTATAAATTTATCATTTCAATTTTATAATAGGATTATTTTTTTATATTTTTCATAAATAGTGAATTTTATTGTGAATAGATAAAAATAGTGATATTAAAAATTTGTCATTTTAATGAAATAGTAATTGTATATGAATAACAAGATTTTCTGTGATATATTTTTTATAGAATAAATACATACTAAATTTATAATTAATTTATTTAAAAAATAATTATTCAATAAAAAATATATGATATAAATTTGAAAATTAATGTAACAATTGTTTTCAAATAAAAATTTGTTTTTAGTTCATTTATATTAATCATCTACTTACAAGTACAATTATTTTTTATTTTTTTTGGATAAAAACAAATTCTAAATTTGTAAAAAATAATTCAATTTATTCCATTGGAATAAAAATGTTTTATTTATTTTTATCAAAAATATATTTATTGATTAATTGTTTTTCTGAAAATAGCTTTAATTAAATTTCATGAATATATTAAAAAATTAATATTTGACACTTCATAGATATGAATCATTTAAAATACATTACATATTTTGAATAATTATATTTAAAATTTGGTTAAATGTTTAAGTTATTTAATAATTATAATAAATTGAATAGGTGGTAAGTATATATCACCTTTTTTAAGGGTAAAAGGGGTAAAAGGGGTTAATATAAAGGGGACAAGACATACAAATAAAAGAAAATAAATTGTTAATATTAATTGATTTGTTTTATTTTCACCAAAAACTTATCTTAATCATATATATGATAATTAGGTGCCTCATTCACAACAAAATTATTTATATTAATAAAATAATTTATGAAATTCCTTGTCTGTCCCTCCCCTCACTTATATCAGGTACTACATATCCTCCCAAATTTATAACTATTGATCCATATATATAATACAATACCTTCTAAAAACATCCACTTCATCATCCCTTATATCTCTCGATTATTTTCCTACAATTAGATAATGTTATAAAGTCTTAATGTATAATCCAAAAAAGTTTTCCCAAAGATGATGTAACGGTCTAACCAAAATATTTAAAATTTATTTTTTTCTTTCTTACCAGAAGTCTATTATATTCCTTGTACCATAAATATCCTAGTTTCAATAATATACCGTGATGTAATTATGATTATTGGAAAATATTTTTCCACCACTTTTCCATTTAATTCAAAACTGGAAGCATTGTTCGTCTGTATAGAAGGACATTCATGTCTCTGTAGTGGTGTAATAAATTATACTTCACCATTTAATTTGGGTGGTTATAAATGATAAATTATTTAAATATATATTATATATATGAAAAAATAAATATTCTAAAAATATAATATATCATTTAACTTCTAACCCTTCAATATATAGAAAAATTATTTCATGGATCATGGATAGATGAGAACTACCACTCTAAAAAGTGATTTGATTTTTTTTTCTTTTACCACTAAAAATGGTTGATTTTAAATTTTTGTATAATGAATATAAATTTTATCCAATTAATTTTTACAATTATATATATTATGGAATTATTTTTTAACTACATTACCCATATAAAATAGAAATCTGTTATTTTGGGGAAACAAAATAAACAGCCTTCACATGTTAAAAGAAAGTATGTTCTATTCAACAGTGTCAATCACGGTGTCACATTTGTTGTTACTTAGATAACAATATGGAGTCAATTGTTAATCTTGTTTCAATATGTGTTTGGAAAGGTAGTTGTGAATTGATGAATATGATTAAAGAGGACATGTTGTTGTAATGATTATTTCCCTTTGAGAATCAGTAGAAAATGACAATGGATTTCATGCTTGAAAAATATATATATTAAATCTTTTGATTTATTTACTAGTCCTAATTTCCAAGACTTATATCAAGGTGATATATTATTACAAAAATTTAATAATTCTATATTGTATTCAATTGAATTAGGAATGAAATAATGATCCATTCATTGTCACTATGTGTTTGAAGTGTTTAAGATCCATATAATTACTTCTAATTGGTTGAAGGTTGTGAATCCAATCAGACAATTATTTTTTCTGATCTTTGAAGACCATGACATGTGATAAATAGATTTCTTTTCTACAATGATTCCATGCATTTTATTTTAATACATGATGAGTTGAAGAAAATGAAATTAAGAAGAGGGAAAGATAAAGAAAGGATGGAGCATTTAAAAAGAGGTTGATATTATTGAATTAGTTAGGAGGTCAATTTATACATAGAATAATTTTTTATATGGGGACTTACATATAAAATATTCTAACCCTGGAGCCCATTTGAGGTCCTCATCCTCAAGAACATGTGAGACCATATGAAAACCATGCATAATGGAAGTCCTCATGGCAGCCGCGCATGACGCATGAGTGTGGGAAATTTATAACCCCGTAGAAGAATGAAAAGTGGTCAACCAATTTGAAATGGTGCATAGTGGGTTCCAGGAGTGTGGCCTGAGAAGCCAACAGTGGGCACAAAATCCCTCATGCAGAACATCGGTGTAGGGCTGGATCAGAAGGGGGGATTCTGATCGAAGCATTCCGCGACATGATACGTAATCCATGAGGATCCAGTGTCTTTATTTCGATGTGGGACAACATTTTAAAAATTGGGAACTAATCCTGGCTTCTCAAATCATCTTTCATCTCGACCTATCGTTCGATCAACATGGCATCTGGTCGTTTAATTTTTGATTTCCATCAATCATGTGTTCCAAATGATTTAATATGGACCATGTGATCTCCTTCACTAAAGTTATATTCAACCTCCAAACATCCTGTGAAGTCCCAAGGCTACTTGTGAACCATTGATGAAGCCTTGAATGATTCTTATCACTCTGGAAACCATTTGATCTCTAATCAATCACATTGTTATCGTCTGAGTTTCATGATATCATGCATGTAATAGATGAATAAAATTAAAATATTTTGAATAAAATGATGTTGTGAGCCCTTATATTTCATGGATTAAGCTCATGTATAGTGGTTCACATGCATTTGAAAATACATGGACACTATTTATCCATATAAATTGGTAGAATGTGGTGGAAAAAGGAAAACAACTATGACATGTGCCATTTCTTAGTATGTGTTTGAAAATATTTAATGTTAGATATCTCATGAATTTAAATATTTGAACCCCATGGTTTAGAATGTTCTCCTTACCAATAAAAGGTGGAAGCCTATATTTGAAGAGGTGGATTCTATTCTAGAAGGAATATCCTCTTATTTGTACAAAGAAATAGAGCCAACATGAACCACTCTAGTTCATGAAAGGAAATGTTCCACACAACCTAGCTACATGATGAGGAAGAGCCACACATCTCTTATGCGAAGAATGTGTCCCATGCATCCCTTGCATAAATAATTCTCGCGCAGTACTTGCGGGAATGATATATCTGTACCTCTCATGTTTTGCGAACATAAGAACCATGAACCCCTTGGTTTAAAAAAAACAAAATAGCACCTTATGTCTAAAGAAAAACCCTGAGAACAAGAAAGGTTCTTTCAAACCCTTGTTCTGCCTTCATGCATAGTATACCACTAGTACAGAATATGTGAATGAACCATTTTTATACTCAATGATGGTACTAGAGCTGGGGATTCATTGATTGTTTCAAAAATTATAATAACTTAAGTATACACCACTCACATAACCATTTGGGTTGTGGATGCTTCATTTGAAGAAAAAAAAACCTGAGACCCTTTGGGAAGAAAAATTACTCAAACATTTGGTTGTGTTCACAGGAGGGAGAAAGTCATGAATGATGTAAATTCATACACATGGATGATGCACATTCATTCACATACCTGATTCATACACATACACATGTATGATATGATAACATATTCATCCAATGAAAACATCAGAACAAAAAGAGTGTGCACATGTGAAGAGGAGGAAAAAATTAAAATGAACAAAAAATATTTGATCACCCCATCATGATTGCATAAATACACATTTATATTAAACCTAAACCAAATAATAAGTGTGTGTTATCAAAGAAAAAAATAATAAAAATGTGTTTTATATTATATGATAATAATAAAGAGGTAGTGTGTGTGCTCAAAAGTTAAAATCCATTGGTGTTTTTACCGAATGAAGAAAAAGAGTGTGCATGCATGCATGCTTTCTTGCACATGCACACATGAAGGAACATAAGAGAAAAATCAATATTGTAAGTGGATGGGTGTAAGCAAGAAGAATAAATTCAATGAATCTCATTCACGATGTATGATTAATTGAGATATCCAAAACAAGAAGTTTGGCTTCCATACAATACACTAATTAATTGAAAGAGTATTGAAACTGAAGACAGACAAAGTTAAAGAAGATATTCTATATGAGTTTACAGTAATTGATTATCAAATAAGAGAGACATTACTAATATTGTGAAAAATTCTTATTTTATATTATATTATTAAAGATGTTTTGTGCACCACTGGCATAGAACTTATTGAGTCCATGTCTTCATTAGAAGAAGAACGAATTTCCTCTGCATATTTGCAAAGAGAACTGCTAAGAAAAGTAATCAGAGTTATTGATAAATGAAAACAAACCTTATCAAATTATATTAACGATTCTTGATGAGATTCAAAATCTTGTTTTATTCAACAAGCTCATGAGGGAAGATCATAATATCCATCCACAGATAATCAAGAAACATCTCTGGAGAATGCCAGGAATAATTAGTCTTTAGTGGGACTCTAAAGAAGGCCAATATAAATATAGTAACACTGTGGGAAGAAGTATAAATAACATCTTCTCGGACATCCGAATGATATATTGTTACTCTATATTTACCATTTTCATTACCCATCTCATTGTGGTAGCAAATTAGTGTTGCTGAGAATAACCAACACAACAAGGAGTTAGTCTTTGAACAGAACCTCGTAAATCAGTGTTTTCAATTCCCTTATATTTACTGCCACATTTAAGGTAAGGATGAGAGACACAATAATAGTGGATCAAGGCATTAACCATCTATACAGGTTAAATTGAAAATAATCAATTGGTAATAATATTTAATGGGATCAGTGATTCAACCCACCCCATCTTAGTGATTAACACTGATCCGGGAACATCAAATTGATGGACGAAATAAATTATTATTATAGAATGAAAATGTAAATAGTAACTTTTTTAATTAGGTTATATTCATTATAATGTAGGTTAAAAATATATGAAAAATCTGAGACCGAATTTTTGGTATTTTTATTACAATTACATATTATTTTGGGAATTTTATAGTTAAAATTTTCACTTGAAAAATAATTAATTTTATTTTCTTAAACCTCATAAAATATAAACTCTAATTATTTTTTACATGTTTATTTTATATTTTATGTTTTTTTTGGATTGAGAAGAAATAAGTTATTTATATTTATGGAATTTCATATAAAAATCATGTTTTAATTTTTTCCATCTAATTCATTTTCATCATTTTTGGGGAATTCATTAATGGTTTAAGACTGTTCTACAATATAGTATAATGATTATTTTATTTCATTATCAATTATATTTTATTTAATTTTCAACTATTTAATATTAATATTTAGGTCCTTATCCAAACAAGGTACATTTATACTTATGAACTAATGTATTAAATAAATAATAATTTTAACATTTCCAACCTTAATGGATTTCCCTACCATGAAGAATATTTTTTTAAAAAAAAAATCATTAAAATATTTCAGTTTTATTTCTAAAAATTCATTTTTTAATAAATGATTGGAAATTATATTTTAAATCACATAAAAAGTAAAGAGTTATTATTTCAAAATGGAATACACATAATTTTAAAAAGATACTTATAAATCCATTATAAAATAATGTTAAAAGGATTTTATTTTTATTATATTTAGTCTACATTGCATTATAAAGGACTTGTATTACAATATGACATTCATTTCATATGAATCGATGGTCTTATATCATCTTGTGGTGAAAACAGATTATATCTTATATTTATATGTTTCACATATATGTGATTGTGGTCTCTATCACTCTCATTAATCATTAGTAATTACTTATCTTTTTCACGAAAATATTTATATAATCAAGGATGAAATCATGATAATTTATGTTAAATTTATGAAATTTCAATCATATTAAATTTAGAGATGTTTTATATGTTGAAGGATGTTTATTATATATATTATTTTCTTAACATGGGAAATATTTATATAATATATTTTTTATTCGATATGGATAATTTAATTTTTATAATGAATTTGTATAATAAATATTATTCATCAATTAAAATTTGAATTTAATGGATTATTTGTGATATGTGGGGCCCAAATAAACCAACTCTATAAATACATCGATATTTTATTTGAGGATAAACATTAGGAATTCGATATTAGAATGAAAATTGGTTTATACATTCCAATTTATTAATATTGAGTGTTGGTTGGGAGGATTTGATTTTAAATTCATGATAACAAGTCCAATGACATGATAGAAGGATTATAATTGTACAAATTTAGGAATTTCCTTTTGAAAAATTCTTGTTTAAATTATCCATTTAATTAATTTGTTGGTATTTAACATGGATATTAATTAAAAGAATTTAATTGAATTAATAACATGTTTTATGATTATACACTATACCATTTGTATTATTCCTTTTTTCCATAATAGAATTCATTTTACATAATGTATACACTGAATTTGAGATTTCCCATTATTTGTTATATTTTATAGATCATATAACAAAATATATTATTAATTATTTCGATGATAGAATAGTGTATATATACTATGTTTTTCTATCTCCAATTAAGTATATTAATATTCTATATGTTATTATTTCGAGGACCGTTAAACTGATCAGTCCTCCCCAATGAGATCCTATATATCTAGTACAATATATAATAATGTAAACAAAAAATATATATGTCGGAAATAATTAATCATTAACATAATTAATATCAAATTTCATAAATTATTTTATATTTATAAAAATTTACTAGCGTTATCGATGTTTTAGACTAGCTATGTAGTAATATTTAAATGATGGAAAACCCTCTATGAAAAATATAGATATGGAAAAAGAGGGATCATCAGTGTATACATGTATACATGATTCATTTTTTTAATGATTGGAATTAATTCGATGTTTATATATTGAATGTGTCCTATCTCATTATAATTTTATTTCAAGTCCAATTTATATAATATTATCTAATGACCATCATGTGATTGGATTTACAACAAATGAATCATTATAATGATGTCTGGGAGATATATAACCTCTATATGTTAGGAAATGATTTTAGCATGTACAATTTATTGTAAAATTTATATAATTAATTTCTATGAGATATATGTATTAAATGAAAAAAAATTGTTGTCCTACATGAATAATTACTAAATTACACATACTAATAATGATATAAAATGAGATCATATGGCCAACAAGGGACCCAAAACATTGAGCACCAAATAGGGGATGATTTTTAGAGATATATTATTAACAATTTGATATGATAATATATGAATTATAAAAATCATATAAATCAAATAAAAAATCCCTAATAAATTTTAAATATATTTTTAAGACTATGAAAAGTATATTAAAAAAATAATTATTTATTGGATTCAATGTTAATCTTCCTTCCAAAAATAAATAATGAATCATAATATAATTTTTATATGACAAAAAATGAATCATTTTTGTAACAAAAAAATTAAAGACACAAAAACATATTTTTGGCTATCACAATGTTTACATTGTATAAAAATACTACTTATTCCAAAATGAAACAAAAATAATATTATAAATGATTATTTATGTGTTCTTTTTCAGTCAATAAGTATTCATTTCTAATTTAAATAAGTGATCATCACACATTCCATATGATTTAATCCATATAATATAGTTTCTAGAGTCAATTAATGTATAAATGTCCCTTAATAATGGGTTTTATAAATTTTATAAACTATTTATCAGTAATGGATGAATTACATTGTTTATCCAATGTGATATGTTCTCACTACCATGTCACTAGATTTGGAAACAATTTTATGGAATCATTATCACTCGATGAGTGATAAATCTTGATTTATGTAGAGATCAAATTCTTATCTTCTGAATATAAGACGATTAATTTCATTTAACAATGTAATATCTTCCATTTGATGTTCAAATATGGTTTTTAGGTCCAAGTGTGATGATTAATTTTTTGTAACCATAATAGATACATCAATTCCGTAGCCATTTCATCATATCTTATTCATTTAAAAATCTAAACCCTTCTAATAGATCATGATCCTGAGAGGTCACTTGGAATTTTTTTAAAATATAATTCAAATCCAAACCATTTATGTAATATATTTTTAATTTGAAATAAATATTTCATGGAGAATAAAATAAATTTATAAAAATAATTATTAAATCTCCATATTTTCATTTAACACCCCTTTCAATTCCACCAATATTAATATATCTTATTATTGAATAATATAATCCTTTCACATAACCCATGGGAATAACCACATTAATTCCTCCAATGGGTAAATAATCTCACTTGTCACAACACATCAAATTCATCAATTCCCCATAATTATCCAAAATCAATTAGTTGAATGACATAAATAACACAAGTGAAAATTATTCCAATAATATCATTATTTACACATCAATTAAAATTTTAACAACTAATTTACTCAAGATTAATAATTCCTGGGAAATATTAAATTAAATTATATAATAATATCTCTTAAATATGATGAATTATTTATCATAAATTATATATTAGTACTATATGTTTAATAGAGCACTAAATCATACAATTTAAAAAAACAAAATATTTAGGGAAACATTAATATTTTTTCCTAAATTTTATTTCATGGAGCAATTAATTAATGAGATAATGTTAATATTCACTTCATCAATTAACTAATAAGAACCATAACTATAAAAATAAAAAAATATTATAATATAATAATTTTAGTGGTCTCAATTTAAAAAAATATTTTTTAATGGATGTCTCAATGCAATTATTTTTTTGTTTTTTGGTTATAAGTCCCTTATAGCTGTATTTAATTTGTTTTGAATTTTGAAGCCTAGTGTTAGTTAATATATATTTTATATTGATTTAATCACACACACACACACAGATATATATATATATATATATTTGTATAATTTATTTTATATTCCAAGATTATGAATTGATTATTGTATATCTTTTAAATTTACCAAATTATATTGAGTTATTATGCTCACCAAATTCATATAATTCTATATATCTTTAGGAGATCATAATAAATTTTACATATTATAATGGACTTAATGAATGGAATATTTTTCCAATATATAGAATTTTAATAATTATATAATTAATAATCCAACATAATTATAATGATTATATATGAATCATGAATGCTATGATTTTATTATTTAGATAATATTTATAATCTATTGATGTTTGTTATAATTTTATATTGGAATGATGACTATTCTAAAACAAGTTTTTCCTAATGGATGGGGTTGAATATATAATTAGATAATTACATATTAAAGCCTCATCAAATTGTCATTTCTATTTAAATTCCCAAAATTAATATTGTATGTCTAATCAATCATATTTCAAGTGACATTTATATTTAACATATATTGATGTACTTTTGGAATTTAAATACCAAAAAATCTTGGGATCATCCCACCCACATGACCTACTCAACACCACTATATTAATTTTATGAATCACATACCTAGTTTTCATATGTGATCTCCCCCATATGTTTCCATCCTTATCCCATATAGTGTTCATTAAAACTTTCAATCCATATTATAATAGTTTTACGCAACCTAAAAATCCACATGATACATCAAAGATAAAATTCACCCCTCTTCCATATTACATATATTTATGTAACACATCATTATAAGGGTTTACGCCTCATGATTTCCCTTTGATAAATCCTCATGTAGTTGTCCCGCTCATTCCATGACGCCAAAAATACATGTCCTTCATTATTTCTTATCTACACTTATCCCAAATGCTTTTGTGACAATCCTCCTAATTTTAATTATTTTTAACATCTATATCCACATGATAATCCAAATAAACTTATTCAAATGTCATATTTAAATAAATTTCACAAACAACACTATGAATGAGTTATTTAATAATTATGATTTAATTTTTAGTTTATTAATGGATATAAATGTCACACGGGATTTAAAATAAAAATTTCATCATTTGAAAACATCAATGTGGATGATATCATGGGATTTGGGTAATTATTATCTTTTTGGATTACAATATTAATTATAAATTATAAATTATTTGATTTAAAGTTAACATAATGGTATAAAATTCATATCGGTGTTGATTAATTTATTCAAATATATTTCATTAGAAAAAAATCATTTACAATGTCAATAAGGCTATTATAGATTCAATGATTCTTTTAGTTGATTATATTGATCAATTATGAAATATTATATAATTAAGTGTAAAATAGGGGTACTAAGTATTCATCCATGGGATATTAATTAATCATTGAGTAATATAAGGTGTGTCCTATAATGGTAAATTTACGAGATACATAAATTATAATAAATATAGGTTTTAAATGATTGTAACAAATAAAAGTGGTTTTGTAAGAATTAAGACATTTATTTGGGATATTTTGGACTTACTGAATGTATTTTATATGTTGTATTAATTTAATTATTGATATATTATCCTATATAATAAAGTCTACAAATTCCCTTTTCCTAATATTCTTTTATGACCTCTAATGAGAAGGAAATGTCAAGAGAATTAAAATGTCTAACTGACTAGAAATTCAAAAATTAGATATAAACATAAGGTATATCTCAATATTTTATAATAGTATTTTAAATAATTTTTAAAATGAATATGATTTATAAAGTATTTCCTTTGAATTTTTTTTCATTTTTTTGAGAGTTTCATCCAAAAATATCTTCAATATATTTGTCAATAAAAATTCTGAGATGGATGCGGAGTCATTCAACTAACTAAAACATTATTCATTTTTACTATCATACTTATATATATCATAAACCCGTAATTAAAAAATTTTATTCCTTTTTTAATTTGTAACATGTGAAAAAAATGTATTATAAACTCCTAAATAAAGAGATTAATGGGATTATCTAGTAATTTATCAACTACAACAAAATTACAACAGGTAAATATTTTAAGGATTTGGAAATTTTATAAATCCTTTTAATATGACACTATGGTTTTCCCAAATGATATATTATTTTTTATAATATATAGATGACGTATAATGGAACTTCTTGTTAAGTGGTTTCAATACATTTAATGAATGTGATATTTCATATATAATTTGTTTATTGATAACATTCTTGAAATGATTTTTATATCAAGTTATTTTAAGAAACAATGAATTTTTTTATAAATCATTTTTCATAAACCTTAATATGAAATAGTCGAGGGGGTTCTATCTTTTATTAATTTATTCTAATAAATTTTATTCATTATTCTCAAATAATGTGAGTGTTTCAGTCAAAATGGTTTTAGTTAAACATGTTTTGAAAACTTTTGTAATTATACAATTTTAAATAAGGGGACATGTATGGTATTAGTCATGTCATGAAATAACTAGATGGTGAACATTCATCTATTGTATTGTTGATTAAATGTGAATGGTTTTAAATGAGTGAACAAGTTCACATATGAGTAATATAGTGATAATGTTGATACATAATAAAAAAACTATTGATTATACAATTGTATTTCCTATGATGGGTTACTTATCAATAGATGAGTAAATTTTTGTGTTTTTATGATATGATGGGTATTTTACTATTTGGAAAAAAAATAAAGATTCTATTTATACAAGAAAAATATAGACTGTTTTCAAATTAAAATTATATTAAAAAAGATCTAAAGTTATTTTAAAATTTGGGATTTTAGTTTTTCGGTTTTTTTAATGAAAATTGTAACATTGGAAATTTTTTTTTTAATAATATCGATTTAGAAGCCTCAATTTTAAAATAATTTATGAAATTCAATGTTATGGATAAAATATCTTGATTTAATATTATAGTTTATTATTTTTCTAGTTTAATTCATTAAAGAATGATAACTAATAGATCCATTGGAAAATATTTTTGTGTTTAAACAAACCCTTACTTGTTTAATTTATTAGAATGTTTTAGCTTATTGGTCATGATATTAGAAAAAAAAAGTTATACTATTTTAATGGAAGGTAATATAGGTAATCAGTTGATATTTCAGGAGTATTTGGGGATATTGGGAGGATTCATTGTTATTTATTTGTTCTTAGTGTTCATTTTTTTACAATAGTTTTTAATTTTTAAAACTCATATTGTTTTCAATACATAATTTAAAATGATATAAAAACTGAGTTTTATATTTTTCAACTGATTGAATTCATTTTCATTAATAGATATTAATGAAAAAAAATTCCTAAATGGTTTGTTCTATCCCTCAAGAATTTATTATAGCTTATATATATCAGAAGAATATCATAATAACTTTTTGTGATATAGATTAGGTCATGGGGTTGGGGTCATTCAGTTGGGTAGTTTCAAAACTATGTCATAGATTGGTTCCATATTTGAATAGCGGGATATTATGTAGCCATGGTGAATATTTTTCTTATGATAATAAATGTGCATATAAAATTAAATATCTTTCCATTTTTTTTAAAACCCTTGACTATTATGTAAATTGATTTAATGTAAAGCATTTATGATGTTTTTATTGTTCTTTGGTATTTATTCCATGTTAATCCATTTGGGTTCAAAACAAACAAGAGTTGGTACAACATGATAGGTATTGTATGTATTGTATATTATTATCGTAAAATAGTGTGGAAATGGGTATTTATATAGATAAATTTTTTTATTTGATATTTTATTTCTTACATATTATAAATACCTACTAAAAATATGTTTGGGAATAAATTTATTGAATAATAAATTGTATTTACAAAGAATTTGTTTTGAAAAAATAAATTGGTAAGATTTTACCTGTATGTTTCATTGAATAAGATTCCATTATTGATGAAAATATGATAGTTCAGTAGTCATAAAAAATATTATAATATTTTCTACAATCATATTAAGTAAACAAATAATGGATAGACAAGAGAAATGAGTAGTTTAGAATACTCATATGGATCATTGGTTTTGAAATAAAAAAAATAGAACCCATTCATGTGTTTTTTATAAAATGATCAGGATTAGAGAAGAGTGGTATCCATAAACTCTTAAATATAGAAGAATCCTCCATGTTCATTCAGGATGGATGTATGTAATAAACAATATGTTGTGTGTATAGAGAATAAAAATAATACTACATTATTATGAAGACATTTGACATTAAATGATTATGTTAGGAAATATTTTCTTAATGGTCAATCTTGAATGTGATGGAGAATTTTTGAGGATGCAAGGTAATTTAGACATCCGGAAAAAACGGTAAATATAAGATCATAAATGAGAAAATTTTCCCATATTATTTGAATATTTATAGATATTATAATTAACACTATTTAAAAAAGATAGTGTGTTTTTTAAAAATTAGGATTTTAAATTTATTGATCTATTAATGTATATATCAAGTATGAAAATGAATATGAATTTTATTTATTAAATGTTCGATATGTGATTATAACATGAAATAAATATAAATAATATTTTTCAAAAAAAACACTTATGTATATGAGATTAGTATGAATACATTAACAGAGGAGTACATAATGGATAGATTAAAGTGTTCCAGTTTTATTTGTTATCCAACTAGGGATGAAATAATTTTATTGAATTATAAATAAAAATGATGTACATTCATTTGTATCCAAATTATTTGTCATCAGATATCTATATGGATTAAACTACAATATAGTTTCGATAATGTGGTCATGATGGACATGTACATTCAATGTGTTTTTCTATAATAAATATTTGTTAAAAGTTTTTATTTGTAACCATATGAAGAACTGTTGTGGATTATTAGCATGAGAAAGGTTTTTTGGGGGGAATCAAGCCATGTTTTAGGGCCCATAATGAATGTTTTTTTAATATGGTTGTTATGATTTGGATGTTGGTTAGTGTTGGAACGATTTTATAAGGTGAAATATTATAACCTATATCAAGTCAAAAGTGACACTTAAAAGTATAACATATAGTAAATGTGAGAGAAGTTGATTTAGTACCTTATATGGTGTCATGTAGAATTTTTATTACTCATTTCATTATTTACCCTCTATATACATGAGAATAAAAATAATTATATTGTTTTATGTGTTGTTTTTTCAAATAGGGTTATTATTTTTTTTGATTTTATTTTTGATACCACACTTGATGAAATGGGTTTACAATGTTACATGTTTCCATCCTAATTGATAATGATGGATATTATGTAATTACCATTAGTGTTTCTAATAACAGGGTTTGAAATATATTGGTAATGTATATAGTTGGATTTGAAGAGTATTATTATGTTTGAAATAAATTAGTATAGTCCAAGAGTAAATTTTTTAGAACTATATTTGACATCCCACACTCTCAAAAGAGAGTTACATATTCGATATGGTAGAATATTTCATATTTAAATATAACATAGATTAATATCATGTCAATTACAAGTGTTATTAAATAGATCAGTAAAGGTAAATAAATGAATTCCCCCACATATAAAAATATTTAAATATGTAGAAATTTCATATGAGAAGTTCTTTTTAATGTTCACCATAGAGTTGTGGGTAAGTTATCATTGTCATTATACCTAAGAACAAGCCTTATTTTATTACATCTAATCAAATTAATTTATAAATGATTAATGAATTAAATTTATATATTGAAAAAAAGTGTAACATGAAATCAATAAATTTATATTCTATCCATCAACACCATTAGATTTAATTTTTTAATAAATAACATGGTATCTAGTGATTAAATAATCACTATCATATGTAAAAATAAGTAGAGATGATGAGTAAATATAATTTAATTACAATTGATTTTTATTTAAATTTATTGAAGGGTGGTTATTAATATTCATTGAATAACCTATGGGTTTCATTTTACATTTTGAGTTAAAAAAAAGGTGAAAATCCTAAAAATGTATGCCATGATTAAAGAAACAAAAAGTTTCTTATCATTCTAATTAGATTCTATAATATAGACTATATGATTATATAATTGTATAACCGAGTCTTTTATAAAATTTGGGATGCATTTTGTGTTCTATTGGGAAATAAAATTATCTTATAATATTGAATTTTGGTTGTTCATGTATAACATTATATAAGTTTCATAATAACCATATGTGAAAATATTAATTATTCTATATTCTAAAAATATAAACTGCAGTTTCAATTTCTAATTTACCTTCTCACACATCTTCCGACCATTTGATTTTTTATAAGAAAATAGAAAAAACAATTATGTCTGAGTAAAAGGACCATGCATGTAATTTTATGTAATGAGTTAAATTGTTTTATCTAGATATTTCTATATACATATTCAAGGGTATTCAATATTATCATCAATGCAGAAAACATTGACTCTTAAAAATGTAATGTCCATTTTCTCAAAGATATATGATGAATATCTTTAGTAAATATTGTTTTGGTTCATTTAACCCTCTATATTAATTCATCTATATATTTTAATTCATTATTATGTGTATATAAAAGTGTTAATATTATTTATTTTAAAAGATGTAATAATTAATATTCATAGACAATTTGTATAGGAAAATAAAATTTCATTACAATAATTATCCAATATTTGATTCAGATTTTTGAATTATTAAGATTTTAATTCATTTTTTATAGGATTTGAGGAAAATTTATTGAATATTAGTCCAAAATTTCTTATAAAATCCACCCCCATAAATTATATTTTAAAAATTTATCATGGGATCAAATAATTTTTTTTACCACTAAGTTTATCATAAAATATTTGTAGTTATTTATTGATTTTATTACCATAATAAAGGAAGTGATATGTAGATTATGTTCAATACTCTCAAACCATTCTTCTCGTAAAATTTAAAATCAATTTTACCTATAAATTAATTTCCCTTTATTTATTATATTACTAATTATTCCTTATATCCCAATACCTATTTGTGTGTTTATTTAATGTTATTTGGGAAGTTTAAATGTAAACCGATATAAAACGTTATTTTCTGTATTTATGTGTAATGAAATACATGTTATTTTAAGGAAACTCCATGTACTATTGTATTGTCAACCCATGGATTATGAATTCCCAACTAATAAAAATTTACTTTAATTTTTTAAAATATTATTATTCTCCAAGATATAAAAATACATAATTTTTCTATCCATGGGAATATTTAATACTCCTCTAATAATTAACATATATAATAATATCAAAAAAATAGATTCAAGGTGCTTACATTTCTCAATCACACAATACTATAAATACATTATTCTCTTGTTTATTTAATAACTTTTATCAAAATATCTCTAAAATACTATTTTATTGGGAATTAATCAATAAATTTATTATATTTTTTTGTATATGCATCATTTCTATGCTTGTCAAGTTGAATATTTTTCTAGTTTTGTATACCATTCATTAATGAAATTTTTTTTCAAATTTTTGTATAAATTTTCTTTACCATGAGTCTATATATATAGAGTATAAGTAACATTCAGTCACTATATTATATAACTAATAAATATATTTTTATTAATAAATATATCAATAATATTTTTCAATTGAATTATAACCACTATATATGTTTTTCATAATGGAGAAAATGCACACTTTTTTTAATGGTGATTCCATAATTTGATGCTATGTCATTATCCCATTATCAAAATTATATATTGATTTTCATCTATTAGTCATTTTTTAATGATTTTTATGAATATTATATTATAATATAACACTAAATAATAATTTAAGCACCCATTTTTTGTTAGAGTACTATATTTCCCAATGAGATTATAATGACTATTATTTTTAATTGTCTTCCTTTTTTATAACTAAAAGGAAATTATAGTACATAACGCATATGTCTCATTAACACTAAAAATCAATTTTATAATGATTCTATATGAAAACAAAATTTAATTAATTGTAATCCAATGAACTTTTTGGATATCTAATGCAATTATTTTTATTTTAATATACGGCCAACATATTAATTTGAATGACTTATTGGGAATTATATTTTTTTTTTTATTTCATCTATATAAGATAAAAAATATTATTTTCCAAATATTTCCCTACCCTCGATTAATGTGGTATATATGTTTGTTATTTCCTTGATAATGTCATATATGGATAAAAATTATTCTGGAGAACCATATAGATCATGGAATATTATAGTATACATATATTAATTCATTGTAAGTAGTTAATAATTTTGGGGATATATGAATGTGAGTTTTTATTTTTCATGAAATTGTATTTTAAAGATGATTGTTGTTTTCATATCCGGAAACACATTCAAAACCATTATATTTAACGTTTATTTAATTTAATATATTAATATAATAATGATAATATATTTTTTTATAATTTTACTTTAATTGTTCATTATTTGATATGTTAACCTGGGAAGCTCAGTCATAGGAGAACTTGTGACCAATTGATAACACAAAAGAAAAGTACAACATGAAATTACATCGCACTAATAAAAAGGCAAAAATAGATCATTATAATCATACATATCACCATATCCATCATATATTTCATCATCCTAAGTAGATTATTCCGGATATGAACCTTCATAGGGCTTCAGAATCTTGGAATAATTCTTACAGAGGATCAACTTCTCAAATGAAATAAACTCATTATAAGATTGCAATAACTTTTTCCAAATACTGACAGCCCAGGAAAACATCTCCCTCTTAGATAATGATCTACTAGACACTGGATTTGGTAGCTGAGAATAATATATGAAAAATTAACTATCAATTTTACTCTATGAAAATTAATCATCTAATTTTTATTCCATAATTTTCTGAAAACCATTTTAAATAATTATTTGTTACAAATTTATTATTAATAATATTTTATATAGATGTTATTATTATTATATAAAATTTTATGTAGTATCCATCAATAATATATTTGAAAATTTCTTATTAAAATAAATATGGATATTTATGAAGAGTAGGATTATACATCCCTCAGATTTAATTCACATAAAAATATATGTAGTATAATAATATATAAATTTTATAATATAATAATAATTCATTCATTCAGAACATATAATATTTAAATCAATTATAAATTTACTATAAGATTAGTGAAAAATGCTAAAATTTTAATCACCTATAGTGTTACATTTTATAATAACCAGAAACATTATTTGAATAATAAGAACAATATCGTGGAAATATATAGATTTAAAATTAAAAAATATAATAGGGAGGATGAAGAATGTTTTTGGATTATTTGATTTTATTTTACGTGTTAATGTAGTTATATAGGTCTCAGGTTGTGATATCTAGAGGTTGGTTAGAGTCAAGACTTGGTGGGATGCAAGAGGTGAATACATGATTTATATTTTTTGGTCCGTAAAAAATGTGATAGGATGGGAAATGGATAATCCCAATTTCACCTTCTTCTAAGGAACCATCAGTAGAAATTTGGGATCTCAGTGCACAAAACGAATTCTATTAGTGTCTACATCAGGTATATTAGAATACAGGAACCCATATATGGGTTATTTTATTAAGGGGTATATTATATAATCCATTTATGTAGTTTTTTTCTAGGAAAAAATATTGTTAAAAGGAGGAAATCCCTTAGCTCCCATATTACCTCTCCTAAATTACTGATCCATGTCATGTAGAGAGTGATTTATTGTTGATTGTGGAAGGTGATATATCTCTTATCTCCCTCATTATATATTATTTCTTCCCCTTTGTTTTGAATTTATAAATATAGGAATTAAATGATGGATTCTACAAAAAAATAATGAAATACATTTTTTTCATGTGAATTCTACCAGTGATGAATTTTTTTGTAGTCAATGGATGATAATTTCAAGTAGGGAATGCCAAAACTATGTTTTTTGATGATATTTAATTTATTATATAAGGAGACCCATTTGTAACCAGTTAGTTTGGTCTAGTTTATGAATAATTTCTATTTTGTGATAGAAAAGGGGATAATTATTTATATATATTGTAAATTTATATGTTTACAAATATCAAAAATTTATTTTTGGATGACAATACAATATTTATTGAATAAATATATTATTATTTGAGGGATTATATTTATCTTTTAAGGTATTTCAAGTGATGTAGTTGTTATTATGAATTTCCCGTAAAGATGAGGTTAATTTATTCCTAGAATATATAATTTTTGGGAATATTCATTTTGGGACAAAAAATTAAAATTAGTTTTCATTAATAGTGACTCTCACACATTCCTTAATATATATTATTAATAATGTTAAATTATTTGACCATAAGGATAATGTTCTTTGAAATATTTATTATATTTCCACTAAAAATCTATATGAATTTTTGGTGATATTTTTAGAATTATTATTGACATTTTTAATGTTATTTCAAAACAAAATTCAGAAGCATACATTAAATGAATAATGTTAGGTTTTGGAGCGTACATTTATTTATGAATTTATACTTATATAGGCTCTCTGATGGTGACCGCAACACTAAATTCTACAATGCTCTCAAATTGGTTTGAAAGTTCTATCATCCACTCTCCTTCCTAAAAGGAAATGACACCCTTCTTGACTCTGAGGGCTCCATTACAAATCATGTGGTTTCTTACTTTGAGAATATATTTAATGGGGGTTGTGTTAAAAAGGACCTCCTTCCCGGGATCATCCCGTCTCTAGTCCGGGAGGAAGACAATGATATTCTCCTGGGCATTCCTCTTGATCATGAGTTCAAAGATACTATTTTTATCCTCAACACTGACAGTGCTCCCGGACCTGATGGTTTTAACAATGGTTTCATTCATTTGAATTGGGATTTTATTCATATATATTTTTTCAATATTATAAGGAGATTCTTCTATAATGGTTTACTTCTCCATGGTATTAATGCTCAATTCCTTACCTTAATACCTAAGGTTCACAATGCCTAAGAAATTCATGTGTTTCGGCCTATTTCTCTCATCAACTCTATTTAAATAATTATCACAATGCTTTTAGCCAATAGGCTCTCCGATTTTTGTAATAGAATTGTTTCTTGGAATCATTTTGGCTTCATCAAGGGTCGATCTATCCAGGACTGCATCTGCCTTGCTTCTGTATCCACCAATGCCCTCAATAAAAACTCCAAAGGAGGTAACATTTCCATTAAACATGACATTCAGAATGCTTTTGACACTATTGACTGGGGTTTCATCTTCAAGGTCCTTCGAGCCTTTAGTTTCAATGACAAATTTATTAGAAGGCTCAATACTATATTCAACTCAACTTTTATCTCTATCCTTATTAATGGCTCTCCTAAGGGTTTCTTTAAATGTTCAAAAGGGGTTCGACAAGGTGATCCACTCTCTGCCATTATTTTTTCCATTGCGAAGGATTAACGTAGTCGTCTCCTCACCTCTTTGGTTCATTCAAACAAGCTCAATCCCATTCAGGCCTCTAAAAATATTAATGTCCCAACCTATCTCCTTTATGCTGATGACATTATGCTCTTCCTTAATGGAGGCAAATGCAATATCAGTAATCGCAAATCTGCCCTATCTCATTATGAAGAAGTCTCGGGTCAAGCCATCAATTGGAGAAAATCTTCTATATTCTTTGGTAATTCATTCCCCACCTCTAGAAAAGGTTATATCACTGAAAGTCTTCGGATTAAAGAAGTTTATTATCCTTTTACTTATCTGGGTGTCCCTATCTTTTGGGGACGACCTTGATCCTCTTATTTTAACAAGATTGTAGATCAAATTATTAACCATATTTCGACTTGGAAAGGGAAATCTCTATCTATGGCTGGTAGAATTTTCCTGGTTAAGGATTTTATTCTCTCTACAATGGTTTATTCGCTGATGATTTATAGATGGACTATTAGTCTCTTTAATAAAATTAATACCTATATTAAGATCATTTTATGGACGGGGAGTATTCTAAATAATAAACTTGTCACTGTCCCATGGTCCACCTACTGTAAACATATAGTGAAGGGACAGCTTGGAATAAAAAAGCTCAAGTTCTTTAACAAATCCCTCCATGTCAGACTCACTTAGAACTTAATTAATAGTAATTCTGACTCCATTGCCTTCCTCCAAAAACGATTCATGGATAAGCTCAAATACCGAAAAGTGACTTATGTTATATCTTACCTCTAGCCATCCATATGAAATTCCTTTATCAATATCATGCACAATTCCAGATGTATGGTTTCTTCTAACTCAACATCGAAATTATGGCTTGAAAATTGGGTTGGTGTTCCCCTCAATTCGATGAACTCTTCAACCGCTGCTCCCAGTTCTATTAACTCCACCATTAAGGAAGTTATTCATTCCCATCTCTCAGAGCTTCTTGATCATATCAAGCATATAGTTGAGGGATACACCTTCTCAATTGATGAGGACAGTCTTATTTGGGAGCCATCTCACAATGTGATCCTGGACTCCAAAGCCTACTACAAGCATTGCTTCTCATCTTCTCAATCCAACTTCTATTGGTTGAAACCTTTTGATAAAACCTAGATTAAGCCTTCGATGATTAACCTTGTTTGGCGAATTGCTCACAAAAGATTCTCCCACAGAGGTTTTCCTGTAATCTTTGGGTGTTAAACTCTTCTCTAGAAGTCACATATTCCATCAACATAGAGAAGACATCAATAATTTATTTTTGTCTTGTGACATGACTTCTGCGCTTTGGAATTTTGTTACTGACATGTCGGATTGTAGATGGTTAAATACCTACTCTATTTTCTCTCTCCTCAAAAACTGTGTGGAGATGGATCTCTCGCCGCAGATTAAAAATATCTTCCTTTCCGCCGTTGCAAAGCTCATCCACATTATCTAGTACGATAGGAATGATATTACACACAATGGTGTATATCTTCATCTCAATGCATGTCGATCGAGAATTCGGATAACTATCAAGGGAACATCCACTCTTTAGAAATCCCACTTTGCTAACTCGGTTGGGGACATTGGAATTCTTCATTGGCTCAGTATTAAAGGAATATACAATCATTCGATGTGAATATTTGAAGTGTTTTGGCAGGCCCTGATCCCTGGATGGATAAAGATTAACGTAGATAGTGCCTCAAAAGGAATCCCTGGTCTAGCAGGCTGTGGATCCATTTTCAGATATTACCTTGGTCAATTTCATGACTGCTTTATTAGTGGATGTGGTTCTCTCTCTGCCCTGGAAGCAGAATTGTTGGACGTGATTCAGGCAGACAACTTTTTCAGATCGAAAGGTTTGGACAAAATTTGGATTAAAAGTTACTCCACCACCATAATCCAAGCCATTTGTAATGGTGTGGTTCACCTTGCTTGGTCCGTTACTGCTCGATGGGAGAATTGCCTAAGATCGATCCAATATATCAGGTACATTGCAACCCATAACTATAGATAATCTGACAATGTGGCTAATGGGCTTTCTAACAAAGGAATTGACCAAGCCATTACATGGAGTGATACTTTGTCGGTTGATCTAATTCTATTTTATGAAAATGATTGTAAAAAAAATTCCTCCATTAGACTTTTGTAAACTTCTTTTCTTCTATTAATATTACTTTGTGTCTTGGTCTCTGGCAAAGACATTGCCTTTTAAAATAAATAAATAAATAAATTTTTCTAATTTAAACGAAATTTATTGATTTATTAAATTTATATTTCATTTAATATTTCATATCTGATTAATGTATTAATGGTCATGTTTTATCTTATTATATTATCATATCCGTTTGATAAATATCATACCATATTTATTTTTTATTTTCCACTACTTCGTTATGTGAAATAGATAGATTCTCATATTCTATTAAGGACACCACTTTAAATACCTACATGTTTTGATATATAAATATTTAATTTGATTTTCTATTGTATTTTTTGTTGATCCCTTATTTACAACTATTTTAAAAGTTTAATTATATTATACACAATCTAGAGGTATATATATTTATCATCTTCTTATAGTTTATCCTTTTCTATTATAAGAGTTATTGTTACTAATGTGTTGCTTTTTTTGAATAATTATTCAATATAGATAATAAAGGTTCATATAATGGATAGTGATATAAAAATATTTTATTTTATCAAATGATCTATTCATATGATTGTTTTAAAATTAGTTGTATAATGAAAATATTTTAAATATTCAAATATTACCATCCTATTAGAGCATTAAGTTCTCATGGTAAATTGTGGCTATCATAAAACTATATAAATAAACATTATTTCATTTAATGTTTATCTATTTGTACTCCGTTTTGGTGGTCTTCAATAATATTATCTACTTAGTAAAAATTTAAAATCTCATAGAGAGCGAGTCAATGGAGTGGATGAGTTGATATTCCTCAACCAATAGGAAAAAAACTATTATGTTGTGGTCATCATTATTTATCTATAATCATTTAATTAATATTAAAGAATATCTTGACTTATTTATAACAATAAAGGTGGATTAATTTAATATTTATCATAGTTTGTATAAAAGGATTTAGATAACCACCCATATGACATTAGGTATATTTATACCACAAATTGTCGTTAATACGGGGTTTCGTTGAATAATATATATAACACCTATCAATCATGAGTTAGAGGATTAGTATTAGAGAAAAATTATATTAATGGAATAAAATTTGTGATTTCATTAATCAAATCACTATATTTCAATGAGAAAATAATGGATTCATGAAATTAAGAATGATAATATATTTGAAAAATATTTTTCTCAATGTTTATAAAAATATTTAAAATCATTATGATGTCCTTATAGAACTTGAAAAGTGGGATTCTATGAAGAAAACTCAATATATCATAAAATAAAAATCCATTAATTATGATACATCTATAAATGGTCATGATGAATAAATAATGTATCACAATGCCTTATTTCCCATAAATTATTGTAAGAAATTTTAGTTTCCTAAAATGGAAAATATAGTTTTAGATATTTAACATATAACATAAGGAAAATAATGTTTGATAATTTTTAGATTTTTTATAGTGAAATAAATAAATGATTTTAATACTAATTAAAATATAAAATAGTGTTCTAACATATGATATTTAGTTCCAAAACCTATTCATTAATTAAATTATTCTAGTTTTTTACCCTCAAAATAGAATTTATTCACTTTTGTTAACATACAATACAATCCTATAAAACTGTAATAGAGAAGGATCTAATTGGGGAATTGATCATGTATGAATAATGAATAAATATTGTAGATTATGACCACCAAATGTTAAAAATGTGATAATTATTGTTTTAATGTTATTACACAAAAAATAAAAATTCAATATTTAGAATAATGTTATATCCTCATGTTATTATAGATATTCAAATTATAGTGAATAACTGAGTCACCTATTTATAAGAATAAAACTATATTATAAGAATAAAGGATTCATTAATACATTCAATTATTTCAAAAAAAATATCACCGACTAAAATAAGAGTATATTTATGATTTTAATTATTAGGGGAATATCATACCCTATTTTTAAAATATGAAATATGGTAAATAAAAATAAAAAAAAATAAAAATCATTAGAAAATTAAAGAATATTATGAGAACAAAGGAAAAAAACAATGAAGGAACATGTTGTGTTTTTAAAGACTCTTGAATATATTTAATTTCAGATTCAAAGAATGATTA
Source organism: Viscum album (assembly GCA_963277665.1). Lineage (NCBI taxonomy): Eukaryota > Viridiplantae > Streptophyta > Magnoliopsida > Santalales > Viscaceae > Viscum > Viscum album. Next base: position 287,895,958 of record OY728131.1, read on the forward strand.
ATAATATGTTAATGATAAACGGTGTCTATAAATGATAATAAAGTGTTAAAACTATATTATTCTTAAATTTCTGATTTTGAAGGACATTTAAATAAAATTTGGGTTAAATATTTCATAATATATTACATTAATAATGTATCCGTTTAGAAAATCACAAATATATAGAAAAATTCATTATTTTTTTATGTGAAAATGATTCCATAATTTAATAAAATAATGAATTTAATAGAAAAATATTTAAATCTATCTCATTCTAAATTTTTTATGAAATGGTAGTTAAAGAGTTTTAGGATGAAGTAGATTCCTTTTAATGATATATAGGTATATTTTCTATACCATAATATTCATTAAATTGGATTCCTATGAAATGTTAGTTACATAAATAAAAAATATGTAATTCAAAGAGTGATAAGAAAATGTTGTATAGAAATTATATTTTGTCTAGTTTAGGGAATAATAATGTGTATAAGGTTTCCATCATTTCTAGTTACATTAATGGTTATCAGGATAATAAAAATTTCATGAGTAATCACTAGATCAGTGGGGTAATAAAAGTATATATTTCTAATAGAGTATCAAATTTAAAATTTTGAATTTCTAGAAATATAAAATATTTTAGTTAACCAGATATCAACATGATGAAGAAAAGGGAACTAAGATCATTGGGGTACCAATTAAGTGTTTTGATTAATGTTTAATTCGGTAAAAATCTATATGGACATATTTATTATATGGTATATGGTTTGTGGCTATTCAAGGATTATGAGTGAATACATATCAAAATTACAAACCCTATCCAATGTAAATGGAGTGTTGGTTAACATTGGAGACAATGATAAAGTGATTATAGTTGGAGTTAGATTAGTTAGTGAGCCAAAAGAAATTATCAACAATATCATATTTGTCAACATACGAAGGCACATCCTGATAATAATTTCTCAATTATGTGATCATGGATTTTTAGATTATATTTAGGATAATTTATGAAATTGATTTAATAACAAAACACTTAATTTTAGAGAACCGTGAACTGAGAAAGTTTATAAATTGGTCAATAGTTCCCTATATAATCAAAATAATAAGTCTTCACTGATGATGTAAATGGATCATATATGTGGAATATGATTATTTGATACTGAAATATATTTTTTATAATATATTTAATAATATATATATATATATATATATTGATATCCATGATCATAAATTTGATCCAAAATAATTTTGTGATTAATAAAAAATATGAATGAACAGAAGTCACCCCTTACATCTATCAACAAGGAATCTACATGTAAACCATTATATCATATCCAAATGGATTTTATTGTACCATCATGTGAAGACAAAATGGATGGAAGGAAAATGGTCGTTATATTGAGTGCTCAATTTTCAATATTTCTTATGGTTTATTTCTAATACTATAAAAGTTAATATTTTAATATTTTTACATGTTTTTTATGAAATTCATAAAAATTAAAATGGTATCATAATAATTTAACTATCAAGTGATCATAGTGGAGGGAATAATAAGCTAAAATTTAATTCTTTTTTATCAAAATTGGGTATTAAACAAAACACTATATAATCTATAATAACCACAATAAAATTAAATTTTAGAATGAACAAAAAGAATAACTAAAAATATTCAATGGACTATATTGAATGAATATATTATTATTATATATAATGGTGTAAAATAACATTATAAAACATTAAAATCATGAATATAGTTTTTATATGGTCATTTAGTTAGAGTGAACCTTATGAGTTATAGAGTAATTGAAATCCATAACCTGAACACATTAATATTTTTGGATGCATTGTGTATATCACAAATATTATGAAACACCATGTTTTTTGTGTTCCAATGGATAATGATGAAAGATGTGTAGGATATTATTCTACATATAATTCATTTATATTGTATAATAGACATTTTAATATTGTTAATGTATATGTTCATGTGATTTTTGATGAAAAATACTCCCGTTGATCTTAGAACATTTCATGAATTTGATATTACTATATAATTTAATATCATGAAACATATAACATATTATGTTATTTTTTTAAATTAATTGGAATATATTATAATCTTGATCTAGTTTTTTTGCAGTTTTAAATTATATAATATTATTTGTGACATAAATATGTGGATAAAATGATGTGTTACACAATTACAGGTATTTTAATATAATTTTAAATCAAAAATTACCCAACTCTATTACATGTCCACCACACATATTAATGGTGATATTTTTAATATAAAATTCACAAACTCATCATATCCCCTTCAACCATTATATTTATTTATATTTTGGACAAGGATATTTTTTTCTATTTATGTATTGATTATAAAAGGAAAATAGAAATCATATGTAAACAAATTAAACCATATGATGGGTTATACGGTAATGTAATACTTCATTTATCAAAACAAAATAGTCTACCTAAACTAATAAATAAATATTATAGATATATAAATATTTTGTAATAATTGAATACATTTTTTTAAACATAAAGACTATATTTATTGTATATATTAAAAAAAACAATGATATAGTATTTGAAAATAGAAAATAAAATTTATATTAAAATCTAATATAATACATATAATAAAAATTTAAAATGGAAAGGTGGATTCATAAATATTCACCATTGAATGAAATATAGAACTTATATTCTATGCTCCTACCACATCATTATATAATTAGTAATAATTTTAAAAATGGATAGGCTAACACACATCCAAATATAAATATTGTCATTTAGATAAACTAGAACAAATGGACTTATTTCCTAATGTTATAATTTTAGGACTTGTTTATTAACATCATAATAAAATTGTTCATTTCATTTATTAGAAAGATGACACAATTGATTGAACTATGATATAAATTCCATCAATAAAATCCAATATATTTAACCACATCGACATGAGATTTTTTATTAATCAAATGCCTAAAAATATAGAAATCATTTAAGAATAAAAACTTATTTTATTTTATATTATGTAGAGGTCTTCTTATTTAATTAATTATAAACTCAAACTGATGAAGAGGTATAATTTTTGGATATTATTTATATCTTCCATGTAAAATATAAAGAATAAAATAAAAACGATTATAGAATCAAAATAATTATTTTTCATATAAATGGGTTGAGGATTATGGTGAATGGGGGATATATGGTCGATGGAACAGAAGTGGTGGAGTTCTGGTTTGTGAGCAATAAGACATGGATAAATATGGTAATGGGGGATTCTATATAATTGATGTTAGAGTGGAGGTTGGTGAAATTAACTAGAGGATTCATGTGATAGGTTAGTGACATAGAACTAGAGGATGGTGGTTTAGGTGGCATTTAACATGGGGTTGGGGATCATGGAATAGTAAGATCATGAGGGAAAAGTAATAGGGGAAATTTTATAAAATTAGATATTTTTCGATTTAACTAAAAATTCGTTTAATTGGATTAAATATAAATTTATATTTATATTTATATATATATGTTTATATAATATGTGTATAAATATTAGTCACAAACATCATGGAACCATCATCCACTTATTCAAAGTACTAAGTGTACTATGATTTTAAAAAAAGGCAAGGAACTGATGTCTGAGAATCATATATATGTTCATAATGTTTGATTCTTATGTTTGGAAATCAATTTGACATAAATTTTGGGAGACATTTCCAAAAATAACATAGTACAATGATTTCATGTGATTTATCAACTTATATAATTTAATAAAATTGTAAAAGAATTCCATATTTTAATTCTAGAGAGAAGTGGACAATTTTACTGAATACAATGCAGGGTTATTTTTCCCCTTTATAGGATGATATATTTTATTGAACCATTTCACCTCCCATAGAATTTCAGAATTACATTTTTCATTGATAATAATGTTTGGAATCACTATTGGACTAAATTGTTGTTCTTTCCCCTCTTTTATAGTAATTGATGGGGTTTTAATGAAATTCACATAATAAATGAAACAATTGACTCACTATTCTCATAAATATATTTGATTAGATACCAGTTGATGTCGACCAAGAATATATAAAATAGACGATTTATTATAACTATATTTTACATTATGACACTATTAGTAGAAGAAAATTAAATCCCAATATATATTGAAAAAAACATTATATAATAAAAAATATCATACTATTAATATCACTAATGAGAATAAAATAACATATAGGAAATACAATATATGAAAATAATTAATTATAATCAATAGTTAACTTAATGTAACCATTATTATAGGAAAAATTATAAACCCAAACCCATATTGACTAATATTCATGTAGTTATTGCCTATGTCTGGAAAATGAAAATAATTATATAATTTACATATTTTAAAATATAATAGTATAACTATCATTAAATCATACAACTTAGATATAATTATATCAGTGTTTCAATCCAAATAAATGTTTTTATAATACATCAGGGATGATATTTATTACTCTCAAATTCCAAATAAATCATTAATAGTACCAAATAATATGTTAATCTGGTTTAATTATACATTAATCCATAATTAAATTTTATTGGTGACATAAAAAATCGGTGATTTGATTACTGATATCTTTCTCTTAGATTAACTACACATATAGAGTTAAATTTTATATATTCTATAATAGCAACTATAAAATACATTATTGAACCCTCAATAATTAAAAACCATTAAAAATTATGGAATCTATTACCTTTCTAAGATATTTTTAGTGATATATATTTATGGAATTAATATCTATCATAATGTAATGAATTCCACTTCATTATCCACTATTGGATTTTTTTTATTTATATATATATATATAACAAAATTCATGGGGAATTATTTAAAAATACCATAAACAATTCTATACATATTATTCTTTTAACCATGTTATGTGTAAAAATTTTTATGATAACATGTGAAATGGAAACATAAGAATGTGATATCTAAAATTATTAATTCAGTAAACATAAAACTCATGGAATCATGACATAATCATGGAATAAATATTATCATTTTTATAGATAAAAAACATAAATAAATTGTCAAAATGAAATTGAGAGCATGGTATATCATATAAAATAAATAAAAACCTTTATATCAATAATACAAAACTTATACAAATTGAATTCATAATACTAGAAATACAAAACCAATTATCCATACATTCTTCAAGGACATTTAATATTTTTCAAGACCATTATCAATAAATTCTTCTAAACTAGTAAGGTATGAACAAAATAGAAAAACCAAATTTTTATGATGATATTAGTCGATGCATAAAGGGGATATTTAATTCATAGTCCCATCAGTCACATAATTAAGACCAGTTTTTTAATTATATGAGTCAATAAGACTATGAATATCATTTCCTAATGATGTTTTTTATGAATAAAAAATAGATTTCAAGATAATGAATTATATATAATAAAAAGACATTATCAACCTGAAATAGTTGACAATTATCATAACATGTGTCTATAGTTTTCCCTTCTCAGCTATGTTTTATCAAAATCATCATCCATAATTTGAAAGAATATATATTATTTCATAATAAAGTAATCTTATTAGATAGAAAATATTATCAAAGGCTTTTTTGTTGTAGGATTTTATATCCCCAAAACAAATATAAAATACCAATTAATAAAATAAATATTTATAATATAATGAATATATATTGAATAAGATAAACTAATAGAGAATAAATCAATGAAGAAAAAATGATTTTCCATAACTCCTACTAATTGGGAAAAAATGTAATCAATTTCCACATATAAAAGAAACATGATTTTCTGGGTAAAGCACATGAAATAAAATGAGTATAATAACAATATATCCATGGGTATTAAATTAATTGTTAAATAAAAAGGGTAAATAAATATATTATATTAAAACGAATAAAAACATGATAAGGGAAACCCTTACACATTATGTAACACTTAATTAAAAATCCAATTAATGATAGGGATTGTAATAGATATAAAAATAACATAATGAAAATATAATTCAGGATATAATATATAAAATAAAAGTTATAAACACCTTATAAATGAATTTTTTTGATAAAAAATTGCATGCCTTAATGAAATTAATTTAGGATGAAACCACTTACACCGTCTTTATACATTCATCATTAACACTATGAATCATGGATAACTATAATAAGATTATTAAATAAGTACCCAACAACCTAATTCAAAACTATAACCATTTAATCTCTTCATTAATAATAATTCTACATATATTAATATTAGTCATTTTTAACAATTTTCAAAAACTACTATAAGTAATATTTATCTATTTGAACTGGTTATTTCAAAGTGGTGTTAAAATATCATATTTCCAAATATTATGGCGTTAAAAGATGTTATAATATAATATTCCAAATTATACAAGATATTTTACAACATAATATATTTATTTCCTATAAATGACGGTTTTGAAATATGATAATTAAATTAATGATGATAATGTTTCCATGATTCATAAGGAATGAAATGTATTCTCTTAAATAAAGCGTTATTTATTTATAGTAGCATATGAAATTTAAATAAATATATATATTTTTATATAATATTAAAATATTAAATAATTTCAAATAGGAAACCATAATATAAATGTTTATTATTGTTCCTATAGATGGTCAATCTTACCAAAACATGAAAATCCAAATGATTAATGAATGATTATGTGATTTTGTTATTATGATGTCATTGAATAAAAATTAATAATGATATTACTAAGTCATTATTAATCTGAAATATATGAATGCTATTAATTTTTATAATGAAATATTGCTTATGAAAATATTAAACAATTTGAATAAATGAATATCTTCATAGTACACTTATTTTATATAATTAAAGTAATGATAATGTTTTATTGGCCATATCATTATAATGATCTCTAATTCGTTATAATAGAACATTAGTGATGGAAATTACATAATATTTATCTACTAATAACATCATTATAACCATCCTTTTATGTTTGTGGTGGAAATCAAAACATGCTGTTTGTGTGAGGTGAAATTTAGAAAAACGCATGATCAACAATTTCGTTGTTCTTAATGTATGAGTATATGAGTGAGAAATGAAAATTTAATTAAATATTTTTTCATTATAGTTTCTAAATAATACTAATATCATCACGTTAATGTATCTATAATAAATATGAATGAATATAATAAAGGGTATAACATGAGTAGTTGATAACACTCATTTCTGGGGCTTCAATTTCCTTCAATGTATTCATGTAAATGAAGGCCGTATGCAACCTAATGGTGACTAGAATTTTTTGAAGGTGAAAGCGGGTAATAGAAAGGGATATATTGAATAGTTTAAATTTTTAATTCACTGAAAAGGATAGACATGAAGTGGTGGTGATTTTAACTATTGAAAAGTGAGGATTAGGGTAGTGTGGGGGTAACCCATAAATTTTTAACAATGTAAATTAACTATTCTACTGTCAAATGCTGTAATATTAAATGTGGATGGAAGGAAAATGAATTTGATCATAATTTCACCTTGATATAATACTTAATTCTAATAATTCGAATGTTTTAAGTCCTATTTTATTTTATCTTCTTTACCTAAAATTTAATATTTCATTGGAAATTTATTTCAATACCTTGTAATTAATTGTGATGAAAAAAATTAAGAATTAAACATTTAAATAATTTTATAATTTTAATTTTAAAAATTAAAATCCAATAAATATTTTTTTAAATGGATTAATATTTTTGTTCAAATAATAAACAGAAAAGTTAAAAACCATTTTTTATGGAAATTAATATTTTAAAATAATATATTTATATATAATATAAAATTATATTGTTTTTTATTTTTTATAAGATTAATTAATTTATTAAATAATAATAATTTTCAGGATTATAGTGGAATCTATAAATGATTTAACATTGATACATTATTCAATGTAAGTTTTTTCAAAATCATTTTTTATTCATATATCAATTTAATTAGTTATAAAATAATTGACATAGGATATATATGTAGTATGAAAAACATAAAATGTATATTGTTATTCATTAAATTAATATTTCTTAAATTAAATGTTTTTTTTAAACTTATGGTTTATAATTTTACAATTATAAAGTCAAACTAATTACTAGTTTCATTAAAACCATATAATTTGACTAAAACTGAAGTTTTATGAAAATCCCAAAAAATAATACTAAATATATTCAGATTTGATGAATTTAAAAAATAAATTATTGTAAAAATTTTAAAATTATATAATTTTTAATTTTTTTAATATAATCAAAACATATAATAAGTAACATTGTTATTTAAGAATTTAATTTATAAAAAATAACTATTATAATTCATATTTCATATAATTTACAAACCAAATTCTTGTTGGCATAATTTAAAAAAACAAATTCATGCAATTGAAATGTGAACCACATAGATGGATATTGTTTTAGGAAAATATTTTATATAAATTAAATTAAATTACATGTAGTTTTTAGTAAAATAATTTAATTTTATTCATATTTTGAAGTCACATTTTCTTCAATGTACATATAATTCATAAAGTGGTAACTATAATGCATTAAAATTAAATAAATAGATAGTATTGGACTATCATAATTAATATTTCTATTTTTTTAGAAAATATATCATGGTTTAATTTTTGATGTATGTTGTGTGTGGAGAATGAAATCGAAGAGATTCCCTTATTCAAAGGAATTCATATATTGATATTTTATAATGTCACATTTTCCCCATTTTATGAATTTTTTCTTAGTAATTTGACATTGATGATTAAAATAATTTCTATATTAAGATTTTAAATAATGGTAAAAAACTATTTGATGATGGGGTTTTTTAGGATGTGGAGTGTGAAATATTTATGTATAAAATTATTTTAATAACAATATAAAGATAGAAAATAAGTTCCTAATTTCACAAATAATTCTACTGATATATTTAGATATCTCTTGACATGGAATTGCATCCCTAGAAACAAAAATTATTTATATTATAGGAATACCACTATGGGGTTTTTATTATAACTCAATATTTGTTTTTGTTCAAAACAAATGTCACAGATGGCATTATAAAAAATTTTAGTGAAAGATCACTATATAATTCCATATCATTATATTCATAGTTTTTTCATTTTTCTCATAGATTTTGTTTTCTATATACCTTACTAGACATTCAATTATGATTTTGAGTCTTATAATGCACAAATTTGAAGAAAAATTAAGAAACCAATTTTTTTTGGAATCCTTATTTCATATGAACATGTATGTATGATGAAATTTATCTCAACATTAATATATTTTACCCATCAATATATTGATATTACAGTCATGATTATTCCAAAATGTTCACCTGTTGTAAGTATAATATTATTACCTTATCATCTTGGTCACTAAAATATCAATGAGACTCCACCATTATATTCATTCATTTGTATGGGATCTTTAGTATATGAAAATTGATAAAGAAAATTATTGACAGTGGGTTAAAAATAATAACATTATTTTTAACTATACATCGAATCACATATGGTTATCCATTGTGATAGTTTTATCAAATCCAAGACATATATTGTTAAATTGGTTCCATCAATATTTACCCAATAATAAAACCAAAAATAATAACATGACATACAATAATTATATTACAATTATAATAAATAACAACATGAATATTAATCCTCATGATTTATAACTATATAAAACAAATATTTAAGGATAGAGTTTATACATTCAATGTTTCATCTATCATGGTTCAACCTATATCACTATAATTTTATCCTATATCATTCTTAGTTCATCCTAGGATACATTGATATGGGGAATCAAATAAAAAATTTGAAAATCCATAAAATAGAGGACCAAAATTACATTGAAAATTAATAAATTATTCTAAACCCATTAATAAATTTAATTTCATTCTCTCAAAATCATTATTATCGTCTGAAAAAAAGGAATTCCCATAATCATACACCAATGTATGTATAAACACTAATCATCTATTTTAAAAACATACCTTGGAAAAATGAATTTGAATATCAAAGACATTAATCCACAATTACAATATATTTTCTTAAAAATTTATCTTTATCTCAAATCCATATATTATAATAACTATTTTTCAAAATATCAGAAACTTCTCACTATATATCATAATATATAAGTTGATATGAACTTATCCTAAAATGTAATAATCCAATTATCATTCCCAAGATTAAAAATTAATATCTAATAAATATAATAAAAATCGAAACACACTTAATTACTCCATAATGAATAGAAAATTCAAAATAATATCTATACATACCTTAGTCATATAATCTCCAATAGTTATCCAAAAAATATTACCTTTTAATAAAATATCATTTCGAGGTTATTAATATGATTTTAGTTATTATTTTATACAATTAATGTAAAAATATTACGATTAATCACTATAAGTTTAATATAATCCACATATATTTTGAAAATATATCATAATATAATTGATAAATATCAATCACTATTGAAAATAGTTAAAATTTACAATGATTATTAATTTAACATTCTCACATCCTTAGTTAAGACATGGAATGTGAAATTTTTCATTAAAATGTCATGGTTATCAACAATTTATATATGGTTCCATGTTTTGCTACATGTCATAGATGTTTTTAGGAATATAAATTTCATATATTAATTTATGTAATCCTATTTTTTCCAAATAATCAATCCAAAATCGTTATGGTAATATCCAAAATATGTATATAAAAAGATAAATATGAATAGTTCATCACTTATAATGCCATTTTTAACATATAATAGATTAAAATCAAAATATGCCCCTTTTTCAATACATGGTTATCCATGGAAATTTAAATATAAGGTTCTATTTCTAAATTAGTTAATATTAATCTTAAATCCTTCGTAATGGTTCCTAATGAAAATGTGATAAACCAAATAATATTCCTTGGGTGCCTTTATCCATATGAGAATTCTTAATCTCACTCATCATGAATTATAGTGATTCATGATTTAGTTAACATGAATACATTTCATGGTGATTACTGCTTGGTCTATCTATTCAATAACCTCATCAACTTTCCATTATGCATATAAAATATATTTCTTGGAAAACCATGTACTCACGAATTTTCTAACAATTCATTATATAATAATATGAAAAGACACAACTATATGAATTCAAATGTATCTTTATCCCTAATCCCCATATAAATTACGAATTATTACCTTTTCATTATATCTTATACTTAACCTAAAGTGTTGTATATACTTTTTTGACTATGAACAAACTTTACTAATCAACCATTAAATTATATACATATAACATCCAAATCTGTAAAGTAATATTAACCAATCATTAAAACCAATTATGAATACTCATACAATCTCTCCAAGATATTGTCTTGACTGACACATACCTCCCATAATTTATTTGATACCATCTATAGAATCCAAGAATAACCATCCATAATTACAAAATCTGTAAAAAAAATTATTCTCAATCATAGAATGGATATTTTCTAGTTTATAGTTTTATATATTTTAATAAGTATCAATAACTAATTAATCTCAGGTATTTCTAAACTAATGAATTTTTAATTCATTATATATAATAATATAGTTATTTTATTATATATTGGAATCATATTGAATATATTGTACAATATATTATGTCCTTATAAAAAATTTGAAGCATCTTAATTTAACTAATCACATGAATAAATGTAGTCATTATAAGGGGTGATGTCAAACAATATTTAATGTAAACATAAATTAAAAACAGTAATGGCATTAACAAGACATAACTCTTTGGTCTTAAATAAATAAGAAACATGAATCTATGAATATTTTTTATCAATGATCATAATGAAAGATATGGATTTCAATAATAATGAACTCATAATGTTGGAATTAATTTTATTGGCCATCATAAACATGTTATCAATGCATAGTTCCCACATCATTTAATTAGCATCAACATTAAAAACACGATTTTTTTCATAATTTAAAACACATACACCAAATACCACAACCTATTTTATCTCATGATAAATTTTAATTCATAATCAAGGAGTATAATCTTATACCACACAAATCATAAGATTAATTACAATAAATTCACAAAAATGAGTCAACATTTCCTTTTGATCCCCTTAATAATGAAATTTATCTAAATTTAATCAAGGATATAAATTAGTGTATAATAAAAATTATCAATACCTAATAATCCTATGTTAAAAAACAATAATTGTCACAAATTTTAATACATTTTCTTATGTAAATAAAGGTTTAACATTATTAAAATCAATCCCTATAATGGAAGATTATAGTCTGAAAGGAACATAACCCATAAAGTGAGAATTATTTTTTAATGCCTTTATGTGTTAGGAGTCTTTGTACGTCGGAAATAATACCAAAAAAATTAAATGAATGTCCAAAATATATGAAATAAGTTCAAGGGAATGATCCTAAATCAATGAATGAAAATTATGTTACAAAAAACACATACTATCAAGAAAACATATGAATCCGAAACAACATGATTTATGGAACCATTTTATATATTAAATCCCATAAATTAAAAGTTTTCTTATAAAAATATATTGACAAGATGCGAATAAATCAACAAATGAAAAAATCATGCACCAATTGGCTTATGAATCTATTTATATGAATTTTACAAATGAAAAAATTGCATCATTAGTAACTCATAAATCATTACATTGTAAAAGAAAATATTTTTAATTAAAATCCAAATACAATGATTAAAAGAAATGTATTAAAATATTAAATAAAATATGTAATGTATAAAAATTAGAAATGAAATTGTGTTCATAATTCAATGGATGTCACAATGAATAATATTTGGGATGAATACCCTTACCATGTCTGGATACATTGTGAACAATCAAAAAAATTTGGAATAATTATATTTAGTTAATCGAGTACAAACAGCCACAAACATAATAATTACTATCATAATTTATAGTCCTCATTTTTGTTAATATGATATATATTATTGTTTTTTCATATTATTCACCAAGGTTTTAAATAATTTTTATTGCATTGATGTATTTTTGTAAAAGTAGTATTGGTATATATTATATTACAAAATTAATCCATTAATAGATAAAATAACATAATAAAATTTATTTTCAAATATATTATTACAATTTATAGTTTCATTTCACATTAGTTTTGATTATAAACCATGTTTATGAAATCAGTGATGATCATTTTTTGATGATTCTCAACAAATGAAAATTAATTTCCAAATTATTGATTTAAATGTTGAAAATCAATTAAATTTAAAAATAATGATAATTTTTATATTTATTCCATCCATTAAAAATTTTACACAGTCAACTATGATATAAATGAATAATATATAAGAAGTATGTGGTTAAACCAACCCAATCATGAATATTCCTTCATTTAAAGAATGAGCAGTAGGTGGTGTTATTGTGAAATTATTAAACTACGGTCACAATGATATTCTCAATTATTAATTAGGGTGATATTTTTTTATGAAAATGATATATAAGGGGATGTAATGGATTAGAAAATATTACTAATTTAAAAAAATGATTATCATCATAGTACAATTATATTAAATAATTAAATGATTTATAGTATTTTTTATCATATAATTAATAAGTAGTCATAAACATCTTATTTATCATTTAGTAACATCATTATATGTAACAACCAGATTTTTTTATTTTTGTTAAATTTCATCGATTTTTTTTTGTTACGCAAAACACAGATCCAAGGGAACTATGTAATGTTATTATTTAATTTTGACCATTATAAAGTATTTGAAAAAATTTGATACTATTAACATGATTAAATACATTTTAAAATTCATATATCTATATTTTATACTCAATATATATAGATTTATTAATGATTACAAAACAATAACTTAATTTTAATTAATGTTAATTTATTTTTATATAAGATTTCTTTTTTTTCAAAAAGGATTTCATTTATTTTTATGAGGAAATATTATAATTAATTCATAGATATTTATGATAACCTATATTATAAATATAATATTTTTTGTTTAATTGTATGGTCAAAAATATATTATAGTTAAATTTCAATTTTTTTGAAATGATTGATTTCACAATGAATGGTGAAAACTATTAGTTTGCATTGAAAATATTATTGTACTTTATTGTATTCAAAAGTGAAATTCTATTTATAATTAGTTTTTAAATATAATTATATATTTTTTATTAAAAATTATCTTACTATAGTCTTTTGGTTTAAATTTAAAAATAAATTTGGAATAGAAACAATTTTATACTGAAGATGCATTTTTTGGAAAAAAAAATCAGTTCTACTTTGGGTTTTAATCATATATTAATTTCATCGATATTTAAAAATAATACCAATTAAAAATATATTCCATATTGAGAATCATAAGGTTCATTTTTTTAGATATTCCACTTTTATTTTTTCCCATGAATAGTAATAATTGTATAATTTATGACAACATTAATGGGTAAATTTGGTAAATATTGTTTAAAACTAAGTGATAATGGCATAATTTTTCATCCACATTCATATTTAATGTATGAAATTTTACCATCATTACATTTGTTTTAAAATATACTTTTTAATGAAAAATAATCCATGAAAATTACTAATATAATATTACCATCAATATATGATACTAAATACCTCACTAATAGATTCAAATAACATTATGTGTCTATATAGAGGCATAATAAGATTTTAGTGAAACTAAATTTAAAATTTTTTCATAATGAAATTATATTCCAAATGGTATTTTATTTCTCCTTTTGAGTAATTAAATAATAACCATAAATTATTGAATAATGGTTGTACATTCCTTTTCCAATTTGGTGAAAAATAAAATTTGTTTTAAACACTATCCAAATTCATATTATTTAAGTGATCTAACGTTTTCCACATATTTTTTAGATATATACAACATATTAGAAGCATTTAAAATGATTATATTCAAATTATAACCTTTTCTTTAGGTCTGTTATGTCAAATTACACGAATAGTGTCGATATTTATATTGATGTGAAATTATGAAAACGAAATATAATTAAATTATTTAAAAGATTAAAAAATAAATGAAGAGAAAAATTTGGTTATTATATAGTCTAAATTAAATCCATTGGCACCTTATGATCTATTTATCAATTTAATTATATAATTAGAACCCTTTATTAACAACCCAAATAAATATTGATTATGAAATTTTCAGATTTATTTATATTTTTGAATTTAATATTAATTTTTCATTAATTGGGATGCTATGTTTGATGGCATACTTGATTCACAACTATGGTTTTCTTTAAAATCTTACGTTACACACAACGTTGAGTAATATCGAAAAATAAATTAATATTATTATTATTTTAAATGGTAGTTAACGCCTAACCATTGTATTGGAAGAAATGAACACAACTAATAAAAATATTCTTATACATGTTTGTTAAATGTTTTAACATTTTTTCATTAAACTTTAGAGGCTTAGAAAGGGAATGAATTCTAAGAAACACTCTAATATTCTTCAAAAGGCCGATTTAAGGCCTTTTGATGGTGAACAATTTTCAAATATAGTTTTATTTCACTTTTATATGTTCTATTTGACAAACTAATATTCATATTTAAAATAGGGACATCAAAATTAAAATTGGATGAAATTTTGATATTTTTCTGATAGTGTTCATTTTTTAATGAATATTAAAAAATACAGCATTTTAATTCAAAACTACCTTTAAATCTATTTTATTTATATTGATTTATTAATATTTTATTTTGTTTTAAAGTTAAATTGTATTAAAATTTTACTATTTAATATAATATTGGTCACTGAAAATAATTTTACTCTTAAATAGGACATAAACAAAGGTAATCATTTGATAGTTATTATTTCTTAAAAATTCACTTTTTGTTTTGAAATTGGGAATTAATTTTTAATTAATTTTGGCCCCTTCAAGGTTTTGAATTTGGAAATTTAGATTCTAAATTTAGAATCATGAGGTCTAAATTGTTTAAATAAATAATTTTTTTTATAAATTATGAATATTTACTTTAGTAAATATTTTATTTTATAATGGTGAAAGGGTAAATCATATAAATAAGTGTGAAAATTAATATTATAATAATATTAAATTACCTATACACTTGTCTTAAAGATATTTAGAAGATATTTCTGACTATGGGAATATTTGGGAAGATTTTGGATCTCCATGTAGCCACATTGGAGTGATAATGACATTTTATATTAATTAACATAAAATAAGGACAAAAATAACAAATATATATATATTTAAGAAATTTAATTTTATATGGGGATATATAACTGATATTATAAACTATAAATATTCATATGAAAGAAAAAAACATTTCCAACATCATGGTATTTTATTTATAATTTTTAGACATTATATAAATAAATTTAATTATGGAACAATTGAGATGAAGTAATTACTTCATTAATAATGTATTCAAATAAATTATAATATAATTATTAAAATAAATTTAATTTTTCACTTTTTATGAAATACAGGAATATTAGGGGTTATAATGAAATTCTATGTTTGAATTAATGAAGGCTGTTTGAGAGAATCATGTTTTTAAATATTTGTTAAAATACATGATATGAGCAATTTATAAATTGACATAAATGAGATTTTTAAACAATAAATATTTTACTAAATAATTAAATAACTCTTAAAAATATAATATTTTTCAAAATGACTTAAAAAGTGTTAAATATATCATAAGTTATCTAATTTCGATATCATGGAATTTTATAGAAAATATTTTATGCGTACTGTATTAATATATAGGAGGACATGGTTAATGTTAAATATGATAACAAAGGGTTAAATAAAAAGGATAAAAATTAAAAAAAAATATAAAAACCAATCCTATTATAATTGGAGAATTTATTTAGACTTATATGTACCTTATATTAGAATTAAATAATTTAGTGACCTTTGGATACCAAAAATCATTTTATAATAAAATAATACTTTCAAACATTCTTAAAGAGGCCCTCCTCCCTCCAATAAAATTAAACCACCTCATACCCATTACACAAAAATCTAAAATCCATTGGATAGTCCAAACTATAATCCAAGAAGATACCAACATCCCTATATTTATCCTAGATTCATTCATATGGGCACAATGATATTTAATATATCCTTTTGGTTCAAATCATAGGGAGTTACCTGATTTAAAGATTACATATTCCCTAAAGATCATTTCTTTTATTTTCTTTCTCCAACACCATAAAATCTCGTTATTCCATTATTTTATTACAAAACCAGTATCATAAATTTTCTATTTTGTATTTATAATGAGTATTTTAACTACACATCCACACAACTCCATCTAATGGATAAAAACATATAATTCCTTTTGACGACGTACTACTACCTCACGAAATGATAATTGCTTAGTTATATCCTACCACCTCTTATGGGGACCATTTTGATGAAAATGTATTTATATATGATATATATTATATTTATATTTTCTCCATACTTATTTATTTTTCATTTATATTATACCTTTACATTTTCCATAATGGGTAAACGCGATAATTTTATTTGAGGAAGTGCCGACTGCCATCCACTAAAAGTGATATGACTTATTCATACCAGGTGAGAAACATATAAAGGATGGAGTTACTGAAGTTATAAATAATATTATAGGGGAATTATTATATACTTATGTATCATTATGATTTCATTCAATAAATATTTTAATAGAAATGAATGTAGCGTTCTTGGATATGTAAAGCTTACCATCTCCATGAACAATGCATTTCGTTTCTTATCTTCAAATGTTATTTACTATTATAAATAAATATATCACAAGAATATATGATATCTATGATATCTAAATAATTAATATCATTCTAGGGATAATTTCCTTTTGACCACATGGACAACATGTAATTATAATAAGTTTATTTTTTACTCAAATACCAAATATCGAAAAAACGACCATTATTAAAATAAATGATTATGTAATGTTTATAAAGTGTAAATAAATAATATAATCAGAATAATAAATAAGAAAAAATTACTTAATCAAATATAAATTAACATTAGTTTATAATTTATGTGATTAATGAAAAAATGATTCAAGGAAAACACGATTTAAGGGACTTCATCTCATCCACCATTCATTAATGAATATTTTGATTTATACAAGAATTTTTTTTATAAAGTGTATAAACCCCTTCAAATTTTCATTTCATTCAATGTAAATATTTTTCTACATATTTTTTTACTAAATTAAATAGGGAATGTTTCTTTTTAATATATGCGTTGAAAACCCATGTTTCCGATGCCATGAGTATTATTTGATATTTGGATTCCATAACAACTCGTAATATATGAAAAGGTAAATAATTACAAGATACTATATAATGTATTTTTGAATTGAAAATGGTTATTATAATGGATTGGTTATGTCAAAATATTTAAATGATATATTATGATTGAAATATGTAAATCTAATCTTCCTTTTATGTTTGTTTTAAGTGTTACGAATATGTTATGGTTCTTGGTCATTGTTTACGTATATGGGTGGTTCCATGATTATCCTAGGGTATGTGAGTCTGAGATATCACTCTAGTGCATTGGGTAACATGAAGGAGGTAAATATTAATGTTTCTCCTAAGTGATATAATGAATATACTGTGATGTGTATTCCAAATTTAAATCTATACATATTTGTGAATTCTACAATGTAACTATGTTTTAGATGAAACAACTTACTTTTATGATTTATTATTTCCATTTTTTATTTATAAATCTTTTGATCTTGTGTGGTATGTTTAAAATTTAAAATTATGATTTAATTATCTTGTATATATTTATGTACTAATGTTTTAATTACTTATTTTATAACACTTACGTCACTTTTAATGCTCACGCAAGGTGTTGGAAATTTTTTTCATAGGCTATAAGACATGGTATGAAAAAGGATGAATTCTAGAAGATTTATATGATGAGAATAATTATTGTATTCTTGGAAGTGTTTTTATGTAACACCTCGATATTTTATGAAGAATATTCTTTTAATTTCTTTTATGTCTAGTGTTTTTACGCTACACCAAAATTATCTTGTGTTATACGCGACACCGTATTAGCTTGCAGTATACGCAACACTATTCTTGGCTCGTGTAACACAAAATTAAAAGTTCGTTTCATAGAAATAATTCTATGCAACATTATGTATAAGTTTTTGATTAATGTATAAATTAAATAAGTTTTGAATTATTTTATACGCAACACCAAAGGTATATTTCACTACACGCAAACCTGGCCTGGATTGCATTACACGCAATCGTGACCATCCTTGATAGTGTGTGTTTTACGCAATACCGGGTTTCAGTAAACAACGATATATGGTTATAATATTATCAGTAACTAGATGTTATGAATAATATTAACTACATTTTTAAATTTATAACATTATTATTCATCTTACTGATTTTCTAGAACATCGTATGAGAATAAAATAAAATATTCAGGTAAAATAAGTATTTTTTTTTAAAATGCAGTTTTGCCGCCTTTTGATGGCGCACCCACATTAAATATAGTTATTGACATAATTATAAGTTCAATTTTACAAAATAAATTATTATTTGTATTCATGATATAAAATTTTACCTTGGATAAATTTTTCATATTATTCTGATA
This sequence comes from Viscum album, assembly GCA_963277665.1. NCBI lineage: Eukaryota > Viridiplantae > Streptophyta > Magnoliopsida > Santalales > Viscaceae > Viscum > Viscum album. The sequence goes on from OY728131.1 coordinate 287,915,705, forward strand.
ACATTCATATTTTAATGAATAGTAAAAACACTCTATATTTTAATTAAAAACAACTTTTTTCATCGTAATAATTTATGTGGTAAATAATAATATTTAATGGTTTTAATGTATAAATATAATATATTTTTACCATTTAATATAATTTATGTCATTACCATTGATTTTAAATTGAATTCGTATGTTAAATCAATTCAATCTTTTGCAATGTTTTAAACAAAATCTCATTTTCTTTCGACAACATGATTAATTCTAATTTAATTTCTGAAACTTTTGTGTATTGAATTTGGAAAAAAGGATTCCATATTTGGAATCAGTGGGTCCACATTATATTAATAAACTCTTTTTTTATTTTTGGGCATTATGGATTATAACTACGGTAAATTGTATTTACCTTAGTAAAAGGTAAATCGTGTAATTAAGGGTAAATATAATATTATAAAATTTCGCTAACACATTTATTAATACAATTGGATGATTATATTTCGTCCTAAGTTATATTGGGGTCTAAATGAAATCCATTAGGACCCACATGGAGGATATTAAGACCTCCAGTTTATTTTATTTAAAGGAAAATGAAATATGTCTCACTCAAACTTTAATAATTAATGTATTTTTAATATAAGGTTATACAGAATATAAATTCGATTATAAGTACTCATTTAAAAGATAAAATTTTTTTCTTTATCATGGTAATTTATTTGTAATTTTTAAGAGTTATTTAATTACCTTATTAGCTTATACATTAATGATGCAGAAATTATTAATTTAGTAAAAAAATAAATAATATTGTTTTTATTGAAATAGTAATACATATTAAAGGGCTCACAAACCCGAAAAAAACTTATTGGTAGTGTATCTATACACCATAATCATCCAATTACGAAATATATGACCATTTGGAGTCTTATAAAAGTGATTATGACACTTATATTATTTTATTTTATATGATGTCAAAGTTTTCAACTTCATAATTTAATAAATATAAAATTTTAATATTTGGGTGTATTAGAAGATAAATCTGACTAAATGTATTCTTATGAAATATATAAGATTTATCTTCCTCCTAGTATTTTATTTTTATTTTTTTTTTGGAAAAAATAAGTATATTTAATAATTATTCGAAAATATTGTAGTAATTATTTTATTAAGGGAAATATCAAATAAATGGTTTTACAAAAAGTAAAATAAATGTTATATGAACTATTTAATGTTCTACAGTAATTTATTAGATTACAATGACATGTTAGGAATTTATTAAATATTTTATTTCGAATATATCTTCTGTGTGGATTTTATTTAAATTCAAATAAATGAATAGTGTCAAAATTGACACTATTGTTATTTTATAAAAATAGCATATTATTAAATTGTTTTAAAAAATATATTTAAAAATTATAAATTCAAATTTATATAGTCACAAATGTCATAAATTATAAAATAATTGATAATTCATAGCACATGTGTTATTATTTATAACAATTTAAAATTTTGAATCTTATTACCACAAATAAAATTTAACAGATTAAATAAGGATAAATCATGTTGATAATGTTTAAAATAAATTCCCTACATGTCTAAATTTTATTGGTCGATGCGATTACCACCCTATATCATCTAATCTTCAAATATGAGTCATTTTTGGTGGTTTTTAAGTGGGTTTATATTAATTACAAATTAATATTTTTAAGATTTCCAAAGGTTCCCCTCTCCTCCCTTATAAAAGAGAACCCCTTCCAACTTCTCTTCACACCCTTTTGATCCTTGTTGATCAAAAAACCATGAAATTTCATCTTCTCAACCTCTCTAGTTATATCATATAGGTTCTGGTCTTCTCAAAAGTCCAACCCTAGGGCCCTATGAAGAAGTTTAAAGGAGGTGTGTCGAAGAGGAGGTAATCTCTTCTATCGATTCTTTCAAGCTTCTTTCTTCTTCAACATGTTATTATTTATTTGTTTCATTTTAAAACAATAACATAATTATCACTAATATACTGATATGTTATTATAAATAAGAAACAACCCCTTTTCACCTTCTATCCATCCTACGGAATATGAAATCCCCACGCATGCGTACGTACAGAATATAGTCTCCACACCGTGGTGTAATCTATTTCTCCAACACCACCATACATGGATGGGTATAATGGTGTAAATAATAACTATACATAGTTATTATAACATCATACTAATTCTGATATATTTTATCATCCACTCCAATTAAAATCACTAATTATGGGAACAATATCATCGCTCGTGCGTATGTTTGGACTACCGTCTCCACGATGAGTTGAGATTCATTATCCATGTTAACCATTAAATAATGATTATAAAGTATATATAAGCAATAATAATGAAATATATGACATTATAAAGCTACTGTATTTATGTATATGTATATATATGTCATCTACTTACTTCAATTCAATTCAATAAGGAAAGGAAAACAACGTTAATGCGTACGTACGACCTAACGTCTCCATGAATGGTGTGTTTCATTTCATTTATCTACCTAATATATATATATATATATATACTGAATATATATGATATATAAATCAAATTTCACATTCTGGAATTATGTAAATCAGGATATAAGTAATAATATCAAGAAAAACATGTCGAAACATGTACGATAAATGAAACGATTTTACCCAAAACACTGCTTTAACATGAAATTTACAAAAGAACGGTTAATATGAAGTCATAAGTGAACCATATATGATATAATAACAATGAATATGATTCTGTAATAAGTAAATGAAATTATTTAAATCATTATATAGATGTTTTAGATACATACGAAGCATATCGGACATAAGTTAAGGGATAATTATTCCAATCTCATTCTTATCTAAGATTGTTTATTCAAAAGTATTTATAGGGGTTTTGTTTATTATCCATGTCCATATGTTCTCAAAATGATTTCATATAATTTTTTCTTTTCTTCCTTATATTTTTAATGTCATTCATACCTTTTTTTAATTTTACCACATCGTATGGAAGGAATCATTCTTTTGTTTACCATACGAGGTACTTTTTGACTTTTCCGACAAAAGTATGAGAAGAATGTTTTTTCAACTTATACGTTGTGAATAGATTTTTACAGTTTCATAATTTCTCCTTTTTATGAGGCTTACTCTACAAGATTTTATGATCATTTTCAACAAAATAATTTTCATTTAAAATTGCTTGGATTTTTGTGAAAAGAAAATTATTTTGAAGAAGAAAGGATATTTTTCTCAATAATTCGTTTCAATTGTTTTATCAAAACCATTTTCCATCTAAGATGGAATTATTTCATATGTGTATGTTTCAAGTATAATGTCTCCATGATTTACATTATTTAACTTTTCATATGATGAAATGATATCAATTTGTTTTATATGGATTATGTTATGATGAGATGATGTTTATGAAACCCATTTTTTTCTTTGGGTTATGATGAATGATTTATGTTTATGTTGTGGAACATGTAAGAATGATTTCATTATGAGATGGGTAGGACCTATATTTCCCTCCAATGCATTGGCTAATGATTTATATCTCATGAGATAGACATGTCTGGAACGGTAAGTTAATCTGGTTCAGTGTTACTAGACTGGAAAAAGGAGTGAACTCGATTCAGAATGGGACTTTCTCCTCTAAGATGGTCTTGGCAGCAATGCCTTGGATACTATGGAAATCATAACATGTGCTTAATGGATTCCACAATTACATGTTTTATTACAATGATATTTTATCATGAATAATGTTCCTTTATGATCTATTCCTTGTGTACTTCCAAGATTTATGTCGTTCCTCAGGATTTTGATGTTTAGATTTTATGATCAAGTTATTTCATTCAAATGTTTATGGATTGTTTTATGTTATCTTTCCTTCCCCTTACTAAGCATTTGATCTCACCATTTATATGTTTTCTTTTCCCCAGGATTTAAAGAAATGTTTTAGATAAGAAAACAAAAGGGTAATATCTTTATGGAAGATTTTGAAGATCTTTCACCACGATTAAGAAGATTTTTTTTTCGAGTTTCTATAGAAACTAAACTATTACGGTCCTTATGTGTCTGTTTTCGTTATGTATTAATTATTCCTAAAAATTAATATATTGTCCATGTACGTCAAGATTTCAGGTCTCTACAGTTGGTAACAGAGGAAAGGTTTAGTCAACCTTTGGAAACTAGGACGTGAAGACTTTAGTGAGATCCCTAGAGATATTTCAATGGTATGTCTATGGATGTCCCTAAGGTTAAGTATAAGTATAATTTATAGTCCTCGAATTATGGTAATGATATTAGAATTAAACCTAAGATGATAGATGTTGAATATAATCCCCCTGGATTATGTTATTTTCCTTGTATGATTTTTTTCCACTCACAGTATATTTATTATGTTTTAGTCAATGGAGGGAACCAGATGGAATTCGGTTAACATTGAATCGAATGGAAAAATTGGTGACTATGAGCAACAATATTTCTTAATGCCTAGAGGGAAATATATTGTGATTTTGCTGAATCAGGCATCGCGATATATGATTAACAATGTGAAATTTAGTGGTATTCCTAATTCATCAAATAAGAGGAAGATAGACTTTTATGCATGTTCACATGTTGAAGATCATAAAGAAAGGAAGATTGAGATATCTAAATAAGGGAATAAGAACGTTGATGAATACATCAAATGGAGGGGAAGATGTTATCTATGTGGAGAGAAGGGTCATAGAGTGACCGATTGTTATGGAGTTCAATGACTTATCAGTGGAGAACATGGGCATTACCCAACTCAATGCCCTGACCTAAGAGGTTACTTCTAAATCAAGGATGGAGTTATTCCATGACAATCATTTAAGATGATGGAGTGAAGTGTTTATGTATTTTTGTTAAATAATAGTGTTGTTGAGGTACTTTTATGGTATATTGGAGTATCTCTGTATTGGTCAATTGTGGCCTTCAATAAGAATGTGGTACTGGTAACCATGAAAAGTGACTGAAATATTTTGGGAAAGCAGATGATATGAGCATAATGAATGGGTAAGGAGAAAATAATATGTTTGATAGTATTCATGAGCTCATGACTGATATAAAAAAAAGTGATACCATGGTTTGAGTATACAGAATTTTTGGATTTTGGTATGTGGAAAGAGTTAACTTTTGACAGCACTCATGTTTTCACTAAGGTTCAATAGGTATTCATTTTTCAATAGAATACATGATTAAGGCCTTCGAATGTTTGGAATGTGACCAACAAGGCATATCTTATGATATATGGGGATCAACGATGGTATTAACATGGTTATTATATGAACTCTCTGGTAATCGTTTTCACTATAATATGAGATTGGACAACAGGATATTGGATAATCCTAAAGATTGAAATTAATTATGTTGGACATAAGTTAGTATTGTTTAATTCTTGAAATTTTTCGACATTATTGAGGGAATGTTATAATAATGTATTTTTAGAAAAAAGGGAAACCTGTAGGATGGGCGGAAACCCGTCACGTCGGACAAGGCTATGGGAATCGAACCCACAACTGAAGTGCGACAAGCCCTCATCGCCTACCACTGGCCTACAAAAAGTCCCTCGTTTGTAGAAATTAGTTTTATTTTATTACGTGGTATGATAGATGAAGTATAAGTCCATTTTTTGAACCATGTACGATTAACCTCCCCATATATGGAATTATGTATATTTAATATCTTATACTCACCTTTTATTGTGATAGAGAAAAATGTAATGACCTATCATTCTATCACATGATCTTATAATACTTCAGGAATGTCAAATTCAACTTCATATATTTAAATAAGAGATGAACCAGGAATTGTTCATAGAATTACCAATGCTGATTTTACACTGAAATCAAGTAAGTATTTATCCTTACACAAAAAATCATCAACATTAGGGAAATGATCTTGAAAACCAAAAATTATGTCCTAGTACTCTCATATTAGATGAATTTGATGGTACCATAGATCATCAAAAATTTATGTCTTTGTGATTGTTGTATTTTTCATAGCCATGTTCTCCAACAATCTCTATCAGAACTTGATGGTTAGATTTCTCTTCCAAGTCCATATTTTTCACCTATGTTATCCTATGTTGAAACCCATTGATTAATTAATTTGAGTAACTGTTACGTTTCATAATTTAGTTTTTAAAGTTAAGTTTTGGTATTCTTTTTTACGATATGGGTTTCTATTAAATAAACTTTCAAGTAGTAAACCATTTATAACCCCGAAAAATTTTGAGGGCGAAATTCATTTTACGGGGGGTAGAATGTACCACCTAGTGATTTTATGAAGAATATTCTATTAATTTTGTTGATGTATGGTGTTGTACGCTACCCCAAAAAATCTTGTGCTATATGCGACACCGTACTAGCTTGCAGTATACATCACACTATTGTTGGCTCGTGTTACACACAATTTCAAGTTCGTTTTGTAGAAATTATTCTACGAAACATTAAGTATAGATTTTGATTAATTTATAAATGAAATAAGTTTTGAATAATTTTATACACAACACCAAAGGGATATTTCACTACATGCAACCCTGACCTGTCCTGCATTACATGCAATCTCGACCTTCCTCGATAGCGTGTGTTGTACGCAATACCAGGTTTCACTAAACAACGATATATTGTTATAATATTATCACAAACTAGCCATTATGAATAGTATTCACTAAATTTTGAATTTTATAACATTATTATTCATCTTACTCATTTTCTAGAACATGGTATGAAAATAAAATAATTTTTTTGTGTAAAATATGTATTTTAAAAAAAATGCAGTTTTCCCACCTTTTGGTGGCGTACCCACATTAATTCTTGTTTCTGACACGTTTATAAGTTAAATTTTACAAAATAAAATTATTCTTTTGAATCGGGATATAAAATTTTACCATGGATAAAATTTTCATATTTTTCTGATAACTTTCATATTTTAATGAATAAGAAAAACACGCTATATTTTAATTAAAAACAACTTTTTTCATCGTAATAATTATTGTGGCTAAATTATAATATTTAATGGTATTAAAGTATAAATAGAATATATTTTTACCATTTAATATAATGTAAGTCATTATCATTGATTTTACATTGAATTCGTAGGTTAAATCAATTCAATCTTTTGCAATATTTTAAACAAAACCCCTTTTTCTTTCGACAACAGGATTAATTTTAATTTAATTTCTGCATCTTCTATATAGTGAATTTGGAAAAATGGATTCCATATTTAGAATCAGTGGGTCTAAATTATATTAATAGACTACTTTTTTATTTTTGGGCATTATGAATAGTAACTACGGTAAATTTTATTTAACATAATAAAAGGTAAATTGGGTAATTAAGGGTAAATATTATAATATAAAATTTCCCTAACACTTTTCATAATACAATTTAATGATTATATTTTGTCTTCAGTTATATTTGGGTCTAAATGGAATCCATTAGAACCCACTTGGATGTGATTGAGACCTTTAGTTTATTTTATTTATAGGAAAGTGAAATATGTCTCACTCAAACATTAATAATTAAAGTATTTTTAATATAAGGTTATATAGAATATAAATTCTGTTATAAATACTATTTTGAAATCTAAATTTTTTTTATTTATCATGGTAATTTATTTGTATTTTTTAAGAGTTATTTAATAACCTTATTACCTTATACATTAATGATGCCGAAATTATTTATTTAGTAAGAAAATCAATAATATTGTTTTTATTGAAATATTAATACATATTAAAGGGCCCAAAAACCTGACCAAAACTTATTGGTAGTTTATATAGGCACCATCAGCATCCAATTACAGAATAAATTACCGTTCGGAGTCTTATAAAATTGATTATGACACTTATATTATTTTAATTTATATAATGTCAAAGTTGTCACTTCATCATTTAATAAATATAACATTTTAAAATTTGGGTGTTTTAGAAGATAAATCCTACTAAATGTATTATTATGAACTATATAAGACTTATCTTTATAATAGTATTTTAGTTTTAATTTTTATGCAACAAATGTGTATATTTAATAATTATACAAAAATGTTGTAGTAATTATTTTATTAAGAGAAATATCAAATAAATGGTTTTACAAATAGTAAAATAAATTTTATATGAACAATATAATGTGCTACACTAATTTTATAGATTAATATGACATGTTAGAAACATATTAAATATTTTATTTAGAATATATCTTTTGTGTGGATTTTATTTAAATTCAAATATATGAATAGTGTCAAAATTGACACTATTTTTATTTTATAAAAATAACATATTATTAAATTGTATAAAAATCAGAAAAATATTTAAAAAATTTAAACTGAAATTTATATAGTCAAAAATGTTATAAATTATCTAATTATTGATAATTAATAGCACATAAGTATTTATTTATAACAATAAATAATTTATAATCTTATTACCACAAATAAAATTTAATAGATTAAATAAAGATAAATCAAGTTGATAATGTTTAAAATAAATTCCCTACAGGTCTAAATTTTATTGGTTGATGTGAATACCACCATATCTCATCTAATCTTCGAATATGAGTAATTTTTGGAGATTTTTAATTGGTTTTATATTTATTATAAATTAATATTTTTTAGATTTCCAAAGGTGCCCCTCTCCTCCCTTATAAAAAGGGAACCCCTTCCCACTTCTCTTCACACCCTTTTTATCATTGAAGCTCCAAAAAAACCTGAAAATTCCTCTTCTAAACCTCTATACTTTTATAATATAGGTTCTGGTATTCTCAAAAGACGAACCCTAGTGCCCTAAGAAGATGTTTAAAGGAGGTGGGTCGAAGAAGAGGTAATCTCTTCTACATATTTTTTGAAGCTTCTTTCTTCTTCAACTTCTTCTTATTTATTTGTTTCATTATAAAATAATAACATCAGTATCACTAATATACTGATATGTTATTTTAAATATGAAACAACCCCATTTCACCTTCTATCCATCCTACAGAAAGCGAAATCACCGCGCGTGCGTATGTACGTAATATCGTCTCCACGTCATGGTGTAATCTGTATTTCCAACAACACATTACTTGGATGGTTATAACGGTGTAAAAAATAAATACACATAGATATTATAACATCATACTGATTCTGATATATTTTATCATCCTCTCTAATTCAATTCACTAATTATGGGAATGATATCATCGCACGTGCGTACGTACGGACTACCGTCTCCACGACGCGATGAGATTCATTTTCCATGTTAACCATTTAGGAATGTTTATAAAGTATATATAAGTAATAATAATGAAATATATGACCTTATAAAGCTAATTTATTTATGTATATATATATAGGTCATGTACTTACATCCATTCAAGTCAATAAGGAAAGGAAAACAGCGTTCATGCATACGTACGACCTACCGTCTCCATGAACAGTGTGTTTCATTTCATTTATCTATCTTTTATATATATATATATATATACTAAATATATACGATATATAAATCATATTTTACATTATGGAATTAATTAAATCAGGATATAAGCAATAATATCCAGAACAATATGTCGAAACGCGTACGATAAATGAAACGATTTTTCCCAAGACGCTGCTTTAACATGGAATTTACAAAATAACGGGTAATATGAAGTCATAAGTGAACCAACTATGATATCATAACAATGAATATGATTCATTAATAAGTCAATTACATTATTTAAATCATTATATAGGAGGTTCGGATACAAACGAAACATATCAGACATAAGGTAAGGGATAATTATTCCAATTTCATTCTTATCTGAGATTGTTTATTCATAAGTATTTACTGGGGTTATGTTTATTATCCATGTCCATATGTTCTCAAAATGTTTTAATAAAATGTTTACTTTTCTTCCATGTATGTTTAAAGTCATTCTTACCTATTTTTACTTTTACCAAATCGCATGGAAGGAATCTTTCTTTTGTTTACCATACGAGGTAGTTTTTGACTATTCCAACAAAAGTATGAGAAGAATGTTTTTTTAACATATAAGGCATGAACGGATTTTTATGGTTTCATAATTCCTCATTTTCATGATGCATACTCTACAAGATTTTATGACTATTTTCAACAAAATACTATTCATTTAAAATTTAATGGAATTTTGTGAAAAAAATGATTTTGAAGAAGAAATGATATCTTCTTCAAGAATTCATTTCAAGAGTTTTATCAAAACCATTTTCCATCTAAGATGGAATTATTTCATATGTTTATGTTTCATGTATAATGTCACTATGATTTACATGATTTTAGTTTTCTTATGATTAAATGATATCCATTTGTTTAATAAAGATTATGTTATGATGGGATGATGTTTATGAAACCCATTTTTTTCTTTTGGTTATGATGAATGATAAATGTTTATGTTGTGGAACAAGTAAAAATGATTTCATTATGTGATGTGTGGGACCTATATCTCCCTCTAATGCATTGGGAAAATATTTATATCTCATGAGATAGACATGGCTGGAATGGTAAGTTAATCTGGTTTAGTGTTACAAGGCTGGAACGAGGAGCGAACTTGATTCAAAATGGGAATTTGTCCACTAAGATGGTCTTGGAAGTAATGCCTTGGCTACTATTGAAATTGTTACATGTGCTTAATTGATGCCACAATTACATGTTTTATTACCATGCTAGTTTATCATGACTAATGTTCCTTTACGATCTATGCCTTGTGTACTTCCAAGATTTATGCCGTTGCTCATGATTTTGATGATTAGATTTTATGTTAAAGTTTTTTCATTCAAATGTTTGGGATTTGTTTTATGTTCTCTATGCTTACCCTTACTGAGCATTAGAGCTCAACCTTTATATGTTTTCCTTTCCCCAGTATTTAATGAAATGTTTTAGGTATGAAAACAAAATGGGAAGATCTTTATGGATGATGTTGAAGATCTTTCACCATGATTAGAAGATTATTTTTACGAGTTTCCAAAGACACTAAACTATTATGGTCCTTGTGTGTCTATTTTAATTATGTATTAAGTATTCCGTAAATGTAATGTATTTTCCATGTTTGTTAATCTTTCGGGTCTCTACATTTTATTAGATTAAAAAATTGATATTGAGTAGAAGTGTCTACTTTTTAATATTTGATATGTGATGTAATAGTAATGCCCTGATTCTATAAATCTCCAAACATAAAATGATCCTAAATTTTAATTATCATTTTATTCATTATTACATATTGTTTACATATGGGACCTTATAGTTGGTATCATAGGTCAGTTTACATTACTTTAAGAGTTAGGGTATTGTTAAATTAATATACGTAAATTAATTAATGGTATGATTGAAATGATATAGCATTTATAGATTAATGTGTTTCTTTTCCTAAGATATTATTGTGTTTAGAATGGTTTCCTATAGAGGAAAACGGGTTTCTATGATGGAATGAAATGAGAAGTATTATATCCTTCCAAATCAACAACCTGATATGGCCAGAATAGTAAATGATCATTTTGTTGTAGTGAAGTATCAATTGACTTAGGCTATAAATAGTTGTGGTGTTTATTCATGAGATCAGCCAAATTAGACACATAGGAACTTTCCAGTAGTGGAGCCTTTAATGTGGCAGCATAACACATCATTTAGAGTATCGTATAACCATGTGCAAGATGAAGGGTGGATTAAAGCACTACAGAATATTTTTAATGTCATGGGGTGTTCAGAACATTAATAGTGTAGTCTTGCGGTTTACCATTAGGAATGTTGATACAATCAGTGGTGGTCGATGTTTAAAAATATCCAGGATAGTGAGGATATTTTTTCTCTTGATTGGGATGAATTCAAAGCTATGTTTCTTGAGAAATATTTTCCTATGGTGGTTCATCTTAGGATGGAATAACAATTCCTGGAATTGAGGTAGGAGGTTGACTCAGTGGCTACTTATGAAGCAAAATTCACTCAACTTGCTAGGTATGCTCCAAATTTCATATGAGATATTGAGGGTAAAATGAATCATTTTTACTCAGGCTTAATGCCAATGTATCAAATAGATTTAGAATATCATGAGTTTAAAAGTTATTAAAAACATATTCGATGTGAGGAGATTGTGGAAATGGAGATTGATGATGGTCAGCTGTTCTTTGAAAAACAATAGAATATGTGGTCAAGGCGGTAGACGAATGGGAAGAACTCTTCAAAAACATTATATGGTAAGAATATTATGTTTACAGTTTGTGAAATTTGTGGTAAGATGAAATCTGGGGATTGTCTTTTCAATTATGGGTAGTTCTACATATGTGGTAAAATTATAAATAAGAATCATAATTTTATTGAAAGATATTAGGGTTGTAAGAACCCATATCTTCTTTTGAGTTATGTCTTTCCTTTTCATGAGTTTTTGAGAAAAATTGAGTGTATGGAAATTTTTTAAGTATACACAATTTACTTTCTGAGTACACATCGTTTATTCTATTCTGGATCGAATTCGTGTGATGGTCGTGCCTGAGCCACACACACAGGGTGTAGGGGTGACCTGGAGGCCACATAAAGTGCAGTATGGAAAAGCATAGTACACGATGTGTACTATAAAAGTAAACCATGTGTACTTTTTTTCTTTAAACGGACCGAGGTCACGCCTAATCAAGGAAAACATCTTCTTCTCTAGTTTCATTGTTCGAGAGAAACCCATACGACCATGGATCTTCTCTTAGCCACCGTTCCTTCATCTGTTCTAAATTTTTATTGCAATCGATTGCGTTGGAACCACAACGGTGAGTCCTCCCTTATCCTAGAGCCATGTTTACAAATTCCTCTTCTTTATCAAGTTAATGTTGGTTGAATTTTTTGTACATCGTCATAGATCTTCTCTGTTCTAAGGAGAATCAATCTGTGTGGCTCATGTATTTTGAACTCCTTGCATCCAGGTAGGTGGTTTGTGCCTTTCTGTAGGAAGTCTGTGAATATTTTGTTCAAATTACACCAATTCCCTTGAACATGGAATTGTGGGTTTCCTATTTTCCCCTATTTTTTGACATCTTTTCTTGATTTCTTATGTAGAGATCATTTCTTGTGATTTTGGATAATTTATAATATGTTCCTTTGCATTGTGTTTCTTGATTTTCTTGTTAAAATTTTTCCAGTTGTCATGCCTTGTTTTAGGATAGAAGGGGCTATTATACTGTAATGTTGTTGTGACTTAGAATGATAGCCAAGTAGTTCTTGAGGTTTACTTGGGATGATACACGCAGGCCAAGAATGTTTATTTTCACACAGGACTCTGACAACCTATTGTAGTAGACCATGAGGAGAATGGATGTAAGGGCTTCCCCAGAGTGTCTTTTAATATGATGTGAGACCATAGGGGGAATTTACAGTGAGTGCTTCCTCAATGATTATGAAGTTCCTCAATACGGGCCACAGGGGGAATGAGACATTTAGTGCTTCCCCAGAGAGCCTTTAGTACGAATGAGTCTATAAGGGGAATTGACGGTGAGTGATTCCTCATAAAGTCTACTTTTAGTTGAACTAGTGGGGTGAGAAAGTGTGTGACTCCTAGAGGGTTGTTAGTACTTGTAGGTTGAGACATATGGGTTAAACTATGAGAGATACCCAAAGGGGTACCTATTTTCTTCTTGTTGATTGGTTGTTTACTCGTGTACTTTATATGCTAGAACCGTGGATTGTAGCTGTTGTGTGCTTTTCTGTTTACTGCTTCCTGAACTTTTTCTTGCCTTGTATTATTTGACATTAAGGCACAGATCTTTGGGTGATTTCCTACTAGGATTGTATCTCACACCCTTATTGGGCCATGCTTTTGGGCCCAAGAAGACTTTTTTGTTGCAGGTATATATAAGGGCAAGCGCCCTTCATCTTCAGGTACTTGATTTCTTGGAGCTGGAGAGCAAGGGACCCAGATTAGGCTTGCGATACTGCACGAGTTGCTATTATTTTAGTTTATTGTTTTTTACTTGAATTTCAGCACATTAGTGTGTTTCCGTCATTCCTTAGATACTTGTACCAGCTGCACCATTATCATCATTACTATATTTTCATTGCTTCCACTATTTGGTTTCAGTTGTTGCAAATTGTTTACTTCTTCTGCTATTTACTGTTAATTTCTTTTCTTTTTATACCTTACCAAATGAGGGAATATTTTCCCCAATAACATACCAAGGCACTTGCATCTAGTCGGAAGCCTCTAGCATATAGGGAAATGCATTTAAGGTCATGTGGCGAACTAGGCATGGGGTACCCTTGGGTGGCTTCTGAAACCGAGATGTTAAAAAGTGATATTAGAGGGTTAATTTTCTCTTGATTTACTATTTGGAGCCTTTATCTGGGGATAAGACAGATTCAGTACTTTGTGTTATGCTGTTCTCGGGAGTAGCTAACCCATGTACAGTGAAAATCCATACTACCTTGTTTATTTCAGTTTTCTAGTTTTGAGATTTACGGTTGATATGATTTCACCTAGAGTGACTCTGATTTCATGTGTTGTTTTTGTTTTTCTATTGCTATTCTATTTCTGTCACAACTCGGTGAGATGAGGGTATTCCATCACATGCATCATATAAACACTTGTTAGAAATCACATGCCATGCATTCTTGCCCTAGAATCTAGGGTGTAGTAGTGATTTCATGTTGTTGTGATACACTTGGGTATATTTTCCGTGCTATTTTGATAGATGTTTTGATAAAATCTTTTCTTCTTGATAGAGGAATTTTTGTATTGTACATTGATTGAATGAACGCCAAATTTAGGTTGATGAGGTGTTAGGGGACCTCTTGAATCAGAAATTGGTGGATAATTGACCTGTTTTTCGTTTTATATGACTATATTGGATGCCAAACATTGATTCGTGGGGAGTATGGGCCCTCACCGAATAGAATTTGGCACCATCATGCCTTATTTTTAGTGTTTTTGGGCTTCAGTGCAGTTTCAGAGCTACTTCCCGGGAAAAAAACCTAGAATAAATGGTGTGTACATTCTATATACTTTCTGTGTAGTTTTAACCGTGTCTTTGACTGTGGGAGCAGAAACAATGGTTGTGAAATTCACCAGGAACACACCGTGTAAGGTAGGTACACGTCGTGTACAGGTTGGGGAAGTTCGAGTAGAACACGTCGTGTTAGATAGAAACTATATGTGTAGTCTTTTCCCTGGTATTCAGTCGTGTGACGAGCATCAAGGGTCAGTGTTATCTTATTCCATACATTTCATGTTTGTTCGTAACACACCGTGTAAGGGTCAGCCGTGTACTTATCCATGTCACCAACAGCACGGGTCAGGAAAAATCATCAAGTACACACCGTTTTTGTTAGGAACATGTCGTGTAGTCTCAGCTATGTGGCCGACCATGTAACTAACAACACGAGTCATTGAAACCGTGCCTACTACAAGTCGTGTCCACCAATCACACGCCATGTAGTCTCAGTTTAAGATGATTGTGTGGGTTATCCATGCATGGAGACATGGGTAAGGAAACATAGTTAAGTACACATCGTGTAAATTTTATACACGCCATGTAGTCTTGTTTTTTAAATCATGTGTGGTTCCTTCACCTATTTTCATTTTTTACTCCTTGGTTCTCTTCCCTTGTTTTCCTAATATAAGCTATGTCTTGATCTTTCAGAGCTATTCCTCTGAGAGGCCCTCCGGTTGTATGTCAGTTGTCAGGCAGTGATCAGACGCCAGATACGGCTGATCTGGGACTTCTTGTCGATCCTCCACTCAGGCCAGCCTTGGCACTGACTATCATACCAGTTGCAGGCACTTATGCACAGTTGAGGGAAGGTTTCATAAGGATGATTCAGACCTTTCAAGGAGCATCGCATCCTGCCGCAACCATGGCTGATTTGGCGTGGGTTTTCCAGCAATAGCATCCTCCCACTTTCTCGATGGAAGAAGGACCTTTGGCTACATAGTCATCGCTAGAAGCCATGTTTTTCATCATTGAGCATCTGGAGATGCCTCCAGAGAGGGGATTCAAGCTCGCTACCTACATGTTACGAGACTCCGCCAAGAGGTGGTGGGATGTGATCTCACTGGTGGGTCATCAGTAGGTTATGGATTGGGAGGAGTTCCAGCACATCTATTATGACTACTTATCCCCGGAGTCCCTAAGGGCTGGCCGAGCTTGGGAGTTCATGAGCTTAGAGTAGGGTAATCTTTCTATTATGGGGTACTACTCTCGTTTCACTGAGCTGCAGCGGTTCACACCCCTCTGGGTTGGGTATGGGATGTTCTTAGCGAGGAAGATTGAGGATGGTCTGAGGAGGGAGATCTGCATGCAGGTGAATCTCCTCCAGTTGACTTCCATCACTTCCATTTTCAATTGGGCACTAATTGCGGAGCGCAATCTGAGAGAGTCCGAAGATGTGATCCTAGAAGGTTTTGCTTCCAGAGTTAATTTTCCTCCAGATGATAGCATGAAACACTGTAGGGAGTATACGCACGGTGATATGAGAAAGAGAGATGCACCTTCAGTTATCCAAGTTATATTCTACCAGTGTGGCTGGTCAGGGCACAAGAGGCCGCAGTGCCAGAGAGTCCCCATGGAGTGCCGATCTTGCGGTATGATGGATCACCTTCAGCGTTTCTGCTTGTTTTTCTCAAAATAAGTTGGTGAAGAGAGTTCATCAATGACTCCTCATGCAAGAGAAACACCACTAGTTTCTCACCAGTCGGGGAACTGGAGTTCTTCCGGCCGTTTGAGCCGAGGTGGATGTCGAGGTCGTGGCCGTCAGCCACTAGCCTTTCTGCCTCAGTAGGGTGGATCAACTCAGAGTTGTCAGGCAGGGTCACAAGGTTGTGGTGCAGGATAGTCTTTCGCCATGGAATAGACCTATCAAGAGTTGGATCCCAGACCTTCTACCATTCGAGGTACTATTTTAGTAGCCTCAGTTTTATCTACATCTCTTTTTGATACTGGTGCTACGTATAACTTTATCTATGTTCCTGTCATGGAGAGCATTGGGCTCTGTATCATTTCTTTTCTTGACTCATTGACAGGAGACACAGCTTTGGGGATGAGGATATCTAGTGTACATTAGTGTTGAGAGTTCCCTCTTGAGGTTGCAGGGTATTGTTTATTATGGGATATCTACGTCCTATAGAAGACATGCTATGATACCATTCTCGGTATGGACTGGTTGGTTCTCTTCAAGGCAGTCTTCGATTTTTATTGTTGTAGGGTGTGTTTTAACTCACCAGTGGGTGAGTATTTTATTCATAGAGGTTAATGGGATTTCCGGGCGAGTCGAGAAGGAATCGAGCATCATGGGCTAGGAAGGGTGATGACCCAGATTTCTAGTCATTATATAGATGACCAGGGGACTTCACAATTGAACTTTCCTATAGTGGTGGATCATTTCATGGATGTCTTCTAGAAGACTTTTCATGTTTGCCTCCAGAGCATGAGGTGGACTTCTCTATTGAGCTCATTCCATGAGTGGCACCGAGGTCAATTCCTCCTTATTGGATTGCTACTCTAGAGTTGCAGGAGCTCATGAAGTAGTTGGAGGAGTTGTAGGAAAAGGATCTCATCTGACCTAGTACTTCTCCTTGGGGTTCGCCTATCCTATTTGCAAAGAAGGTAGACGATACCCTTAGGCTCTATGTGGATTATCACAAGTTGAACCATTTGATGGTCATGAATCTATATCCCTTTCCATGGACTGATGATCTCTATCCTTAGCTTAGAGGATCCTGGGTGTTTTCGAAGATCGATTTGAGGTCCGGTTATCATCATTTGCGTGTTATACCATCATATGTACCTCTGATAGACTTAAGGAGTAGGTATGGTCTCTACGAGTATATGGTTATGCTGTTCGGCCTCACAAATGCGCTAGCAGTTTTCATGGCACTGATTAACCGAGTGTTCCATCCTTACTTGTATTCCTTTGTTGTGGTCTTCATGGACGATATCTTGGTGTACTGTCACACTCTACATGACCATGCTACCCATATTGAGATTGTTTTTAGTACACAGAGAGATCATAGGCTTTATTCTAAACTCTCTAAGATCCACTTTTGGATGAATCAGATTCACTTCTTGGGTCACGTCATCTTAGAGGCTGGAGTATTTGTGGACCCAGAGAAAGTGAGATATATAGTTTCTCGGGAGCAGCCAAAAAACGTTTTTGAGGTGTGGAGTTTCCTAGGGCTGGCTGGATACTACAGACGCTCCATTCCGGACGTTTCACGCCTAGAAGCACCATTGATAGGTCTGACCAAGAATGGAGCGATGTTCTTATGGATAGTTTCTTGTGAGTCATCCTTTCAGGAGATGAAGGGGAGGTTGATGTTAGCACCAATACTAGTCTTGCCAGAGCCATTCAAGAGCTAAATCGTTTACTATGATGCCTTAGGTGTTGGGCTAGGATCTGGGCATATGCAGGGAGATGCGGTCATTGCATATGGGTCTCGATAGTTGAGGCCACATGAGAGGAACTACCCGACACACGATCTGGAGTTGGAAGATATTGTTCATGCCTTGCGCTGTTGGAGACACTACCTTCTTGGAGAGCACTTTGTGGTTTTAATCGACCACGAGAGTCTCAATTATATCTTCACTCAGTGGGATTTGAATCTGAGGTACTGCAGGTTGGTCAAGTATCTTCTGTCTTTTGATTTCGATATCGCCTGTACACTGGGAAAGGGCAACACAGTGGTAGATGCGTTGAGCAGGAGAACTCATAATCAGGCATTTCGGGAGGCCAGCTGTGAGTGTCATCTTATGGCTCTGTTCTCTGAGACGCATCTAGAGGTGCATGATAGATATGTATAGACATTTCTATTATCTTTAGCTATTACCTCTACAATACTTGATCAGGTACAGAAGAGGCACCTATCAGACACATAAGGCTTAGTCCTACGAGAGAGTGTGTTAGGAGATGAACCTCTTCTTGGATCGAAAGTGGGAGAGGATGAGTTCTTTCATTTCCACGGACGCTTATGGGTAACAGTAGACATAATCGAGGAGATGATGTGGGATTTAAATTCCTTAGTTTGGGCAGTTCATCCTACCGTCACCAAGATGTATCGAGATCTTCATCGCCTGTACTGGTGGCCAGGTATGAAGAGAGATGTTGGTGGTTTCATCATGAGATGTTCTACTTGTTAGCAGGTGAAGGTGGAACATCAACGACCATCAGGCCTATTACACCAGTTACCCATTTCGACATGGAAGTGTAATGAGGTCGCGATGGATTTCGTGACAGAGATACCAAGGTCACCTCGAGGGAGCGACATTATTTGGGTTGTCATCGATAGGCTTACGAATGTTTCTCAATTCTTAGGGATCAAGGAGACCTTCAATGTTGATGATCTAGGATGGTTATACATCCAAGAGATTGTACATATGCATGGAGTTCCACGCTCAATTGTTTCAGACAGAGATGCGTGATTTACTTCTCTATTCTGGAAGGGGCTTCAGAAGGCCTTGGGTACATAGTTACTTTTGAGTACAACATACCATCCCCGTACAGATGGTCGGTCTGAGCGTACAATCGAGGTTCTTGAGGACATGATCCGAGCATGCATTCTAGACATTGGCGGTTATTGGTATAAGTATATTCCCCTTGTTATGTTTGTCTAAAACAACGGTTTTCAGGCGACTATTCAGATGGAACCATACAAGGCTTTGTACGATAGGCCTTGCTGATCACCCTTATGTGGGCTGGAGGAAGGAGATGCAGATTTGTTGGGACTTCGTCTAGTTCAGGAGACCTCAAAGCAGATAGAGTTTATTCAGAAGAGGATGGCTACAGCACAGTCTCGACAGAAGTCTTATTCTGATCAGCAGATATGACCTCTGGAGTTTGAGGATGGGGATCAGGTTTTATTGCCTGTCTCACTGAGGTCTGGAAACAAGAGGATTCAGAGACATGGTAATCTTTCACCATGGTCTGTTCGGCCATTTGTGGTTTTGGAGAGAGTTGTTCCAGTCTCCTATCAGTTGTAGTTAACTCATAGGTACCGATCCATGCACAACGTCTTCCACATCTCTTATCTCCAATGTTACCTTTCATACATGTCTCATGTCATTCAGCCCTAGGAGGTTGAGCTCGAAGCGCATGCATCATTTTAGGTGCATCCTATCCGGATTGTCGATCGTAGTACGATGGGTCTCTATGGGAGGTATGTTCCTTTACTACGGGTGCTATGGCAGCATGGATGAGTACATGATAATACCTGAGAGAGGGAAGCCGATGTACATTCGCAGTGGTTGGAGCTTTTCGGGGATTCTTATTCCATTCCTCGTTAGGGAAATTCATGGATGAATTTTAATAAGGGAGGAAGTTTGTATGAACCAAGATATTTTTTTGAGGAATGTCTTTACTTTTTGGGAGTTATGGAGAAAAATGGAGTTTCTGGATATTTTTGATGTACACTTTGTGTACATTCAGAGTACACTCCATGTACTTTCTGATTTCATGTTGTGTACACTTTTTCAGCTCGAAGCCATGTCATGGTCGTGGCCGGGCCACACACCTGGGGAGTAGGGGTGACATCGAGGCCGCTTAAATAGGAGTATAGAAAACCCTTGTACACGTAGTGTACTCTAAAAGCACATGCCATGTACTTTCTTTTTTATTCAATAAACAGACTAGGGTCACACCTAATCGAGGAAAAAATCTTCTTCTCCAACTTTTTCGTCAGAGATCTACCCGTACGACCACAGATCATCTTCAACCCACTATTCCTCTGTCCGTTCTCCGTTTCGATTATTGTATATTGTGATGGAACCGCAGCGGCGAGTCCTCCCTTCTCCTATAGCCTTGTATATCAATTCCACTTTTTTCTCATGTTTACATCTGTTGAACATTATGTGCATCATCATATATCTTCACTGTTCTAATAAGAATCAATCTGCGTGGCTCTAGTATTTTGACCTCCTATCATCCAGGTAGGTGGTTTGTGCCTTTCCGTAGGATGTCTGTGAATATTTTGTACAAATTCCACAAATACCCTTGAACGGGGAATTGTGTGTTTCCTGTTTTCCCCTGTTTTTTGGCTGCTTTTCTTGATTTCTTGAGTTGAGATCATTGCTTGTGATTTTGTATAATTTATAATGTGTTCCTATGCTTTTCCTTGCATGTTTTTCTTATTTGGCATTTTTCCAGTGGACATGCCTAGTTGTAGGATAGTAGGGGTTGTTATATTGTTATGCTGTTGTGACATAGAATGGTAGCCAAGTAGTTCTTGAGGTTTACTGGGGATGATACACACACATTGAGAATTTTTATTTTCATACAAGAATGTGAGAACCTAGTGTAGTAGACCATAGGGAGAATAGACGTAAGGGATTCTCCAGAGTGTCTTTTAATACGATGCGAGACCAAAGGGGGAATTTACGACGAGTGATTCCTCATAGAGTCTGTATTTCCACGACTTGGGCCATCGGGGGAATGAGACATTGTGTGCTTCCTTAGAGAGCCTTTAGTACGATATGAGACTATAGGGGGAATTGATAGTGATTTCTTTCTCAGAATGTCTACTCTTAGCTGAACCAGAGGGGTGAGACTGTGTGTGCCTCCTAGAGGGTTGTTAGTACTTGTAGGTTGAGCCATAGGTGTTATACTATGAGAGCTACCTAGATGTTACATGTTCTCTTCTTGTTTATTGGTTGTTTACCCGTGTACTTTATATGATAGAATTGTGTATTGTAGTTGATGTGTTCTTTTTTGTTTACTTCTTTCTGCACTTTTACATGACATGTATTCATTGACTATTAGGCACAGATATTTGGGTGAATGCCTACTGGGATTGTATCTCACACCCTGTTTGGGATATGATTTTGGGCCTAAGAAGCCTTTGTTGTTGTAGGTATAGATAAGGGCAAGCGCCCTTCGACATCTGGTACTTGATTTCTTAAAGCTGGAGAGAAAGGAACCAAGCTTAGGCTTGCGATGCAGCAAGAGTTTCTGTTATTTTAGTACATTGTTTTTACTTGTATTTCAGAACATTTTTGTGTTTGTTGTGTTTCATAGATACTTGTACCAACTGCACCATTATCATCATTACTATATATTCATTGCTTTCGCTGTTTGGTTTCAGTTTTTGGGTATTTTTTACTTCATCCGCTATTTACTGTTAGTTTCTTTTCATTGTATACCTTACCAAATGAGGGTATAGCTTCCCTAATAACTTACCAAGTCCCTCGCTGCTAGTCGGTAGCCTCTAGCATCTGTGGAAATTCTCTTGAGGTCTTATGGTGAGCCGGGCACAGGGCACCTCTAGGTGGCTTCCTGAACCGGGATGTTACAAGGGTTATGGTAATATGAAATCTGATTTATAGTCAATAAAAATGTTTAAGTGTAATGAAATTGGTAGTTATGAAAATGAGTATCCAATCATGAAGTTAACTAAGGGAAATCAGCCAGACTACAAGCAAAAAGGGGTGGTGAGATCCTTAAAAACTACTTCAGTAGATATGGGGTCTTAGAATGAAGTAGTTTCAGGTAAACTGTTTGTTTTTTAAAATTATGATAATGTGTTGTTTGATTCATTTTCTAGACATTATTCCATTTCTGAGATGTTTTCAATTAAATTGGGAATTCCATCTCAATATATGAATCAAGAACATATGGTAATAACACATGGATGATATTTCAATTCAAATATAAATTTTTACGAACCTTCCTATACATGTGTGTGAAATGAATCTACAAAAAATCATTATTGTTTTCCTGTAGTAATGTTTTATGTTATTTTGAGTATGTATTGGATTTCCATTTATCATGATAAGATTGACTACAGATATAAAAAGTCTTATATTCAAAATGAATTTCAGTTTGTGTATAAAAATTAACCCTTACATTATATCACATATCTGGAAGCTGAGAACATACTAAAATGTAGAAATGAATGTTAACATTAACATATTGTTGAAAACAATGTAACGATTCCAATTAATGATTTTTTAGTAGTAAATTAGTATGTTGATGTTTTTCATGATGAGTTTCCTGATATAATACCTGATCGAGAAGTTAAATTTAATGCTGACATAGTTCCTATGGCTAAGATAATTTCAAAACCCCCTTATCAAATACCTGAAATTGAAATTTTGTAGTTAAAGAAGCAATTGTAGGAGTAAATAGATAATGGTTTCATTTTACCTAGAACATCACTGTGGGGTGTTCCTATCATGTTTATTAAAAAGAAATATGGTTCAATGAGACTTTGACATGACAATAGAGCATTTAATAACATCACTTTTAAGAAAAAGTATCCTTTTAATCATATCAATGATTTGTTTGTAGAGATCTAGGGAGCTCCGTATTCTTTGAAGAATAAAATGAGGTCAAGGTACCATCGTTTGAAAGTAATGAAATTAGTCATTCTGAAGACCATGTTTCGTACAAGATATGGAAATTATTAATATGTAGTTATTCCTATTGGGTTAACCAATGCACTTACTGTATTCATGGATGTTATGAATAGAATATTCCATTAGTTCATGGATACGAATGTGGTTGTGATTATTGATGATATTTTGGTTATTCCAAAAGTAAAGATGAAAATTAAAGTCATTTAAGGGGTTTCCCACAATCCATAAAAGAAAATAGATTTTATGGAAAATTCTTAAAGTGTGAGTTTTGGTATAAATTTTTTTTTTCAATAGTCAATTTTTTCAAAATTTCTGCAATAAAAATTTTGAGGCATCATCTGTATGGAGTAAAATTTGAAAAATATACTAACAAAAAACGTTTGAATTTCATATTCACTCAGAAGGAATGTAATATGAGACAAATTAGATGGCTAGAATTAATCATGGATTATGATTGCACGATCCATTACCATCAAGTAAAGGCAAAAAATGAGGCTGATCCTTTGAGTTAGAAATGTAATGCCACATTACCCACATTACATTTGGAACATGATACTTTTATTAATAACATGAAGAACATTGGAATATAATTTATTTAGTTCATGCAATTCCGTTGTTCTATTTCAGGTGTTAGTGAAATCATCTTTAGAAGACAAAATTATATAAGCACAGAAAGAACATTGTGAGTTAGAGGAAATGGTTGAGTTGGTTCTGAAGGGTATATTACTAAAATTTAACATCTATAAGTATTGTGTTTGGAGATTTGGGAAGATATTGTGTTTGCCTTTCTATTCACTATTAATGAAAGAGTTGTTTTGTGAAGCTCATAGATCATCATTTTCAATTCATCCGACCAGTACTAAGATGTAAAGAGAACATAGAGAGTATTACTGGTGTGATGGAATGGAATGAGTCATTGTTGACTCTACTATGAAGTGTTAGACTGGTCAATAGGTTAAATCTAAGAGACAGTAACTGAAAGGGATTCTTCAGCCTTTACTAGTACCATAGTGGAAATAGGATAATATATCCTTGGACATCATTATGGGATTTCAATAAAAATCTCGAGATAATAATGAAATCTGGGTTATTGTATATCGATTAACTAAATCTTCTCATTTCCTTCCAATTAGAGATACTTTGTATCTAGATCAACATTCTCAGTTGTATTTTACATAGATAGTCTGGTTGAATGGAGTTCCCCTCTCTATTGTATCATATCGTGATCCCATGTTTACTTGTAATTTTGGAAAGTTATTTTTAATTTGTTGGGTAAAAAAGTAAATTTCAGTACAACATTTCATCCAATCTGATGGGTAGTCATGACAAAAAATTCAGACATTGGATGAAATGCTTCATGCTTACTAAATGTATTACTAGAGTATTTGTACCACCATCTTTCATTGGTAGAATTTTCTGATAATAATACTTTTCATTTATATGTACATATGGAACCATTTGAGGCCTTGTATGGAAAGAGATGTCGAACTTCAGTTTTTTGGGATGAAGTTGGTGAAAGGAAATTGATGATGCCGGAATGGGTAGAAGAAATAGTAGATAATGTTAAGAATATTTAGAAGCACATGAGAATAGATCAGTGATGGCATACAAGTTATGCAGATAACATGATGAAAAATCATTCATTTGAGGTTGGTGATTTTGTCTTTCTAAAATTTTCTCTTTGTAATAGAGTGATACGTTTTAGCATTAAATGAATGTCGAGTCAGTGGTTCATTAGAACCTATGATATCATAGAGAAAGTTGTTTAAGTTCATTAAATATTTTAATTAACTTCAATTTTTTTCCTGTCATATAATGTTTTTCATGTTTCAATGTTGAGAAGTGTATACACAATCCATCTCTTGTTTTTAGTCTAGAGGTATTTCTGTTGGTAGAGAATCTGTATTATGAGGAACAACTTGTCTAGATTCTTGACCATAGGGTGAATGTGTTGTATAATAAGGAAATTAATCATATAAAAGATTTGTGGGAAACCCATATAGTTGAACAGGAAATGTGGGAATCAAAAAATGGTATGAGTGATAAATACCCCCACTTAAGTGATAAGTAAATCAAATTGTGGTAACTCAATTCCCAAAGGGGGAAGGATGTAACATCCCATGTAAATAATTAGTATGATAATTTACATATTTATTAATATTTGTGAGTTAAATATTAATTTTAATTCGAGTGGGATGCTATGTTTGATGGTGTACTCGATACACAACAATGGGTTTATTTGAAATCATATGATTCACACAACTTAGAGTTATACCGATAAATATTATTATATTATTATTATATTACATAGTAGTTAATGTTGAGACATTTTATTGGGAAAATGAATAGAACAATCTAAAATATGATTACACATGTTTATTAAATGTTTTTACATTTATCTAAAATATGATAGAGGCTTAAAATGTGAATGAATCCAATATTAAGCGAAAAAATAATAATATTTTAAAAAGGGTCGATTTACCACCTTTTGATGGTGAACCCTCTTTAAATCTAGTTTTTTCACATATATATACTCTATTTAACAAAATAATATTTCTTTTTTAGAATCAGGACATCAAAATTTCTTTTGGGGGAAATTTTGGTTGTTTTTGATAATGTTTATTTTTTAATGAATAGTGAAAAATACAACATTTTAATTCAGAACTGTTTTTAATACAAACATTTATATATTATAAGATTGTTATTTTATTTTTTTTAAAGCGAAACTAGATTATATTTTAACCATTTAATCCAATTTTGGTTATTGGAAATAATTACACACTTAAATTGGATATAAAAAAATGTAAATCATTTGATATTTATTATTTCTAAAAAACACATTATTAGTTGTAACAATGAGAAATAATTTTAAATTAATTTTGGCATCTTTTGTGTTATAAATTTGGAATATTGGATTCAATATTTGGAATCAGGAGATATAAATTGTGTAAATAGTGAAATTATATTTTGAGACATTACGTATATTTACTTTTGTAAATATTTTATTTACCATTGTAAATTGGTAAATATGGTAAATAAGGGTGAAAATATTATAATAAGAATATAAAATTACATTTAAACATGTCCTAAAACTATTTGATGATACATTTCTGGCCATGCGCATCCATGGGTCGATTTTTGGACCCCATGAATCATCATGGGGTTGATAATGATATGTTATATTAATTAATTTAATGTGAGAACAAAAATTAAAAAAACATGCATCTTTTAGTAAAACAAATTTTTATGGGGATATATTAGTTATCACTTAGAGTATAAATATTAATTTGAAAAATAAAAGGATTTCTTCAATCATGGTATTTTATTTAGTATTTTCAGACATTATATATATATATATTTAATTATGACACAATGTTGACGAAGTAATTGATTTATTAATAATGGATTGAAATAAATTATAATATTAATATGAAAATAAATTTAATTTAAAACATTTTATGCCATTCCCGAATTTTTGGTGTAATAATGACTTTTATCATTTATTTAATGAAGGCTTTTTAAAGGAATCAAGTTTTATAGTTTTTTCAAAAGTCATTATATTTAAAATTTATTAATAGACATAAATGAGTTTTTAAAACAATTAATATTTTAATAAATGATAAAATAATCCTATTAATATAATATTTAGTAAAATGAGATAAATAAGGTTAAAATACCATAAATTATCCATTTTTGGGATTCTTGGATTGTTATGTTAAATATATAAACCAAATAGTATGAATATATAAGGGGACATGGTAAAAGTTTAATATGTTAACAAAGTGGTAAATTAAATGGTTAAGGATTAAAAATGTATCCAAAACCTACCACATTCTAACTTGATGAATTTATTTTGACAAATATGTACCTTCTCATAAAATTATATATAGTTTGGTCCTTTTGAATCTAGAAATAATTTTATAATAAAATAATACATTAAAACTTTCCCAATGAACCCCTCATCCCTCTTATAAAAGTATACCACCTCTAACCCATCACACACACCTCTCAGGCCCCTTGGCTCATCCAAAATATACTCCATGAAGCTCCCAAGGTCCCACCCTTCTTCTTAGAATACATCCTCTAGGTATATGTCAGTTTAAGAAATCCTTTTGGTTCAAACTAAAGGGAGTTACCCGATTTAATGGTAACATATTCTCTTATGTTCTTTTCTTTTATTTTCTTTATCCAACCCCCTAAAATCTCTTTATTCCTTTATTTTATAACAAAAAAGTATATTAAATATACTAGGTTGTTATTATAATGATGATTATAACTAATCATCTACATACCTCCATCTAATATATATGAACATACTATTTCTATGGATGGTGAACTACTACCCCACGAAAAGATGATTGTTTAATGATCATCTTCCGCTGCATATGGTGGCCATTATGATGGAACTGTCTTAATATGTGAAATATATTATGTTTATTTTTTCTCTACCCTTCTGTAGTATTTATTTATTTTATACATTTACTGTTTCCATAATGGGTAAATTCGTTAATTTCATTTGAGGAAGTGCATACTATCGCCCCCTCAATGTGAAATGACTCGTTCATACCATACGCAGAACAAATAAAAAATGGGGTTATTGAAATTATATATGATATTATACTGAAATTATTAAATACCTATGTATAATTATGTCTTCATTCCATTAAATATTAAATTTAAATGAAACTAGTGCCCATGCATACGTAAGGCTTACCATCTCCATGAATGGTGCATTTCATTTCTTATCTCCAAATGTTATGTACTATTATAAATAAATATATATACAAGATATTTATGATATATAAAACATTAATATCATTCATGAGATTATATAATTTTGACCACATGGACATCTTTTAATTATAAGAAGTCAATTTTTACCCCAAGTACCAAATATCAACAAAACAACTGTTATTGACATAAATAATTATGTATTGTTTATAACTTGGTAATAAGTAATATAAAATGAATAATATACTTGGAAAAGGATCTTATGAAACTAAAAATATACTTTAATTTATAATTCAAGTGGTTTAACCATGAATGAATCAAGTAGAACATGTGGTAAGCTACTTCATCTGAATATCCTTTCATTGTAGAATATTTTGATTTATACATGACTTTCTTTTATATGGTGTATAAAAAACATTGGCATTTCATTTCATTCAATGAGAATATTTTTCTATATGGCGTTTTACTAAAAAAAGGAATGTTTCTTTTTAATGTACATGGTAGCAATGACCATTCCACCGCCATGAGCATTATTTGATATTTGGCTTCTTTAACAAGTCATAATGTTTGTAAAAGAAAAATAAATACCATATACTCTTTTACAAATTTTTTACTAAAAATGGTTTTGATCATGGATTGGATATTTCAATATATTTGAATGATATATTGTGATTGAAATGTGTAAATGTTATCTTTACATTAGGTTTGTTTTATGTGTTATGAATATGTTATGGTTCTTTGGTATTGTTTACGTATACCGGTGGTTCTGTGATAAACCTCAGGCGGGTGAGACTGAGATAGGTCTCTAATGCATCAAGTAATGTGATAAAAGTTAACGTTAATTTTTATCCTAAGAGATTGAGGGAATATACTATGATGCTTATTCCAAAGATAATTCTCTATGTAGCTATAAAAGCTACAAACAAAGTATGTTGTGGATGCCACAAGTTACCTTTATCATTTATTATATCCATTTTTTATTCATCAATATTATGAGAAAAATGCCTCTGAGTAGCTACGACTTCTCGGGAATGGCTGCTAGGGTTTTCACCCTTCGCAGATTTTCCTCCCCTCCTCCGGCGAGCTCAGTTTCCTGCATCGTCTCCCCGGGGTTTTGGTGTGGAGCATGTCTCAGGTGTGGCTTCTTTTACTCCGGTGGCGGGAATAGTTCTCGGCATCCTGTGTCGGGGAGGCACATTGCAAGTGCTCCAGTTTAATGACAGAGTTCGGATTTCATCTTGACTGAACAAGTAACGGTGAGGCTTCGCGCGCTATTTCAATGGCTTACGGGGGTGCGACGTAGGATCGTTTGTTGTTCAGAGGGGGGGGGGGGGGCTTTTTTCATCACCCAAGACTTGTCTCCTCGATCCGGCCTCAGTATCTTCCATTAGTGATGCTTCATTTTCTTTTTCTTCTTCAATAAGAGCCTCACCTCCTGATGAATCCTAAGGATTCCGTGCCAGTGAACAGTGAGGTCTTCCTTCTTTCAAAATTTTCATCACTTCCCTATATTCAAATCTAGTTTTAGATCCGAACATCAGAGATGAGGAATGATCTTAGTTGGTGGATGTTCCATTGAGAAACGTCTTTGATTCTCCTCTGAGTGAAGGTGAAATGTGCTTAGGCTCCCTTTGGTCAGTGGCTCTTGTTGGTCTGGGGGTGTGTGGATGACGATGTTGGGGAGAATTGGTATATTTCATGATTTTCGTCACGCTTTGGTTGATGCTTTCTATGTATTTGATGTTTGTAGTGCATGTTTGGAAGGCCTTTCTGCCTCATAAATTTTAGCTTCTTGAAGGATTTTTCAGATGCTTGGTTTTGTGCTTCAAACCATTGTGTGGCCCTCTGTTTGTCACTATGAAGCGGATGTTTAGGCGGGAGATTGTCTGCATGTCTCTTTGCATTTGGTTGGTGTGTTCAGTCTTACAGATTGTGTCGGGTGCGTGACCTCAATGGAGGGATGGGTGTCTTGACACCCATCATTCATCTGCATGTTCTTTTGGATGGATGGGTACCCTAATTTATATTTTCACAGTTTTCTCAGGAGGATGTTGCGGTGCATCAGGTTCATGGTGCAGTGTGTCACTCATTTTCACTTTTGGGGGGTGGCTCAAAAGAGAGATAGGTGTTTTGGGACTTATCATCCAGTCCTCCTCTCATTTTTAAGTGTGAGTTGGAGGAGTTCTCTGCTATGGTTGTGTTTCCAGCACGACACGTTTCATTGTAGATGGGGTGACGTAACAACTTGTCTGACTTTGCTATTGAATTTTTGATTAGGGGGGCAATGAGACTTTTTGGATTGATCCTACTTTGATTTTTGTTTCCTTTTGACTTTTGGATCACTATTTGGCCGTGTGCCCGGTTTTGTATGATGTTATACATCTATCTATGTAATGGGTTCCTCCTTCTTCCCTGAAAAAGGAGTTTATTTTTTCAATAAATGGGGGCTTTCCCCCTTTACCTTTAAAAAATATTATGATCTTGTGTGTTATGTTAATGATTAAAAAGTATGATTTAATTGGCTTGTATGTATTGAGGGACTAATGTTTTCATCCCTTGTTTTATAACCCTGATTGGGATTTTTATGCTCACCCCATGTTTTTGAAATATTTTTCACAATATATCAAGTAGGATATAAGAAATGAAGAATTCATGAAGATTTATATCATGAAAAGAATTATTGTTTTCATTTTAGAGTTTTTATTTTATGACAAAATGGATACTATGTAGAAGTGTATAAATTGTAATATTAGAGATGTAATATAATTATTATCACCTAATTATCTAAAACTCAAAACCTAAAATGATCCTGAATGTGAATTATTAACTTAATTCAAGATTACGTAATGTTTAAGGTCAGGTCCTTATACCTTTAATACGAAATAATATGTCATTATGGTTAATAATAAAAAAGGTCTTGAAATGCATTAAACTAAATGATAAGGTTTAAAACACCATATAAATATGGATATCTTTTATTATTTTATGGGAATACCAATACATCCTATATTTAATTCAAATATAACTTCATTTAAAAGTGTTTTTAATGATAATTACTTTATTATAATTTATTATTTTAGGGAATTCCAAATGTATCACTTGACACAATTATAGAAGGGAACCCCTTCTTTCTATACTACACTCTACATTGGGCCTTATACATCATCCCACCTCTGACCAATTATATTATATAATTATCTAGACATGTTTTAGAGGTTTTGGTCTCCCCATAATTTAATCCCTTTGGTCATTATGAGTATATCCAAATGAGTTATTTTAAAGAAAAAGAGGTTACATAAATTACAAAAAATGTTGTCAATGTAGTAAGATATTTATGTTTGAATACAACATTAATAATGATTTTTAACTCACCAAAACATTATAATATATTTATTTTTGGATAAATTTATCTTTGTTGATATTTTTTAAAGCTCACGGCACATGGTTTAACTGAAAACGATGTAATAAAAAATTACTGGAACATGAAAATTATAACTATGGTTATGAAATGGTGAGTGTGAATAAGTATCAATAAATATTAAAAAATAGATTACGAATATCTATTTTTTATCCTTTTATTTAAAAAACGAAAAACATAGTTGAAAAAAAAAATTCTAAAAAATCATGATTTTAGTAAAAAATACAACTAGGTCATGCTTTCCATAGAGAATATAATTTTTTTTTTCAAATTTCAAAAATAATATAGAAATAATTATTTTTAAATTTTAAGTTATAATATTAATATTATCTTAATGTTATATTTTAAAATATTTCTGAAATGATTCAACTCTTAATGAAAATTTAAGATAATGTATTTTAAATGAAAATTTCATTTTCATTAAAATAATTTATATTGTTATCATATATAACAAATTGGATTTAAATAAAGACTACTTAATTTTTATATCAATTAATCTAATTTATTTTAATTTTTAATTATTTTTATTTAATTTTTATATATAATCATTGTATCAATTACAAAATTTTTAGTTTGGAAAATTCTTTTTCTCATCACATATGCAAGACTAATTTTAAATTAATAATTACCAATTATCAGAATTATATTATTGGTAAATAAATACCCTATTTGGAATTATTATAATTATTATTATCTAATATTTATAATGTAATATTTTATTAAATTTTATATTTAAAATATTAAAAAAATTATTTATCTTGGATAAGGAAAAAATTATTTAATCTGGGGGAAGGGATTAAACTAAAAATATAATGGATAAAAGTTCCTAAAAACATGTCAAAAATATGTTGGATGTCAATATTTTGACCCAATCATTTCCCAGTCTTTTTAAATGTCCCTTGTGACAACATTTCCCCTTAAAAACGATACAACATTTTCAATACCAAAAAATATTATTTTTCCACTCACCTCACATTTACAGGGCCACCGTTATGACCTCTTATTGACAACTTCACTCAAATTTGGGGCCTAAAATTACAAGAAAAATTGAATAACATATTCTCTAAAATAGTCCAAGAAGAAATATTTTATGATGAAGTCCAATCTAGGAAGGATTTTGGTTCAAACATGAGGAGGTTACCCAATGAAGAGGTAATGTTAATCAACAAGAATGTTAAATTTATTTCATTATCCACCTCATAAAATTAATATTAAACCATTTTTATATAATAAAATAATTATATTTAATATAGTGATATGTTGTTGTGACATGTTTATGACGTATATTCATCTCTAATTACATAAAATGGTTTACAATATAATCATTTGTGTGTGTAAAAGACTTTTGCCTCACGAAAAAATTCCATTCATTTATAAATTACCACATCCCAGGATTGGGTATCATGATGCATATGAAGTGTATATATGATATTTATAACATAAATATACCTCTTGAGTTATTTTATTATATATTGTTTTTTTATATTCCATTCCGTAGGGGATATAATAACGACAGTCGTGTGTAAGCTGAACTACAGTCTCAAAAAGGGATGTCGTTCCTATTTTACTAAAACATTAGATGGATGTGGATTAGGTATGATTTAATGATTATATATGATATATTTTAAATAATGAGTATATTTTTGACATATTTATCAGTCATAAAATATAATATATCATTTTTTAATTCTACTTCACTCAAATAAATATGATAACATCGTTCATGTACATGTGGAATACCACTTTCATAAAGAAATGTGACTCTCTTTTCATCCCCACACCAGATGGGTGATATATATGAGTATATATAAAGAAAAAAGATTGTATTTATTTTTTGTGATTATTATGGAATGTTAAAATATTAATTACCTCATTTCTATAATGATCAGAAATTGAAATATGACTACGTGTGCGCATTGACTACCGTATCCATAATCATTACATATTATATTTATAAAAAAAATAATAGCAATAAATAATAAATGAAAGTTAAATGAAATTAAAATCTAAAATAAAAAAAATAATTAATGATAATTAATGAATGATTGATAAGATGTTATAAATAGTTCAAATGTGATATTATAAACTAAATTATGGTTTTATTTTATATTAATTAAATGATTAGAACCCCTATATATGAGTATAATTCATTTTAAACAATAACTAATAATGAGGTAAAATATTTAATCACAATTAAAATTCAATTCATACTTAGGTTTTACTATTAACCAACTCAATTTTATATGATGTATATTCTAAAAATTTGGAAGGATATATCATGATTTATTCATACATAATCTTATTTTCTGTTTCACCTAGAATTAATTAGACCAAGGGGGTTTTATATGGAAATAAAAAATCTGTAAAATTTAACATTGAATCTCAATGTAACATCCTGTTACCATGATTGAGTGTGTTTTTTCTTATCTCCATGTTCCTTTTTTGCAGCAAGTTTTTACAAGATGGTTTTTGGATTTTCTGTAATCTATAGAAATATTTCATGCCATGTAACTAGGTTACATGCCAGGAAATAGTTGTTGGTTTCATGTCATGATATGGATTCACGTTGTGAATGAATACATGACATGATGAGTTTTTACACGTCGCTAGTTAATCTATGACAAGATTTTAATCCAAGGGGAAATTTTTTTCATCATATTGGAACATTATGGATTTCATGAAATGAAAATGTATTACACATCATATAATTTCCCAAGAAGGGGTTTTTAGGGATACCATTGGACTATGGGCGACTATTTGGAATCTTGTTATCATTTGATCATTATCCAAGGTTCCTCTATAATGATTTTAAGAGAAATTATTCGTTCAAAATAATCTATTTTATATTTGCTATTATTTTTAGTTGCACTACTTCTCTATGAATGGAGTATATTTCTAGTTCATCATTTTTATTAATCATGTTAGTTCCCTTAATTTGATTAATAAATATTCATTGGTATAAAATGGCGTCTTCTAGTATTATTTTAGATCCATTACGGATCTATTTTTAGAGGTTTTTACTTTGTTGAATGTGGTGGGAACGTTGTCCATTGTTAAGGTATGTGGTATTTCGTCTTCTACAAAATCCCTATATCTGAATTGAATATATGATTTTATTTGGATTGGATTCTAGACCATGTGTTGATGTTGTAGATTTTTCTTTGTTGGTGGATCATGTTGCAGGCGTGTGTGACCCGCGATTCAAGGGATGTGGATCTATGTTTACCCTATATTATTGAGACTTGTTTTCCTTTATTTATAAACAAATTTATAAATTTAATTTCATGATTTTTATTTTATAATATATTTTTTTATTTGAATATTTTATTTTCCTTGGTTATTGATTAATGTAATGAATGGGGGTATTTAAATGGAATTGAATTGTATTTGTGCAATGGTTTTGAAAGAATGGGAATGAATTGTGAAAAAGACTACAAGGTTTACCCTTGGTATTTAGGTGGATGGTTTATCATTATAACATCATCAATTTTTTTATTATCAAGAGGCTTTATCATGGAGATTACCTCTATTTCCTATTCCAGATGATTTAGGAGATTTATATTTACATTGTTATAGGGTGTACTCATGGTTTTTTCGATGCTTCCTAAGCCCGTGTCATAGTAACCAGATTGTGAACATGATATATTGTGGAATGAGTAGTTTTCTATAATGAACTATGTTGATAATGGTTGTTGATGTATTTTATTATATTTTTGAATAATGGATTTGTATTGTAGCCTTTATATGCATGTTTGTTCTTGGGAATGAGGAAGTAGTAAATTTATTTTTAAATTGATATAAATGATTTTATATTTTGAAATCTAAAATGTGAATTGTTATTCATGTTTTATATAAGATAGATTTACTTCTTATCAAGCCATGTTTTATTTTAAATGAGAATATATGATTTTTTATATAGAGACCTGTTATGGAACACCTAGCTGGGATATTATTGATCATGTTATCTGGCCAAATACCCACCTATTTATTGGTTCATATACCATTGTATGTCTTACAGTGCAAGGAAAATAATTTTTCCATTCTAATTTAGTAGGGATATGTGTTATCTGAGTTGGGTATCTAGTGGTGAGTTTTTGGTATTTCGTCCATTCAATCACATGGAGTACTTGTTTGGTTGTGGTCCTTTATAATTGGACCTGTCTCATAGAGATTTTAGCTAATTTTATTGTTTTGTCTAGTTTTTATCTATATTATTATAGCAATAAAATATATTTTTATCTATCTAATATACATTCACGCTCGGGTTATATATATTACATGTGTTTCCTCAAGTGTGTAGAAATTTTTCCCTTAGGATTGTTGTTTCATTCTTTTGTGCTTTTCCCCATCCCATATGGATTGAGAACACCCTTCGAATATGTGATGGAATGGTTTGA
The DNA here is from genome assembly GCA_963277665.1 of Viscum album. Lineage (NCBI taxonomy): Eukaryota > Viridiplantae > Streptophyta > Magnoliopsida > Santalales > Viscaceae > Viscum > Viscum album. The sequence goes on from OY728131.1 coordinate 287,951,562, forward strand.
GTTCCACATTTTAGGGTAACCTTGATTAGTTGAATTCATAATTGTATTAGGGGAGGAATGTCTCCATGAGTCCTTGTCTTGGGATTTCTGTAAGAATTGAGATAGGATTTTTTGGACTTGAGATGTAAGTTTTGAGATGAATTTTTCATTAGGTTATTGTGACGTGACACAGTTTACTATGGGAGATGGGGATATGTCTCTCTAGTGTTTATTATTTTTAATCTCAGTGTTTCCTTATGGTTTTTCTAGTTTGAACTGTGATTAATTCTATTAAATGTTCATTCCTATGTTTTTAGGTTGCACTATAGGCCTCTGAGACATATTCCAAGAGTTCCTCAAGAGGGTGTAGTAGATGATTCTCAATAAAAGGCACCAATATAAAAAAATATCATTAAGAATATAATATATGTAGTTTTTTTAATTGATCAAAACATTCCATGATTTCAGAATAATGATTTTGAAGTATAGCCAGAATCCAAAAGATAGAGATATCGATCGCAAGAGTTGTTGCATGAGAAAGTACCATCCATTAAATGAACAAATGATACTAAATAAGAATATATCTATCTTTATATTATCAATATAAATTTTTACATGATGTTTTATCTTGATAATATCCTGGTAATATGTGAATCATTCATTATCTAGGGTTCAGGTATGCGATGGGGGGATTACATAGTCTTGGAAGATAGACATGCAGTCATTGATTATAGAGGGTTCATGGCAATGTTCTATAAAAGGTTTATTATTGAGTATGTATTGTTATAAAAATCCCTAGTATTCCTATTTTCTATATATGAAGAGCGATCATTGTAGGTGTACACTAATCAGTTGGTTTAGCTTGTCCATTTTTCTCTAGATGTGGTAATGAATTACTAGTTCAAGGATCAAAAGTACTTGTAATGTTTGAGACCATATATTGTAAAATTGTTGTTTATGTTAAATATTTCCACTTATTTTGAGATGGAATATTGATCTATGATTTCTAATATTACAATGGGATAAAATATTGGATTTTATACCAATTGTCATCCATCCACTAGTAGTTTTAGTGGCAATAATGGGAAGAAGATGAAGTGTTATTATTATCATAAAAGTAGTGGTGGTGTTTCTCAAATAAGAGCCTCCATTCCACCTTCTTCAATAACTATTAGTCTTCTTATAAAAAACTACCAATTTTGAAAGGTTTTACATACATGATGTTCTTGTACTATGGCCATGAGGACGTGGAACGACTTTGGACACACTATCAACTTACATCACCTGTGTTTGGCTCTGAAAATACCTCAATATGATCAGGGTTAGTCAACTCCAAAGTCTAATGTGGGGATATCGTATGTTTAAAGGACTAATGGGATCTAGACACAGACCTGGGGAGTGAAGAAATTTCTCATAGTTAATGATTTTCTAGTGGAGGTCGATGCTGGTCTGACAATACTGAGGGGTACTAACATTATTCCTTAATATTTATTTATTAAATTTTTTTATACTAGTACCACCAACTAATTTTTTGTTTTTGTAGTATTCATATATTCCTATTATGTTGGTAGTACTTATGACCTTTTTAATGGAGTCCGCAACACCACTTAATATATAGAATGAGTAGTTGACTTTCATCCATTCATATTCCTTAATGATAGCTGATATAGAGTTGGTTTGGAATTTAAATTTTCATGATGAGGATCCAGTTGACATCACCATCAATATAGATTACCTAGTCTCTCACAAAGATTAATTTGATTTTTATCATCAATGTAGTTCATTTCATATAGCCAAAAAACCCTCAAATATTTCACTAGAATTGGGACCCATGGTCTGGTCCTAATACATATTCTCATCCGGAGCACAGTAGTTTGTTGTCTATTTTTGTGATCGAGTCTGATGAACATTATTCTGTTGTTTATCATCCAATTATTTATCAAGGTTTTCCAAGAATTTTACCAGACTAATTCTATTACATTTGACTAGAGAGAGGGGGAATATTTTATTGTTGACCTGGTGGAGGATATGCTATTGATATTGATAACATCATACCATATATAACAAGTGGGGATAAAAGTGAATACGATTCACTTAGAAGACATTTTGGAAAATAGTATCATTTTCCCTCGTATTTTTTCTTGTACCAGCTTGTAATACATTCCAAGAAGGTATATGGTTCACTTTTTTTATGTGTGGACTATTGGATGATGAATCGAGTAAGAGTTAGGAACTATTATCCTTTTCATTGTGTGGATGGTTTATTATATCAAATAAAGGAGGAAATTGGTTTTTAATGTTTTATCTTTGGTTAGGATATCATTAATTCAGAGTTTGATACTCTGAAATACCAGAGATAGATTTTATTACATGTTTTGTCCATTAGGAAAAATATATATTTTTTTTGTATGAGTAATTATGCTATAGTTTTTGTGGATTTGATCAAATAGATATTCAATCAATTTCATATCTCTTTTTCAAAAGTTGTTATTGATGATATTCTGGTTTATTCAAAATCCTATCATGTGCACAAGCACTATTTTGTATTGGTTCTCAAAATTATTAGAATCCACCAATTTTATATAAATCTTTCGATATATAGATTCTTCTTTGAAGAAGTGATTTTCATAGTACATGTAATTTATGAACATGGATTATCTATTGACCCTGAGAAGGTGAGGCTGATTTTTCAAACATAGAACAAAAGAATTTATTTTATATAATGATATTTTTTTGGTCTTCATAGACACTAGTGACTATTTGTTTAGGATTTATCTTAGATAGTGTCACATTTTAACTCTCTTTATAGGGATGCGATGAAATTATCATTCGATTCTGAGTGTTATAGATCAATCGACGAACTGAAATGACATCTAACATTGGATTCTATTGGGATCATAACTGGCTTTGGAAATGGGTATGTGGTGTTTAGTTATGATTCAGGTGATGTTTTGGGATTCATGCCTCTATGGGATGACAATTTGATATCATATAACTCTTTTTAGCATCGACCAAATGAGAATAATTTCCCAACTCATGATTTAGAGCTTGTTGTATTTATGTTTGAACCAAAATGTTGGAGGAAAATATTTTTGGGTAAAGTTTGATTGTATTTTCTAATAATATGGATTTGATTTATATATTTTCATAGATATACAAGATTCTTAGATAAGAAATATGTGTTGAATACATTCAGATTTTTGAATTTGATATCACCTACAACATGCAGATTCTATTAGTATGAATGTATCATCGAATAATTTTCTAGAATCAAAGGAATAGTGTATCCAAATGGGTATTTTTACTCAATTTCATTGGGAGGCTTATAAGGAGTTTTTAGGTATAATTATGATTAGTTATTATTTATCATCATCTATCCTACAACATATATTTTTGAGTCAATATAAGGACGATGAGTTCAGTGGAATTCGAGAACATCTTTATTGGGTGGGGGAGACTTTTTTTGTATCTCTCTTCAGATGGTATTCTCCACTTTCAAAATTTGTTTATTATCCATATATATGTGAACAATTTTTTCTTCTTTAATTTTCACAGCTCTTAATGGTCCTTTTATCCAAACATTACGATGATGTATTATTAAATGAGAAACTAGGTTTGGGGTAGGTGTGAAGCATGAATTTGTAGATTATGTTTCCCACTATCACACCTAATAATGGATAAATTCAAAGCACTTGAAATATTTTGGTTTTCTTCAAAAACTCATGGTGTTGGTTTTCAAATGGGAGTAGGGATCCATGGATTTGTTTATTGGATAACCATAGTCTCCACAAGGAAGTAATTTTATATGGGTATTTTTTGATCGGTTGACGAAGTATACTCATTTCATTATTATCAAGGATACCACTATGGGAAAAGATCTATTAAAGCTATATGGGAAGGGGATTGTGGGGAAACATGGAAGTCCTTACACCGTTGTTTCTAATATGGACCATGTATTGCCTCAGTGATCTAGTGGCATCTACAAAGGGCTATGAAATGTCATGTCATGTTGAAAAAAACACACCTTTCACATATAGTTGGTTAGATGGGGCATGCGATTCAGTTCTAGGAGTATATGCTTTAAGCATAAGTCATTGATTTCAGTGGATCATGTGACATCCATCAATGAGTGGTAGAGTTTCTTTATTACAATAGTAATCACTTGTCAATATGAAAAGATCCCTTTGATGAATTTAATTGAATATTATGATGATCACCTATTTCATTGGATGATATGAGTGATGTAAAATTATTTAGAACATGTTTGGTTCAATACACATAATCAATGATTTCTGATGTACATTGACGTCTGGTTATGGCACAAAGTTGATAGAAATTGTATTTTGATCATCCACTTATTTCTTTTGATTTTTTGATCATGACTCAGTTTTCTTGATAGTTTCTTCATGATTATGTAACATTTTTCTTGTAAATAATATAATATTGGATCCGAGATATGTTGGACCATTGGAGGATAATGAGAGGCTCAGGATGGTTGCTTATCAGTTCGAATTTTTTATTCTGTTGGATGGTATTCATGATGTTTTGCAGATATATTAGCTTGAAAATTATCATCCTGATCCTGATAACATTCATCGTTTGGAATAAAGATATTAATTGATAGAAGTATCTATTTTAGAAAAAACAATTCCAATTGTGGTCACACGAGTGAATGTATTCCATAGTAAGTCGATTTTTCTAATCAAAGTTTTTTGGAAACATAGATCACATTATCATGAGACTTGGGAACATGATTCCTTGATGAGAGAGAAATGGCATAAATTTTCTCTAATAATTACATATTCTATACGACTTCCTTGGGATTTAATGTATATGTGGTGGGGAGACAGTAAAATCATGTCACCTTGATCATGAATTTTTTTCCATCTCTCCAAGCTCACTTTTTTGTATATTGTTTTTAGATGTTGGTTTCAATATTTTATTCTAGCTATAGAATAATATGAATATATGTAACAAGGTTACACACCATATAATTATTACTAGATTCATTCCTAGATATGTATTCACTCCATTAATAGTTAGATGGTGTTATGAGTATTTACACATTTTCAGCTAACTTAAGACAGAATTTTAATATGAAGCGATGATTTTTTGTTGTGCCGGGACATCATGGATTTCATGATGTGTAATGGTGTTTCATATAATTCAATTTCCCAATAATGTATTTTTAGGGTGCCTTTCTGATTTTGGTTGTCTCTTCAGCCACCAGTTCTAATTTTCTTTCGATCCAAGGTCCCCCTCTGATGATTTTCCGAGACACAATTATTTCTTGTCCAATCTGTTTAGTGATAGATCTTGGATTTTATTGTAGTGGATATATCCATGTGGGTTGTGTTTCCAATTCAAAATTCACATTGATAATAATAGAACCCATTAGTTGAATTGTCATTATTCTTCGTTAGAAAATGTGGTTTTTATTGTCTTCTTCATGATCTATTGTGTTATCCCGTTCAAGAGGCTATTGATGTGAGGGTTCTAGTGTGGAGGTTGTTCATTCTTGAGGTGGGTGGTGCTTCTTATTCTCCACTGACCCTCATTCTAAATTGAATATATCAGGAGATTTGGGTTGGATTCTAGGCCCTTTTTGACATAATTTGGTACTAATAATTGTTACACCATGTTCCTGGCATGTGTGATCCGAGATTCAAGGTAGGTTGTTCCGTCCCTTTCCTAGGTTGACGAAACATATTATTATTGTTTTATAAATTGAATTAATAAGGGAATTGTTTTGTGAGTTTGATGAAAATCATTTTTAAATAAAAAAAGTGTTTTTCCTAGTTATTGATAAAGGGAAAGGAATGTTGTATTTTCAGTGAATTGTAATCGATTTTTTAAAATCATTTTAAATGGGTTTTAAGGCATCAAAATGAATTTCAAAAATGAGAACATGTGTTACCATTGTTAAATAGTTCTATAGTTTATATTGAGTACATTATCCACTATTTTTTATTTTTGGGAGGTTTTATATTAGGGAATTCCTCTTCTTATTTGGCTCATTTTACATTGGAGAGATAATGATAATATTAGGGGGTTTAATCGGTATTCATCTTCATCAAAGTCATGTGATATAGGCAATAGATTTTTTACATGATTGATTTTTTTATGAGTAGTCTACATGTTGACCCTATTGTGATCCTTGGTTCATATACCTATGCTTCTTTTTGGAGTTTCTTGGTTTTTTGTTTAACTATGATATGCATTGTTATAATTTTTATTGATGATATATATAATATTCATAGAAATTGATATAACTACTTTTTTATATAGATAATTTTTACTGAACACTTGGGTGGGATCCTATTAATCCTATTAGCTCACACCCTTCACACCCCTTCAATTGTGAATAGAACTATTTCCATTATCTAGGGTAGGGAAAGGAATGGTTTGTAGTTATGGGGGAGGTTACATATTAATTTATTTTGGTAGAATGTGGTTATATGGTGGATGTTAATCCACGATATCACATAAAGTATTTTTTTAGTTTTGGTTTTTTGTTACTGGACCTGTCTCATGGAGATTTTTTACACTTGTACATTTTTTAAGCTATCTTATAAATTTTATAGAATATAATGTTATATTCTCGTTGTTCCGTCCCTTAACCTTTATTTATATGCCATGTGTTTTCTCAGGTTGGGGAAGTTTTCCCCATTGGTTTTTAGTTTGATGCATGGGTTATTGTCTCCAACTCATGGGGATCGAGAATACCCTATGGGTATGAGACGGAATGGGTTGGGTGCCGAGTTTGAGGGTATCCTAGGTCGGTACATTACAATAAATTTATTTTGATATTGTTAACTTTCTCTTGAAAGAATTACTTTCTTCTAATAAGTTTTCAACTAGACATTAAAATTCTCTTAAATATCCATATTCATTCATGGTGGATACAATTATTTTTTAAACTATATACCATTTGATATGAATTTTTCACTTTGAATGTTATATTATTAACTATGTAAAAATTCATTAGTATATATCATGTAATTTTTTTTGATATATTATGATTAGGAACGTATATTCTTGAATTAAATAATCAATTAGTTATGTGATTAAGGCTTATTAAATAAAATCATGTGCGGATCCTAAATATTGAAATCCCATTGATGAATCTATAGGTATCATGAGGCAATCGAGTTGGCCAAATGAGATGGGGTTTTATCCATTTTTTAAACTATATTGAGTCTAGATCATGATGATACATGTATCATGATCCGTAGACTAGAAATCCATTAATAATGAATTTTCTTCATTAAGAAATATGTAATCATTATTATACATGATATTTTTTCTATGATATTATCTATAGATTCAATTTATTCATAGTTATCAATTAAATGGAATGTGATTTTAGAAATTTACCCATACATATTGATTTTTCATTTTATTATCATGTGAGTTGAGTTATTTAAATGGAATTTGTTTTTAGTTATTTACCCATCAATATTTATTATGCATATTTATTCCTGATATGTTTTATTGTACATAACTTTTACTGTTCATTTGAGAACAAAATTATTTTTTCACATTCCATAGGATATAAATATGAATTTTTGGAATGAGTATTCTAGGAAATAGTTCACTTGATTTTTTTTATGTTTTATGTTTTAAATTAAACCACTAAATTAAAATGTCTGTAATGTATGAATATGGTTCTCCAATACTAATAGTTTTACCAGTCCTTCATCATTTGACCCTTAGTATCTACTCCACTATAATTAACTAAGTCACCTACCCTAATATATTTTTGTCGATGTTATTAAAATTGGAATTTTAGGATGTTTAACGTGAACCATAGAAAGAAGATTAAGGAAATAATGAATTAGATAACATAACCAAATGATATATATAGAATATATGTTTCTAAGAACATCCTAATTTTTTTATAAGGAAGAGATTATGTGGTTTTTCTTATAAATATATATGATTTTGGTTACAAATATTATATGGGATTTTGGAATAAGGTACCTTAGGGTAATAACTATAGAACGTGTGCATTGTGTTTGACCCAATAATCTAATGGTTAATGATTGTGTGCCTTACACGTCACGTGGTTTGACAGTTTGGGGGTATTCTTTGGGTAATTCACATTTTCCGTATAAAATATTATAATGTGTTTGAAGATAAATATATACCACAAGAAAAAGTTATTATTATTATGTGATTAAAAATGAATACATTTTAATTTAAACTAACTGTTATTTCATATTTAGAATTACAGATTATGCGTTAAAATTCTAAATTTTATGTGATAATATAGTATATTCAATTGTTTAGAAATGGTTCCTAGAAGGAAGATGGAAGTCACAAATGGCCAATGTATATATTTTTCATCGAGGTAAGCCGAATGATCATGTACAGGAACTACAAGAAATGTGTATATGTTAGGGTAGCTTAATTATTATTTGATAAGTAACCTTTCTTGGATGGAGGAAACTATTTCAAAACATAATTATCTAATTATGGAACTATATAAGTGATAAATTCTCCACTAATTATTTGGAATAATACACGATTGGTAGTCGTGAAATGGGTTTGGTCTTTGGAAAATATATTTATGGAATTAGAATACAGGGAAAAGGAAATGGTTACACATTTAATGTATTTCCTCAAAGTTGATTCTGATCAATGGTTGTCATTTATCCAAAATACATGAGATTCATAGGAAATACAACTCATAAAATCTAATTGTTGTAGTGATTAATTATTAGACCAATACCTCCCTCATGGGGATCAAAATGAAATGAAGAAAATGATTCTTTTATTAAAGGTATTTGAATATGATAGTTTTTCAGAGTATGAATCTTCCAATAAAAGGATTTCTAGGTATGGTACATGTTATATATGAAACACAAAGTGAATGATTGACAATTTATTTTAAAGGTTTAATCTATGTCTCAAAAGTAATGAGTCCCTCGTATTTTTTTATATGATGAAATAATTTGGTGGTTTATCAAAATGATAAAAGAATTTTTAAAGTATTGTGTATTCAATGTTAATAAATAGGAAAATTTCCTATATAGACATTATGAAAAATTAAATGTATCAATGAATTATAAGAAATCAAAAAACAATTATCATGTAGAAAATATAAAAATAATCAATATAGGGAATTATGTAAGTGATTATGACTTTCTTATAAGGGAAGAGATAAGGTTCACTAGAAAAAATAAGGAAACGTGAAGAATTAAAAAAAAATTATTCAATGTTTAGTCAATTGGGGGATGGGGAATAATGTCATCAACTTCCCCATGCATTATTAAAATCCTCCATAGAAGAATCCAAGTGGATAAGAAAAATATTATGTGATCACAACTTATGAGGAGGAAGTTACCAACAATGTGTGGACAATAATTTAATAATATATTCAAAATAATAAAATGATTAATTGGATTATGGACCCTCACTCTGTTGTATTTATAAACACAGTCCCCTGAAAATTAGACACTTCCATTTAAATATAATAATGGAGTTATTAGTCAAAACTCCTAGGTGGATTATAATTGAAACATGGATTCTTTGGGGTGTCAAAATTATTACACATAAACATGCTTTGCTAGAATACATTATTACCATACCAATGGTTGAATTCAATATCATCCATGGTATGGACATTATTTCAAAATATATGAAAAAATATTAACATCAAATTGAATAAAATTACATTCTCTATCAGTAGTGATATAATTAAAAATGAAGAGACATATTTAGATATTCCCCCATTAGCACCACTGAGTGAGATTATTGGGTAATAATAGAAAACAAAATATATATACATATAATGTAATCTTAAAAAATATGATGTACCTATTATATCTAAATAAATTGATTTACTTCTTGAGAAATTAACTGCACATACCTCATAATATGAATGTAATGATCCGTATTTTCAATATATTATTTTTTGATAATATTTGGATTATTTTCTAGATGAGACACTTAGAAAATGTGCAATATTGATTCCCAGTGTGCTCAATATAAATGACGGAAAAATATTAAATTTATTAAACACTATAGACAAGCAGTTTTAATGAAAATGTGGAATAAACCTCAAATGGATTCTCATATAAGAAATATAAAGGTAATGTTTAGTTCAAAACATGGGGTTTACAAAGGGAAATTTACCCTTTTATAGAGAGGACCATTCAAGAAAAATATATGGCAATCATGAAATTAATAAAATAAATAAAAAAATGATTTTATATTTGTAACAGTGTGACCTACATCTTCTAATAATAAATTCCAAAGGATTTTTTGTCATGGTTGGATGATAAACCATCGAGATATATAAGCCGTTGAAGCATATTTCTCTTAGAAAATGCTAATGAATCAAGATCAGACCATGGATCATTACACCAATGATGTTCATAGATCTTGTTAAAAATGATAAGGTAAAACCATTTAATAAAAGATAAATCCAAACTCCATGTAGTAATTTTTTGTAAATTATCACAAATTTCTTAATCTCACATATATATGTAGAAATTATAAAAAATGAATTGAAACACTCTTCTTTTTTATAATTAAATTTGTGAATTGTTTTTTTCATCTTGATTTATGCCTCTTAATTCGTCTCATTTTCTGACAATAGATAGAGGCCAAAAATGTATCGAGGTTCATTCCACAAATGTTATGGATTAAATATTTCACAAATATTTAGTTTCTCGATTAACATTGGTAATGCGTTTTGCCAAAGATTTAGATAAATATTTTTTTTTGATTGTTTAACAACCCTTCTTCGACGCATTGTATCCAAATTTAATGTATTAAAAGTGAAGATGATTTTTTTTGAGAATATAAAAATTTTTGGGTAGATCATGATGAAATTAAGTGACTCAGGGAGTATTATTTATCACGATATGTGTATGGAATAGTAGAGGGAAATGGATGATTTTATGATCAATTTGGGGTTTAAAATCTAGAAAATTATCAATGGAATGGATGGTCAACCCAATATATGGTGTTCATAGAAACAATTGATGATAGAGGTGGAAAATCTATAAATCCAATGAACCAACATATATTTCAATAAATTCATTAGAAACTATCTGCATATATAGATATTGTAGAATATGTGGGGCCCGTTTAGTGGATACCATGGTTTGAAGATGAAAATAGTGATAACGCGACATGTGACTCCTAACAGAACGTGAGTCCCCCTTCTAGTATAGCTCGCAATGTACGTAGAAAAGAATATGTAAATTGAAAAAAAAATAAGGATAGTGAAATTCCATTTACAGGGACACAAATGTGGACATGTGTAGATGGGTCGGTCACTAACACAACCTTTGGTACACTGAAACATCCCAGAATACTGGGAAGTATGTTATGGTTCACAACACATGGTTTACTTCTTCTAAAAGCCATGTAGATGGAGACTTACTTGTTATGTGTTGATTTTCCACATCGGATGATATAGGAATACATGAAATCATTGTTTACCACCTACTACACACCATTTTCAATCTTCAATAGTATTTTTATATCTTCATTTACATAGATTGGACTAGTATAGCTCGTGTGTGTTCCCTTGGTAATTTTTGTTGAGGTTAAAATTAGTCATTACATCTTCTGCATATGATTATGATCCCATTTAGAGTTTGAATCTCATATATATTTTTATCATACCTTTATGAAAATTAATTTTGAAAATATATCATCATTGTTTATTATATGGACTTTTTCGAATCTGCATGACCTCTCAAAGCAGGGAATTGAACCACCATCTAGAAGGCCATTTGAGTTGTTCTTGTGGTATCATTGACATATGATCTACAACATAGACAATTTATCCAGTTTGGGTTTGTGGTTTTCCCTAGAGGTTCTACGAATAACCCCCAGAGAAAGTATCAGTATCTTTGTAATCAAAGAACATTATTTGGTTACGAATAATGATCTAAAAATATTCATTTAATGTTTATTTTGACTTCATAGCATGTGGATTGGGTTGTATCAGGAGAGTGTTTCTTTGAGAGGAATCTTGTGGATGGTAGTTGGTTTGTACCACATCATGGTGTGGTTTTTTCCCTAAGAATATATGGTTGTCTCTGTTATAAAATTTTTCATGTATTTTTTATTTATCTAACTACAATTTTTTTTTTGATTTTTATTCCTTTAAATATTTCCTTTAGAGTATTAATGTATTAAAAACTAAATGGAATTTTATATCATGCGTTGCTACATACATAGATGAAGGGACTTTTGAACGTTTCTTAAGTGGAAATGGAGTGGTTAGGGCATATAATGATATTTCTAGACTGATGTGGTCATTAGGATATTTCTTTTGACATTAGTCTTCAACCTTGGAGAAGGTTGGAGTATTTACATCTTTTGGTTGGTATTGTATTTGGCCCATTTTCCACTTTTAATAAATTACTATCAGACTTGTTTGTTGGATCATATATGTATGTATGATTATTTATCATTTGATTTACTTTTACGAATAAGGTGGTATTGGAGATGTGTTTGTGAGCATATACGAGAGGATAATGCCTCCCATTTGAGGGAAATATCTACTCGGTAATGGTTGAAAACATTGTTCCAATTGGAGGTAATAATTGCAACACCCCATGGTTTTGAAAATAAATTGAAATGAATGAATAATTTTTTAATGTATATATATATAAGTATCATTTAAACACAATATTTCTTCTTCTACATTTTGAATTTCAAAAAATAGTCATCTATAATTTTGACCAATAAGATATTTGGACTCTGATTGGACCAACCTATTTTTTGTGAATAGTAACATAGGCTTATGAATAGTAATATGACCGTAATGAATAGTAACTTTTATTATTATTTTATTTTTTAAGGAATTTTTATAATGATAACTTAATTAATTTTTCAAGGGGATACAAAAATATTTATAGATTTAAATTCTTATTATTAAATAAATTATTATTAATTTTTAAAAATTAATTAATAATATTTGGAAAATTATTTTCAAAAAATGGATTGTATTCGGGAACTCTAAACGTTGAATGATGATTAGGTTGATGTTTCGGGATTTTTCTGCAAATTTTAAATTTTTTATGAATAGAAAAATTCCGTAAAATACCATATATTCAAATTATCAGTGAAATACAATATTTATGACTACATATGTGATGTAATCCCACTTTTTTAGAAATAATATCCAATTATTACTATTTTTGGTCACATAAATTGATATTATTCGTAGTCTTGAGCAATAATATTATAACAATGAATAAAATAACAAAGACATCCTCATCTCCTCCACTATAAATACCACCCTCATACCCCTATTCCTTCCACAACTCTCAGGCCTTGATCCTTACCTATGTTCCTCCAAATACACCTCCCAAGGATCTTCCCCACGTCCTAGAGCTGCGATTCTCAACAAAAGTTCAAAACCATGGTCTTTAAGGAGGATCTCAATGACAAGAGTTCAAGTGGTAAACATCCCCTTTTGTGTTCTTTATTTTCTTCTCTATTCATCTTCTTTACGCACCTCCCCTTATCCCAGACGCATTAAATATACAGTATCTTACATATTCAAGATTTAATCATTATTAGAGAAGACTCACCAATATACACCACATCCTCCCCCACTTATTCAAGAATCTAAAACATCATCTGTGATGTGTCGATTTACTAACATAATGGACTATATGATTTCAATTTCGGTTACATCCTTCAATACTGGTCATGAAACAATTTTTATGGTTTAACCAGATTATAATTTATGCATTATTTCATATATATGGTTACAGAATAATTTTTTACACATGTTATTAATTTATAAAACAACAATATGTTCATTATAATCATAGAATCGCCAAAATGACCTTAAAAAATATCAATAATGTTATAACATATTAATCATTCTCATCTAATAATTCAAAATGAGAAATAGTATAATTTATGGTTCTTTAAATTTTTAAATTATAATCTTTTCAAATCATGTAGTTTCACATCTGATCAATAAAATCTCCAACATGAACCAATCATGGAAATCATGCAAAGAACACACCAAAAACAATGCATGGAACAAAATATATACAGTTAAATGGTAAAATTATGTAATAAAATTATCATTTAGGTTATTATAATGATTAATATGATTCTTTATGATATTAAGAATAATATTTTAACAATTATACAAGAGTATTAAATGATATTTAAGTAAGACCAAACCAATGTAATGCAATTATTAATCTGATTTTGATTCTTTGGGTCACCTTCTACTTCATTATTAGTGTAGTAATAAAATGTTTGTGTGATGAATTATGGTTATATTGTATTTAATTGTGTTTATTTGTAGTGTATACATATTCTATTTACTCTGTTAATTCTCACATAAATTATATGATATTTGTATGTGGGTTTTCTAAAACATTATTTTAAAATTATATTTTATCAAATTCAAAATAATAGTTTTTTATAAAATTATTCATGTTTTATGATTATGTTATGGTTCTTTGGGATTATTTACAATGAATCTTGGGACCTATTCTTCCCTCCAATTCACATGTTATGTGTTATTTGTAGGTTTACCATATAGTTACTCCATGTATAACTATTATGGTTACGCAAATTATACTGTCGTTACAGGAGTTACCAATCATATGGTTGTACTGAGGGTTCCATAGTATGTATGTAATTCCCCATGATACCTTTATGGTTCTATTAATGTTCTATATATTTGTTTAAATATAATAAAAATTACATGTTTCACGTGGAATGTTTTTATGGGTGACATGTTTTCATTTTTGATAATTATTTCTTCAGTTTCAAGTATTCATGAAAAATTGTGTTCTATCCTTATTTTTATATCCCTTAAATAGATTTTTGTGCTCATTCTATATTTTTATTTGATTTTCACAAGATATAAGGGTTTCTAAGATAAATAACAATCCATGTTAAATTTTATGAACAGTTTTCAATGAAATCATGTTTTATTTGTAATGTTTTATATTTTGGAAGATGTGATTACTGTTTATATAGTAACCACACTGTATGTATTGTGGAATGTTATAAATTTAATATTTCAAAATTATCTAAAATTATAAAATATAAATGATCCTCAATTTTAAATTAAATTATTTCTTGTGTAAAATTCAAGATTATGTAATGTAATATGGTCGGGTCCTTGTAGTTTGTATCATTGGATGGTTTAGATATCTTTAGGGGTTATGATGAAGTTAATAAAATACCATAAATGATTTTTTCAAAATGATTAATATTTTATGTTATATAATTTAAAAATTACCTTGTTTCTTTGACTGAGATATGAATTTTTAGAATGGATATCTATAGAAGAAATATGAGAGCTAAAGAGGAGCGGCACCGATAGAACAACATCTATCCGAATCAGTAGCTTGGATTTGTTGGGATTGGAACCAAGTAGTTTCTAACAAAAATGGTTCAGCTAAAAAAGGCTATAAATGGTTGAATCATCAATTAAGGGAAATAATTAGATGTACAACTATGGAACATGATAATAGCGAAACATTTTATGAGAGAACACCCACCTGCATTCAATGGATACTCTAACCTTGTAGCGGTTGAAGGGTGGATTATATCCCTTGAAAAGATATTCAATGTTATAGGATGTTTATATAGTTAAAAGTTACATAGCTCAAGTTATTTTATTGTAGGTTAATATGATTAGTGGTGGTCAATTGTATAGAAAAATAGGGATAGAGAAAATAATGATTCCTTAGAGTATGATGAATTTAATAGTTTTTTCATTGAATTTTTTTTCCAAAGGTCGTCCGATTTAGGATAAAGAAGAAATTATGTGAATTGAAGAAAACAGAGAAAGATTCAGTGGAATTTGAATAAATTGATTTTCTCCATACTAGTGAGGTGTTGTGCAAATCTTAATTTGTAACATTATTGTAAAAAACACTTCTTTCACACAGGATTGACGCCAAGGTATCGAAGGTCACTGGACTCCCATGAATTCAAATGATGTGATAAACATGTCCAATTTTTTGAGATGATAGAGATTGTGTTTTTTGATTATCATGTTCACATTGAATACAAGGATAATAAGAGGTCCATGTGGAAATTTATGGGTAATAATCAACTATATAAATCTGATGGTAACAAATTTGAGTTTCTAGTTTGTGAAAATTCTTGAAAAAAGAACCATGTGGAATGCCTTTCCAAAACAGGAAAGTGTATTTTTTATTGAATGATTGGAAATATATACTGAGATTGTAATGAAAATGATCTAAGACTAATCCTAATAAGAAAACTGTAAATGGTTTTAAATGTTGAGTGAAGGGTCCTTATGAAAATTCCTTCCCAAAGAGTGATCAGAGTGACACAAGTAATAACGACTATATAAAGAAAAGTGTACTCGGATTCATTTAGACTAAGTCAAAAAATGTAGGGCCAACCAATGAAGTTGTATCGAGTACATTCTTTGTTTACTCAGTTATTTTCATATGTTTTGTTTGATACATGTTATACACATACCTTTATATCTCAGGAATTATTTGGTAAATTAAAAACATCACCTCAACAAATGAAACCAAAACTTGTTTTTAGAACACCACAGTGAAATATTATACCAAATAGTGATTATAAGAATATTTCTATTGTGGTCTTTGGAATGAAATTACTTGATAACCTTTTTTTCATTAGTAGAGTTTGATGTCATTCTAGGAGTGGATTGGCATTCTATGTATCATGCTTAGATGACCTGTAGTCATAAATAATTTGTCTTTTATAATGAGTTTTAGTTTTCATAAGTGAAAAACCTATAAAATTGATAACAGATATGTAAGATGATAAGCTGTTGAAATATTGAAATAAACTTTATCTTTCTTACATTGTTGAAAAAAGGGAAATGTTCCAATTTATAATGTGTCTTTGGTAAATGAATACCATAATGTTTCTTCGGATTTGTTAACCAGTGTTATACCTGATGGGAATGTTGAATTCACAACTTACTTAGTTTCTAATGCTAATACAATTTCAAAACCCCCATATAGAATAGATCAAATAAGACTTATTGAAGTGAAAAAACCATTGCATTATTTGTTTTATAATGTATTCATTCATCCAAGAACATCACGATAGGGTGCTCCTGTTTTGTTTGTTAAAAATAAAAACAATTCCATGGGTCATTGAATTGATTACAGGGGATTAAATAACATCACTATTTAAAACATGTATCCTTTACCTCATATCAATGACTTTTTTTATCAGATCTAGGAACAAAATTACTTTTCTATTATTGAAATGAGTTCTATATGGCATTAGCTGAAGGTTAATGAAGTTGACATCCCAAAATCATTTTTTCATACTATTTATGATTATTATGAATTTGTTTTTAGGTCAATTGGGTTAACTAATGCACTTACATTATTAATGCATCAAATGGATAGAATATTTCATTATTTTTTGGACAATATTGTCGTTGGGTTTATTGATGGCATTATGGTATTTTCTAATAATAAATAGAAGCATGAAAAATATCTACTAGTTGTTTTACAAACCATAAATGAAAAAAACTATAAAGAAAATTATGAATATGTGATTTTTATTTGCAACATTTTTATTTTCTTGGGAACATTGTAAATAATGATTGAATGAAAAATGATCATGGAAGAACTAAACTATATGATGAGTGGACATGGCCCACAAATGTTACATAGATTTTTAGTTGTATTGGATTAGAAATTTATTAACAATATTTTATAAAACCTTTTCACCTTAATCTAGTCTTCTAACCATGTTAACTCAAAATGAGGTAAAATTTATTTAGAAAGAATAATATGATTTTTTTTTTCAGGAACTGAAGAAGAGATTGGTGAAAACTCTGGTTTTGGTCTTGCCCTCCTGCAATGGTGAGTTTTCATCTATGAAGATTCATTATGGAAGGTACTTGTTTGTGTTTTGATACAAAATTATCACATAATAGCTTATGATTCAAGACAAAAAAAACCTGATGATCCAAATTACTCCACACATGATTTTATGTTGGAATATATAGTTTGTACTTTCAAAATTTAGAGGAATAATTTATACAGAGCCCAATGTCAAATATATACTAAAAAAAATTCTAATGTATATATTTACTTAGAACAAATTATAATGAGGAACACAAGGTCTCTTGAACAAATAAATGATTATATTTTCAAGATCAATTATCATTCAGAAAAGGAAAACAATTGGTGGATTCCATGAGTAGAAACCATCATGATTCATTAATCATGTCATGTTTAGAACCAAATCCCTTGATTAATGATTTGATGAATTTTGGATTCGATGTTATTGGTATAGGAAAAATGTATGTTTTGTTCTAGGATTTAGTGAAGTCCTCATTATCAATCTATATTAATCAATTAAAAAATGAAGACTATGATCTACAAGAAAAGGTATAATTGGTTAAAATTATTATTCTTCTAGAATTTAACCTTTATAAATATTGTCTTTTATGATTTGAAAAAAGTATGTTTGTGCCTTCTGGTTCCATGTTGAAGAACAAATTATTGTGTGAATCTCATATGTTTCACATATGAGTTTATCCTGGTAGCACTAAGATGTACAAAGTCCATCAAAAGTATAATTGGTGGGATAGAATGAAAAGGGATATTGCTGAATTTACCATGAAATTTTTGACATGTAAAAACATTGAAGAGGAGAAGAAGGTAGCGAAGGGGATGATTCCACCTGGGACAGTGCTGGACTGAAAATGGGAGAATATATCAATGGACTTCATGGTAAGACTACCTAAGAATTCTTGAGTTAACATCTCGATTTGGGCTGTTGTCGATCAGTTGACTAAATCTTCACATTTTATTTCTATTTAGGATATAATCTATTGGGATCATCTTTGTTGATTGTACCTCTATGATATTTTCAGGTAACATGGAGTTAATCATTCAATTTTATCTAAATGAGATCTAATATTTAATTATGTCTTTTGTATGGGCCTTCAAAAGTCATTGGGTGTTGAATTAAATTTTAGAGTATCTTTTCATACTTAATCATATGGGAATCCATAATGAATTATTCATACTTTATAGGATATGATTTGATTTTATTCAATTGACTAATAGGGATTTTGGGATCAACATTTGTTATCAGTTGAGTTTTCATATAAAAATATTTTTTATTCATTTCTATAAATTTCCACATTCGATGTAATTTAAGGGAAGCAATACAGAACACTAGCTATTTGGGTTGAATTTGGGGAAAGGAAGTTTATTTTATTAGAATTATAATATGAAGTGGATGAGATTGTAAAGAACATCTAATAACAAATGAGGATAGCTCATAATAGAAAGAAATGTTATACAAACAATAAGGGGAAAAAGTTTTTTTAGGTAGGTTATCATGTTTTTCTAAAAATATCACCATAGGAATTTGTTCTAATTTTTGGTTATAATGGAAGTAAATGTATGTGGTTCGCTGGACCTTGAGAAATTCTGGAGAAAGTTTCACCATTCTCAAACCAAGTATCATTTCCACAGAATTTATCTCTGGTACCCAATGTTTTTCATGTTTCATGTTGTGAAAATATTAGCTAGATACAAATAACGATTTTAGCCTTGAAGCAATTCACCTGGAAGAGAGCCTTTCTTTTGAAGAGAAACTTGTTTAGATTCTCTATCAAAGGGAAAATGTATTTCGGAATATTTTAATCCCCAAGGTAATGGTTTTTTTGAATAATACACATGGTTGAAGAAGCAACAACGGAGTCTAAAAATGCTATGATGGAAATAAACCCTCACATGATTAACAAATAAGTAAAATTACGAGGACACAATTTCTAGAAGGTGGTGATAATGTGACACACAGTGGTTTTTAAAATAAATTGAAATTAATGATTTTTTTGTAGATATTTATAACTATCCTTTAAACATAATTTCTCACTTCTAAGTTGTTAATTTCAAAAAAACGGTCATCTACATTTGTGATTAGTATATAATTTGGAGTCTAATATGAACAACATGTTTTTTTTGAATAGTTATATATCCATATGAATAGTAATACAAAGAGTAATATTACCTTACTGTATAGTAAATATTTATTTTGTTTTATCTTATTAAGGCTTTATGATAATGAAAACTTGATTAATTTTTCAAGGTGTTAAAAATGAGTTATAGATTTTAAATTGTAATTTATTAATAAATTATGATTTTATTTAAAAATTTATGTATTAATATTCCGAATTTATTTCAAAAAATTGATTTCATTTTCTAATTATACAATTCAATAAATGGTAAGTTGTATTTATGGGATTTTTCTAAAATTTATGACTTTTTAATGAATAGTCAAATACGGTAAAATATTGTTTATTTAAACTATCAATTATATACACTATTTATGACCTCATAAGTGATGAAAACCCACATGGATATACTAAAATTCCATTATTACTATTATGTGTCACCTGAATATAGAATATTTATTTCCTTGAGAACAAAAATTAAAATAATGATTAAGAAAATGGAAAATATCTTCTATCCTCCACTGTAATTACAACCCTCATTCCCCTCATCCTCCCACACCTCACAAGCATCAATGAATACATAATTTCTACCCAATACTCCTACCATGTCTCTTATTCATTTCCTAGAAATTCTGGACTCTCCAAAAGGGAAAAACCAAGGGCCTTATGGAGGATCTCATGTACAAGAAAACAACAATAAAACATCCTCTTTTGTGTTCTTTGTTTTCTTTTCATTTTATTTTTTATTATTATTCATTCCCCACCTCCATTATCCAAGATGTATGATTGACTCCATATCATACATATTATGGATTTCATCATGTTTATATAAGATTCACCATTATACTTCTTCTCCTTTCCCACTTTTCAAGAAATTAAAACATCATCTGTGATATGTCGATTTATCGACATCGTGGACGATGTCATTTCAATTTCATTTTTTTCCTGAAAGGAAAGTCATAGAACAAATTTAATTATTTTACCAGTTAATAATTTATTTATTATATCTTATATGTGGTTCTAGAACCATTTTATACTCACTCTATTAATTTATAAAACAAAATGAGTTCATTTCTATTGAAGAATCTCCAAAATGTCAAAAATGAATATCAATAATGTTTTAACTTATGAATCATCCCAATAAATGAATTAAAATCATGAATTGGAATAATTTATGATTTAAAAATATTTAAATACGACTACATTCCAATTATTGAGTTTTATTTCCATTGAACTATAATATTCATCATGAAGTAATCATAAAAATCATGTAAAGAACACACATAAAACAATGCAGAGAACAAAATACATATAATTAATGGGTGAGATGATCACATTAAATGATTATATAAAGTATTATAAAGACTAATATGATTTTCTAATTTGTTAATTTTTATTTTTTTTATCTATTATATAGGAGGCTTAAATGAGTTTAATATAAGACAAACACGAGGTAAGATAATTTTTAACCTGATTTCCATTCTTTGGGTTAACCTTATAATTCATTATTAATGTGTTAATAAAATTTTTTGGGTGATGAATTATGATTATATTATGTCTTATAATATGTATTTGTAGTATATATACATATTACATCCACTTTTTTGAAGTCTCACATCAATTATATGATATTTATAAGTGGTTTTATCTTTTAAAATCCTCTTGTAAAATTCTTCTTTACAAAATTCAAAAGAAAATTTTTTATGAAATTATTTAAGTTGTATTAGTTTATTATGGATTTGATAATGTTTATAAGGAATAATGGGACATATATCTCCCTCCAACGAATTGGGAATGTGTGTTTTGGAGGTCGGTTGTATGGTTACTCCATGTGTAACTGTGATGGTTACCCAAATTGTATGGTAGTCGTGAGGGTTACCAAATATAAGGTAGATGTGAGGGTTACAAGATTATGTAAGTAGTTCCCCAGGATACCTTTATGATCAATTTATGTAATATATTTTTGTGTAAATCTCATGGAAGTACCATGATTAACAGGGTATGATTATATTGGTGACAAGTAAGTCTTTTTGAAAAAAAATCAGACATTTAAACTATTCATAGACTAATGTTTTCATTCATTCATTTTATATCCCTTATTGATATTTTTTTCCTCATCCTGAGTTTTTAATTGACATTCAAAGGTTATAAGGTTATGTAAGACATTGAAGGAATCCATGTAAAATATTAAAATGATTTTTCTTGGAAATGATGTTTGCTTTGAAATATTTTATCCTTTGATAGAAAAATAATTCTTTTATTATGGTATCCACTTTGTATAAATATGAAATGTTATAAATGTATTATGTCCAAATTATTTAAATCAATAAACATTAAATGATACTCTATTTTAATGGAAATGATTTCTTGTCTAAAATTAATGATTATTTTATGTAATATGGTCTGGTCCTTATAGACATCGGGTAAACACGGGTTAGAGCATAGTAGTTTATGTTAGGACAGAGAGCTATCAATGTATTTAGTTCTACATTAGGACTAGAGTTTGTATGGTTGGTTTTCAGAAACAATGTCTAGCGTTCCTATATTTTCATTCTGTGTAGGTACTCTATTGTTAGTGTAGTGGTGGATTTATCCATACACCCAGACTCAGATCGCCGTCATTTCTACTAGGTACATAGAAACCTCAGTTGAAGGGAATTTTTTTAACATTAAAAATATAGGAATGGTTGTATTTTCTAGGTCCTTCTAGATTAATCTCCCTTAATATACTCTTTTTACCATTGTACATCTTGTGTTATTTCAGGATTCCTTCACATTGACAGACACACAATATTCCACTATATTATCACATTAATGGGATGACTAGTGATTATATATTAGTACAATGGATTGAATCAAATATAGAACCTCCACATGGTTTAACAAATATACCACCATCCTTTGAGCATCATATATAACTATATGTACAAGATAATGATACACACAAGATTATTTCCATGCACATGATTCATAGGTAGTGAGAACCCACGATTTTGGGTTAGCTAGACCCCTAGGTGGCTGAGGACTAGCAAGATACAATTACTCACATTTTCCTCCTTGTGAGGAAACCTATAGATCATATGATGGTCCTCAGGGAATGTCTTATTTGAGGCTATCAACGGAAATGCTGGAGTTTAGTTACTCAATCGCATGATGATACATCAATCTCATGGTAATACTTTGAATATCACTATAATGCTGATTTATATCAATGTGCATTGTAATTAGTACACATAAAGGATATTTTTTATCTCTATAAGGTTAGTAAGACCATTGTAGAGTATTAGTGAGGTTTAACGATCACTCATGTTACATTTTAGATATGGTTTATGATTTTTTATTCCAAACTCTAGACATTGATATGGGCTTACAAAAGGACATCAGGGCTTCAGTGTAATCCATTTTCATTCCAACCCATGTTGGGGAGCCTAAGAGATCATGGTTAGTGGCAATCATTATATAGGTGTAGGCCCCAAAAATGTAACAGTCCATGTTTTTATGTACCATTCTTCATGTAGATTAAATTTTATTTTATGTCTTGAAATGTAATAAGTCAAACATTCCATAAAAACATCATCTACTTGGAATTAAGTACATGAAACCAACAAAATTTATGTTACATGCAACAAAATCGGCATACATTACATGGATCATGGACTCGGTGTGTGTTACATGCATGACCGACTAGGCATATATTACATGCAACTCTAATGTTTCTACGATATATTGTCTTCCTATTACAATTATTTAAATGGGATAATTATAACCTACCCATTAAAATTAAAAATATTAATATAAATATATAATTTTAAAATATTATTTATAATTTTATTATATAAATAAAACAACGTGATATTGAATGATATGATTTTTGGTAACATCCTTTAATGTTTAAAAATAATATTTTCTGAAATGAACATAATTTAATAGTAAAATAAAATTTAATTATACTAAATAATTAAATAAGATAAAATAAACATCATTTTTATATTTATATTCATTAAATATTATTATGGTGTATTTTTCAGATTCTTTTGAGCTACTTCATTTTTTGAGAATAGTGAAAAATACAAGATTTTAATTCCAATTTTTTTTCGTGTAATTTATTTATAAGGTTAAATTATTTTTTAATTATTTTAAAAACAATAAATAGATTATATTGTTATAAATTATTCCAATTTTGGTAATTGTAACCAATTTTAAAATTATTTTGGATTTGAAAACAGAGAAAACTTTTAATCAAATTTACATTAAGAACCCCCATTTCCATTCTGACTATGAGATTAATTTTAAATTATTTTCTGCCACTTATAGGATTATAATTTTGAAAAATTTACTCCAAAATTGAAATAATCATAACATATAACTTATATTAAGTTTAACGTAGTTTTGTACCAAAAATATTAGTGAAGGTGATAAAATTTAATTACATCAATTACATTCAAATTAGTCTAAATATGGGTCTAAACCACAACCATATGGCCAAAATAACTATATGATTGTATAATATCCATTATATGTCCATATTTATATTTTTTCATCCATTTTATAATTTTTATTATTATTATTTTCTCTTCAAACAAGAAAAATATGGATAGAATTCTTTCCTCAAATATTTACAAGAACACCACTTCTCATTCCCTATAAAAGGAAACCACCTCCCCCCCCCCCTCAATCCCACCTCTCAAACCACATAGATTATACCAATTTTTACCCAATAAAAATAAAAACATTCCTACTATCCAATTTGAATACCCCTTGTTCATAAATATATTCAATGAATCATTAGGAACAAACCAATAAGGTTTACCCATTTAAGAGGTAAAGTATTCTCTCGAGCTCATTCCATTAATTTTCCATCTACACCCCCTCCACTATATTTATTGCATTAATTTTTTTCAAAAATAATATCCTCAATATAATCATATTTACAAGTTATTTGTTCAACCTACACTTACACACACCTCCATATAATGGATAATGAACTTTCTTTTTATACAAATGATGAACTGCTGCATCACAAAATTATGATTTTTCAATTTTCCATACTGCCTCTCATGGTAAATTTTGAGATGGAATCTATATTAATATATGTTATATATTATATTTATTTTATTTTAAATCTTATTTATTCCTTTTAAATCACATATCATTTTCAATTCCATTTTCTTTTAATATGATATTTTCATTTGAGGAATTGTGGACTACCTCTCTCTAAAGTGATATGATTCATTCAAACACTACATGAAATGTATTATGAATAGGTTTAGTGAATATATATTATATATTTTCACATATTTATACTTTAATAATGTTATACATATTTACATATATGCTATTTTTTATTCATTCAATATGTTTATAAAAATATAAATAACGTTCATATGTACGTAAAACATAACATCTCCATGAATAGTATATTACATTTTGAACATATATATTCAATAGATTATTATAATTAAAATAAACTAGATATAAATTATATTTATATCATGGTTTAATTTTAAGAACCCTAATATATGTATAATTACCAATGACATAACAAATTAAGACATGTTCGAAGAACAAAGTAAATATTATCCAAAGTGAAAACATAACAAGGGATTGATAACATGAATGTACTATAATATCGTAATCAAACCATATATGGAATTATATTTAATAACATATTTTTTAAAAATATTTATAAAAAATTTATATTATTTAAATAGAAAATTTAATTAGTAAGATGAGAGTCAAGACAAATATTAATGAGATTTACTCTCACTTTTAATTTCCATGAGATACATGCTAAGTTCACCAGTCGTTCTGTTGGTGTGGTGTTTTTACAACCCTTTATTATTTTCTATGTATTATATACATAAATTTATGGTCATTAATATATCCATTATATTATATTTCTTTCATGGGGCTTTGGTTTCAAAAGTTACCAAGTTGATAAAATATTTTTCTCTCATGTTTCCTTCATTGAGACTCATGTTTTGTCATTCACCTAAATTATCATTCCAGGTGTATAAACATACATTTTAAATGTCATTTCAGGAATATAATTTCATTAATGTTATTTTATGTTTCATTTAATTTACATTTATTTCATGGATAATATAATCCAATATTACCATGTTATAACAGTTTATTGAGAATACCTCATCACTTTTCACGATTGATTATGTTTATACATACATTGTTGAAATATTATGATCCATATATCATGAAAAATTATGAGTTTCCTTATAATATGTTTAATCATGATATATCCATATATTATAACCATTTTACCACTTTTTATTTATTAAGTTAATGTATTTAGTTAACAAATATGGCCTTTTATATCTTCCTCTGGAAATCAATTGTATTCCAAAAATAATGTTTTCAAATAAAAATTCAAATTATTTTAAATATATAATGAAGCCCATTTTCAAAGGAAAAAAGGATTTTAAAAACATCTTATATAATTATGTTATAATTTTATGAAATTCTCAAAGAAAAATTTTTTCAAAATTTTTTTCTGTTTTAAAAAGTGTTTTCCATGATAAAATTATATTTTCCTCTAGAAATATATTTAAAAGATATATCAAAATTATATATCATATAATATCAAATATATTCGTGTTACATTCTAAATTTGAGGAGAAAAATTCAATGTTTTCATTCATATTTTTTCCCTGAATGGATTATTTTTTTAGTGTAATGAGATTTATGAAACCTATTTCCATTTCATCGGTTACATGATTTTGAATTCGGCTGACATTCCTTCGTTATGATCATAATGAAATGATTATGAAACCTGTCTCATTCCA
The DNA here is from genome assembly GCA_963277665.1 of Viscum album. Classification (NCBI taxonomy): domain Eukaryota; kingdom Viridiplantae; phylum Streptophyta; class Magnoliopsida; order Santalales; family Viscaceae; genus Viscum; species Viscum album. Next base: position 287,978,295 of record OY728131.1, read on the forward strand.
CATGTTATGATGTAATAACATTTTAACAACACCCATTTCATTTTGTGGGTTGTTATATGGTCATTTACGATCCCGTGGAACATGTATGTTTGATTTAATAATGAGGTGGGTGGGATCTATATCTCCCACCATTTAAATGGTAATGATTATATATCATGAGATAAAATAAGATTGTCTTGGGAATAAACCTTGACTGCCAATATAGCCATTGGAGTGAACCGTGACTACAAGGATTATAGGATTAGTGAACTTGTTATACTAATATGGACATGAAAGTGATCCATTAATATCAAGATGATATTGGGTGTAAACCAAGAATCTAAGATAGACATGGATGTGATTCCATTACAACAATGGTAATAATATTATATATGCTTATGTGTGTTCCATAATTCCATTTATATTCTCATGTTATGCTTTAATGTAATATTTATCTCTATTTCATTAAGATTCATGTATTATTAATTCCCAAGAATCATTACATGATTCATTTATATGATCTTATATATACAGGGTATGATCTTCTATATTCATGATCATGTTTTAATTACCTTATTCCCAAGATTATGCATACATACCATCCTTCATTACCATTACTGAGCATTTGAGTCACCACTTTTTTATGTTTCCTTCCCTATTTTAAGAATATTTGTATTATATTTGATTTGTTATAAAGAAGTATAATCAAGAATATCCTAGTGGGAGATTCTGTATCTCACTTATGTATCAGTTTTTACGTTTCCATCTTTCCAAATGAACTAGACTAGGTGGAGATTTGGGTGTCTATTTATTTAATATTTTAAGTATTCCAAAAAATGTTTTGTAATGTTAATGTATGAAAAGAGAGGGACAATATATTTCTCATTAGAGATGATTTTTAGTTACCCATTTTAATCATGGATGACAATCCCTTATTCATATCCCTAAGTTCATGAATATGTATAATTCTATGTATAAGGAAAAGTATTGTAAAATGTCATATAATTTTGGTAAAGGATATCATGAGTTTTTTCATAGATATACAACCCTATATAGATAATAAAGGTGGATTTGGTTCTAGAACAAATTTACCTAGTGGTAACAACTCTGAATAGTTATTTTGGGAGTGACTTAGGGTAATCTGGTTCATGACAATGTGCCTTGCAATAAAACTGGTTTGACTCTCCTAGGGGATATGCTTTGGAAATTATCAAACTATTCACAAATCATCAATAAGGATTTAAATTGAAGATTCCTATTAATAACATTGGACAAACCATAGGTTTCATAAACTATATAAGGATTAATAATTTAGACATTAAATAAGTGACATTTCATTATTATGTGGTTTCCCATTGTGATGATTGTTTCGTACTATATTCATTTGGGTTTTAGTAAATGGATGGATCTTGGTGGAACTAATTTTATTATTATTACAATAGATATAGAAAGTATTGTCCTCCTAAAAAACTGAATGATAAGAAATATGGACTGAAGAACCACGTTTATATGATCAGAAATCTTTTTCATGTTGTGAATCATGATGAACATCCAATTAGGCCAAGTAGGGAACAATATTCCATTGTTTATTCAATGAGGCAATGTTCACATTTTTTCTGATGGGAATCTCATCAATTTATTAACATAAAATGGATTATATCTACATAAATGATATTATCCATTATGTATAGTTTATATAATGAGAAATCCAGCCTGAATAACTATCGGTTAGAAGGAAAAGAAGGCCCATAAGTTACTCTAACCAAGAATATAAAGAATAATTATTAGATTGAATTAATGTATTAGGAGGATATCAAGAACATTTTTTTCAATATTATCAATTTTTTAATTCCTAACAAGATGGAGAATTATTTCCTTGATTTGATGCAAATAGATGATGAATTTTTTTACCTAAAAGGATAATTTCACTAGACAATAGAATTTTGATTCCTGATATAGCATCCAACCCAAAACTAAAGTTGATAGGTTTTCAATGGCCTGATTTGAAGCCTCAAAAGGGAATTCAAAATAATATACAGTAGTATCTATGAATATATTGTGCTTCTACAATCAGAGATGAACAGAAAGTTGGAGTCACATAACAATCTCTTGGTTTTTTCATGTGGAGGAATATTGAGTTTTAAGGAAAATCTATAAACCATGATGAGAATAAGATGAGATAACCTTTATGCTTAACATATGGGAAGAATCATGTGGAAAAGTTTCTTAAGGGGTATAATAAATGTTTTAATTTTTTGGGTGAAGGAATGTAGGAATTTTACTTCCAATGATAAGGGATGACTCTTGATAAAATTTTGGATGTGGAAAAACAAATACAGATTTCAACTAACTCAATTCGGAGAAACATGTGTATGGTGAATGGGTATTATGCAAACCACTACCACTACGCGATGGATGGTGTTGAAAATCGATGTCAACTTATTATTTAGATGAGTGAAGAAGATAAATCTCATGTCATCACTACTTATGATGAGGGATTTGATAGTAACATGATGAAATGAACACCTACCATCAACTCTAGAACAACTAATGTCAATTTGTATTCTAGATCTACCCACATCATCATATCTACTAAATATTATAAGTGTATTAAGATTACAAAAAAATAATTATATGTGTAATTATATGTGAAAAACCCTAATTGTATAAATATTTCATGCCAAGTCTATGATTACTCTATGGTTGATGTTTTTTTAGAATTTTTTTCATGAAAATAATATCATTCAATATTTGGTTTAATTTTATGTATAATTTTACATGGATTAGATTTCTATGAATAAATCCAACAAAAATTATCTATGAATGGATGTTACTTTTTCTACTTAAAATCATCATATGATCAACCAACCATGTGATTTTATGTATGAACTTCTTGTTGATATAACATCTCGCATTACGGTCTTAATTCAAATTCTAAATTGTTTGGTAGAAAATCGAAATTAATGATATATATTAATGTTTTAAATTTTTTTGATGTTTTTAGAGTTGGGTTTCATATTATTCCACCAAATAAATAAGATGAGTTCTCAATAAAACTCATACCTAGTTCCACAACAATTTAAAATACTTCTTATTGAATGGATATGATTGAGTTGTTGGAATTAATGAATGAAAAATTGAAAATCATGATATGGGATTCATTTGGCCATCTGTGTCACCGTGGGATGAACCTATTCATATTTTGAGAAATAAAGATGGATCAATAGTGATCTTCATTAATTATCGGTATTTGAAGCATACCATGATCAAGAATAAGTACCATCTCCATCGTATTGATGACTTGGTTGTTCAATTTCATAGAGATTAATACATTTACAAGATTGAACTTCATTCTAGATACCATCATTTGAAGGTCAAGAAAGTTTATGTACCCAAGACGACATTTCATACTAGGTATGAAAAATATGAATATATAGTGATTCATTTTCTTCTTACAAATTTACCAACTATCATTATGGATTCAATGAATATATTATTTACAGATTACCTTGATCTATTTTAGGCAGACATTATGGTTTATATTATAGACTATTCCTATAGAAATTAATATCTTTAAGATCACATTGAAATTTTATATAGACACTATGAAATGAGAATCTATATGAAATGATTAAAAATTGTGAATTTTGGCTGCAAAATATTTCATTTTTGGGTCACATAATCTCAAGATATGGTATAGTAGTAGATCCATCAATGATGCGGTCTATTAAATGTAGGAAAAGACCCACCACAGTGACAATTATCTATTTATTTTTTGATTTATATTGATATTTTCAATGGGTTGTGGAATATTTTTCACGAATATCTAATCTTCTGACCAACTTATGTCTAAAGGGTGTCATGTTTCTATAGACAAATCAATGTGAGGAAAATTTCATGGAACTGAATTGATGGTTAGCCAGTGAAACTATTATTAAAATAACCTATAGTGTAGAAGGGTTTTTAAATTATATAGTTCCACACAAGAAGGTATTTGGAGGTTTTTTTTTGTTTAATAACTTGATTATCACTTATTCCATGACGAAATTTAGTATTCATTAAAAAAATTACAAACCTCATGATTTGGAGTTAGCAGTGGTATTTTTAACAGTAAAGATATGGTTTAATTATCATTGTTTATAAATATGGGATATACATACTGATCATAATATATTTAGATATATATTCATACGATAGGGGTTGAACATGTGTAAGTGAGGACATTTAGTGTTGATAAAATAATATTAATGATCATTATATTAACACCCCAGGAAAGCGAAAAAAGTGACTGATGATTTGTGACAAAGTATCATGCTATCATATCCATGATGCTGTCCCAGGATATCCAATATTTCTAGATATACCGATAGTATATATTACAATCCAAAAGGCTGTGGAAATTTGTATCTATCTTAGAAGATTCATCAACCCTCCATCCAAGTGGTGCTTAAGAATGTCCAAAATGAAGATAACGAGTTGAAAATGAAGGTTAGAAAATTTACATAATTTAATATTGATCGATATGCAATGAAAAGTTTTATTAACAATGTATGAGTTCCTTCTAAACCGTATATTATGAAGGAGCTGTTAGTGGATTCTCATAGTTCTTCATTCCCTATTCGTGGTAGAAATAAAAACGGGTATAGAGAGATGAATGAATAATTCTGGTGGGATGAAATTAATAGAGATATCACATAGTACTTATCTCAGTGGTTGTTATGGCAAAAAGATGAGGAATAAAGGGAAAAGTCAAAGGGGATGTCACATACATTACCCACACCAAAATGAAAATATAAGAAAATCTCTATTTATTTTGTCATCAGTCTATCCAAAACCTCTATAGAGTTATATTATCTCTTTGTGATATTCATTCACCTTACGATGTTAGAAAACTACCCATCCAATAGAGAATAATTCAATAATGATTATCATTACCTAATATTAATTAAGGAAGTGGTAATGTTTCGTGGAGTACTGCATTCTATTTTATCAAATAAGTATATGAGGATTACATCATTTTCATGAAATGTATTCAGAAATAGCATGATACGAAATTGAGTTTCATCACTTATTATCATTCATAGATATAAGGTCATCATGAATGAACTATTAAAATGATATAAAATATTTTGAGATCATGATGTCTGGAGTTGAATCCTGTTTGGGATCAACACCTTCCACTTATTAAGTTTTATTTCAACAATATCCTTTACTCAATAAATCCTAAGGGATGCGATTTAGCACTATATGGGACAAAATTTAGAGATCCAATAAGATGGGATGAGTTTGGAAGAAGAATGATATTGGGAATTGATATTTCTAATAAAATGATCAAGGAGTTTAAAAATATTTAGCAGTAAATCTAGACAACTCCAAGTCAATATAAAAGTCATACTAATAATAATCAGTGTGATCTAAAATTTGATTTCAGTTAAAATGTGTTTCTACGAGTATCACATAGGATTAATGTTATGGGTTTTAGAATGAATTGGAATCTAATCACTAGGTATATCAATCCCTTATAGAGTCTTGATCGTATTAGGACAGTTGCATATCTCTCATAACATCCTCTAAATCACATTCAAGTCAATAATGTGTTCAATGTATTTATCCTGATTACGTATACATCTAATCCCTCATATGTACAATACTCTAAGGATATACCACTAGATCTTGATATTTATTAAGAGGAATAACTATTTTCAATTATAGTTAAATTATAGAATGTTCTATGAAAAAATATCTCTAACATAGTCATTGTTTTGTGGGGAAATCAATAGTTAATGGAAGATAAATAGGAAAATGAGGATACGATGAAGCAGAAGTATGCTCATTTTTTTGACCATAGTGATGAATTTTGAGGGATAAGTTCATATTAAGTAGGTAGAAAGTAACACCACGAGTTTTGATGGAATTTTTTTTTCAAATAAATTAAATTCTAAATTATTTATTGATATTAGATAAGTTAAATTTCCTATCACATGACGTCGACGTGGAGAATGTTACATGACACCATCCTAGTGTATGTTATATGAGTCCAACTCTACTTATGTTACATAGAACATCAACTTGGCCTACATTATTGGAAACACTGACTTGGAATAAGTTACACCCATCAATGTTGTTTCTAGGAAACATAATTTCACTGTGGTAATTATTTATATTATATAATTATAACATTTTCATCAAAAACAGTTAAATGAATAGTAATAAATTATTTTCAATATTTTTTTTATATATAAATATAACAGATTGATAATGAATTATATGATTTTTGGTAAAGTCATTTTTTGTAAAAATTGTAGTATTCATGAATGAACCACTTTTAGTATTAAAATTAATTTTAAACACATTGTGAAAAATAATTTGATATAATAAACTAAATATTTGAATTTATAATTTTAAAATTTTCTCATGTTTTTTTCTATGAAACATACTTTTTGTTGAATAGTGAATAATATAGGATTTTAATTCAGAAATACTTTTTCATATTAAATATTTATATGGTTAAATTATATTTTTATTTTTAATGTAAATATTTAATTATATTATATTTTATTAAATTATTCCAATATAGGTAATTATATCCAATTTCGATTTGAGAAATGATATACTTTCTTTGAAATCTTCTGATCATTTTTTGTTTAGAAACATGCATTATCAACATGACTTCAGAATTAATTTTAAAAAAATTTATACGACAAAGGTGATTATAATTTGTAAAAATAGATTCCATATTTGGACCCTTCATAATTAAAATTTTCTAATATGATCATCTTAGTGTTTGACCGAGCATATTAGTGAATGTTATTGAAATTAATTATATCGAATATGGATAAATTAAGATTATCAAGGGACTAAACCATAACCTTTAGGCAAAAAAAGACATATAGACATGTCAAAAAAAATTTATGGCTGTATATATAGCCTATAATACCATGGATCTACTTGGGATCATTATTGGAACCACATCTAACATGAAAAACATGGCTGGAAATATCTAATAAAATATTTAAAAGAGTGCAAATTCTCTTTCATTATAAAGGTCACCACCTATCCGTCATCATCAAACCACTAAGAAAATATAGGTTCAGAAAAAAAAAATACCAATTAACTTCCATGAATCCATCAATTTATCATTGAACCCACATTGGTAAGAATGATATCCAAATAATAATTTTGGCATAATCTAACAGATGTATCCCGAATAAGAGGTATCACCTTATCTTGAGATCCTTTCATTTACTTCTTTTATCCACCCTACACTATATTTGTTCCATTATTGTATAAAAAACCATTATCCTCAATATAATAGAATTTATTTGTGATAATTTTTTAACCTAAACATATACACACCTCTATCTAATTGATAACAAACATACTATTTATGTGTCTGGCGAACTACCACCTCAGTAAATGATGATTGTTAAATTTTTCTCACCTACTAATAAGGTATAAATTAATATGGAAACACTATTTATATATAACATATGTCATATTTATTTTTTATTAATATTATGTATTTCATTTACATCAGATATCTTTTTTTACATTACTTTTTTTAATATTACATTTTCGTTTGAGGATGTGTGGACTACTTCCCCCTCAAAGTGATATGGATTGTTCATAATCTCTTGGAATGTATTAATTGAGGTATTATTGAATATATATTATATATATGAACTTATAAATCTACTGTAATAATGATAATCATGTATATATATAATTTATTTTTTCATTCATTCAATAGGATACTAAAAATGAAAACAATGTTCATGCGTTCGTACAGCTTACCGTCTCCATAAAAGGCGTATTACACATTCTAATTATATATTATATATATTATAATAGTACACATATAACGTATATAAATTATATTTATATCATGTTTTACATTTTTTATAATTTCATAATTACATGGATCAACGTTATAAGAAACTAAGAGACTTGTGAAAAATAAAGAAAATATTATCTAATGTGAAACCTTCACATATGATGGTTAACAAACATGTAACATAATTCAATAATAAAAAATATATTGTATTATATATAATAAAATGAATATGAAAATTTTTAATAATAATCATATATTTTTTTTATACAGTTTGTTTGAATGAGTACGACAATAGTCATGAAAAAATATTAAGGGATTTAATTTCCATTTTTATTTCTATGGGAAACATGTTATGTTCTCCACACATTACTTTTGTGTAGTATCTATAAATTCTATGAATTTATTCTATGTACATTATAATTAAATTTACTTATATTCAAAAATCAATTTTATGATATTTCTTTTTGGTGGTTTATTTTCAGTAGTTACCAAATCACAAATATAATTTTATCCAAATTTTCTTTCTTCGATACTAATGTTTTGTAGTGCATCAAAATTCTGATTCATGGTTTATATACATCCAGTTTACATTTTATATCATGAATTTAATTTCATTCATGATATATTAATCTACATGTAATTTTATTTTCTTACATGAAGTTTATGATCCCATGTTACCATGTTATAATAGTTCGATGAGATGATCACATTTTTTTCGAGATTATTTATGTGTATAATTCCTTTGAGAAAATATTATTATCCCTATATCAATAAAAATCATTTTTTTCCTAGTCTTCTACATATAAATGCTATATCTATGTATTAGAACAATTTTTAAACTCTTTTTCACTTAATATGGAATATTTAATTTAAAATATCACCATCTCTATCATGATTGAAATCTATGGTATTCAAAAACAATTATTCTGAAAAAAATAAAAAATGATTCAAAATATCATTGAAACAATTTATTCAAGGTAAATTGATTTTAAAACATTTTATATGTTTCATTTATATGTTTTCAAATATATTTTCATGAAAAATATTTTCAATAAGGTTTTATCTTTTAAAAAACATATTTAATGATGCATAGTTATTTTCAACAATAATTTTTTTAAAACATCTTTCAAAATTATTTCCCATTTAGGATAACATTGGTTGGTGTAACTCATGAATTTATAATGAAATTATTCAATATTACCATTAATACACTTCCTCTAAAAGGATTATGTTTTTATTAAATGATTTTAGGAATCTTATTTCCCATTCAAAGAACATGTTATTTTGAAACACGCTTCAATTCATTGGTTATGTTCATGAAGAAGTTAGTGTGAGAACATTATATATCCATATGATATGATATGATTACATGTTTATAATACCCATTTCAAATCATGGTTTATTATATTTGTAATGACCCGTAAAATTCAAGGGAAATTTTTTCTTAATTTTCTTTGGAATTTTACAAGAGCGCGGTTTCTGACGGCACCTGATTCCGAGGCCCGGAGTGCCCGAAATTAATTTCCGAAGTTTGGCTCGGGTACGTTCAGTGAACGAACGAGCGGGATTTCCTAACTTTTGATCCGGTGCTCGGAATTGAAATCCGAGGGCACCGATGAACTCGCAGCGCCGATATTCGCTTAAAGAGACCTTTTCGGGAGTTGCGTTTGTTGCGGGTTGAAAGTTAATTTTTAGGGGTATTTAGTTTGAGTTAAATAAAATTTGTATAGAACAAATTTTATTTTAACTTGTTGAAAACCTACCAAAGGGGGTTGGAAGTGGGACCCACACCCACTTAACCTCCCTTGGGAGGATTAAGTGTGGTGGGGCCCACACGAACCCCTAATCCTTTCAAATTCTCTCAACATGCTTAACCCCTAATTTAATAACTTGAGTTACTTATTTATTTATGGGAGTTAAACCTTTTTGAATTTCAAACTTTTGAAATTCTAATGTGTTTTGTAATAATAAAATAAGATGTTGTCTTATTTTATTATGGGTTGTTTGTTTGTCTCCTTGAGAGCTTTTGGAGAGCTTCTTCTTCATCTTCAAGCTCTGACGAAGAACGAAGAACGCTCAAACTCCGACGAAGAACGACGCCTCTCTTCTTCGTCCTCGGTGTCAACAAGAGGGAACGCCGCTTCCTCCTCGGACCTTCTTCGTCGGCATACGAAGATTCGCCAACGACGTATCTCTTCGGGCATATCTCTTCGTCAACGGATTTGACGAACGACGACTGCGACGCCCGACCTCCGCGACGCCGTCTTCCGCGGAACGTAGACGAATCTTCGAATCTTAAACCCGAGGTAGGGGTTGTTGATTCAATATTTATTTATTTCATTTCTTGAACGCGGATCTCGCTTGTCTAACATGAGGTTTTGAATGTTTAAGTTAGTTATTTATTTAACGTGAGGGGGGGCCGGACCGCATGAACATGGCCGAACCCCCCTCCATCGTTCATGTTGATTATTCTTGCGTGAGGAAGCAAGTGGCGTGGTGCCGTCGCACCACGCGGATGATCGTGCAACTATTTTACGCGGCGCCGTCGTGCTACGTCGAGGAAGAATCTTCAAGAACGCGACGCTGTCGCGCCGCGTTGAAAAGAATCATGGCACGGCGAAAGGGGCGCGGTGCCGTCGCACCGCGCCGGACGACGAACACCGCGGCCGGTTCCGGGCCGCGGCAGGACGAGGAGACCGCGGCCGGATCCGGGCCGCGGCGGGATGTGAAGACCGGCGGCCGGGCCGCCGGCGTCGGAAGTCGAAGGCGGGACCGGAATTTCCGGTCCCGTTGGTAAAAACCGGTCGGCCAGCTAGCCGGCCGGATGACGTAAAACCGTGGGAATAAATCCCCCGGCCGGTTCAACAAAACCCCCCTCTTAATGAGGGGGGCGGTTCCTTGAAGGAAGGGGGGCAGCCGGCCCCACCGGTTTGTTCCCAGCCGGCCCCCACGTGCGGGGGCCGTGTCTTGCTAATGGCGCGGCACAATGGCCGCGCCGCCACCCTAATCAGCGGGGGGCTTCGCCCCCCCGCGTGCAGCCACCCCGCGGCGACAGGCCGCCGCGGCCCGCCGCGCCGCCGCGCCGCCCCGGGGGGGGGGGGGGGGGGGTCGGGCCGGGTCGGCCCGGACCCGGACCCCCCCGTTTCGAACCAGAATTGGTTTTTGGCCCATATCATGAGCCTCGAACCTCCGAATGACGAACCGTCTGCGGCAACGCGATCCTTGGATCGAGACGGTCGTTTCGGTATATCGCACTCAAGGTTTCGGTTTACTTTGAGTTCGGCCGGGTTTGTTCGTTCACAAAACTAACCGGGCCTTCGGAGCGGAAACACTCATATCTTGAGCTTCGAACGTCCGATTGATGCGCCGTCAGTCGCGTTGTGTTCCTCTTAATGAGACGGATCTTTTGGCATACTCCGCCCGAGGTTTGGACGCAGGTGGAGTACGGTCGGGTTGGTTTTGCCTTAAAAACCAACCGGGCCCCGGAGACGAAAATGCCAATAACTCTCAGACCGGGCGTCCGATCGACGCGCCGTCGGTTGCGTTGAGTTCCTGTTGACGATACGGAACTTTTGGATACATCAACTCTGTTCTTTGTGACAGTTGATGTATCAGCCTCTCGGCTCATGGAGCGGACCCTCCGAACGAGCTTGCTATGTGCGGGAACCCTAGTGCTGGCTGCGACTGTTACTGTGACTACTACTGCTACTGCTGCTACTGTGACTGCGACGACGACAGTACAGAGATTCTGTGTGGATTCGACGACGACGACTACAGCACTCAGCGATCCTACGTGGATCAGTGCTATAGGTCATGTGTGGGCCCGATCCTGTGTGGATTCGACGACGACAACATCAGCACTCAGCGATCCTACGTGGATCAGTGCTACAGGTCCTGTGTGGGCCCGATCCAGTGTGGGTCCGATCCTGTGTGGGTCCGCGCTCAGCGGTTCTGTGTGAGCCAGTGCCTACAGGTCCTGTGTGGGCCCGATCGTGTGTGGGTCTCTGTGGGGGTTAGTTACCTATCGATACTTCGTGGGTCCGATGACTTAGATGGATCAGAGATCATCTTTATCGTCCTTTGGTTAGTTACCTATCGATCCTTCGTGGGTCCGACGACTTAGATGGATCAGAGATCATCTTTATCGTCCTTGAAGAAGTATACCTGTGTGAGCTGAATCCTGTTGCTTTCCTGTGTGGAATGAGTTGTACTTGAGCTGAATCCTGTTGCTTTCCTGTGTGGATTGTGTTGTGCAATCCTGTGTGGATTACTTTTTGCTTTCCTGTGTGGAATACGTTTACTTTCCTGTGTGGACTGAGTTGTACTTGGGCTCGGAGGTTGGAGCGTATTTGAAATTTATGACATAGGTATATGTATGGGCATATACCTAAGCAGTGTCGGTTGTTACTTCGTGATTGTACCTTTCTTCGTGGTTTATCCTTTGTGGATTTTGAGAGACCTTCAGGGGTCTCGGGGTCCCTACTGAGTAGCTTATACTCACCCCTGCACGGGCTTTGCCCGCACTACGTTGTGTTGGTTGCAGACGACGGATAGCGTTGACCTTAGCTGAGGCTTGCAGAGCGGGACGGTAACCAGAGGTGGACCACTGGGCGGGACGTGCACGGAGCGGATGGCGGGACCCGTGGAGCAGAGGAGCTATCTGTACCCACCCTTCAGGTGGGATTTCCAGTGGACAGCTCGGAGTAGCGGCTTTTACTTTTCAGTTGCTGTTTTCCCTTTCGAGTTGTACTTTACTTTCAGTTTGGGTTTGTATTCTGGCCCATTTACTTTTCCGCACTTTCAGTTGTACTCTGCTTTTGTTTAGTGTTTACTTTCCGCTTGCTTACTCTGTGGTGTTTGTTTACTTTACAAAGGCAATGCCTTCCCTTTTTACCGGGATTTACGCCTTGGTGCTAGTCGCCAGCCCCTGGCCTTTGGAAGGCGGGCTTGGGGTAGTCACGGCACGGACCCCGAGGGCGGGTCATGACAAATTGGTATCAGAGGAGTTCGGTTCTACCGCGAACTCTGATCTTTTCTATGTGAAGCAATAATGTTTAGTGTATTGAGTGTGGTTATCAGTCCAGGGAGTCCAGTGTTGGTGCGGCGGCCGACGTATCCGTACACCAGGACCCTGACTTCTGATTTCCGACTTAATGCACGAAAAAATTGATTGTGTGTGTGTTTCAAAGTTTTCTTTATGATTTCTTTGTGTCAGCTCACCAAGTATACTGTTTGACCGTGGCGCACCTGTTTCCTTTCAGGATGGCCCCACGATGGCAGCCAGCTAGGGTTCCGAGAGTTGAGCGTGACGACAGCCCACCGAGCGACGAGGCCTCGGTGCAGGGCCTTTTGTCAGCAGTGGCACCGGCGGTAGCACTACCCGCCGAGCCCCCGATACTTCCAGCACCAGCCGCTGACGATGCACGTCGCCTCAGCGCACTGCATGAGTTTAAGCGCCAGCGACCGCCCAGGTTTCACGGGGAGACGGATCCCCAGGCAGCAGAGGACTGGCTGGAGGCAGTGGTACGAGTGTTTAGGCTAGTGAGGACACCAGCAGACCTCATGGTGATCCTCGCTGCGAGCCTACTACACACAGCAGCAGGACGATGGTGGAGCTTGATTCTCCAGGTGCACGATGAGGCATCTCTTCTTTGGACGGACTTTGAGAGCCTCTTCCGCTCGGAGTTTGTCCTAGCCACCCTTCGTGCGGTGCGTATCCAGGAGCTTCTACAGCTGCGGCAGGGCAGCATGACGGTCGCTCAGTACTCGGCGAGATTTACCGATCTCTCGCGCTACTCGACAAACATGGTACGGGACCCCTTCTTCCGGGCCCGGACCTTCGAGCAGGGTTTGAGACACGAGATCAGGGCATCGCTGATCTCCCTCAGCATACCGACTCAGACAGGAGTACTGGAGCGGGCCCTTCTGATCGAGAGCTTCTTTGCTGAGTCTACACCAGCACAGAGACCCACCGCAGGGCGGCACATAGCGGAGTCTTCGGTAGCAGGTAGTCGACAGATGACTCAGGGGTCCAGACAGACCAGACCTTCAGGAAGACGACCTCAGGGCACTGGCTCAGCAGTGCAGGGCACACACCGCAGAGCCAGTCTTTTGAGTGGAAGACAGTGCTTTGCATGCGGCGGGCAAGGCCACATGGCTCGTGACTGCCCGACCCGCCATGCGGAGGAGCAACAGACGGTTGAGGAACCACCTAGGCAGAGGCAGAGGTTCGACCGTGGCGGTCTACAGGGAGGAGGCGGACGAGGCAGAGGGGCTGGCCGAGCAGCAGGTGGTGGACGATGCTTTGAGGCTCTACCACCACCACCACCAGGAGGTCCACCCCGACCGCATGGGAGAGCTCAGCTTCAGGCAGCCGAGGCCTTCGATCATGGAGCTCTGGGAGCCGATGGACAGGAGCAGAACTAGTGGATACATCCTTTGTACTTCTGGTTCCTTGTTGCTTTTGTGTAGCGTCCTGTATTATGAGCTGCAATAATAAAAGACGCATACCTTTGTGATATTTTCGTTCCTGTCCTCTTTCGTGATGTTACTAGGAGGTTCCAGTTTTGGCTGTTGACTTGACCCTCACTTGTGAGACATCTACTGGAGGAGACCCAGTTACCACACACTGATGCCGACAGTGTGACTCAACCCTTGGAGGCAAGAGTAACGGTTGAATCTCTTAGTAGTAGCGTTGAGGCCTTACGACGTCATCCTTGGTATGGATTAGTATCATCCATGTTAGGATTGACTGTTTTAGGCAAAGAATGTGGTTCATCCAGGGGATGAGACCAGATTTCTCTTATCGGCAAAGAAGAAATCTTGCAGCTCCTGTGGGACCTAAGATGGACCAGGTCATCCAGGGGTGGATGAGTACAGCTCAGAGCCGGCAGAAGTCTTATGCTAACAGGAAGCGGAGGCCACTGGAGTTCGAGGGTGGCGACCACGTCTTCATGCGGGTCTCACCTAGACGTGGTATTCGGAGATTTGGCCAAGGCGGCAAGTTATCTCCGCGCTTCATCGGACCCTTCCAGATTCTCAGCAGGATTGGTGAGGTGGCTTATCGCCTGGCTCTACCACCTCAGTTGCACCGGGTGCACGACGTCTTCCACGTATCCCAGTTGAGGAGATACGTGCATGACCCGACACACATCATTGACCATGGGGAGCTTGACGTTGACGATGGGGCGACTTTTACGGAGGTCCCGGTGGAGATAGAGGATCGACAGGAGCGGGTCCTGCGTGGGCGATCGATTCCTCTTGTGCAAATCAGATGGCAGCACGAGAACCTCCAGGAAAGCACATGGGAGCGGGAGGCTCAGATGCATGCTCAGTACCCTCATTTGTTTCCCTAGTTTTGATGTATCTTTACTGGGACGTAAAGACCTGAGGTGGGAGTAATGTAAAGACCCGTAAAATTCAAGGGAAATTTTTTCTTAATTTTCTTTGGAATTTTACAAGAGCGCGGTTTTTGACGGCACCTGATTCTGAGGCCCGGAGTGCCCGGAATTAATTTCCGAAGTTTGGCTCGGGTACGTTCAGTGAACGAATGAGCGAGATTTCCTAAATTTTGATCCGGTGTTTGGAATTGAAATCTGAGGGCACCGATGAACTCGCAGCGCCGATATTTGCTTAAAGAGACCTTTTCGGGAGTTTCGTTTGTTGCGGGTTGAAAGTTAATTTTTAGGGGTTTTTAGTTTGAGTTAAATAAAATTTGTATAGAACAAATTTTATTTTAACTTGTTGAAAACCTACCAAAGGGGGTTGGAAGTGGGACCCACACCCACTTAACCTCCCTTGGGAGGATTAAGTGTGGTGGGGCCCACACGAACCCCTAATCCTTTCAAATTCTCTCAACTTGCTTAACCCCTAATTTAATAACTTGAGTTACTTAATTATTTATGGGAGTTAAACCTTTTTGAATTTCAAACTTTTGAAATTCTAATGTGTTTTGTAATAATAAAATAAGATGTTGTCTTATTTTATTATGGGTTGTTTGTTTGTCTCCTTGAGAGCTTTTGGAGAGCTTCTTCTTCATATTCAAGCTCTGACGAAGAACGAAGAACGCTCAAACTCCGACGAAGAACGACGCCTCTCTTCTTCGTCCTCGGTGTCAACAAGAGGGAACGCCGCTTCCTCCTCGGACCTTCTTCGTCGGCATACGATGATTCGCCAACGACGTATCTCTTCGGGCATATCTCTTCATCAACGGATTTGACGAACGACGACCGCGACGCCCGAACTCCGCGACGCCGTCTTCCGCGGAACGTAGACGAATCTTCGAATCTTAAACCCGAGGTAGGGGTTGTTGATTCAATATTTATTTATTTCATTTCTTGAACGTGGATCTCGCATGTCTAACATGAGGTTTTGAATGTTTATGTTAAGTTAGTTATTTAACGTGAGGGGGGGGCGGACCGCATGAACACGGCCGAACCCCCCTCCATCGTTCATGTTGATTATTCTTGCGTGAGGAAGCAAGTGGCGTGGTGCCGTCGCACCACGCGGATGATCGTGCAACTATTTTACGCGGCGCCGTCGCGCTACGTCGAGGAAGAATCATCAAGAACGCGACGCCGTCGCGCCGCGATGAAAAGAATCAAGGCACGGCGAAAGGGGCGCGGTGCCGTCGCACCGCACCGGACGACGAACACCGCGGACGGTTCTGGGCCGCGGAGGGACGAGGAGACCGCGGCCGGATCCGGGCCGCGGCGGGATGTGAAGACCGGCGGCCGGGCCGCCGGCATCAGAAGTCGAAGGCGGGACCGGAATTTCCGGTCCCGTTGGTAAAAATCGGCCGGCCAGCTGGCCGGCCGGATGACATAAAACCGGGGGAATAAATCCCCCGACCGGTTCAACAAAACCCCCCTCTTAATGAGGGGGGCGGTTCCTTGAAGGAAGGGGGGCAGCCGGCCCCCCCGGTTTGTTCGCAGCCGGCCCCCACGTGCGGGGGCCGTGTCTTGCTAATGGCGCGGCACAAAGGCTGCGCCGCCACCCTAATCAGCGGGGGGCTTCGCCCCCCCGCGTGCAGCCACCCCGCGGCGACAGGCCGCCGCGGCCCGCCACGCCGCCGCGCTGCCCCGGGGGGGGGGGGGGGGGGGGGGGGGGTCGGGCCGGGTCGGCCCGGACCCGGACCCCCCCGTTTAGAACCAGAATTGGTTTTTGGCCCATATCTTGAGCCTCAGACCTCCGAATGACGAACCGTCTGCGGCAACGCGATCCTTGGATCGAGACGGTCGTTTCGGTATATCGCACTCAAGGTTTCGGTTTACTTTGAGTTCGGCCGGGTTGGTTCGTTCACGAAACCAACCGGGCCTTCGGAGCGGAAACACTCATATCTTGAGCTTCGAACGTCCGATTGACGCGCCGTCAGTCGCGTTGTGTTCCTCTTAATGAGACGGATCTTTTGGCATACTCCGCCCGAGGTTTGGACGCTGGTGGAGTACGGTCGGGTTGGTTTTGCCTTAAAAACCAACCGGGCCCCGGAGACGAAAATGCCAATAACTCTCAGACCGGGCGTCCGATCGATGCGCCGTCTGTTGCGTTGAGTTCCTGTTGACGATACAGAACTTTTGGATACATCAACTCTGGTCTTTGTGACAGTTGATGTATCAGCCTCTCGGCTCGTGGATCGGACCCTCCGAACGAGCTTGCTATGTGCGGGAACCCTAGTGCTGGTTGCGACTGTTACTGTGACTACTACTGCTACTTCTGCTACTGTGACTGCGACGACGACAGTACAGAGATCCTGTGTGGATTCGACGACGACGACTACAGCACTCAGCGATCCTACGTGGATCAGTGCTATAGGTCCTGTGTGGGCCCGATCCTGTGTGGATTCGACGACGACGACATCAGCACTCAGCGATCCTACGTGGATCAGTGCTACAGGTCCTGTGTGGGCCCGATCCTGTGTGGGTCCGATCCTGTGTGGGTCCGCGCTCAGCGGTTCTGTGTGAGCCAGTGCCTACAGGTCCTGTGTGGGCCCGATCCTGTGTGGGTCTTTGCGGGGGTTAGTTACCTATCGATCCTTCGTGGTTCCGATGACTTAGATGGATCAGAGATCATCTTTTTCGTCCTTTGGTTAGTTACCTAACGATCCTTCGTGGGTCCGACGACTTAGATGGATCAGAGATCATCTTTATCGTCCTTGAAGAAGTATACCTGTGTGAGCTGAATCCTGTTGCTTTCCTGTGTGGACTGAGTTGTACTTGAGCTGAATCCTGTTGCTTTCCTGTGTGGATTGTGTTGTGCAATCCTGTGTGGATTACTTTTTGCTTTCCTGTGTGGAATACGTTTACATTCCTGTGTGGACTGAGTTGTACTTGGGCTCGGAGGTTGGAGCTTATTTGAAATTGATGACTTAGGTATATGTATGGGCATATACCTAAGTAGTGTCGGTTGTTACTTCGTGATTGTACCTTTCTTCGTGGTTTATCCTTTGTGGATTTTGAGAGACCTTCAGGGGTCTCGGGGTCCCTACTGAGTAGCTTATACTCACCCCTGCACGGGCTCTGCCCGCACTACGTTGTGTTGGTTGCAGATGACGGACAGCGTTGACCTTAGCTGAGGCTTACAGATTGGGACGGTAACCAGAGGTGGACCACTGGGCGGGACGTGCACGGAGCGGACGGCGGGACCCGTGGAGCAGAGGAGCTATCTGTACCCACCCTTCAGGTGGGATTTCCAGTGGACAGCTCGGAGTAGCGGCTTTTACTTTTCAGTTGTTGTTTTCCCTTTCGAGTTGTACTTTACTTTCAGTTTGGGTTTGTATTCTGGCCCATTTACTTTTCCGCACTTTCAGTTGTACTCTGCTTTTGTTTAGTGTTTACTTTCCACTTGCTTACTCTGTGGTGTTTGTTTACTTTACAAAGGCAATGCCTTCCCTTTTTACCGGGATTTACGCCTTGGTGCTACTCGCCAGCCCCTGGCCTATGGAAGGCGGGCTTGGGGTAGTCACGGCACGGACCCCGAGGGCGGGTCGTGACAATATTGTTATTTATGATCTTTTCATGCATGTATGTATGATTTTACTATGAGATGAGTGGGATCTATATCTCCTTCTGATGCATTGGGTAATGATTTATATATCATTAGATAGACTAAGATGATATTGGAAATGATCGTTGACCTATAATATGGCCATGAGAATGACCCATGACTACCATGATGGAATGAGTAGTTAACTCATGATAAAAATATAGATATTGGAGTGACCATGACTTCCAGGATGGTGTTTGGAATGAACAGATACTACCAATATGGTATTGGAACTGATGTGATTGATATTATGGAGATAATATTATATATGATTTTGTGTTTTCCAAAATTCCAGGTTTATTTCCTATGTTGAGCATTCATTTCTGATGTTCTCTATTTTTTATGATACATTTATTATGAATTACCATGATTTATTCTAGGATTCATGTATATTTTATTTGATAAGATGGGTATGATCTTCTATTTTCATAAACATGTCCTTATTCCCTAATGCTCATGATTATTCTTACATATTCACCTTTATTACCCTTATTGATAATTATATATTACAAATTTTTATATTTCATTCCCCAGATTATGAATATAAGTATTATTTTTTGAGGTTTTGATGAAGGGTTATACTCATAAAAAACCCAGTGGGAGATTATGTAGCTCATTTATGTATTATTATTTATGTTTCAATTTTTTCCCATACAATAGAATCTTTTGTTATTTTGGATTTTGTTGGTATAATGTCTTGTGTATTGTAAAAATTTTATTTATAGTTAATTTATAAAAAGGGAGGGTCTCTATAAATAGCGGGTTTTAGTGTTGAGAACCTCAAATATGATACCTTGATAGAATAAATATGAATTTAATCCCAGGATAAAATAATGTTATAAACATCAAGAGGACATCCAAGGACATAGGTTTAGTATTGAATGGCTCTACGATATTCTCAACTCAACCAAGAATATGGGTGTTTCTCATGGAATGGTTGTGTATATTCGTCTTAGTGTTGTTCAACCTATCGTACAACTGATTGTGAAATGGTAGAGGGAATGTAGAGATAATGGAATGAAAAAAGGGAATGGTGGTATGTAGGGTAGAGGATTTGGGAAATGGAATGGATGGGGTGTAGGAGGCGGTCATAAGTTTTACATATTACCTCCACCACCCTAGGGGGTCCTCACTAGGCTCAGAGAATATTTGGGAATGGACGAGCCTAGTCATAAGCTATAGAGTGATATGATGCTGACGATCCATGGACAATAAATGGTAATATATTTTTATTTTAGACTTTTTTTATAATATGAAAAGGATTATTTTTTATCCATTCCTTCCATGTCACTTCATTTTTTTGAAAATTTGAAATTCTAGTTGTGTTATTTTATTAAACCACGTGGATGGTGACTCTGAAATGTGGTCACTCAGCTATTGACCACATTTTTTATATTAAAATTTTATTCATGGATGTCAGAGATTTCTATGGGATCTCTTCAATGTATAATTTTTCATTTATGATTTCATCATAGGTATGGAATAGATATCCATGTTTATTATAGAAGGACTTTTTTAGGATGAGGATAATATTTGTATATGGTTATGGAACGACGTATTCCAAATTGGGGGAAATGGATAACATGGTAGAGAAGGATGATATGATAAATAATAGAGTGATTACTTTCCATTTTGATAGCATGAATCTTGTAATTATCGATTCATTGTTATCTTATTTTCCAATGGTGGTGGAAGAGTTTGAGAATATATTTCTTGATGACTTACCAATTTTACATCTTCTTGTATATGTATACCACTACATGAAATTTCATCCTATAATGACACTGATATATTCAAAAATATATTGGAATAATTTTTCAAATCATACAGACCAGAGGGGGCATGTAAAGGTAATGTAAGAGAAGGTATTTGTTAAACCTAGTGTTTCTGCCAAGGCATCCCGAGTGTTGTTATCCAAGATAGAGGGAAATTGCATGAGGTCATGTCTGGTTTACCAACACTTGAATCAAATGACCCTGGGATATATGTTTACACCAATTTGGATCAATGAGCTATTTGACCAGTTGAGAAGGAAGTGATGGTTATCAAATATTTGAAACATATCAAGATATCACTAGATTTGAGTATAGGAAAATAATATTTGGAAGTCTACATTTAGATGTATATAAATTCACTACGAGTACATGGTGATGTAGTTCGAGATGATTAACACAACAAAATATTTCATGGGAATCATGAAGATGACCTTCTTTTCCTTCATATACTACTTCAAGGTAGTCATCATTAATGACATCCTAGTGTATTATGCATCTGGGGAGGAGCAGACGAAAGAATTGGGGATAGTCCTAGACAGACATAGACAGATCTGATATAACATGAAATTCATGAAGTGGAGGTTTTTTATTCAATATGTCCATTTTTTTGGGACACATCATCTCAAATGATGTTGTGGTAGTGGATTTGTAAATAGATAAGGGAGTGATTTCATGGGATCCACCCATGATTGTTTTTGAGGTTTAGAGTTTCCTTGGGTTTCAGGGATCTATCATAAGATTTTACCTGACATATCATGTATGGAAGAAACCTGTAAATCTTTATATTGGAAGGAAAATATATTCGTGTAGGTAGAATGTATCTAAAAGTGAAATCAGGAGATGAGACAGAGGTTGGGTTGTTCTCCCATCATGAGATTTATAGAGGAATGTGTCATGTATGTAGTGTTTTGTTATACGTTAGGGGTCATACATGGTTGTTTTCTAAGAAACTTTTTGGTATTTATTTCCTTTGGTTCACACCATTTGAGACCACATGAATATAACTACATGACCCATGGTATTGAGTAAGAATCATTACTCTCCATACTGATGAGGTGGTGACACTACCTGATGGTAGGGTACTTTATCATTTAAATTGACCATAAGTTATTGATGTATATCTTCAAAAAAATTATATTTACATGGGAAAATAAAGACGGAAATATTTACTAAAAGACTATGAGTTTTATATTATATAAACTCTAGGGAAGGGGAACTTGCAGGTAGAGACTCTCACAATGAGATCTTATTATTAGTTTTTGGGAAAGGTATTCAAGTAGCTAGAATTGTTGCAGTTTCCCTTCATGGATGAGGATACTACTTCATATATTCATTTTATGGTTTTTTACCCCCTCCAATGTGACACTAGTTTAGGAATTCTATAAAATAGATACTGATTACGAGACTATTTGTACTCAGATATATACTAGACATGATCCTGATGGATATTTTGAAGGTTGAGATAATGATAACCTTTTTAGAGGACAAAGAAAAATTATAATTTATGCAGTGGGAAAAGGTGATGATGGAGTTTAATATATCCCATTTTTAGGCACATATTGGTGTGTAATCATTTTTCCACAATCTCTGACATCATATTTCATGGACAGACATAAAGAAGGGAGTTTTAGATTTTGTCTCTCGATGCGACACTTGTCAGAAGTTCAAAGCTGAAAACTAGGTTCTAGAGGGTTTATCTCAACCCATTAAGGTGGAAAATAGAATTTATTATGGGATATCAATGGAATTTTATATGGTAATACCATTCATGTTTTGGGGACACAATTAAAACACGGTGATCTAAGAATGAAACACCAAGTCATCCAACATCATTCAATTTTAGAGATGATTTTATTAGAGATATTGGGAATTCTCTACATGGAAAAGATAGTCTTTCTCCAAGGCATTCCCTCGAAGATCATCTTGGAGTTTGAATCTCAAATAAAAAATCGGTTTTTTAGGTTATTTTAGGAGGAAATTATGACTCAATTATTATTGATCATGATGTTTCAACCACCAACTAATTGCTAAACAAAGAGGTTTGTTACGTTATTTCAGGAAATGATGGGGGCTTATATGTTGATATTTGGCCACTTTTAGAAGGATCACTAAACCATTTTGAATTTTTCATATAGAAGTAACTACATTTACACCATTATTATGAATCCATTCAAGGATTTTTTGGGAGACCCGACATGTCACAACTTTTTGGACTTGTCAAAGAGTTTCAACAATCCTTGTCCTTGTGTTCATGAAGAAAATAAAACGAAATTCAAAGACCATAAAAGAGTGTTTTGGGCCTATGAAGAGCCATCATAAGTCTTATAAAAACATATCATTAAGACATATGGGGTTTGAGGAGGGATACCATATTTTCTTTATTGTCTCACTTGGATATGTATTGAAGAGATTAGGTCACGAAGACATGTTATCTCTTAGATTCATTAGACCCACTAGATTCAATGTATAGTTGGTGATCTATTATACCACTTATCTCTACTACTTCAGTTGGATTGGACACATGAGGTCCTCCAAATGACATAGCTGAGAGGATTCTTGCTTGACCCATCACATGTTATAAAATGGGGATAGTTTTACATTGATGATGATGATACCTTTACTTTGTACATGATGGTGACCAAGGATCGATAGGATGAAATCCTTCATGGGTGATCAATCATTTTTGTGTGTTTTTGGTGGTAGAATGATAATATTTATAAGTGTAGACATAAGTAGGATACATAGATGAAATCCTAGTACCCTCACCTTCTAGAGTAGTTTTTCATCTTTTTGAATACAAATACCTAATATTAGATGAATTTAAATACTATTATTTTCAATTTATTAGTTTTGGATATTATATGGATTATTATTGAGACTATAATACACAATATAATGCGATTATGGTCCCTAGTGTTTCAAGAATAAATTATTGAAATCTATTAAATATATAAAATAACATGAGTTCATTTTTTTCCTTGAATGGTAGAAAACACGTGAATTGGGTCATGGATGAGACATCCAAAGGCACCATTAAGTTGAGAATGTGGGTTTTGCACCAAGAGTGGAATAACCATTATTGTCCTGGGCCATTTTTGAATATTTGGTTTCGAGTGAAAAAATAAAAATAAAAATTAATGAGAATTTTTTTTTGGACATGATGACTCGATTTTTATTTAAATATATGACTATGGATTTTAAATCACATATTGAAAATAATAATTAGATTCCTTGAAGTATTTTAATGATATCATTCTAGGAGAATAAAATTGGATAAATGTATGATCAAATATTGGTACCCCAATATAGATCATGGATCACTTAAATGATGGTATCATAGAACATTTCCTTGTCATAATCATTCAATAAATGAGGTAGGATGTTTTTTTATTTCAATACCATTTCATAATCCCAAACGCACCCTAATCATTTCCATAAACATAATTTGTACCCAAATCATCAAAATAATTAAATTGAAGCAATTATTTTTTTCATCCATATTTATCCATGCTCATCCATATTTTAAAATTAAAAATGATCGAGGCCTAAAAAACAATGGTAGAGGTTTATTCCTAACATTTTATGGATTAAGGATTTAACCCCAATTTCATCACCTGACAACTGTTGATCTTTATTTTGTGGAATAGTTTAACCAATAACCGTATTCCAATCACTGAACAATAATTCATAGGTGAAATAGTTTGAAACAGAGGGTACAAAATGTGATGGTGGTTGGAGTTTCAAAATTAATGGGGATGGTGGCTAAATGATGGGAGAATGGAACTAAATTAAGGGTTCATTATTTTCACGAGCAGTGTATGGTGATTTTGAAAAAAAAATTATTTCGTGATCTGTTTGGTGGATAGAAAAAAGTGAATGATCATTGGAGATGCCTTCCAACCCCATATCTAGTGATCTGGGGAGATATTTTTGAAATATTTGGAAAATTTTAGAGACAAATTTACTATGAACAAATTTATGGAAAATATTGGGTGATACTTCATATAAACTACAATTACATGCCATGTGGGGACTTTTTCAATAGTGGATAGGGTTCTTGGATGAGGATAAGGATCACACAATGTGTGTCACATATCGCACAATTTAGTTCCCCTATCACATCGAGAATGAACCTTCCCCATTGGATTAGTGTATACATTAAAAATTTTATACATACTAGATATAATACATGACCACTAAAATTCCATGTTCATGGACATGTACATGACCATATGTATATGGTCCATTACATTGACACCACTACTTTTACATGAAAACTATATAACAAGTGGAGTTGAAGAATAAACTGGAGGAGTTGGGCGATAAGGAATTTATTCACCACAGTTTTTCTCGATGGAGATCCACTGTTATCATCATTATAATAAAATATGGATCCATGATACTGTGAACATATTATTTAGGAAAAAGTAATTTTATGATAATTAATAAGAACACTATGTCTCACATTTATGATTTATTATGTCATCTTCATAGAGAATAATATTTTTTAATGATTCACCTCCGTTCCTTATTTCATCCGTTGGGTGTAGATACGGAAAAAACTATGAAGACTTATTTTTGAATGAGGTATACGATTTTTGAGTTAATAATAATTCCATTTGGATTGACAATTGAACCATCAGTTTATATGGATCTAATGAAATTAGTATTCATAGAATATCATGATATCTTTTTAAATTATCATAATTGATGATATTTTTTGTACTTTAATTTTTTATGAAAAATGAAAATAAAATGTTGACAACACCTGAAGATCATAAAATGAAATAACTATATTTTAAATTTAGTAACAGTGATTTTTATCATACATTAATTTTTTCTTCACCATATTTCTTTCTAAGGATGGACACGTAGTTTATCCTATGAAGATAAAAAGTGATCATTGAATATACTATTCTAAAAAAAAATCACTGAGGTATGTTGAACCACCGGTTTGGCAGGTTATCATCGATTATCTATTCATAAAGTTTCCCAATTTCCTAATCCCGTAACCAATATAAGAAGAATATGGTAAATTGTTTTTTTGTAAAAAGAAATGTGAATAATGTTTTCATGTTTTAAAGAAGATATTGGTCAATTATTTGATTTGGAATCTACAATCTAGAAAAGATAGGTTTGTTATATATATTAATGAATAGAATAATGGACATGGTTGTGTTAAAATGAAAAATGATAAGGGTATTTCATATACAATATGAAAATTGAAGACACTGGAATAACACTATCCATCCCATGATCCTGAGCTAGAATTTATATTCGTTTTTTGGTTATATAGAGACAATATATTTATGGTTAAGTAAGTGAGATATACGAGGATCATAAAATCCTAAAAATATCTTTTCACAAATAGAGATAATCATGAGGAAAAACTGATGGTTTTTGATATATAATGGTTGTGATATATCAATGCACAAAACCCAATGAAATAAAATAAGGCAGTAGATTCATTGAGTAGTAAATATAATTGAATTATAACCGAAATGAGAATTAAAAAAGAAAAATTTACTCATGGATCTAGTAAATAATGATATGGGAATTAATATGGAAGGGGAGATATCATCTAATTTTCAAATGAATTTTAAACCATATTTATTAGAAAATAAGACTGTTTTTTATCTATTGAATAAGAAATTTAAAAGAACATTAATGTTTTGAATGTTGGGAAATTAGAAGACATCATTTTTGAAGATAGTATTATGAAATTTGGAATTATATTAGATGATTCATCTGTACCAATTCTAAAAAAGAGTAATTAGTTGTTTAACATATATAAAATATCAAGATACACCATTGAAGTATAATTATTTATAGGTATATGAGGGAACATTTCTTGTAGGACATAATAATGTAATAAATTAGGAATTATATGTCATGGTGTTTGTTTTTTCAACAAGATAATGATGTGAGGAATCATCATTGTAGATTAAATAAACCTATTACAATTTTACTAATGAAATGGGATAACATTACTAATGAATTTTTTACGAGACTATCAATTTTTCATATAAATAATGATAGTGTATGGGTCA
This sequence comes from Viscum album, assembly GCA_963277665.1. Classification (NCBI taxonomy): domain Eukaryota; kingdom Viridiplantae; phylum Streptophyta; class Magnoliopsida; order Santalales; family Viscaceae; genus Viscum; species Viscum album. The sequence continues at coordinate 288,004,973 of OY728131.1, forward strand.
TAATTAATCATCTAACAAAAGATGCCTGCTTTCATGCTATTATAGAATATATAACTCTTGATCACCTTAAAAGGATATATATTATTGAAATTTTATCATTTAATGGAACATCTAATTCAATTATATGTAATCATGATCCATGTTTTATAAAGAAATTTCTGAATGGTATTTTGATGGCTCTTGATATAGAGCTTTATGTGATAACCCCCTATAATCCTCCAATAGATTGATTTTCCAGAAAGATTAATTATATAATAGAGGTTCTATTGACCTCATCCACACATGATTATCAGTGTATATGGGATAAGTATTTACAATTCGTATAGAGTTCATATAAAAATAATTTCATGTCATGTATTCAAGTGAGACCATATAAAGAATTATATATAATGATGTTTCATACTGCAACTTTTCTGGATGATGTTAGTGAATGGAAGGTCATAGAACCATTACATATTGAAGGGAAAAGAATAAAGGTGATGTCTATTCTGGATCATATTAAAGAATATCAAAATAGAAAAAAATATTTATGTCTATAATTGGAGGAATGATTTCGAATTCCAAGATAAATTTATTTTTTATATAAAATATAACAATAAAAGGATATAATAATGTTGGTAATAAAAGGAAAATCATAAACATGTACATTAGAAATTTATATATTCCTATAATTATTGGATTAGTTTCTTATCATTTGGAAATGACTCAAAATATCTCAACATTAATTAATGTGTTCCTTATATCATTATTAAAGATTTATATTGTTTACACGTCAAATATAATTACTGTTGATGAAATTGAATTTGAACTTATTTGATCATTAAATTTCAAAACCAATCTAGAATATTTACACTAGATAAAAAATATTTATGAATTGAATGAATCCTCTGCTAATGTTATTTTGGATATGTCAAAAAATGGAGGAAGTATCACGGGATCCAAGGAATATTGTGAAGGTTAAATACATTTATATTTTTAGAATGTAATATGATCAAAAAATCAAGGATTATTTTTTAGAGGAATATATTAAAACACTAAAACTTTTTCAATATTTTTATTTTAGAATAAATATAATTTCCTTGATATCTTGTGATGTACACATCAATGGGATAAAACAAAAAACACTAATAAAAAATTATTTTATAATAGATAGTAAATTTTTTTTGTACGGGTAATAAAATATAACATATGTATTATATGTATATTTCTCACATTTACATCTGTTATCGATTTATTTGAAAAAATATGTTTCATTTGAATAATTTTTTTTAAACTATGTTTTTTAAATATGATTTTAAATGCTTTGATGGAATTATTTAAAATTAATTATTAACACTTAAATAAATTTAATTAGAAAAAACAATATAAAATTTTGATCTCATAATATCAAAATTATATTATGTTATGTATTTGGGGTTTTTATGAAATGTTTTTTTATTTATTGAACAGTGAAAAATATGAAATTTTATTTGAAAACTATATTTTTAATTAAATAATTTATAATGTTAAATTATCTATTTAATTATAATTAAATAATAATTTAGTTCAATTTAATATAAATTAATATAATTTATGTTATCATAATATTTTTCAAATTGAATTTTTTTATAAAAGATCTGTATAAGTTTTATGATATTCTCATTGAAAACAACTCATTCTCATCATAGCAGCTTGAATAATTTGAAATTTAATTTCTTCCATTATATAAGGGAATTATTAGAATTGAATTCAGTTTTTCAAATAAATTCAATATATAATATCTAAAAATTTCAAAATAATTTTTAACAAAATTGAATTGTTAAAACAGTTGAAATTAATTACCTTGGTTTAGGTAAAAATGGATTTACAAGGGTTCATCTATAATTGTAATAGTTAAAATAACCTAAAAACATATATCAAAAATATTTTATGTCCACATATAGACCCTATATTTTCTAATTCCTAAAATTATTTTATATGGGATCATTTAATCATTTGAAAAACATGGTTACACCTTTTTCCTTCTAACAATTACAGGGGTTCCACACACCTCACTTATAATACATCAACACTATCATTTCTTATTCACAATATCACACAATTTTGTTTTCGAAAATACATTCTAAAAGAACTTCATACATTCTCTAATCACATCCATGAACCATTAATGTGGGTATAACGAGAACCTAGAAATGATTTGGGTTCAACCCTGAGGAGGTTGGTCGAATAAAAAAGAATGTTCTTCAACGAGAGGCTTTATTTTATTTATTTATATAAATCCCCAAATACATATTAAATCATGATGATAAAATTAAAATAGTATCTTACATATATGGAGACATTTTTATAATATATTTATAATATAAAACCATTTCCATATCCATTAAATGGGTTATGAAATCCATATTTAGGTGTACGGTAGACTACCACGTGGCAAACCTATGTCATTCATTATTACTCACCACCTACCACAGTTTCGTTTAATGATCGATATAATGATCGTATATGATATTTATAATATAATTATATATCTTGTGCCATGATATCCCATATAAGTTTTTAAAATTCCATTTCTAAAGTGATACAATAATGTTTCTCAACTCTACGCTGGACTCCCACTACATGAAGCGATGTGATTCATCTTTTACTAACTCTTTACATTGAAAGTGATAAAGATAACGTTAATTATTTAATATAATATAAAATTCATAATTATGATACTAATGGAATATTTATCATTATTAAATTTTAATATATCATTCTTTTATTCAGTTTTCACTCACATAATGATGATAACATCTTGTGTGTACATGTGGACTACCACCTTCATGAAGAAACTTGAATATCTTTTGATCACCAGACCAAAAGGATAATATATATAATTATATATACATAAATAATATAATTTTTCTGATATTGATAGAATTATATAAATATAAAATATTACTTACTTCATTAATATGATCACCATTACAAATTTAATTCTTACTCAATCATATATATGACCTACCATCTCTGTGATTATAACACACATAATTTATAATAATAATCATTCATGAATTATTTTTAATCAATAATTGATGTATTTATATGATTAATAATTCCATATTATTATTCTTCATACAATGAATCTATACAATATTCATAAGAAACTAGAACTACTAAGATATATAACGAACGAGAAAACATGGAAATAAACACCTGCCAAAATTAAAATAATGAATGATTATTAACAAATGATTGGAAATATCATTTCCATTAATTATATACGATATTTTAAATATTAATATTTTTTAGTTTTATGTAAATTACATGATTAGATACACTATAAATGAGGTTATATAATGTTCTACAAAAAAAATCATGTTGAAAGTGATGGAATCAAAATATACATTAAATTTATAATTGTTTGTTATTATGACATAGTAAACTTTTATGTGGTGTATATAATTCCCATTTGACATATAATATCTTGTTAAATTAATACCAAAATTTATTTTATGTTTCATTTTGAATCATTTTTTCTTATGGTATTTTACATAATAGTTAAAATTTCATAATATTTATTATATAGTATCATGTTATTTTTGTAATTGCGATCTTTCTCATGAAAAAATAACTTTGAGTAATACTTTTACATGGGAATTTATATTTATACTCAATATATATATTCATTTATATTATATATTATTATATAATAATAAATATACACTTCTCTCCACAAAATATTTATTTTCAATGTAATTTTATTAACTGGGGAAATATTGTCAAATCAATATCCTTTATTCAATATTAGTATTTTTAGATATTGATCATTGGTCCAAGTATTAAATAAAATATTTTATATATGAGGAATTATTTTGAAACTCAAACATGGGTGGATCAGGGTTATAAATATCCCTTCTACGAATCATCATGTCTTAGGAGATAAACATGATGGACAAATTAAATGTGTTTTACCAAATATTTTTTTACAAAAACATGATGAAAAATCTTGATAGTCGGGAAATCATGATATTCCCAAAATATGTTCAATAATAATTCATTTCAGTAATTTTTAATTCAAAAATTATTTTTTATCTATGATATTATTACTGTAATATAATCCTTGAATTTAGTTAATTCTCAATAATCGATTAAATGGAAATTTTCTTAGTTATTTTTCCGTCCCATATTTGTAATTGTTTATCTTATCATGATAATGAATTTAATTAAAGAAAATTTGTGTTCAGTTATATAAAATTAATGTTTTATAATTATTATTAATTCTTTATATATATTTAATTATGTACAGCGTATTGAGAATTTTATACAAACATTATTTTGTTTCTTTTCTGAAGTATTTGAATAATATTTACTATAATTATTTTTCAAGGATGAAATTATTTTTATTTTTTCATCTATTATATCGCATATTCTACTTCTAGTTTATAACAGGCATACATTATATATATATTTCTTAAAAACTGATAATCTAATCAATATTTCAATATTATACCCTTTTATCTCTGGTAATATAATAAATTAAGACACTGACTCTAGGAAAATGGGGTTAGGGGTGTTACATTTTTTATTCATGATGATAATTGATATAATATATAATAATTATCTAATAAATCGATTTTATTTTATTCTCCACTAGTTATTTATTTTGAATATATGTGTTCAATTCTTTTTCCACACATTTTTTTAAGAGATTATAAGATTATTTTTAGTGAAACTAAAATGTAATTTTCTCATCCGTCAAAAATTAAATCTACCTACATAAAAATGAATTTAAAATTCATTTCTATAATTTAATTAATATTACAGAATTTTTTTTACTTCATTCTTTTTAATGAGTAACTATTTACAAAAAATATTACATATACCCTAATTATAATTTTTCCAATTGGGTAATTTTTGTATTATTGTATAAAATTAATGTTCTCATTTAACATATATATCATGAATATAATTTATTTCCATCCTGGATAATAAATTATTTAATGATTCCATTACATATTTAAGAGGATCATTTCTTGGAAAATAAATTTTTTAATATTCGGTACATGTTACAATTTTAAATATGTGGATTCATGTTTAATAGTAAATTTTATTCATGAAATATTTTGCATGATCATTAAAATGTCTTTTTTTGATGAAATACGTTGTTGTAACTTATGATTAACTAGATATATGATCAAATGATATCATCCTTATTCATTATCTGGGTGGTTCATGATTATAATTATTTTTTCTGAAACACGTTTCTTTTCAATGGTTTATGATATGGTAAAATGTTTATGAAAAAGACTTATTTTTCATGGGTTATGATATGACGAATATTTCACAATATTTTGAAATAATGTATATTATTTTTGTTTAGTTATAGATGTTATCATGATTATATATCACTACATTGTACTTTGTAAATATGGATAACTCATGAGTTCATTATGTTATCGATTAACCCGATTTCATGTTTAAAAGTATCTGTGTGGACCTATGATTCTTTTCGATATATTTATGCCAGAATATTGAGTTAATTTCAATATATTTATGCAAGGACATGGAATTTATGTCCATAATATTATTCATGGAACTAGTATCATGTCCATAAGATTATGCGAGTTCCGTATTTCGTGTTTATAACATATTTGGTGTACATATTTATATTTTGAGATTTTCATAATGTTATAACATCTATTTTTCCACATTCCTATTTTTTATGACTTCCTGGATCCTTTTCATTGTTTCTATTATGATACACATTTTATAAACTGTCATGCATATACCATGAAATAAGATTGTATTGTATGACAAACTGTGTATAATTTTCAAATGTATTATACAATTCTTCTCATGTTATATGTGATCATTAATATTGTTTTCCCCACAATAGGTATATAATCTCAACATTTTTTATATATCATTTATTAATGTTGTGAAGAAATATTTAATATAATGTATAGATAATAAGAATACTATGAGGGAATATTTTAATTAGAAGTGTTGAATAAATTTTATAAGTTAATGATATTGAATATCTAGTTTACAAAGGAACAAAATGATTACGGTCCTCAATAATATATTTTAATATTATTTAATATTATTCTTGAATTATTTAAAATAAATTTAAATATATATTGGATCATTATCTTATATATATACTTGTTATTTGGTGATAAAAAAACGAATCATGTTACATCATGGTGACTAATGTCTACTAAACCCCAGATCAATGATTTAGTATTTTCGTAATGGATGAGGTGAGTGAATAAATAGTGAGAATTACTTTTATATATGAAAATGTGTATATATAAATTATACTAAAATTTTAAAATTTGTAGTGTTAGAATGAATATGAAATCGTATAATTATGGAGAAAATATATGTTCATTATTGTTCTGATGCTAGGGACATGAATTTTCCTTAGAAGTATCCTTGGAAATCTAGTTATTATATTGTGTATTACTGATTAAAAAATTTTACATAAATAATAGGGTTCTAGGTGGAGTGAAATTTTAGTGTTTTTATAGTAATTTTTATTAATATGTGAATATTGAGGTGGTGTAAATGTAACTATTTAAAATGTGAAGAGAAGATTTGTTTGGGTAATAAGTGTTAAATGTCTATAATGTAATGTTTCTAGTCACATTTCACTGACCAGTAAATATATAAAAGAGGTGTGTAAATGATATTGGATAAAAACTCAACCCTAACACTTATTTTTGAGGAAAGAAATATTATTTGAAGAATTTTTTACAAATTTATCTTTGACCTTATTTTACATTTACCATGATTATCAATTTATATCATTAATAACTAATTTTATTAAAAAATATTAATATTGATAATTTATTATAATTTGAAGCAAAATATTAAAAATATTGAAATGATTATATGATATAAAATTTTTAAAGTACTGAGAAGATAATTTTAATGTAATCACACTTCATTGTGAAAGAATGTTTTCCAATAAATAACATTTCTGTGATATAAATTACATATGAGAAAAAATTATATTATATACATATTATAGAAACATAAATAAATTTATTATAAAAATATCTATATTATAGGTATTTTAGGGAATAAAAAATTCATATATCCCTTGAAGACACAAGATTCAATGAAAATACAAAAAATAGTGTTTTTTCATAAAGTAACATTAATTAGTAATGGAAAAGGTTGAAATATTATTCATAAGATAAAATAATATATTAAATTATTTATTTTCATTCCTAAAATTATAAATTTATTACTTCAAATGTTTATAGAACATCTAGGTTAGTCTTATATGTTAATAATGTACTGAAAAATACAAGTTTCTTCAAAATTGTTTTTCTCGACTAAAAACCGATCTATTTAGAAGAAAATAAAAAATATATTCAAAGCCAATTTTGAAATGATGAATTAAAAAAAGAATTTTAATTTTATTAATTTCAAATGTCAAAATTTTAAAATATTTTTTAATAAAGTTACAAAATATGATGAAAATCCTTTTTTTGAAAACAAAATTTATCTATATTAACTATTATAATTATTGTTTCAAACCATTTACAAACTATTTTTTTAAAAAAAATTATCATTAATCAAATAACTTTCAAATAGAAATTTTTATTTAATAAAATAATTTTTATAGAAAATATCTAAAAAACATGATTTTAATTGTTTTTTCATGAAAACAAATGTAATTACATTGATATTAAAATTATATTTATTTAATATATGAAAAAATTTCATAAAGAGATTTTTAGTATTCATTAATGATAATTAAATGTATATTATTTAATGATTATAAAAAATATTTATATTTTTTTGGAAATAATATATTGTTTTGTTTATGTTCCACTTTATGTGTACAGAAAGTGTCTGACACATTGACTTGTTTAGAAAAACTCTTTTATTAAAATTTTATGGTGTTATATAAGATAAATTAAGTGACTCTTCATTCACCCCTACCAAAATTTATTTAATATTTTAATAGAAATTTCATTGATATGACATGATAATATGACGATATATAGGAATCATTATTATTGTCCAAAATCCTATGACATGAAAATTAGATAAAAATGATTAGGTGAATTATAAAATAAGGGAAAAGATATATTTCCTCAAATAGGTTTTACCAATAACACTAATACCACATGAATAAAAGTAAATAAAGGAGTGAGAAATGACGATATAGTTGATGACCTACCTTATCCTCTAATACTATAGATGATGAAATAATCATTGAGTGTAAATAAATATTAGTAAAATTAAATGGATGAACCATATTAAAATATAGACCTAATTTAAAACTCAACCAACTCAGTGACCCACACAAGAAGTTATATTTTATAAATTTTCCAAATTTTAAAGTTAATAAATATACCTAACTTCATATATAACTAGATATTCAATGTGTTTGAACCAAATTAACAGTGGGTGTTATAATAACCCACCCAAACATTGTTATTAACTATGGTAAAGGGATTCATTCAAATGACCAATTAAAAAATTATCACCATTTGAAATGATTCTATTTAATATAATATTATATTAAAATAAAATATCTATTCAATTATTTCAAATAAATTAAAAAACTAAAATCTATATAATGACTAAATTGAGGCCTTTCTCTGGGTCTACAAGAACATAAGGGTTATTATTGATAAAAAATTCCAAAATATGTTTTTCTTTATAAAATCTCCAATCACCATTCAGTATTATATAATTAACTTTTTTAGTTACAAATTCATCACTTCCTCATCAAATTCTACACCTATTAAATTTTTCATGTTATCATTGTGAAAATTAAATGAATAAGTCACCTACTAACTAAAAATGAAATTTAATCAATTACAATATTTTGATATATCATTATGGGGTCTTTATCATCACTAAATTTTATATTTTAAACCCTCAACACATGAGATTGTAATATATTTCTGAAACACCAATAAAATTAATCCCATATCTACTACAATGATTCTATTATTGTTAAAAAACATACACTACATCATAAATTAACTAAATATTCATGAATCATTGTCCTTATTGTTATCTACACATTAAGAACCAACTAAATAAATCTAATTCCACCCAATGGTGTTAGAAAAACTTGAATCCAATTAATATGTATTCAAATGAATATTTTTAATTAGTTAAGTAATTAAATACCATAATAGAAAATTAAATCATTATTCTAAATTATTATTCCTTTAGTATAGATTAAATTGGTATAAAAATTATATTTAGTATAAATTTCTGAAAAAATAATTCAAAACACCCTAGTATATAGATAAAAATATTTTCATATAATAATAATTAAGAAAATATCTATCAATTTACATATTTTAAAACGAATTAAATCTTTTTTCAATACAATAATACTTTTGAGTTTTTGGGTACCCCTTTGGAATTGAAATATTTTCCTCTATAACAAAAAATAAAAATTATCAAAATTATCAATCCTTTTTCCTAGTAAAAATTTCAGTAAAAAATTATTATACACATTATGTAATTTTATAATATATTAGCTCACAAAAAACTTTTTCCTAATATAAATCACAATTCATTTAAATGAAGTTATCTCAACAGACTTTTTAGGTAAAAGAAATAAAATTAATTATTTTAACATAAATTGTAGAATATATTATATGTTTTCTTTTAAATGATGAAATTATTATAAATTATTAAAATTATTACACTCTAGAAGAGAATCAATCATTATTAATCAATCCCATCATATGCATATCAATTTTTTTTATTACTTATAATTACCTTCAATTTAAATATCAAAAAACATTGAATAAAATTTTCTTCTCATTTAATTAATAATAAATCACACTCACGTAGTGTATCAGTTATCCTATAAATTAGGAATGGGTACTGTCTAGAAAAAAATCAATGGCAATTTATTTAAACAACACTGATATGGGATCCCACCTAATCTCATAGAAAAATATTTCAGTCTATACCATTTAATGAATGGAATTTTCTTCCTAATCCAAAATCATCCAATGAAATGTAACATCCCAGGGTTTTCTAAAAATAAATTGAAATTCGTTAAATTATTTTTAATGTAGATATTTATAAGTAGCCTTTAAACATAATTTTAATGCTTTTATGTTTTGAGTTTTGAGAAATGGCCTTCAACAACTGTGTTCAGTATGTTATTTGGTGTCCATAGGAACGAACTTGTTTTTTTGGTGAATATTAAAATAACCTTATGAATATTAGTTTGAATATTAATATGATCATAATTAATAGTAAATTGAATTATTATTTTAATTTTCTAATACTTTATGATAATGACATATTAATAAATTTTTAAATGTGATATAAAAGCAGTTATAGTTTTTTAGTTATTAATTTTTGAATTAAGTATGATTTTATTTTACAATTAAATTAAAACAATATTGAAAATTATTTTCAAAAAATGGACGTCATTAATCAATTATACATGTTGATAAATGGTTTTGGAGAATTTAGGGGATATTTCTAAAAAAGATGATTTTTTTGTGAATAGTAAAATATACAGTTTTGAGTTTTGCTGTGTTAATGACATCATTAATGATGTAATAAGGATGTAATAAATATGGTATAAATGTTAATAGTAATATAATTTTGGATTTCCCACATGTGGCTTATTCCATGGCTAAATGCCATGGTCAAGACCATGGTTTTTCAAATACCACTAACGAGGTGTCCTTTAAAAATTATTAAAATAATCCCTCACTTTTTCTATAAATACCAACACATACCTTCATTGAATTCATTCCAAATTCCTCATCAATGAATCTCTAGCCTCATTAAATCCTTAGTAGCACTCCCATGGTTTAGTCAATCCCCCATGGTCCCAACCTTCAAGTTCTAGGAGTTACTCTACAATGTAAGAATATTCTATATTTCATTCTTTTTCTATTCAACTTCTCATTCTATACTATGTTCATATTTCCTTCTTATTCATGGCGTATTCGGTATTATGATACATTTATGTATGGGTGACCCTTTTCCCGTCTCTTTTAAATATTTTCTAAAAGCCTTTTTCCTTGACATTAGGCTGCCAAATGTTTTTAAGGGACTTCTCAATTGTTCTTTTATTTTGAGATCATACCTTTTCTTATTCATTCTCATTCTCATCTTAAAAAAGAGGCATAAAAACTCATGAAATCATGTATATTGGGGATTTTCTCATGTCCACAGAATATTATTCATCATTATTATTCTCCTATCCCACTAATTCTAGGAATAAAAACATTGTCTGTGATGTGTTGAATTATCGACGTTGTGGACGATGTGATTTTAATTTCAATAAATTACTTCTAGTCTTGTCATTAAACCATTTATATGGATGAACCAGGTTAAAATATATGTATTATATCTCATCCATGGTTATTTTATTCTTTTATAATCATAGTTCTTATTTATATGACCAAATGAGGTTGTTATTATCAAAGAACCACTAAAATGATCTAAACAAACATCCATAGTATTTTAATATATGAATCATAATCAAATCAAAAATCAAAATGATAAATGGTATAAATCATGGTAATAAAATATGTAAATAAAAATCCATTCCAATTCTATAGTTTAACTTCAAATCAACTTGAACATCCATCATGAACCAATCACGGAAGTCATTTATGGAACTCGCCCAAAACAATGTAAGGAACAAAATACTAACAATTAAGGGGTGAATAAATGTAATGAAATGATCATATAAGATGTTATAAACATGAACATGTTTCTTTGAAATAATAATAACCCTCTTTTATCCATTATAGAGGATATTTAAACAATCTTTAAGTAAGACAAGCTTGAGGTAAGGGACATTTTAACCAGATTTCCATCTTTTGGGTTAACCTTATTCTTCATTATTTGTGTGGTATTTAAACTTTTTGTGTAATGAATTCTGATTATAATATGTTTAATTATATATATATATATATATATTATATACATATTTCCTCCACCATATTAAGTCTCACTTCAATTATATGATATTTATAAGGGACCTTTCTTTTAAAATCCTATTTTAAAATTCTATTTTACAAAATTCAAATGCAATGATTTTATGATAATATTAATGTTGTATGATTATGTTTTGGATAATGGGAATTATTTATGATAAATGGTGGGACTTATATTTCCCTCCAATTAATTGGATATGTTTATGTTGGTGGTAAGCTGTATGGTTACTCCAAGTGTAACTGCGATGGTTACACATATAGTAAGGAAATCGTGAGTGTTACAAATTATAAGGTTTCTGAGAGGGTTAAGAGATTATATTTTTAATGACCCATGAATAATTTAGGGGTTTACTTATGTTCTTAGATATTCTATAATTCTCATGTTTCAAAATTTATGTATATATATACAGGTGATAATCATGTATTTTGTAAATGATTTCATACGTTACAAGTATTCATGGACGAATGTGTTCTTTGTTTATTTTTATATCCCTTATAGAGTTTTAGTGATCATCCCAAGTTTTAAATTAATTTAATAGTATAATGGATGTGTAAGTCAAATAAGTAAGCCAGTTTTAATGTTGAATAATTGTTAAGGAATCATGTTTTTGTTTAAATGTTTTAAATTTTAAAAAAAATGGAAACTGTTTTTATGTTATCCACTCTATAACAATGTCTACTGTTATGATTTTATTATGTCCCAAATCTCTAAATCTCTAAACATGAAATTAATATCAATGTAAAAGGAAGAGTTTTGATGAATAATTTCATGATTATGTATGTAATAATGTCGGGTCTTTATAATTTGTCTCAGAGGATGGTTTAGATGACATCAAGGGTTAGGATGATGTTAAAAGAATACAGTAAATGATTTTTAATCTATCATTTATTTGAAATGTTATATCATTTAAATAATTCCATGATTCTTTATCTATGATATGTTTTTTCAGAATGGTTGTCTATAGAATTATCATTGATGCTGAAGAGGAGGGGCACTGAGAGAACAACATTCTTCCAGATCTACAACCCGAAATGGTAGGAATTGGAACCGAGCAGTTTGTGGTCGTAATGAATCAGTTAACATAGGAAATGGAGGTTTGTGTCATACATGAAAGAGAACTAACAAGGATACCACAATGGAACATGAATGTAGTGGAGCCTTTTATGAGACAACAACCACCTGCATTCATTGAATCTTCTGAACCAGTAGTAGCAGACGGATAGATCAAAGCCCTTGAAAAGATATTCGATTTTATGAGAGGTTCAAAAAATCAAAAGGTAAGTCATTCCATTTACTATTTTGAAGGTGAATATGATTAGTGGTTTTTTATTATAATTAATATCATGGTTTGACAGGTATTTTGATTCCTTAGAGTGGGATAAATTTAAAATTATTTTCCATGAAAAATATTTTCCTACGGTGGTGTAACATAGGATGGAGAGGAAATTCCTTAAATTATAGCAGAAGGAGAAGGATTTAGTGGTAGTGTATGAAGTGAACTTTACCCAACTAGCGAGGTATGCCCCAAATCTTATTCTGGATCGCGATAGAAAAATCATCCAATTTTAATCAGGACTGATGCTAAGGTATCAAAGGGTGTTGGCCTCCCATGAATTCAAAAGTTATGAGAAACGAGTATGATTTGCTGAGAGGGTAGATAAGGAGTTTGTTTTTGACCAAGTGAATTTTGGAAATAAGGAGAAGATGAAGTCCAGTTGTGAAGAGATGGGTAAAAATCAAATAATTAAATCAGATGTTAAGAAAAATCTTCTTTCTAGTCTGTCAAAAGTGTATCAAGAAACAACTTGGGGAATTTTTTAAAAAAACTCGGAATTGTTTTAAATGTGGTAATTTCTGACATATGGACCGAGATTGAGATAAAAAAAATCTTCAGACTAATTATGATAATAAAACTGTAATGTGTTTTAAATGTGGTGAGATGGGTCATTATACAAATGTGTTCCCAAAGAGAGATCTGGAATGTTGCAAAAAAACCATTCTATAAGAAGAAATGTTTAGTTATGTCATTTAAAACAATATACATTTATGTAGGGCCATCCAATTAAGTTGTATCAGTTACTTTGTTTATTCACTCAAAATTTTCTAATATGGGGTCTTCACATTCCTTCATCTCAGAGAAATTTTCTGGTAAATTGGATATATCACCACAACAAATGAGACCGAAACTTTTTATTAAAACACCAAGGGGGGATATTAAAGAAAATAGGTATTATAAGAATATTTATATTGTGTTATGTTGAAATACATTACCTGCAAACCATGTTGTTTTACCCTTGGTTGAGTTTGATTTTATTCTGGGAATGGATTGACTTTCTATTTATCATGCTAAAATTGGCTATAGAGCTAAAGAAGTTGTTTTTCATAATGTTTTACTGTTTGTATACAAGAATAAAACCATAATATTTATAAAATATCTGGAAGCTGAGATACTATTGAATGATGGAGAGGAATGTTATCTTCATTATATTGTTGAAAACAAGGGAACTATTCTAATTGATGATTTTCCTATGGTAAATGAATACCTTGATGTTTTTTCTGATGAGTTACCCTGTGTCATACCTAATCAGGATATCTAATTCTCAATTGACTTATTTCCTAATGATAATCCAATTTTAAAACCCCCATATTGTATATCTCAAATAGAACCTCTTGAATTGAATAATCAGTTGTAGGATTTTCATGATAAAGGGATCTTTCTTCCAAGCACGTTACCTAGGGTATCTCCTATATTTTTTGTTAAAAAGAATGATGGACGAACGAGACTTTAAATTTATTATAGAGGTTTGAATAAAATCACTTTTAGAAACTAGTAACCTTTTCCCCATACCAATGACTTGTTTGATCTGCACTAGGGATCTCACTACTTTTCCTCGATTGACACGAGATCTAGATACCATCAGCAGAAGTTGAAGGGGATGACATCCCAAAAACATCCTTTAGTACTAGATATGGGAATTATGAATGTGTTGTTGTTACCTTTGGGTTAACTAAGTCAACAGGATTATTCATGAATCTAATGAATATATTATTTTATGAGTTCAATGATACATTTGGGGTTTAATTATTTATGACATTTTGGAATTTTAAAAAAATAAATAAAAAATGTAAAACAACTAAGGATAGTTTTAAAGACCTTAAAAGAAATTAAACTATATGGAAAATTAAGTAAGTGATATTTTTGGATACAACATATTTCTTTTCATGGGAACATTATAAATAATGATGGAATAATAGTTGATCCATCCAAAACAAAAGTGGTTGATGGATGTCCAATACCGACAAATATTACATAGATTCGTAGTTTTCATGGATTACTGGGTTATTACCGATGTTTTGTTGAGAACTTTTCTCAGTTATCTTTCTCGAAAATTAAATTAACACAGAAAGGGGTTAAAATTGTTTAGATAGAAGATTGTGATTTTTGTTTTTAATAACTGATGAAAAGATTAGTAAATGCTCAATTTTTGGCCTTGCCTTCCCAAAATGGGGATTTTGTCATCTATTGTGATGCTTCGTTGAAGGGACATGGATGTGTTTTGGTGCCTAATGCTCAGGTAATTGATTATTCTTCAAGACAAAAAAAATCATGTGTAAAATTATCCCACACATGATTTCGAATTTCCATCTATGGTTTTTTATTTGAAAATTTGGCGGCATCATTTATATATAGCCAAATGTCAAATATATACTAACCATAAATGTTTGAAATATATATTCACTAAAAAGAAATTAAATATGAGGACTAGAAGATTTCTTGAACTAAATAAAGGATTATAATGGCAAGATCAATTACCATTCGGGAAAATCAAACAAAGTGGAAGATGAATTGGGTCGAAAACATCATGCACAATTAACCAAGTTTTGTTTGCAACATGATCCCTTGATTAATGATTTGATTAATTTTGGAATAGAAGTTATTGTTGCAGGGAATACATCTGTTTTGTTTTAGGTTTTATTGAATTTTTTGTTTTCAGACAGAATTAAGTGAGCATAGAAGGATGATTTTGAGCTATAGAAAAAGGTATACTTGGTTAAAATGAGAAAACATACAGAATTTAACCATGATAAGTTATGTGTTAAATGAATAGGATAGAATTTGTCTATTCCCTGTGATTCTTAGTTGAAGAAATATTTATTGTCTGAAGCTAATATTTCTCCATTTTCAGTACATCCTTGTTGTACTATGATGTATAGAGACCTTCTGGGGTATTTATGGTGGGATGGAATGAAAAGAGATATTACTGATTTTACCTTGAAATGGATGATAGGTTAGCTTGTTAATCCAGATAAACAGTTACCAAAGGTGATGATTTAGCCTTTACCTTGGCAGAGTGGAAGTGGGTGAATGTATCGATGGACATTGAGGTGGGAATACATAAGACATCTTGAGGTAACAACACAATTTGTGTTATTTTGGATCGGCTGACAAAATCTACACAATTTATTTCAAATTAAGATACAATGTATTTTGATCAGCATTCTCGATTATAACTCAATGTGATTGTCAGGTTAAATGAAGTTCCTATTTCCATTGTATCTGACAGGAATCCCAGATTCACTTCAATCTTTTAGAAGGGACTTTAGAAGTTGTTGGGGATGGAGTTAAATTTCAGTACAACTTTTCATCCCCAATCAGATAGGCAGTCAAAGCGAATGATTCAATAATTGGAGGATATTATTCGATCTTGTTCAATGGACAACCAGGGGTGTTGGCTTCATCATCTTTCTTATGTTGAGTTTTCATAAATAACAATTTTTAGTCTAGTATACTTATTTCGTCTTTTGAGGCATTATACAAAATTTGGTGTCAGACTCCATCATTTTGGGATGAAGTCGGTGAAAGAATGTTGATGGGCTAGAATTAGAAGATGAAGTGGCTGAGAAATTTAAGACGATCCATCAGCACATGAGGACATTTAGAGAAGGCAGAATAGATAGGCATATAACAGAAGGAAGGACTTCTATTTCGAGGTAGGTGATCATGTTTTCCTTAAAATATCTCCTTGGAAATGTTTGACGCATTTTGGTAAGAATGGAAAGCTAATTCCGCTATTCATCAGTCCTTTTGAAATCATGGAAATGATGGAGTAGTTGCATTCTGGGTAGCTTTGAATATGAGTCTGTCTCTTGTACAACTTTTTTTTCATATTTCAATGCTGAGGATGTATGTACTATATTTGACTCATGTTTTGATCCCAGAAGCAGTTCAGCTAGAGGAGAACCTTTTATATGAAGAGAAGAAAGTTCAGATACTAGATGGAGAGGAACTAGTATTGTAGAATAAGTTATTCCAATAGTTAAAGGTTTTGTGGAGATACCACATGGTTAATGAAGAAACATTGGAGTCTGAGAAGGCTATGGGGGAAATGTACCCTCACTGAATTAAAAAGTAAATAAAATTGCTCAGACCCAATTTCTAGACGGTGTGAATAATGTAACACCCCAAGGTTTTCTAATAATAAATTGGAATTCATGAATTTTTGTTTAATAGAGATATTTTTAAGTATCCTTTAAACATAATTTTACTGCTTTTATGTTTTAAATTTCAAAAATTGGTTATCTAGAATAGTGTATAGTATGTTATTTCTATTCTATTGGAACCACATTTTATATTTGGTGAATAGTGTCATACCCATATGAGTAGTTGTATGAATAGTAATATGAACCAAAGGAATAGTAATTTGTTCTATTATTTTATTTTCATAATTATTAAAGATAATGACATCTTGATTAATTTTTAAATGTGATATAAAAGAATCTATAGTTATAAAATTATTAATTTTTTAATTATGTATAATTTTATTTAAAAATTTAATTAAAAATATTTAGAAAATTATTTTCCAAAAATGGATTTTATTTCTGAATTCTACACGTTGATAAACGGTTATGGGAAATTTTGGGGATTTTTCTGAATTTGTTGATTTTTTTGTGAATATTTAAAAAATTCATTTTTGAGTTTTTATGTGTTAATGACACCATTAATGATGTAAAAATT
This sequence comes from Viscum album, assembly GCA_963277665.1. Lineage (NCBI taxonomy): Eukaryota > Viridiplantae > Streptophyta > Magnoliopsida > Santalales > Viscaceae > Viscum > Viscum album. The sequence continues at coordinate 288,022,920 of OY728131.1, forward strand.
ATTTAATAAATCTCCTAGACTTGTGTATATTTAAATACATTATTATTTTTAACACATGGCATATACCGTGGGAAAATACCATGGTAAAGCCCATGGGATTGAAAATATATCTATTGAGGTATCCCTGGGAAATTACTGAAATAATCCCTCACTGTTGCTTTAAATACATACTCATTATATCATTAAATTAATTAAAAAAATAAAATCAATGAATCAATGGCCTCTTTAAGTCCCTAATATCCCTCCCAAGGTTTCCTCAAGCCCCCAAGGTGCGAAACATCATGTTCTAGTAGTTACATTGCGAGGTAAGAAAAATCGCAATTTCATTCTTTTTCCATTCACCTTCTCTTTTATGTGGTATAACATTCATGTTTCCATACCATGTTCATATTTCTTTATTATTATTGATCTATTATATATTATGATTCATTTTTGGATGGATAAAACGTTTCCCCAATAATTTTAATATTTTCAAAACCCATCTTGCATAGTCGTTAAGCTGGCGAATTTTTGTAAGGGTTTATCAATTATTATTTTATTTTGAGTTCCTTTATTTTCTTATTATTTCATCATCTCTTCATAACCAAGTGGATTCAAATCTCATGAAATCTTGTATATTCTGGATTTTCTCATGTTCATCGAAAATTCATCATCATTATTCTTTTCCACTCCTACTTTTTTAAGGTATAAAAACATTGTATGTGATGTGTCCAATTACCGACATCGTGGATGATGTGATTTCAATTTCCATTAATTATTTCAAATATGTACATGAAACCATTTCTATGGTTGTACCAGGTTATAATATATGTATTATGTCTCATACATGGATCTAGAATTATTTTTTACTCAAGGATTTAATTTATAAGACAAAACGGGGTTGCTATTATCAAAAAACAATTAATATGATCTAAATGAACATCATTAATATTTTAACTTATGAAGCATCCTAATATAAAACATCCAAATGATAAATGGTATACATTATGATACTGAAAATAAGAAAATACCTTTCCATCTCAATTCTTTAGTTTCACTTCCAATAAACAAGAACATCTATCCTAAACCAATCATGCAAATCGTTTAAGGGACTCACCCAAAACATTGCAAAGAACAAAATACTAACAATTGAGGGGTTAAATAAGGTTATTAAAAGATCATATATGATATTATAATCACTAAAATGTTTCATTAATATAATAATAACACTCTATTGGCCATTATACAGGATGTTTAAGCATGTTTTATGTTTGACAAGCCTCAGGTGAGTGAATTCTTAACCTCATTTCCATCATTTGGGATACCATTATTCGTCGTTATTTATACAGTATTTAAATTTTTTTTTTGATTTCATATGATTATACTATGTTTTATTATTTATATATATAGTGTATACACACATTCCATCCACTATATTATGTCTCACTTCAAATTTATGATATTTATAAGGGACTTTTCTTTTAAAATCCTCCTTTGAAATTATGTTTTACAAAATCAAAAAGAATTGTTTTAATTCTAATATTAATGTTTTATGATTATGTTCTGGATCATGGGAATTTATTTCCTGAAGTGTGAGACCTATATTTCCCTAAAATTCATCGGGTATTTCTATTTTGGAGGTGGTTCATATGGTTACTCCAAGTGTAACTGCGACAGTTACCCAAATAGTAAGGTAGTCATGAGGGTTACAAATTAAAAGGTAGTTGAGAGGGTCACAAGATTATGTAATTAATATCAAAATATATCTTTATGGTTTTAATTATGTTCTTAGGTATTGTGTAAATCAAAAGTTTCACAATGTAAACATATATATACATGTTATATGTATTTCTTTTGAAAATGAGTTCATACGTTACAAGAATTCGTTGACTCATGTGTTCTTTCCATACTTCTATATCCCTTACTGAGTTTTTGTGCTCATCCCAAGTTTTAAATAATTTTCACATGTTAATGGTTGTGTAAGATAATGAATTAATCAATGTTTAATGTTGAATAATTTTCATGGAATAATATTTTATGTTTTAATGATTTAAATTTCGAAAAATTGGAATCTTTTTTTATGGTTTCCAATCATTAACAATGTGTAATGATATGAATGAATTATTCCCCAATTTTCTAATGCTCTGAACATGAAAAGATCTTAAATGTAAAAAAAAGTCTTTTCTTGACTAAATTCAAGATTATGAATGTAATATGGTCGGGTCCTTATATTATATCCATCTACTAACACATTATAGTCCATTAAAACATTGGATTTTATTTAATATATATTAACTAGGAATTATTGGGGGTATCCTATGATTTTATGAAATTTGATATAAACATATAAATAAAATTGTTCTAAAATAAAACATATTCTGATACCATTTCATAACATTCCCATGTGATTCATCTTACTGATAACCCATTTCTGGTTACCATAAGATCTATATTTATCTTACAAATTTTCAAGAGAATATGTAATTATAAAAAATTCCTATTTAGATAATGGGGACACTATTACATCAATCATAATATAAAAGGTACATGAATAAATATACCAACATTTATGGATAGTCCACCAATAAAATGGAAATATAAAAAACCTATTAAAGTAAAATAATAGATAAGATCTAGTAAACAAATGTGTAATATATAAATAAAAAAACATTTTATATGATGTACACATATAATAGTATTGTTTTCATGAAATAAATTACATGAATCACAGTTAAATAAAAAATCTAACTCATTCACCAATATATGTAATGGAAGATAAAAAAGGAATTAAATGTAATATAACCCAAAATTATTGACAATATATAATATAGATAATACTCCATTTAACACTATTATTCCAAATCCATATGTTTATCTCCACATTTATACTAAAAAAATATAGTTAAATACATACACATTATCATAAAAATAAAAACCCATTGTATGTATGAATGTGTAGGAGAACCCAATTACCCATTTTGATTATTATATATATACAAACTCAGTAAATTATAGTGATCAGGTGGTTACACCAATATGTTTGTAGTCAGTGTGACAAAACAATTCCTTGAAAATAACCCATACATGAATGTAAAATATCATCACACCATACTTATATCTTAGATTATAATAAAATAACACATGGAAAAAATTATGTACTACACAATTGTGTATAAGACCAATGTATGTGTGAAAAACTCAATGTGTATCCCCATATTACAGTGAGGTATACATTCATTTTATACTCATATCATGTTGCACTATCTCTAATATGTATCATGTGATATATTGAAAATGAATATAAATGAGTTTCATATAACTAATCAACCTTTTTTACTTCCTTTATAAATCATATGATTAAATTATATTAATAAACATTAATCATTGGAAGAGTAAAAATTGTGGGAAACAAATTAATACCTACCATAAATAATAATCACATTCGATAATGAAAAAATGTAGGAAAATAAATGACGAGAAATGAATGATATTTTATATTGAAAATGACCCCATTATAAAAAATTGGAATCATAATGACTATATCCAAAACTCATGACATCATATATATCCCATTTATTACACCCTACCTTAACTGATCTCATCCTCCCAATAGTGTCACTACTACAACATTGAGATAAATATAAAATTACATTATTTTTAGTTTCATATAAATAAATCAACAACATCAAAATACATAATAATATACTTGGAATATCAACACATATTAATGTAACTTCTAAAAAAAATCAAAGACACATGAGTTTATTGTAATAAATGAGGTTACGTTGTGAATAAATTTTATATCCAAATACAAGTATACATATATTGATACCTAACAGGGTATGTGGAGAATTATTATATTTAACATGACAAAAATCACATGTGACACTTCTTGTATTGTGGTATGTAGAGTGTGCCACTATAAGACTGCACACAATCGGCTATCTTCTTTTAACATGATCCATGAATGCATAACATACATGGAAGAATTTAACCAATAATAATATATATAAAATACTTATCTTAAATGAATTCAATAGCATGTGAACCCAAAATTAGGTATGAATACAATTGAACAATGTGAAATTCAGGTATGAGACAGCTCTTTATATATATATATATATATATATATATATATATATATATCAATCTATAGAAATGACCCGTACAAACTATACATATCACGATTTGAAAAACTACGATAACCCTAAAATAGATGATTGATCATCCATACTAAAAGGACACTAATATAAAAAAATGACTATATTACTAACCTCCACCACTAAAAACATCCAATTTTCATAAATATGCATTATTCATTAGATTAGATAAAGCATCACCACCTCTTGCCCCACTAATTCCAACATCCAACTGATATATTTAGGTATAATTATTAGATAGGAGTGAGTATTAACATACTAAGTATAAAAAACCAAATTAGAGTGAAATTTATAAATAATTACCCATGTAAACCCAATACAATGAATAAAAATGTGATGAATGAAATAAATAATGATCTGATCAATATTTATAAGTCTCAATAACATTGGAATGATAAAATCATCTCATCCATTATCCCAACATAAATTATGTCTCATAATAATGTAGGTGTTAATAAATAATTAAATTATCAAAATGTTTCAAATGGATATCCATATTTTAAGTAACATCTTAATGGAATGATAGGGATGCGTATGTGGACATCAGATTCAACGTATAAAAAATCATCATCCTTTATAACATATATATATTTCTCAAATAACTTGTTTATTGTCCCACTCATTACTGAGGTATTTATTTCAATAGGTAGAATACTATACCCTATCACCAAAAACGATTTCATAAATATTCTAGAAACATATTTTGGATATTATTCCTTATCAAAGAGTAGTTTCAAATAATGTGAGCACTAACCCTTGACATATATAACTATATAACCATGTGAAAATCCAAGAACCTACTATGAATTTAGACAAGGGAACCCTCTATTACTGATGATTTCTCACAAATGAAGTCATTAAAAAAATTGGCGTAGGACCTATTCCGCATGGTGTACATAGTTTTTTATTATTGTTTAAGTAACAAAATATTTAGTGAATTTTTTCCCATGTCTGTGGAAAAGTATAAAACATAATCAGCTGTGTTGGGCCACCACAAATTTCGACATTCCATGAGGGTTAAAATTTCAATATCAAATATGGAGGACCCATAAAACAAGTATATTGGGGAGTACCATACATTTTTATGAATTTAGGGGATTATTTTAATATCATCATCACATCACTATGGGATGACCCAACACTATTTCCACTTCAGTCATTTTTTCAAAACTATTTCATTGGTCATATACTGATATGGAAACTAAACAAACTTTATAACCTAATACATATCCTATTATGATAATATGGGATGTAACATATTGATTCCTTAGAAAAAATATATAATCAACTTCTCAGAAAAGCAAATTGTATTCCCTATAAGGTAGCTGATTATTTCTCATTGTTCAGAAATATAACAAAGAATTTACTAAGGAGGGACATGATGTTTAACCCTATAGTAGAAATGCAGTAATGTATTCAAATCCAAATACCACATAGTGGTCAAAATAAATAGAGTGTAAGACCAATTTAATGGATTATTTTAATTATATTTTTATATTCCTAGTACAACAAGTTTTATTAGTCATAATCAAAGAATAAGATTATATATCGTCTAAAACAAATGAATGGTTGTTAAAAATGTATATTTTTGTCATTTATTTTCTATATGAAGTGTTATTTCACATTTAAATTTATTTCATGTGAAATTATATCAAATGATATGTGTCATTTATAAATATAAAAACCCCCTATCTATGTATCCCAACTCTCAACACAATGTTATATTTTATAAAATACATGATATGTAGTCAAATTATTCTTCTTGATTCCTGTTAATATCAGTTTTATTATTCATTAAACAATTATTATAATTAATCATTATTTTAATAAACTCTAAGAACCTCATATATCATTTTTCAATTTAATATTCCCATACTTTTATTCACTACTAATTGAAAACTATGTAGAACTTATTTGGATATACCCCCATGGCCCCATAAAAAAATTACAATTTGAAAACTAACATCATCATGACTTTAGAAAAACATCTCCACTAAACAAGGATCTCATATTACACCTAATATTGTTTCCTCAAATGAAAAAAATTGTAATCGATTTAATTATTGATAATGTTTATTCTCAAAATATTATTGTTTAACTATAAAAAATGGCTAGTAGTGAATGTGTGAAGAGTATAAGGAAATAAATATTGGAAGAAAAATGAATTTTTTTAGATTGATCATCTGATCACTACTAATCATATATGAATTCATTAAAAAATAATAGTATTTTGGAAAATGATGTATCTTTGTAAATAAGATTGGCATGACAAACACATTGGGATAAAAAAATTTAACATTGGAAGGGAAAATAATAAATTATATTATATTTAAATGGGATCAAAATATATGGGATTATATCCTAGATAAAACATTCTTACACAGTGTGTAAATTTACACCACTACAATTGTTAATCGGTGATATGGGGATGAATTAATTAGCACTCTGAAACTAGCTATGATATGTTAGTTTACCCTAGTCATCATCGATGAATCATTTTCCTCTCTCGTATATCGCTCAAAATCAAGGTCATTTTTAATGGAATGAGTTGATAACCCTATATAAGAACTAAAATCCCAAAATTATTGGTGGATTACTAGGTTTTAAGAAACATAATTTAATTTGGAATAATTAATTTTTTCATTTAATAACACATTCATGATAGGCCATGAATGAAGGCCAACTTCTAAACCAAAATATGACCTCCCCTATTGTTAACCTTGTACTCAAGATAAAATGATAGTGTTAGAGTTTCTATTGTGATACATACTTTAGAGATACCAGTATTTATTTATTCTAGATAGAAATTTATTTATATATTATATGTAAAATATCCCAAAACAAATTATCCATGCCTAAGTATTCAATAAAAGTCAAACAAGTTTAAGAATAATTTCCCCAAATCAGTATATCAATTAAACATTTTTTCCATATTCTTGTAATATGGTACATTTACCATTTTCCCCTCATTAATTATATGATAATTCTGAATGGGAAACTGATAAATTAATCAATTTTAAAAAATTTATGGTCATTCCATCCTTTAAATTGTTATACATTTACTTGAACTAAAATAAATAATATAAATCTACAAATCAATGGAGATTATAAGTGAAATCATGTATAATGATTATCCACATTCACATGAACTCTCCCCGCCTGTGATGTCTAATCCATACTAGAACATAGAACGAAAGAATACAATAAGGGAACCTATATATACATCACTCTAGATTCAATATCTAGACTACTTTTTGGAAATACCTTTGAGAAATAAAAATACATCCACATAAAAGTTTAAATAATCTGGATCATACATATTTTTTTGTCTAATCCAGATTTTATTTAGTTAAATGGGATTACGTGAAGACATGAAAATTTAAAATACATCATGTAATGGTTTTTTTCCAATGGTTTCCCTATTAGAGATTTATATATCAAAATATTAAATAGTAATGTAGGTTATTTTAAGATTATAAAAATCTATTCAAACTAAAATTCTCTATTAAACTAAATAATTATTACTATAAACCAAATTTATATAAATAATGGGATATATAGTTCTTTATTTTTTCATTTATATGTTAACCATTCTATACATTGAAGGATTATTCAAAAGTATGTACGTCACACAGAAAATATAATATTATTTTCTAAATAATTCCATATTTTTTTGATAAAAAAATAATGACCTTTAACAAAAAATGACACATTGAAAATTGAAATGAAACATGGATATGTTATCTCTTCTCTATTATAAATTATTCTTTTGGAGCATCATGTATGGTCACTATACTAGAAAACCTTTCTAGAATCAAAACAATTATATTTAGTGGTTTAATCTTATAAAACCCAATAGAATCAGTCATTTAAATTTTCCTAACATTTCTCTATCACTTCCAAACACAAGGATATCAGATATCAGAAAAACAATGTACAAAAACCTTCTCTATCACAGAAAATATATTTTTCACAGTGGAAAAATAAAATTTTTTGTTTTAAATGATGAAAATATTTTATCAATAAACAACACGAAGTACCAGGATCTATAATGGATTTTATTACTCAATATGTAAATAAAACTATTCAATATATAAATTGAGAAAAAATGAATATAATCCTTGTAATGTTGATAATGTTTTCTCCATAGTCAGAAAATAATTTCAAGTCCATCATCAGAAAACATCTTCATTATATAGTCCACTAGATCAACATCACAATGATATGCCTCTCATATATAGAAAATGGACATGAAGAAATTGTTTTTATTAATTTTGTTTAATAAAACCTATTCAAATCCAGAATAATATATTTTAGGATACATATTTTCTCAAATACTTAATTATATAGTCATAAATATCTTAACAAAGAAAGTATTCAACTATTCTACTGTTGAAACACATTGAATTCATTATAAAAAACTACAAAATTCTTTTCATTGGTCATTTTGTACTCAATCAACTACATCAACATTATTTAGATGATAGAGTCCTCGTAATTTGAATCCATTACTTTTTACCTACAAAAAATGTCATTATAAAAATGTTAGTATAGAATTATCAATAAAACCAAAAGTAAATCAATTACTATATATTAAAATTATAAATTTTGAATACATTCCTCTAAATATGTTGTTGTCTTATAAATGGATAATTTAAAGTTACATTTCAGATGATTTAATGTAAACCTATAAAGTCATAAATGTGAATCTTCAACTGACCCCATTATATAAGGTAATTCACGTCACATAATGCAATGGTGACATGAAATTTATGACAATCTACTTCGCTCATTATTCCTATGGTTCATATTCATCACTAAGGGTGGACCTCAAATCTTCATCTCAACATAATTGAGAATAGTGTGGCTAGTGGATCCTAAGGAGTCTCTATATCTTGATCATATAATGAGAGAAGGATAGTGTGTTCCCAAATCCCATAGTATGAGTGTCCATGAAATATTTCATAAACAACAACTTTTATAGTATTTTATTTCATGTAATCCTACAAATCATCTATGGGTATCATTGAAAAAATTGACTATAAGAATTTCAATATTTTCTGAATCTAATTATGGTTGTGATTGTTAGTTTAAATCAAAATAACTTCAATTAAAATATTCTATTGGAATATATAATTTTTAGCCGAAATATTTCTAGGTAGCATTTATTGACTGTGGAAATATAGTATCTATAATTTACACTACATTTAACTTTTATTTAAATCATTTTCAATATTTTTTATATCACATGGAAAAAAAAATTCAGTATTTCATAAAATTGTTGAATCTTTTATATAAGTTACTAGTCTACCAGGGATATCTTGTGAAGATAAAAAACATATGTTTTATTTTATGATATCAAAATCCAAACATTAAATTTCTCTATAAAATTCAAAATGAACTACTGAGATCAATGTATCTATTATGAATCATGAACAAAATTTAATACAATATGTATATTATATCTAGTGTGTTCATGGATATGGTCACACTATCCCTTAGAGGGTCAAATAAATCACGATTTACTAAAATGAAAGAAAAATTACTAAATATATTCCCATATAAAGCTAGTGTTCAACATCGAACCATGGTAGCTTAGTCCCATCATGATTCTATAACACCATTTCATTTAATGAAATATAGATTGGATTTATCACCTAAATGGTGGTGGCCCATCCTAATAAATTTAAATGTTTTATTGATGTTATAATATCAAATATAAAAGTAAATATTTGGGTCACCGCATAATCAATGAAACAATTTCTACAATGATTATGTAGTGCACCCAATCATCACATAGTCATGTCCAACATAGTAGGATCTATAATTATCATTACATGACGATTTATTCTAATACTAATGTGGAGGGAATATGCAATAAATTTTGTGAAGTTGTATCTCTTTAACAAGCCTCCTATACTAAACCTCATTGAACAAAAAAATAGTTTCCAGAGGCTCATCCATATGAATAATTTCACTATTCCCCTTCTTATGAATACTAAATAGTTATTTATTAAAACACAAGGATTATATCATATCTTGTGGATTTCAAATTTGAAATACATGAAACATCCTAACTGGACATTATATTATTTATGATCAATCTAGACGATAACCCACAATAATTGTTGTAGATTCACAACTAAATATTTAAGGGGGTGTTGATTTTCACCATGAAAAAAAAATTAGAAGAATTGTTTTGAAATAAACAGAAATAGGTAGATATATCCATTGCATATATGGAACCAAAACACATGATGTATTATTAAAAAAGCTAAATTTTACATTATTCATCCTAAAATATCACATTATACAAATATTTTCACAAGGGTAAACAACCTAGATTCTTTACATAATAAAATGTTTCCAAATATAATTAATAATAAATAAGGGATGACCCATAGCCACTATAATGTCTTTAGGATCAAATTTTCACACTAGTGGTAACTAAAATCATGAAGGACCAAGAAAATCAATTATCTATAATTAACAATCAATATAGAACAATCAAAACTAGATACACACTAAAAATACAATCTTCAAACAATTTTTCATAAACATTTTTACATTATTTTTTACATAATGATCAGATAACATAAAGTATGAAAATATATATTGTGATTTTAATAAATAAAAAAAATATGTCACATTGGATTTGTAAAAAATAGAGTAAATAGAAAGAATTCATGAATTAAAGTTCATATCAACAAATATAATAATCATGGAAATAAAAAATACTCATTATCTTAGTTATAACATGACTACATGTTTCCCCTCACAATTATCATAGTTCTCACTATGTAATTAAAGTATCACAAATAGTGTAGATGATATTTTGGAAGAAATTCAAATATTAGAGATAACCCTTACATATGTTTTTATAAGTCTCTATGAAAAAGAATTACCATACCATTATAACTCTTATATTTACACTAAGAGCCATTTGTGGTGTCCCACTCCTCTAGACGGAATTCACATAAGTCATGGGAGTACCAAAACATATCACCCACTACTAACACATGATCATTTTATAAAAATAATGTGCATCCTTGACCCTATCCTTGAATAGTTATCTAAAAGTTTGTATTGAACCTACCATCAATGAAATTATATCACTAAAAAAACTACATATATAACATGGAATGTGGGGGCCACACCATACCAAATTATAAAATCGTGGAGATGGAATATTAAAAAAAAGTAGAGTACAAGTTTCTTATCAAGCCCTGCTTTTCAGAACAAGTAAAACCATAGTCTATAAATATCAGACCAGATACCTGTATACGCGGGTTAGCATTAATCTCTAGTAGTTCATTATAATAATTACATTATATATAGTTCTAAAATATCACAAAACACATGAATTAATATGAAAAAACTATTTAATAATTTTTAGGGGAATACCTAAATCATTGATGAATGAAGGGGACACATGACCTATCATCAGTGAATCACCATGGTGTACTCAACCGATTGAATTTCCTAGTTATGTCTCTTGAATCCAATCATCATTCCATTATTGATAAATAATCAGGATTGATTGTATCACATTACATATTACCTTTAATTCAAAATACAAGTGTATTAATATTATTTATGAAGGGAATCCCCCCTAATTGACAAGTCATTTAAAATGATATTCTATAAGTTAGGTTGAGATGAAAATACCAATGTCCTGAAAAGGTATATAAGATATACTATGGTGATACATGATGTGTATCTCATATATATAATTTCTTTGATGTACTACCTTCCAATATCCATGTAAGGGTTTATATACATATAATATAATATATATTATAGGAATATGAATCATGAGGGATTTCATAGTGTGTATGTATATATGCATAAGTCAAGTAGTCCTAGAAATACATGCTAGGTACACCATCACACACTATGTGTGTGGTCAACTTATGTTTTCAGGTCATGTATAATCATAAATGATGCACCACATGATCTAGAAATATATGGTGTCTATTCCCAACTCACATGTCATGTGATATTTATATACTACACAGACCCTAACACAATGAACAAATACCCTATATGTAGTTTATTTCCATAACAATATATAATATAGTCACATTAATCTTCTATTTTTTATATCTATCATGTCCCATTAGTATATCTAACATTGTTTCTTATAATTGTGGACAAATAACTGCTACAAACCTCATAAATAACTTCCAATCTTCTAGATGTATTTTCAAAAAACATCCCTAATCGAAAAAATTAATTATATGTTTTCTTGCATCCTTGATGTTGTGTAAATTTATTTTGGTTCAAAAGATAGATCCAATGATCCTATAGAAAGTCATTTGTAACCAATGATCCTCAAATGAAATTATAACTTCCCACATTGTGCCCAAAATTGATCTCAATAATCCCATCGTTATCCATTATTAATTCTAGGCCCTGATTGTGGAACCTTTGAAATTTTCAGTAGTTGATTGCGAACCTGTGGGGTGTTAGGGGAAAATAACTGACGAAGAATAATTATTCTATTTCTCATGAAATTTTTTAACAACCATTCATTATGTTCATATCTCCAAAAGAATAAATAACTTTCTTAAAATGAAGTTGTGTGGAATGAATATAAAATTAGTAATTAAATTAGGATAATAAATGTAACATAGAAATAAAACATATATTTTGTTAAGGAATCAATAAAGGAACTACAATAATAAGGTAGAGACATAAATAATGATTCATTCCTCATAGATATCAATTCTTTCAAATCCATGGTTCATCATTTTTTGGGTATTCATTCATTATCCCCATGAATTTATCCATGAAATGATGTTGATTACTCCTTATCATAAAATATTCCATCCCTCATCCCCTATCCCTATCTGTATATTAGGATTATATAGATAGAACATGGGGGTAACCAAAATATGATTCATATGGATAAATAAGTTGGTTTATTTTAGTGTTCATAATTTTTTTTATATAATTAATAAATGATGATTTATTTTATTAGAAAACAGAAACATGACCATCCTTTGTCATAGTTAAAACCTAATATTAGAACTACCTGATGTTTAACACCATATTCATTAGGTATTAAGTATGGAAAAAAATCAATCCATATCTCTATTAAATATAATATAATATTTTCATCTATGTGATACAAATTCAGTTAGCTAAATAATATTATAAATCCTATAAAAATTATTTATTCTTATAAATTCATAGAAAATCACACATGGGGTAAAAACCACATTCTATTATCGATATAACAATTATATTTTTTATCCGTATAATATGTTATAAATTATAGTTTAACCCCCTTATTGGACAAATGAAATTATTAAAAAATATTTATGATATATCATAATAGGTAAATTCTTTGTCAAAAAACATTCTTACACTAAAAAAATATAATTATGAGGGAATCATTTCTACTAAAATATACTGAAAATTATTAATATAATATAATAACATTAAACAATGAATATATCAGTAAACCAATGCCTAAAAATTAATTTTAATGAAATTGTTGTTATTTACCACAACTAGGTGTTTAACATCTATGACATCAATAAATAGACTATATAAAAACATAGATATTGAAGGAAAAGATAAGATAACTCCCACGATAAATCAATGAGTTTATAAAATATCTAAATAAAATGATAAATCTTATATTCAAAATAATAGTACATTAATTAAAAAAACCGGATATGATATATCTCCCCATAAATAAACCCTGATGAAGTAATCACCCACAAATTCAAGAGTGTTCAAATGGATGATTAATGTTAATGCCTTCTCACCCGAAAAATAAAAACATGTTCCCATGAATAATACACATTTCGTAAGAACCAAAATAGTATTAAACACTATCTCATACAAAACTTTTATCTTTTATGTTCTGAAAAAATATAAAGATAGTTAGGATCTTGAAATTTTTTCTATTTCATTGTCACTAACCCATTAATGAGGACGATGTCTTACATATTTTCAATTAATTATCATGGAATATCCAAAAAAGTAATTACTTTATGGAATCAAATAAATCCTATAAGAAAATGTGGTTCACATGAATTTATAATAAGGAATAACCAAATCTATATTAATTTTAATAAAATACACTTTTTAATAAGAAGTAACCATATTAATTTAAAACATAGCAAGAACAATGTGTAATTTACCATTAATAAGTAATTCCTATGTAATTTTATTTAATCAATGATCATGAGTAAGAATAAATGAAGAAATATTTCTATATAACCATTAATATATCCTTTAAGAATCACGAATGTTATAACACATTTACTTTTGTCATTTCATTCAGATATGAACATTGTAAAATTATTAATTTTTAAATCCATCACCATTTATGTATTAATGTATTGTATAACCTTAGTAATAGACTAGACAGTGAATCATTAATGAGTTTTCCTAAAACATGGTTCCGTCAAACTATTCCACTGAAACTATGGATCCTGTCACGATGACACCATGATGGTGGCACCAGTCATGGTCTCACAACATTACGGTGGCACTACAGACTGTGTTCTACCAAACCGATTGTATCGTCACATTTGCACCGCTTACGGTGTTCCACAGAACTGATGGCACCATGATAGTGGCACCATAGCGATTGCACCATCACAGTCTCTCACTGAAACAATGTATCTTCTTACAGTGTTCCACCTAACTGGTGGCACCATGACAGTAGAACCGATTACGGCGGTCCGCTGAACTGGTAGAACCCTAAAGGTGGAACCAATGTGGTCTCACCATTACAGTCTCACACATAAAAAGTCGCACCACATATAGTGTTCCTCTGAACCGGTGGCACCATAACGGTGGCACTCTTACAGTCACACTTACACGATCACACACTGAAACAGTGGAAATTCTTATGGTGGCACCATGACTGTAGAACTGTTACTGTGTCTCACTAAATGGTGTAACACCCTTGTTTATTTTTTCCCAGTTTTTGACTTTTCTCTACTCCCGCAGCATATCTTTGGACGTAAAAGTGATTTAATAGCCCTTTAAAATCCATTTAAAACCTATAAATTATATCTATAACCCCCCAAGATTTAGTAAACACTTAACATACTAAAATAGGTCACTTTTTTCCTCAGTGTCACACCCTTTTTCCGGTACATTCTAGTAACTCCCCTCTTTTGAGTTTTCTTCTATTTAAAGGAAACCCTTTAACTCAACTCCTTTATGTCCCCCTCTTTGATGAGAATTATTAAATGATTATTAATTCCATAATGTGTAAACACCAAACCTCATGGATATACCACAATCCTCCATTAAATTCATTCAAGAGTTCATATCCTGTAACTCTAGGATCTCACATGTTATCCCACAAGATTCATTCTTCTCCTTGGATAGTCGCCTTTCACTTCCTTGGTGCATTTGGAGTCTCCCTTATAGAGTATAGAGGTACTCTTGTGATGGATCAATTACTTCTTGCTCTTGGAGTCCTTATAGTTCCTCACCGACAAGTGGAGCATCCACAGTTCTTTCCGCGTAGAGAAATCATCGATAAATGACCATCTAGGTAGGTTTCATCCATCTTCTCTCATTAATGTGTATCATGTGGGTGGGTATAATAATGTTTTCTTCGGGGATGGTTGAAACCAATCATTAATGATGATAATAAACAAAACTTTAATAATGATGGGGTGTGTTTGATTATAGTTATAAAATCATTTAACCTTCCTTATTTTCTGTGAATTTTATGGGCTTATGTCCACTAAAATTCCTGGTCATTCATGGTCCTTTCCTTTCCCAATATTGAACCCTATCTTATGTGATGATTAAATGGATGTAATATGGAAATTAGTTAATCACATAAACTCGGTTGATTAAATGGATATCCATTGAACAAGAATCCTTATGTGATAACCCTGGTTAACTAGAAGAAAATAATGAACATAATGAATGGTGTGTTTGAATCTAAAAAACTCCATTTCTCTATCTTGGTAAATTTTTGTTTGTTTAACTTGAGACTTGTAGGGTGACATGGATGGGGATGAGATGCCATGTTCTGTTGAAGTTGTTGGTTTGTGGGTCTAAGGTTGTGTGGGGCTGTTTGTCAGGGCTTGGTTTGGTTCCAATAGTTATAGGGATCTCACGAACCCCTTTTGTTGTTGTGACATTACAAGAGTACCGTGTGTGAATTCTTAAATTGGTTCATGGTTGTCTTTCCACCATTGGCTTGTGGCAATAACTGTTATTTTCCCAGAAGTGTATTTTTATTTAAATGAGACCACTTGAATGTGATAACAAGAATGTGTTAATGGGAAATTGTTTTCTGATAATGAGTTATCACATGGTTTTTGTAGATGTTCTTTTTATGAATGAATAATAACAAGGGTGTTTATGTAACTCCTGGTTTTGGAACCCCTAGGTTGGTATGAGTTCTTATTTACATATATATATTTTAGTCCTTATGTTTCTTATTTTCACCCCACAAATGATGATAACTTCATGCCTAACACCCCCATTTCATGGGGGAGGGTGTTCTTTCCAACACTCCTATGTGTGGGTGGTTATTAGATAATTTTCATATCCCTTTACTATGTATCCAAAGACTCTTCAGGCAGGCTTTGATGGATAGATTTCCATTATATCTCATGATTCTTCAGGTAGGGGATGTTGTATAGGTTTTCCAACATTGTGTGGGCTGATTGTTCCCATGTTTCTACAAGATGAGGCCATGGGGTCTTCAGGCATGGAAATTTTTGTTCTAGCCTAGGTGTCTATAGGCATGGCTACATGTGGTTGTGGTGGCCCAAGTGTTTTATGGGCATATATGTGGTTATGGTTGCCCAAAAGGATTTTGTTTGTGTGGATGTGGGACAATATTGAGAATGGCGGTGTAGGTCTAATGCGTATGATGTTTTCAATAACTGGTGGTAATGTGGTGTGGGGTACCCGATCATCTATGAGTTATTATTATTAAATTACATGACATATGTTATTTGGGGAGTGTGCCTTGGTGAGGTATGGGTGGATAGTTTCCATTTTAGTTTCTTTATTTATCACCTTTTTCTCACATGTAATTTCAATGCCTCCCCACTTGTGCAATAGTGCTTTTGGTATTCCATACAGAGTATAACGGATACTCACTCTACGTATACAAAACTACATCCAGGTGTCTAGGAGGACTTTGAGGACCGTGATGGACCCTATTAGGTCAGACTTTGGGAGCGTTGAAGTTGTATTTTTTCTTTTATTTTGGTACATACCTTAAGATTGTTCTTGTACCTTGTGACACTTTTAATTAGAACAATGCTTGTGTGAATGAATTGTTTGTGATTTACTTTTACTTCTAGTTTTCATGTTGTTTTGGATTTATTAACTTATCTCCCATCCAACTACATAAAAATTGTAATGCCTTCCATATTATGTGTGATTATATACCCTTGGTTTTAGTCATCACATAGGTGGCTATTGATGGTGGGTCTCGGTGGTCATTATCTAAACATCAACATGATGAATGAAGGGTCTAAAATTTGATGTCCCTTTCCATATCTTGGTAAAGGTGATTCGTGGAATAATGGTATCAATGGAAGGTTGAGAGATAGGATGGAGTTTTTAGTTAGGAACTTTATGTATTTCATGGGATGTTAGAGAAAGGGGGTTAAGAAATCATGGCATGTGAAATAGGATAGGGAATACCGGCAAGAAACAAAAATTTTAGGGCCCCCATGATCTGATGCAATGACTCTGGACATACTAAATTTTCATGGGAGGCTACACTGATTGAATTGTAGTGATCCTAGGAAAGGTACATGCATCATAATTACTTGTGTTCATGTGTGTATTGGTTATTTTGGGTGTTTTATATAAATAAAAAGGCTAAGAAAAATTTAAAAGAAATCTTCTATACTACTCGGTCATTGGCATTCCTTGTTTACCTAGTAACTATGGCACCCAGACAACTACCATAAGTAGTGAGGGTGATCGAGACCCAAGAGGATGATATGGATGACTAGAAGAGGTATGATTAAGGGGGGATGATGACCAATGTCATATGGTGCTCTGTGCCATTCAGAAGGAGACACTAAAAAATTAAAAGGGAAATGTCATAGACATAGAGATAGAGAGATAGATCAAGGAGCTGGTGATAGCTTTTATCATGACATGAGATCTGATAGAGTACTGGGTTAATCTGGCTGAAAGCCAAATTTGGGGAGTGTCATATCAGTGGTGGATTATCTATCTTGGTTAGAAAACGAATGTTGGAGTTTTGTGGAGTGACTTCATATGACAGTAACAGGCGAAATTCAGGTCTTCCACGATGATCGAGGAAAATAGGTAGGAGGAAATGTCCCTACAACAAAGAATCATGTCGTTAAAGGGGTTTGGGATCAAGTTAAAGGATCTATTTTTCTTTTCTGTTGACATATTGATGGATGAGGAGTCTCATGATAGACATTTATAAGAGGCACTCTGACCTTCTTCTTCGGTGTGTTGTTACTCCTTTCACCCTAACAACCTACATAGAGGTCTAGAAGAAGGCTGATGCAGTTGAGAGGATGGACATGATGGAATTTTACCCTAAAAGGGGATCCATTTGGGACTATCAAAGGGGAATGATGGCAGTAGTATGCCTCCAACATTAGGGCATTCTAGGTTTCTACTAGTGGGGAGTAGACCTTAACAGTTCATGTTTTCATATCTCGGTTTGTTCCCTTCTTTTCAGTCCCATGACCGAGAGGCTTCATCTGTGGAAGTCATGGGAATATTTCGAAATAGTGCCTAGATGGAGTGCAGTATAGTAAGGGTAGGATGGGTTAGCGCCCACATCAGCAGAAAATGTTTCCATCCAGGCCCTTTTTGCAATAGAAATAGGGACAATGAGCTCCTACTCCTCTGAGAGAACATGTTACGGGAGGAGGCCGACCTCAGCGTTCTCATCAAGGACCTCGACATGGTTGTGTTTAGGGAGGCCTCTTACTGTCGTGGGGCATTGGATCTAGTTCTGGGAAGTTTCACCCTGTAGAGGTAGTAGTTCCAGTTGGTCCAGAAGTCGTTCTAGGTAATATCATATTATATAGAACTCTTTCTTTCACCGTGTTTGATATAGGAGATTTGAATTCCTTTGTTTCACCCAGTGTAGCCCATGCTCATAGTCTAGACATAGAGATACTTCCCATTCTCATTGTTTTGAGTATGCTTGTCGGAGGACAGACCGGTTGGTCTCTTGTTTTTCAAGGATGTAGACTGATGTTGGGAGCACATAAATCTAGTGGGGGCCATCTTTTTCTGCATATGCAGCTGTATGATGTCCTAATTGGCATCAACTTTCAATTATCTGTGTGTTCCATTATCGATTGCTTCTGGAGAGGGGACTTGTTTTTTGATATGGACATCTATCTTGTAGCTTTTGACGGTGAGTGGTGTCTTCAAGAGGACAGCTCAATAGTGGAGCCTCTCTATTCATTGTTAGCTATGCTATCAGTGGAGTCAGCAGATACAAAAATGGTGGAACCCCCAAGGATCATCGGTGAGTTCATGGATGTCTTCCATGAAGAGGTGGTGACTCTACCCCCTCAAAGCGATGTTGTGTTCAAGATAGTCATGCAACCTATTTCCCATAATATTTTGATGGCTCCCTATCAGATGTTGCCTTCAAATTTGTGAGAGTTATAGATTCAGATTGATGAACTGATGGATATGGGATTTTTTTGACTAATCATGTCTCCATGGGGTGCTCCAGTCATATTTGTGAAGAAGGCAGATAGGGGTCTCATGCTATGTATAGACTACTAGAGGTTGAACCAGGTAACTTCCAAGAACTGTTAACCCTCAGGAGGATCAATGACCTTTTTGATCATATGAAGGGGCAATATGGTTCAACAAGATCGACATGTGGTTTGGATATCAAATTTTGGGTGTGAAGAAGGGTTACATCATGAAGACTTCCTTCAAATGAAGATATGGAAACATTGACTTCATGTTCATTCAATTCACCCTTACAAATGCACCAACAATGTTCAAGGGACTCATGAACTATATCTTCTGGGAATATCTGCACCAGTTTGTAGTCATGTTTATTGAAGACATCTTGATCTACTCATGGTCATAGGAGCACCATGTCGAGCATCTAAAAAGGATTTTAGGGGTCCTCCGAAAGAACCAACTCTACAAGACGTTGTCAACATAAATTATCTAGACATGAGTGGTTCACATCCTTGGATATGTGTTGTCATATCAGGGAATACCAGTTGATCCATCAAAATATGAAGCGGTTTTTTCTTGGGAATCACCCAATAATGTGAAGAAGGTTTTTAGTTTACTGTGTCTGGAAGGCAATTATCGGTGGTTTGTTCCCGACCTATCTCAAGATGCTACTCCATTGACAGGTTTGACATGAAATTAACATGACTTCATGTGGAGTGAGTAGTGTCAGATAGCTTTCAGTTACCTTGAGGGGAAGTTGGTTAGTTCCCTAGTGCCATGTTTTCCAGAAGAAGAGGTGACATTTGAGGTGTTCAGTTATGCTTCAGGCCTGGGCTTGGGGTGTGTTCTGAGGAATCAATATGTGGTGATATCTTATGGGTCTAGACAGTTATGTCCCCATTAGTGTAACTATGGAACCCACGAATTGGATCCCATTTTAGTTGTGTTCGCAGTAAGGTTTTGGTGTCACTAACTCATTGGGGTGCACATTATGGTCTTCACGGATCAAAATAGATTGAGGTAAATATTTTCATAGTAAGACCTGAACTTATTTCATCAAAGGAGGATGATGATTCTTCGGGAATACAACTTCGACATTTCATACACCTTATAAAAGGGGCATGTGGTGGTTGATTCCTTGATTTGCAAGTCACAAAAGTATGTTGTTTGAGAATCAAAATATGTTAGGAAGGCGATGGAGGAGTTGGCCACACTACACATGGATGCAAGGGTGGAGGATAGGATAGGATATCAATTCTATATGATAGTTAATTCCTATATATTGTAGTAGGTGGAGAATTCTATGTGGGGGGACTTTGAGGCTGATGTACTAGGGCATTAGTTGTCAGTTTTGGTGGTCCAGGGTGAAGCGAGTAGTGGCAGAGTTTCCTAAAAAGTTCCACATGTGTTTTCAATTGAAGGATGAACACCGCTTCCCATGAGGCCTATTAAAACCATTAGATGTCCCCGTGTGGAAGTGTGATGACATCTTGATGGATTTCATTATGGGACTACCAAGGGATCAAGGAGGTTGTGATGGTATCTGGAGAGTGGTGGACTTGATGATGAAATCATCTCACTTCCCGACAATCAAAGAGTCATATTAGGTGGATGCCTGAGAATAGAGGTATGTGGACAAGGTGGTGAGGGTGAATGGAGTTCTGAAGTCCATATTATCCGATCGGGATACCTGGTTTACCTCACAGGTAAAGAAAGGATGGAAAAATGATTTTGGAACCTAACTATGACTCAACACTACCTTCCACCCCTAGAGATATGGGCTGACAAAGAGGACCATTAAAATGGGGGAGAATATGCAGCATTCATGTGTTTTGAAATTCGAGGGGTCGTGGGTACGACACATTCCTAAAGTATAGTTTTCCTATAACTATATCTATCACTCTACCATTTACAGGGATCCATTCAAAGCCTTTTACATTAGGATGTGTAGCTCACCAATGTGCTGAGTATAGGTTGGGGAAGCAAGTGTTCTTGGTCTGAAGGTAGTGCAGAGAAAAACAGAGAAGGTTTAGCTTATACGGTATAAGATGAAGATTGAATAGGACCAGCAGAAGTCATATTCTAATAATAGAAGGAGACCCTTGGATTTTGAGGTCGGGGACCACGCGTACTTGATGGTCTTCCCTCGGCATGGACACCAGAGGTTCAGTAGGCTATGTAAGCTTTCTCCTAGGTTTGTTGGACCATTCGATTTGTTGTGGCGGGTCAGCGAAGTGGACTATCAGTAGACAATACCACCTCAACTGTAGATGGTGCATGATGTCCTTCAAGTTTCCCAAACTCATTGGTATCTACATGATGATTCACACGTCCTTGACTGGGGGATTTTTTATATTGTGGACAATGCAATGTTTGTAGAGTGACCAGTGATGATAAAAGGTTATGAGGCGAAGGTTCATTTTGGAAGAACCATTCCCAATGGTCATGTGTTATGGAGGCATGGTGGCCTCGAGTAGATTAATTGGGAATGAGAAACAAAAATGTGTGCCCACTACTCAAAGATTTTTTTAGTTTTGTTCTTTTATGCTTTGTACTTGTTTGTGATGAAGTGATTGACCTTGTTAACTATGATATGGATTGCATCCATTGTCCCTTGAATGTGTGTGAAGGGTCCGGACTGTGGGGAGGGGAGGACCTGATCCCTCATCAAGATGTGTTAATATAGAAGTGGTTAAATCTGTGCAGGCGAGTCAGTGCCGCCAAAAGCAGATAGTATCTTGACATGGAGGAAGGGACTCTCTAATCCATATGACTGGATGTTATGACCATCACACGTTTGTGTAGTTTCATGGGGGAGAGGAGCAGTAGTGTATTCGTGTTTGATCAGAATATAGATGAGGGAGATTTGTTTCTATTTGTTGAGGTTGTTTACTCCTAAGAGGTATATTACAAGGTCTTTGTTCAGACCCCTCTATTTTTGTCGGTTCTAGTTTCTATTCTCAAGGATGAGAATAGTTTGGGAGGTATCTCATATAATGGCCAAGAAAATGACTCATTAGGGTGTTTTCCAAAAACATGGTTCAATCAAACAGTTACACCAAAATAGAGGCACCTGTCATAGAGCACACTAACAGTGGCACTAGTCAAGTTTGCACACTGGAACGGTGGCACTACTTACAGTGTTTCACCGAACAAGTGGAACCATGATTGTTGCACCACTTATGGTGTTCCACAAAACTGGTGGCACCATGACGGTGGCAGCATAGTGGTCGCACCGTTACAGTCACACACTAAAATGGTGGCCCTATAGTGGTCTCACTATCATGATCTCAAAACAAAATGGTGGCACTGCTTACGATGTTCCACCGAACAGGTGGCACCTCGAAGGTGGCACTACAAATGATGTTCCACTGAACCGGTGGTACAATGATAGTGGAACCATAGTGGTTGTATCATCATAGTCACACACCAAAAGGGTGGAATCGTAGTAGTCACGCCATTATGGTCACACACTGAAGAGGTGGAAATGTGGTAGTGGCATAGTTATGGTGTCTCACCAAAGGATGTGCCACCCCCCATGTTCTTTTTTTCTGTTTCCGACTTTTATACGCTCCCACGATGTATTTTTTGACGTAGAGATTTATAATACCCCTTTGAAATCAATTAAAACCCGTAATTGAAATATAAATTCCCCCAAGAGTTGGGCGACCCTTAACTTACCAAATCCTATGGCATTTCCCTCAGTGTCACAGCCTTTTTCTTATACTTTCTAGTTCTACACCATTTTACGTGTTTTCATCTATTTAAAGGAATCCCTTTAACTCACCTCCATTCTAGCCACATCTTCGGTGATAATTATTAAATGATAATTAATTCTATTGTGTGAAACCACCCAATTGAATGTAGAAACCATGATCTTCCTTTAAATCCATTCAATATTTCATATCCCGTAACTCCAAGATATCATATTTTATAACACAGGATTATTTCTTCTTCATTGATAGTCTCCTATTTTTTATTTGGTGCATTTGGATTCCTGATTCCCGAGGCTATTGGTGCGCCTGTGATGGAACCCTTCCTGCTCTCTCTTGATATCCTCAAAGTTCGTCACCTGCAACTCATGCATCCCCAGTTCTTGGAATGTGGAGAAAAATAATGATTATGGGCCATCCAAGAAGGGTTCATCCTTTCTCTCTATTTACTGTGTATATTCCGAGATTGGAGTAATAATGTTTCTATCATGTAAGCAATAAATAAACATAACAATGATAATAAGCGGACCATTAAATAAATATGGAGGGTTTTTGATGATGGTGTTGTACTCTTTTATACTCTCTTATAGGTTGTGAATTGTATGGGCTTATGTCCAATGAAAATCATGGCCGTTGGTGGTCCTTTCCATGCACACTAAAGAAACCATGTCTTTTGTGATGATTGAATGGATGCCACATGGAAATTGGTTAATCACGTAAGATCAGTTGACTAAATGGTTGTCCAGTGAACAATAATCCCTATGTGATCACCCCCGATAACAAAACATAATGAAGAAACATAATGAATGTTGTGTTGGAATATGAAAAACTCTCTTGCACTGTCTTGGTAACATGTGAGGTTGTTCTACTTCATGTTTGTGGGTCAATGTGGATGGGGATGGAATCCTCTATTGTGGTTCAGTTGTTGGTTTGTATATCTGAGGATTGGTGGGGCCATATGTTGGGTCTTGGTTTGATTCCAATAATCTGAGAGATCTCACAAACGCCTTTTGTTGTTGTGACTATACAAGAGAACTGGGAGAAAATGCTTGAATTGTTCCTTGGTTTTCATTCCTCATTTGGATTCTGTATATGCCTATTAGTTTCCGAGTAGTAGAGGTTTATTTAAATGAAACCACTTGAATGTGAAAATAAGAACTGGTTAAATGGGAAATTGATTTCTAAGAATCAATTGTGACTTGGTTGTGGATGTTGTACTTTTTATAAATGAAATTTTTCGAGGGTGTTTGTGTAAGGGATTGTTTTGGAAACCCTAGGATAAGATGAGTGCTTTTTTCCAATATATACAATATAGTCTCTATGTTTCTTATACACGCCCCACCCAACATGATCACTTTATGCTGAACACCCCCATTTCAAGGAGGAGGGTGTTTTTTCAAACAATCCTATGAGTGGCTGGTTATTAGATCCTTCTATGCTACCTTTCCCGAGTAGATCAAGACTCTTCGGGTAGGATGTGATGTCATGAGGTCTATTATAGCCCAAGAATCATCAGGCAGGGGATGTTGTTGTGGATGGCCAGGTGTGTGTGGGCAGGTAGTTCCCAATGGTATTCGGGATGTGGCCCAAGTGTCTTCAGGTGTCGCAGTTGTTATTCTAGTCAAGGTGTCTGCAGGCATGGTAAGGTGTGGTTGCAGGGGACCAGGTGTTTTTGGGAATAGTTGTGGTAATGGTGGCCCAAAATGTAGTTATTGGGGTGGCAGTGGGAATACAATTATAATGGAGGGGGAGGTCTGATTTGTAGGATTTCTTTAATAACTAGTTGGAAAGTTGAGCGGGGTACCCGAACATCTATGTGTTATTACTCTTACATTATATGGCTTAATTCATTTTGGTAGAGTTACTTGTTGAGGTTTTGGGTGGATAGTTTCTTTACTAGGTGCTTTGGTTATCACCATTTTCTCAAAGGGCATTAGAATGTCTCCCCACTTATTCACGAGATCTTTTGGTTTTCCCTACATAGTATACCTATATACTCCCCATACGTATATAAAACTACTTCCAGGTTTCTAGGAGGACTTCAAGGATTGTGATGGACCCTATTAGCTACAATGTCGTGACCGTTGATCTTTCTGTTTTTTTTTTCATTATGTCCTTCCAATTGGATTTTTCTTATACCTTGTAGCAGTTATTTTTTGAACATGCATATGGGAATGAATTACTTTGGCATTAATTTTACTTAAAATATTGTTTTTTTTTGAATTAATATATTATCTCCCCATACTACTGAATAAAAAGGTTAACCCCTACCGTATTACAGGTGATTCTATACCCTTTCGTATAGTCTTCACTCTGAGTCCTATTGAAGGCATGTCTCGGGGGTAATTATCTCTCCCTAAACATAAGTAAGGAAGGTTCTGAAAATTTTTTTCCCTTCCCTCATCATTATGAAGGAAAGCATTGAAAAACTCACACCTCAAAGAAATTTGAATTGCGGGACACTAAAACTTATTTATCATTGGTTCCACCAATGAATTTTTTTATTAAAACCATGTAATAATTTTTTGACTATTTAGAATGTATTATGTTGTACCATTATATGGCGTTAGATAAATATATAATCTCAAATTATATATTTGGATTATATTCCACAAGAATATAACATAATAACAAAATAGAAAATACATGTTAAAATGTTACATTAGTCAATTAGTAAAGAATAATTACATCAATTATATATCATTTTATAGTATCCCACACACACCATACATCACCCATTCCAATGAAAACATATTACACAAAAACTGACATGTTTTTTAAATATTAATTAACAAAAATAAATACATCCTTTGTAAATCTGTATAAATCATTGAATAATGTAGCATTGAGAAATTTCAAAGAATAAAGGTATAGAAAAATCATTATAATATCAGGGAATTATTGTAAGAATAAGTAAATGTTCATATAAAAATATTCCTTTTAATGTAATATAAATATACAAAAAATAAATAAATTAACTCATTTGGTCACATACCTACATTGAAACAGCATAAAAAACATCAATTCGATCCCTCTAATACTTCATTAGAATACATCTAGAGATGAACAATTTATATGGAATTATTTGATTGTTATATAATAAAAAATAAATCCAATGCCAAGACATGTCTCCCTGAAATGAATGTATATGATGGAAAATAATATATATATAGATATATGAGTATTATGAGTGATAATGTCATATTAGTGTGAGTAAATGATCCCATAATATATTTGTCACAGTGAACATATATATAATAGGTTATAATGATGATTACCTCCCATTTCATACAGTTCTATGGAGGAAGAAAGCCATCTGTGTGTATTAAATCATCATTGATTTACTAAACCACTACCATTTTTATGAGGTTTAAGGTTATAATAAGAAATTTAGGAGACCCTTACCAGTTAGCTAGAAGTCCATTGAGTCGTTGTAGATGAGGAAGTGGTACAAACCAACTTTTAAATCAATTAGATTAATAATTTTGGACCTTTTGTTTTCTAGGGAGAAAAAAATAACCCATAAATAGTAATTTTAATAACCCCCTTGAGTATTATTCAATACTATGATTTTTCATGGTTCCTTATATATATGAATAAAAACATTAATAACATTAATGAAAAAAACCCTACCACCCATAATATAATTTTATGATTTTAAATTTCCTCAATATCAAAATCACCTAATGGTCGACCTTCCAATATTCAGTTGACACTGAATTTCCCTTAATATTATATTATAGAAAAAAATTTATTATTCCCACTATATAAAAATTACATATTGTATCCAGTTTATATTATAAACATTTTATTACACAATGAATCGATGGAAATTTTAAGTATGAAAGTGGTGTAAAATAGATAAATATATTCAATAACTAGTCCACCGATGACATTGAATACCGAAACTCAAATACAGGAGGTGTGTTATTTATAAAAAGATTATTATAGGATACTCTAAGTTATGATAATCAATAAAACAATTTAGAATGAATTTTTAGTATATTATAATATTTTAAATCATATGAGATATCATTCCTATGAAATATATAATTTAATATACTAAATGAATCATTTTTATAGAAATTAACAATATGATATATTAATTAAGGATTCATAAATTTATAAAATAATTTTTGAAAATAAATCACCTAAAAATATATTAATATAAAAAAAATTATTTTTTATTTGAAAATGTGGAATGGTTTGAAATAGTATTCTTGCATTTTTAAAAAAAATTAAAAGTAATGGATTTATTAAAAATGCATTGATGAAGTTTACATTATAGATATTACAATATTTTACTAAGAGTATATTATCTCCTGAAATACCTATCAATACATTATGTATACATTTCAATTTACATTAATTAAAATATAATATCAAATATGGTGATGTACGATTAGAATTCCAAATGGAATATGAAGGTGAATAATGAGATAATTAAATTATAATTAGGGGAGTCCATGATATTTCATGAAATCAAGTACATGAGTGATGAATGTAATGAGGAGATATTTTCTCTTGTAAATTAGTTACATGAGATGATAAATACATTATTTTAGTTGAAGAATATTTTTATTTATTCAAAGTAAGTTTGATAATAATTTAAAATAATTTCATTTTTCAACAAATATAAAAGCGGGATATTGGTAATCTTATAAGAATGCTAAATATAATTTAGAGATATTTGAAATAGATGAGGGTTATTATTGTATTCATATTTTCCCTATGAGATGAATTTTTCCTTAAAAAAATTAAATTATATATTATTTTTATGTTTAGATAAATTTCAATTTTATTATATAATATAGAATATTGTTTTATTGGATTATTAATTATTTCTCAACTATTTTTTTCATCAACATTTTATGTAAATGATTAAAATTGATTTATTATTTTTTGAAAACTAAGCTAAAAAAAATTAGTGTACATGAAACCTTTAATGGAATGTTTTGATTATTTTAAATTTTATTAAATATATTAAAAGTAGATTTCCTGAATATTGGGATATTTTTATATTTTCTCTAAAAGTAATGATATGTTTTGAATATTATTTTTACATTTTTCTATATAGTTTACCATATAGATTATAAGTATATGATGATACTATTATGATTCAATAGTGTGGATCATTTAAAATTGTCTTAATGTTTATAAATTATAATGTAAAAGGTTTAGTTTGAAAAATTATGTCTCTAACCATATAAAATATAGGAATGATTTTTTTATATGAATATAAATACAATTTTACATGTAACATACTTTTATGTTTCATAATTATAAGATGATTTCACAAAAAATGTATTGAAATTTTATTGTTCACTAAGAGAAATTTTAACAAATCACTATAATTTGTGTTCATATATAAGTTATACAATGACTAACTAATATATATGTATGGATATTTTTAAAAAATAAAATATGAAATAGTCATTTTTTTCATTGATGGTAATGACTTTATGAATGAAAAGGTGATTTCGATATCATAAATCAATATTAATAATAGAAAATGTGACTCATTTTTACTAATAATTATAAAAAATTAAAAATATATATATTATCAATATAAAAGTATCTTCATTAGTATAATAGGTTTACTTCATATATACGGTTTAAAAATGTGTATAGAATTTCGATAAGTATTTCTAGACCAATGATTCTTGGACTAGAAAGGTTATCCAAAAAGGAAATTATTATCGAAGTATTTATTTTATGATTTTCTAGTCTTTTTAAATATATATTTATAAGATATATGGTTCAAATATGGAATTTTTTTATTTTATAAATAATATTAATGCACATATATAAATAAACTTAGATGAAATTTTTGGGTATTCGCGTTAAACATTTTTTTTTTCAAATTTCTAAACATAATAATTGAAATTTATATAAATTTTTTTGAAATAAAATATAATGTTATCTATTTTTATAGTTAAACATATTATATATTTTTGAATATTCAATAGGTAGGTATAAAAATTTTATTAATTATTTTATTTAGTTTTTGAACAAAATAAAAATGATAAAATCCTAGAAAAAAATGTATAAATAATAGAAATATCAAAAAGGAATAATATGAAATACCTATAAATTAAATATAACTATTTAAAAGATTTTGATCCCATGAGTAATTTTTAACAAAAATAAATAAAATAAACATATCTAAATATGTAAATCAACATATGGTGATAAATATAGAAAATAAATCTTATAATTTTATCTCGTAATGAGTCAAATTTTTATTCCTGGTATTAACCTGTTAAATAATCCTTTGAAACATTATAGTGTAACAATGATGGTGGAGACAATATGATATAATGATAATTTTGTTTTTTATTGATTGAATCTAAAAAAATACACCAGATAAATGTGATCAGTGTTTTATAAGAATATTAGTTCATTATCATGGAATCGTCCTTGGATGATTCCCTTTATGATAATCCATGGAAAACTAATTGCACCATTACAATTTTTTTCTAGGACATGATTGATATTTTTTCTAGGATATTATTGATAAATTTTTTATTTATCTAAAATATTATAGAATTATCACATTTTAAAATATTATTATTCTAATTTACCCCATTATTAGGGTTAATATGTTCATTGTGGTTTCATGAGTGGGTTTTTAAATGAATTAAAATATACGGATTAAATTTCACCTGAAATTTAGTCCAAAATAACATTTTCAATGTGATGATAGTTCAAATATTATTTCAGTGAAATTATTAAATATTGATGAAGGATAGGATATATTTTTTATGTTCTCGTGTTTTTATATATTCATTAATATAATATAGAGAATTAATCGTAGTTATTTGAAATATATATATATTTAATTAAAACCTATACAAATCTATTTAATGGTGAATTGAAGGAAAAATAACTTATATATAGAACACATTAATCAAATTTCATTAAATGTGATATGTTAAAAATATGAATAAGTGATGTACGATAAATTATATATCATATATACGGGTATCAAAAAACCATTGATTGATATTTGAATTTTTTAAACAATGACTATTATGATTTAATTGTGTTGTCAAATTGAAAAAATTAATGGTTTTATCCAATAAATTATTATAGACTTAATATATATACAAGGAAATTATCAGGGGATAAATAATTTTGAGATATTTAGTTTCATATTTAGATACAACCAACCAAACATAATAAAAACATCTCTGTGGTTGAATAACATCATAATTTTATAAAATTTCTTGATAATTTTTAAATTATCATGTATTCTGAATAAATATATGGGATGTTGGAAGGAAAGGGATGAAAAACTATAAATTAAATAATCTACTTATTAGTAAATAATATTGATATCAATCATTATGGTTATTTATAATATGTGAGTAATGAATCATTCCCATAATCTGTATAAAACATATATGAGGAGAATATATATTTAAGTAGAAAAATATATCTAATATTCATAAATTGTGAAAAAATTGGACACATAGAATGAAATTTCAAAATAAAACATGATAAATATTATATGAATTTTGATTTTTCACAAAATAATCAAATATAATTTACCTTAAGAAGAAAATTCAAAATCATAAAATTAATTATTAATTAGTTTTAGTTAATGAGGTAGGTATTTATGCAGAAAAATAATTATAAATGTTTTAATATATGGGTAAACTCTATCAATGTCCTATTAGAATTATATTATCGTAAGAACAATAGAAACCTCATATATTGAAAATAAATATGTAATAAAACCAAAATGATTCATTTATATAATTTTTTTAAAGGATGTGGAACATAATGAACTATATATCATATAAAATAATTATTAATATATTTATAGATATGTCAATTAATATTATTAATAAATAGATACTTTTTAGATAT
Organism: Viscum album; assembly: GCA_963277665.1. Classification (NCBI taxonomy): domain Eukaryota; kingdom Viridiplantae; phylum Streptophyta; class Magnoliopsida; order Santalales; family Viscaceae; genus Viscum; species Viscum album. Next base: position 288,054,310 of record OY728131.1, read on the forward strand.
AATTACTCTTAAGTATATTATATTTATAAATAAAAATTAATTTAACAAAATTAAAAATAATTTATTGAAATATACTTTAAATTAATGATTCATGGTAATGTAATTAGTGATTTAATTTAACATATTAAAGAGGATTTAAATGGATTCAATCCAATGAAAATGTGGTAATTAAAACAAGGAAATTATAATTTATTATATATTTTGAATTGGTTATCAATGAAATAAAAATTTGAAAAAAATGAAATTTTTTTGATAATTCATTTGTAAATGTGTGATTATTATTTAAATCAGTGGCATCGGGTTTGAAAAAAATTCATATAAACAAAGTTAAAACTAATCGAATTAAATTTTTAAATTGAATAAAAATGATCGGGGAAATTTTATAAACAAATCATTAAGAGTGTTTCATTTTTTTGAGAATTTTTTTATGTTAAAAATTAGATAGTTGAGAATAGAATACCAACGATAAAACTACAATTCTCTCTATCCACATTCATAATATATAGTAATGAGGTATGTAGTTATGTAATGGTTGACACACTAATGGAAATAACTATTATAAGATAAAACATCCACCATCATAAATGAAAAATTATTTTTACATATATTGATAAAACTATTATATCTACAAAAATAATTTTATTGATATGTTTCATAAGAGAGTATAATATTAAATCAATTAAAGCATTTATAGTATTGTATATATTGACGATGAAAATATCCATTTGTAGAAAAAGATACCATCATGTAATGAAATAATAATATTTCATCAAATATATTATAGTAATGAGTGAGGAAACAACAACAAAATTCTTTAATCATTGTGTAATTTATTTGATAAAGGAGAATAAAAAGGATTATACTATCATTGAAAATATTTTACTTGAGTAATTTTAAATAGATAAAAAAAATAGATGATTTTTGGTATTCATCATATCTTATAATAAATTATCATTTAAGGTGAAATATTAAGAATCATAATTATAAAACTATAGGGTTTTCAGTAATTAGTAATTTAAGATCATGTTCGGTAAATAAAAATGGTTCTCTTGATTTTTGTGGAGTAATATAGGTATACACATTGTGGATGATCCTTTTCATAATATCAATCCTAAAAGTCATTATTATATTTTTTATTTGAAGTTAAATTAAATAAAAATTGATAATGATCAAAAAAGGAGAAAATAATTTATTCAAATTAGGATAGTAGACTAACATTAACTATTATGAAGTTGATAATATTGATTATTCATATTTTCTGACCATAAAGGACAAAAATATGTTTTTATCATCAATATAGCATCCATAAAAATCATTAATGAATGGAAAATATTTCAATGGTTAAAGAGGAAAAAATCATTCTAAAACTAAAAAAGAAACATAATGGTCTATGATACAAGAATGAGATGAAATATGGATTCAACTACCATGAGTAAAAGAATAATATGGACTCAATGATTCTAGATTTATTCCATATAGAATTTTGTATTATCCTAAAACAGAATATAAAATAAGGATAATGACGTTTTATTTTCATCTTGGATGATTACAAATAGATAATATTAATTGTATTTATTAAATCAATGAAATGGATCATGTATTTCACTACAATAATTATCATTTACTCCCTATAAACTATAAGGAGTATAGAAACATTAAAATTAGATAATGATAGGGTATTCAATTCTATAGAATTTGTTTAATAACCAAGTGATGTATAGATTCGACCATATATTATATTTGATGAGAACTCAATATGATCATTAATTGGTTTAATATAAGTACCATATAGTTACTATTTGGTAAACATTTCTTATTGGCAGTGGGATTTGAAGGAATTGTTATAACGATATAGTGATATATTTCCTATATACTAAAAATATTATTTCTCATCTTCTGAGATAGAATGTGGGAAAATTTAAGTTTCTTCAAAGAATAAAATCAACTATATGTAATTTTATTTTATTTAGAACAATTTTCTATATCATAAGTAGATTATATATATATTTTTATTATGGTAATGTAGAAAAATCAATAATATTTATCATTTTTTTGGCAAATTATAAATCCATCGTGAGTTTTAACAAGAATACCAATATGTTTATCAAGGTAATTTAATTGATATTTATTGAAAAAAATATTTTAATAAAATATATTGTCAAAATTTATTTGAGAAAAATGGATAAAATAATGATCATGAAAATTTTTATGAGTATATATCTAGTAATTATAAGTATATTATGTAAATATAATGTATGAATATGAATAAATAAATATAATGAGTCAATCAAAAATCCTAGGATAATTGGATGTGATAATATTCCTGAAATAAATTTTATCAGGGGCCAAATTACATTAATAAAAATAATATTTAATGATTAAAAAACTATTTTATCAATCACAAATAAAAATACATCATTTAAATGAAAAACAAAAAATGAATATTGTATAAAATAAATTTGTACAGGAAGTGTAACAATTAAAACACACCATGAAAGATATTTTTAAAAGTTGAAGAATGAAAACTTTTTCATTATAATGACAACTATTTTTAAGAATAAACCATTATTAGTGACATTAGATATAAAAAGTTATGATTTGGATATAAAAACGTTAATATTTCTGGTCAAATGATTTTTCAAAAGAAATTCATATATGTAATAAGCTATAAATTATTTCAGTTAGTATTTTTAATTTAAATACTAAAGATTCTTGAAATATCAAATAAATTATATGATGTACTTCATTAATGTAGTGTTTATAATGTAGCTAATATTGAAAAAACATTGGATTTTCAATCACAAAATAATAAAAATTCATATTAGGATTGCCTTTCATATATAACATAATGGTACAATGGCTAGGTTTTCACTATTAGAATCATCTATAGACATGATAGAGTTAAATAATTTTACTATGAATAATAATCTCAAACTAGATAAATTATTTGAAGATATTTTTATTTTATTCATTTATGATTATGATAATTTTGGTTTTCTTATTTATAGAATCTGGTCATGAACCTTAGATAAATAAATATTATATCTCAACATGTAAAATTATTTTAATTATTCACTTTTCTAGTAATTAAAAATATTTAGGATATAAATTAATGTATTTTCATGAAATATTATCAAAATTACTACATTTATATCATCCTTTTCCCAATTATCCATTATACCATGTGAGAAAAAACTGAAAATTTGGTATTATCACAAAAATATTATTAAGGGATATATAAAGAGGGAGGAAGAAACATGTTAGTCAATGAATACCTATTTAAATTTTACTTTTTCAAAATAATCATTTGGTTCAAAATTATCCTTTCATTACATATGAAATCAAATACTCTTCCGAAATGTATTCATAATACATTTCATGAAGTGGTATATATCTCCTAGTACCCATATAAACTATCCACATCTAACACGAGTTGAATGGAATTCCCAACCCCCAAATGATGGAAACTAGAAAATTTAATTATACATGATGAAGTAGAAATTAATTTTCCAAAAAATATAGGAATATATGAATACATATTAGTATGATCAACCCTCAAAAGGTGGAATGAAGAATAAATGAATACTGGTATATAAAAACCATGTACAAAAAATCATCAATGTACTAATAAAATTCCACAAAACTCAAAGGTTACATCACTCATGTCCCTGCAGATCTAGAATATCCCCATCTATGAAGTGGTGCTTTCCCTTTCCTCGTAACAGGGATAAATAAATCTACATACTATTAAAGTAAAATGATGGGTGTGAGCTATAAATCCCCATAGAGTCCCACCATGTGTTCCATAATATTATTCCATACTAAAAATTAATTCATTAAATTTTATATAAATGAGAACACGTAGGAACATTTTAATAATTGAAACGAAACAAGATTTCATTTCAAAATGATGGAAAACAATTATATTATTTCCAAAACAATCTTTTTATCAATTTTTTTATAAAAATCATCTATCAGGAATAAAATAATTTTTTAACCAATGGAATATATACATAAAAATAATCACCATTAGAACCAATGTCATATACCCTAACATAGGATATTTTCTAGTTATATGATCCTAATTCTCTCCTATCATTGAACATGTACCTTAGGATTTATCTAAATTGGAATAATCAAAATATAATTGCGATACGATCTTCCTATCTATAATTTTTTTGATTTGTTTTCATCAATCTGCTGATCCAAAAAAATTATCCAAGATTTCATATCTCAAATTACCCACTAACTACCCATGATCTGATTTTCTCAATCAACCAATAATTTAAAAATAGAAAATAATTTCATTTCAAATCAATCATCATTAACAATTCAATTTCATAGATATCCTTTTTAGAATTACAATTTACCATATAAACAAAAACATGTTTTTTTATCTATTCATTATTTTTCATTTAAAATATCATAGGTTTTTCTCAATTAAATTTATTGATTTTTCTAAATTAATATTAAAATAAATTCTTAAATTCCATCATTTTGCTAAAAATACACCACAACATCCAATTCCAATGGACTTTAGGGGATTCCCAAAATTCCATACCAACTGAAATTCATCTATAATTGATTGTATTATAAATAAATTGAAATACATTTACACCAAATAATGAAAATCAAGGTATAAACTCAAATAGAACCACCCACCTTTATCAAGAAGAAGATGATTCAATAACACCCACAATAAGAGTGTCTATTGATTAATGACGACATAAAACATCTAAAAACACCTCCAAAAGTAAATATTCAATCTAATGTATTTTAGATCATTCAACAACATGATGATATAACACTCTTTAAATGTGATAAAGATATAATGTATTAGAAGACACATGAGAGTTGAATAACTTATTGGGGAGTGATCAAACGATATCATGCATCCTATGTTCAATAATGTTATTGTGTTTTATCATCGAAATAAGATTATTTATAGACTCCAAGACAGATAATATTGACATAGTTCAGGTTTGGGATATTTGAGGAGTAAAATATGGATTGTAAATTCCTAAGAAAATTAAAGTAAAGACGTCCATAATAATGGTTATTTGGGATGGGTCACATGGTTGGGCCAATCCTATTCCCCTCTATTGGGATTCGTAGTTTCTACTAGGTAGGATGGTGGGTTTTCAAATAAAATTAACAGTTTTGAAAAAACATCCCATCCGTGGTTCAATGGTTCTCACTGTGTGGGTTATCTATATGGGAAAACCATGATCTAACCATGCACAACCTAGAAACATCCAAAATGATTAAAAATGTTTTCTAAATCACCCTTAATCACAATTCAACAAAATATTGACCAAAATATAGGATGTGGATAACCTAAATATATGACACAAGATGCTATTAAATTCCCACAGCATTACCATTTTTCCCTCAAAAATCTTTTGAAGAAGTATTATATCAAAAAAGGCTAGGCCACTTCTCTATCATATGTACAACCATATCATATATATCCGGAATATAAGATTCATGAGGGCATAGCTCATAGACCACTGGTTTTATCCTCCCATGAAGATAATTTTTCTCTAAATCAAATATCCTGATTGGATGCTATGTCACAAATAAATAATGCTCAATATCAATATCATTATATCTCAAAACATGAGATGGATCAGAAATATATATTTGTAGATGAGAGACCTGGAACACATTATGTATGAAATTAATCTTTAGGGGAAGTTGTAAAAGGTAATCTGATTTTACCACATAGTCTATTATATCAAATGGTCCAATAAATTTATTAGAAAGCATTAATTGCCTCCCAGGATATCGATGACCTAAATTAAGTGAAACATTCAACAACACTAGGTCACCAACTAAAAAAATCCAACTGTATAAGATAATGATAAACATAATTTTTATATCATATCTATTTCTTTATCATTCTGTTATGAATTAACGGAATATTTTCTATCACCTCTATGACCAAGAAGAGTCTATTCAAGGTAATTTCTCCAATCTCAATCCCTCCAAAAAAATATTTTCATAGCCACCCATAAATAACATCAAATAGAAAAATTGTTATCGTGTACTAGTGAGTATTCTTATATGAAAAAATGGAGGAAATGTGATGAAATTATATCCTAAATAATCTATATATCCATCCTTATGTATCAAACCATTTACCGATGGTATGTTGTACAAAAATGAACATGAGATCACAATTCCTTCTAATGGCCAGTATAAAATTGAGATGTAAAATAGAGATCCCTAAAAGAGATTATAGCAAATGAAGTACCCTAAAAATAAATAATATATCTCATATATATGTTCATAGCTACATAACATTTGTTTTATCTTGAACATGCATAATGTGATCTGGTTTTTTCAGTAAATTGATCAATACCCATATCAATTTTTTTTCAAGGTACACATAAACCAAATCCCAAAGAACATAAAGATTTCATCGCACCACCATGTTGGTTGTGTAACTATCTATAAAAAACCTGATGGTGTCTAGGGCTCTTTCTGGGCCTATTAAAAATTCCTGAATCCTGAAACAATGTTTGTGATATCCAGCCTCATACCTAGAACCCAAAATATATGCCGCATTTAATGAAACATATTTTTGTTCTAGGGCTAAAATTTTAATGGGAATTATGGAAATCCCCCATAACACCATTCCTCATTTAGAATAAAATAATAAACTGATTCAAAAAAATGTATAATACCCACTATGGAAAACGATCAATTAGAAACGTTTTACACACTATACATAGAGTCTCTAATCCCAAAAAATTCATCCTCAACCAACCATTATGTAAAAATAATTTCAGCCAGATTTCATGTAAAACAAATACAATCCATGATGACCTTGTCCCATATTTCGTGAACCCATAAAAGCATCTGAGAAAAACAAGACCCATAATGTTCCACTATTCAAATTATTCTTTCATAGCCTAGGGATGTTGTCCCCTACATCAGTAATTAGTGATGAAATTCAATTTTCTCAAGGTACATTATTTTTTAATTTCAAAAGACTATAGTTATTCCCACTAACACCTCTGGAGAAGATTAAAATCATTATCAGATAATATATAGCACATGATATTTTGGTCTGAATACACAATACATCATTTTAAGCATATTTAATTCTTCCAACTCTTAAGTGTATATGTCATAGTTGTGAGTTCATGGTCATGGGTCAGATAATTCATCACATGTGGATTATGCTTCCAAGGGCCATAGGAAATGATATGATCACCCTACATAAGAACACACACAAAACCCCAATATAACTCATTATAAAAGATCACATATTTCTACTTTGCCTATTGATTAGTCAACACCAGTATATAAGTCAAAATAATTTTTAGTGGAAAAAATTACTCTATCATTTCTAATACCATGGAAAAATCACTCCCTTTTGAGTGACTATGGTCATAAAAGAATCCATCATCATTAAATCCTTCAGAAATAGATGATAATAACCATCTCCACCCATTAAGCATTGAATCTTGAGAATATTATATAGTTGTTCCCAGAATATAAGAGTATCCACCTTCTCTATATCAACTGATATTCCATGTTACAATACACAATTTCCTAAGAAATTCCCTTCATAATATATTTATCACATTTTTATTTATTGGAATAATGTTAGTTATTTCTCACAATCTAAAGAACTGTTCATATAAGATTCACTTGATCCTCCAAAGTCTAAGATTTAAGTAGGATTCCATCCAAATTTAAATATTGAATGTGTCATGATTCTTTTCAGATATCATTTTAATCAGATCCATGAATATTTTAAGTGAATTGGTTTGACAAAATTTTATAACAAGATACTTCAAATGGTAAAACATTAACTAAACTGATGTTATATAAATATCACAATATTTTATTCTTAATTAGTGCTAAACAAATCCAAGATCAATATTCATTAACAAAATCCCCATTTCAACAAGTCAAATAGGTCATCTATCTATTGAAATATATAATTAATCATGACTGTAATCAGTAGAGTTCCTAATAATCAACACTTATGGTTAGTTATTCCTTATCATTCTTAGAAAATAGAATCGTAATCGCCTAGGGTAAAATACTTTAATGTATAAACACTTCCACTATAATATCATCACATTAAATGTTCAATTATTTCATTCCAGATAGTTCCACACAATAAAAAGGTTTAGATGATATCTGAGTACCATACACTTAACCAATAAATAGCTATTCCTCCTTTAATAGTGTAAAAATAACAAAGATTTGAGGAAAGATTGGGGAAACTAAGTGAAATATTGAGGGAGATCATATATCAGATATTGGCAATATCAATAAAATAAAAAAAACTAATACTACATCCACCAACTCTAGATACAATGTACTGGCTCTACTCAATCACAAGTCTCATTCTCCCTAAAGGATAATGAACACCCTTTCAAGTGTAGAAAAGGAGACCCACTAAAGGCAGATGTCAATGAGGGCCTAATTAAGATGATACAATCCATCATATGAGCTAAATAAATGGGTTACATGTTTAGAACAAGAAAATTCAAATTAAGATCAATTTATAATATTTTTGGAAACATAAGAAGGAAAATGGAGACACTCGTCTGTCTTCATCCAACTTTGTTTAGATATATTAATCATATAATATAAAAGATCCATATGATCCTTTTGATGCATCAAAATAAATTTAGATAAAACAATTTTGATTCACCAGTATCAAATAAATCACTCAAGAGAGATTAATATATTGTAATGGTACCTCTCATGGTTACATGATCTGTATCTACTTCATCTACATAGCCTTTAATTATTTGAAGAAGATTCATTATAGATGAAAGTTTCTAGAAACCCTTTATTTGTGAATAATCTGAATTCAGCACAATAAATTAGCATGCATATGATCTTATTTCACTTAATTGACTAGAGAATATGTAACATGACTTCTGTAGGTTTCTAAAATGTCCACAGAATCATTAGATCATGGATTCCTTAGTTTAAACCCATTTTTCAAGCCTAGACCTTTCGTACTGTATGCAAGTTTGACGAACTATTATAGGAACTATTTTTTCTATAGAATAAACCCACTATTAATATCCACCATGAGACGCAACACAGTATTTATTTCCATTGATGGAACTCATATAACATCTATCGGGGGAAAATAAACTCCTAAAACCATACCATACTAGCAAGATCTAGTTCAAGAATCAACACCCTATCCAATACGTCATCATATGAATATATATTCATTATGAAAACCAAAAATAAAATATTAATCTAAATTACCATCTATAACTATAAATCAATCATCTTCACATTTGACACCATCTCATGAAATAATTACACAAACTCGAAAATGTACATTGCATACTCAGTTGTAGTTTTAATAAACTATTTGATTTTCAAAACCATTAAATTGTTTTCCATCACCATGGAATTTATAATGAAATTTTCATTGAATATGTAACACCCCGACCCTAGTTACCTATAGTCGGTGCTTCATTACATAATTTTGGCATGATATAAGTAATTATGGCACGAAAGTCCGATCAGTTTAGTATTATTGGGAACAAGATACATATATAATTTCATTGTTACAACTTGAAAAGAAATAGAACACTAATTTATTCCATTAGAAACATCCAAGAATCCTAAATTATTCTTGAAATTCACTCATAACTAAATTATTCATATACTATTAAAATGATACAAAAGAAACGGGTGTGATCAAACACTCATTAAGGGTAATAAATACAGCTGAAAATAATATAAACATTAGGAATGGTGAATAATTGAAAACACACGCCTTTACAAATATTAAAAATGAACACTTTATGTAAGTAGTATGAGATGAGTAAATAATTCCATATTAATATATTGTAATGGGTATTCTACTAGTCGAATAACCCCATGAAACTTCAATAATATTTTCATAAGGAGGGATTGATTAATGTGGGAAATTCTGAAATTTTTTGCCAAGGACTTTTCCAAGACATCTAAAAATGATTAAGGTCTTGGCCAAAACCATTTATAATAATTGGGAATGTCCTTTTCCAATTCCATGTATAATTGTCTCATGAGACCTAATGATTCACCTAGGAGCTATAGCTGGCTCTACCGGTCACATTATAAGTCTAATACATTCCTTATATGAAGAGGTTGAAACATAAAATAAACATTCTTATTAAAAATAGAATACAAGATTTCAATACTTTAACCATAAACTTTGAATGGTATAAAAATAACATAGCCACGGTCAAATATATTACAAAACCATAAATACGATATGGACTATTTGTATCATAATAAATCAATATCAAACATGTTTAAAATCCATCAAATGATATTGACATAGATGAAATAAAAACGTTTTCAGATTAATATTTATATCTATTTTGAAATCATATAAAATAATATAATTATAAAATATAACACTTATTTTTAAAATAGTATTTTATGCATGTGTAGGAAGATTCGACATTGTTATAAAAAGGGAAAATAACCGCACCCGCAGTATAAGATAAAAAAGGGCATTCTTACCTAAATTTTTTTGTTATGGTCATAAAGTACGATGTTTGGAAAACGATGAAAAGATTTCTTTTAAAACATATATGGACGAATAGAGATTTAAATGAAATTAAACCATTTTATAGAAAATAGTTAAAAAAAATTAATTTCATTTGTATGAAAACACATATGTGGATGATAAAGGGGTCCTAGTAGATATTTAATAATTAACTACCTCAGATAAGTAAAGAGATTGTAGAATTAACCATTAAATTGTACTTTTCCTTTGTCTATAGTATGTTTACATCGTGTATAATAGTTAAAGCACTATTATTAAATTATATAAGAACTATATACATAAATATGATATCATATTTGATCCTCAAATATTTCATTGTTAATAATATTTCAGTAGTATCATTGTTTCGAGTGTTAACCGATTCATTTTCCTTTATATGATTGGTTAAGTATGTGATTTTTGTTATGGAGGGGATGTATTTGATTAATATACCGAATTATATTATGTTCATAAACATTATTTTTAATCATAAAATGAAATTTATTCTTGAATGAATACAATGGGGAATGAATTTCATCGCGTTCAAGGAGATGGTAATTCGTACGTATGCACGAGAGAAAATATCATTATATTGATGGTGAAATAATTTTTGATTTGATGGTATATCATATATACAGAATAATTAATATGTTATATTTATTATTTAAATCAATTATACAAATAGTTTTACCAATAAAAATAATGAAGTGTTTGAATATCAACCTACACCACGACGTTGAGATGGTAAGTCGTACGTATGCACGTATGGTGACTTTATCATTTATAGGATGGATAGAATAATGAATATGGTTGTACCATGTTTATAATAACATTATAGTATTTTGATGGAACTGTAGTTATTAATTTGATATGGAAACAACAAAGAATGACGATGTGAAAAAAGAAATGATCTTGGAAGAGGGTTGTGAAATTATTACATTTTCTCCAGTTGTTTCCATTTGAGTAGATCAAATGGGCTCTTTAGGTAGCCGTTATGATCAATTTAAGGCCTCTATATTGAATAAAGGGATGTTTGGAAGATATTTGGGCATGTTTTGGCCGAGGTAAATGGCTTTGGAGGTGTGAAATTAAGAGAAGGGGAAGATCCATTTTATTAGAGGGTGTGGGTCACATTAGGAAAAGAATAACATATTAATTTATTGTAAAATCATATTTAGTTTATAATGTCTTCAAATGAATTTATATCGATCCTTAGGTGTTTATGTGTGAAACTCCTCTCAAAAATTATGTTTTAGACAAATTTAGGTCACCATTTTAGCCTTATCATTTAGATTTAACTCTTAGTTAAATTGTTGAGTTTTTACCGTGTCTTCCTGATGATTTACACTATATGGTTAATAAACATACTCTGTACATCCTAGAGAACCTATGGTGGTTCATTAATTACATATATAATATTATATAATCCCTTTGGATGATCCTTATGTTTTTAGAGATATTATATCAACCAATAAAATATTATTTGTTTAAAAAACTCATTTAGGTCAATTTTGGCACTATTTAGTATTTGTTATTGTGAAAATCATAATAGCATGATTACATCTAAATTTTTTTTAAAAAACCTATCATATATTATTATCCAATACAATTATTTTAATTCAATAAAATATAAATTACATTTATTTGGATATTTATAAGATCAATTATTTTAATTATTCATTAATAATGTAATTACTGTGTCATCATTGTGTCAGAAATAAATTTTATTATTAAATTTTTAAAAATTATAAATAAAATAAAATTAATTAGGAAATATTTTTATTTTTATAATGAATATTTAGAGTCAAATTTATCTTATGTTCAAACCAATATTAAAAAAGATTTTTTTATTAAACAATGAATTTAACACTTTTAACTATTCTTTAAATAAAATAATAATAAATGACCTAATAAAATAATTTTGGACCAAAAGGATTGAATTTTATTCCAACAAACTTTTTTTGGTAGAATAACACTTTCCTAATAGAATTAAAACATATGTTAGGGTAATTATAATATCATATTTACCTTTAATTAACCTATTTACTTTTTATTGTGCTAAATAAAAGTCAAAGGTTATTGTTCACCAAAAATAATTTTAATCTTATTAAACCAAATTTTAATAACTAATGACAGTCGTGACTCTTAGAGATTTGATATTCAACTGACTTAATTGGTAGAATTATGTTTCATTAAAATTCTCAAATGTTCATAGAAGATGGGAAAAAGACGTCAAAAAAATCAATACAATTTTATAGTTATATTTTTATTTTAAAACAACTCCAATTAATTAAATTGAACTAATATAGGTGTTATTTATCTCTTTTGACATTAAATAAATTTAAATAAAATAAATAATTTCTTAAATAAAATGTCGGTTTTAAACAAAAACTTAGGGTTTTGTCAATATTCATAAAAAATAGAATGTTTTCAGAAGAATTCCAAAAATTAACCCTAAGAAAATTTTGATATTCCTAATTCAAAAATAAAGTCTATTTTAAAAAAGTCAAAATATTGAAGTTGGATTTATCAACTTAAAATTAATTTCCATTGTCATAACCAAAAAGCAGGTTTTTAAAAATTTAAAACTATCAAAATATTTAAATGGGTTTATGTCAAATTTAAATGTAAAAATACATATAATGGCCTAAATTTTATTAAATGATAAAAATATACTCTAATTATACTTCAAATTTATTCAAATGAATAACTTAACACTACAAATTATTTTTATTAAAATAGTCATTTTTAATTAAAATTTAGTATCATTCAATTTTCATTAAAATATTAAACATATAAAAAAAAACACCAAAAATTTATCAAAACTAAATTTTTATGTCCCAATTCTAAATAAGATTTGTATTTTGTGTAATTTAATATTAATGTGTTAGATATATCATTTAAAAAATGTTCACCATTAGCAGGGGTAAAATTGCATTTTTGAAAAATCATTCCTTTATCAAAATATTTGAATTTATTCTTATATTATGTCTACGAAATACATAATATGAGTTTTAATATTATATAGAGTATATAAGATTCAAAATGTAGTTAATAATATTCATAACCTCTTTTTGAAAGTCTAGTTTGATATGTCGTGGTTTGCTTAAACTCAGTGTTGCGTGTAACAGAAGCTATTGAATTACGTTAATGAGAAAATGTACTATGAAATCATGGGATGTTACATTCTCACCTACTTCAATAAATTGTGTCCTCATAATTTGAAATTTTTCTTTGAAAATAAATTGTTAAAAATATAAAAATACCATTGTGGAAAACCCACATAAAAAATTGGGTTAATAAAATTTAGTTTTAATATGAAAGAAAGAGATATGAAAAAGTCACAAGAAGATTATGATCTCAATTTGGAGAACATTGGTGGAAATTAGAGACCCATAATTAGAGGAAAAACATAAATATTTTTAAGGATTGATTGAGTTCATCATTCACAAACAAGTGTAAAATTGACAGCCTCAAAAACATCAATCTAAAATGATGTAAAATATCAAAAGTTTAACCAATAAAATGGTTTTAGGATAACACATTTTTGGATTTAAGATCCCTTAATTGATGTTTTAGATATAATGTATTCATTTAATAAGGGGGGGGGGATAAATTTATAGTGGACATGTAGAGTTTCATGCATCAACTAATTCCTACCACAAACTCATCATTAACACCAAAAGATAATAGAATTCAAAAATATTTATTTTATATTAATCATATAGGGTAACAAAAAATGAAATTATAATTTATCTGTCACACCATTGAAAAAAATACATTATACCAACCCGGACATCACATAGGTTAGTGGTAGGTGATTCACCCATGTTGCTCTTCAGTTTCAGGTTCAAATCTTATGGCCTTGCTGGACACGATGGGTTTTTACATGACCTCAAGGTTTTTCTTTTTATAGAAATACAAAAACTAATATTAAGAAGTTTTTTTTAAATTAAAAAATAGTTTCCAATGTATAAATTAATCCATTACAAACTTTAGACTTATCCAAAATACTTCTGTCCAAACTCAACGTCCAAAATTTATAAGAAAGGTAAACACAATGAAGATCAATTTTTCCATGTAATAACATGTGAATACCTTCATGATATATTCTTTTAAAACACAGTAATAGCGTGAATTTCCATAAAAGCTTATTTATTAAATTCATGCTCCCTTATTCCTTATAGAATAAAGGAAATACTCCTTAAATCCAAAATTGTTTTAAACTCTTACAATGATGGAATATAAAAATCATTAATCTGTTTCAAGGTAGTAAGAAATATCCAATATAATTTATCCAAATCAATAATATCTTATTAAAAAATCACTACCTCAGTATCAGAATATTTTTAAGGTTTATCATTCTCTAAACAATATATTTTCCTAAAAAATTAACTTTCTATTTTGTCACTATTCTTGGTTCAACAAAATCTCAAGTGCTTAATGATAAAGTACTGCAACACAATCCTTATATACTCTAAAGTAATTATAACATGTACATAAATTATACAATATTCATATCACAAAATACTTTAATAATAACATATGAATTCTAATCATTCCTCTTCATCTTCAGTGGTATCATAACATGATTATTATCCAATAGAAGCATTTAGGGTATACTATGATGATTTGGAAATTGTTTCGTGTAGTGTCCCAAATCCTTGAAGATAAAGCATTGTACATTTGAAACCATGTTCTTACCCTCTCATTCACATTCTATGTGTCCTTTTTCTCCAAACTTATAATAATCTCTGATTTTCTTTAACAATTTACCAAGGTGGTTCTTTCTATAGTTATCACATATGGGAAAATATTTCATTCCCCCCATCCCTTTATTTATAGTTCCCTCTTCCATAATTTTCCTCTCTTGCATCCATTAAAACCCATACGACTCATAGAATACGTTACTTATCTTACTATCACATGATACTATTTCATCATAAGATGAGAATATTTAGGAGACTATTTCAATTTTTAATTTAGTCTTAATACCATGAATGATATGATCCTTCTTAATATTTTGATCATGCGTATTGTTGGAATTCTCATTTATTCTATTAGGTGCCATTTCTAAACAATGAAATACACCAGGTTAGTTTATGAATCACAATACATAATTCCAAACATGTAAAATACCTAACACAAATTGAAAATATTCTGCATATAACCTATAATCAGAAATTATTTTCTAATTGGATTTCTTAACTCCTAAAAACATCATATTGTATTGTAATGAAAATGTATATTATCCTAAGCATATCCTTTGGGAGTGTCGTAACCAATAGTGCAGCAAGGCCAGTTGCTGTGTACCACGATACCTCGGGCCTCGCCCAAAATCCTTGTCAGAGTTTGCACTCCTAGATACATCTGTGCCAGAGCCTCCACTACCTTTCTTTATCCATAGTTGGATGTATTTCATGTAATATACACAAAATATAAACATTACCAAAATTCTAGGATGTTATTCTATATAATCCTCGAAGTCTATATTAGTGTAATATTCTCCAATAAGATATTTTCTAAATCTATTTTCCATGGTATGAACTAAACATTCTCTGATAACAACTATAATGCCCCTACCATCGTTACCCAAAGTCAATTATTTAGCACATAACATTGGAATGATACAAGGAATCATGTCCCAAAAAGCTGATCATTTTAGTATTATTGGAAATAAGATACATACATATGTTCAACATGACAACTAGAAATGAAATAAAAAATTAATAAATTACATTAGAAACATCGACGCCTCCTAGATTATTCCTGCTGGTAACTCATAACTAACATCTTCAAATCCTTGAAAAATTAAATATAAGAATGTGGTTATATCAAATTCTTATTAAGGATAATCAATACAGTAGAGGATAACACAAACATTAGGAATGATGAATAAATGAAATCACATGCCTTTAAAAATAATAACCAATATCAGATTTTTGGCAGGATTATGATCTGAGTTAATAATTCCATAATGAATCATAGATATGGGTATTCTTCTAGTCGAATAACTACATGAACCATCTATAATATTTTCATAGTGCGAAAATGTATTTTTTGGGACACTCTGAAACATTTTGTCAAGGCCTCGGCCTAGATGTCTAAAAATACTTAAGGCCTCGGCTAAAACCATATATCAAAATTGGGAAAAGTCTTACCCAATTCCATTTATAATTGTCTCATGAGACCTACCGATGAACTGAGGAGATATTTCGGGCTCCACCCATCACCTACTTTGTCTAATACATTGCTCATATGAAAAGGTTGAAACATAACATAAATATTCGTATTAATACATGAATATGAAATATGAATACATTAACCATAACCCATGAATGGTATGAAAATAACACTTCCACAGTCAAATATATCAAAAAACCTTCAATACAATATGGATGATTTATATCGTAATAATTCAACATCAAACATGTTTAAAATCCATCAACGGATGTTGACATAAATGAAATCAAAAAGTTTTTATAGAAATATTTCTTTCTCTTTTTAAATCATTCAAATGTAATATAATTATAAAAGAAAATATTTATTTTTTAAAAACTATTATATTCTTGTATTGGAAGCTTTGACGATGTTATAATGGCAGAAATTAGCCACCCATCTGTTTAAGATAAACAAATACATTTGTACCTTAATTTTGTTGAAAAGGCAATAAATTACATTGATTTGAAAACAATGGAAAGATTCCTCTAAAAAAATTTATGGTCAAATAATGGTATACATGACTTTGTTCCATAGTCTAGTAAATAGTAAAATTGTTTTGAAATGCGAATTTATGAAAACACAGAAGGGGATGATAAAGAGTTCCAAGTTGATAATTACGTATTAACAACTTCAGATATGAAAATAGACTATATAATTAACCCTTACCTTATACTTTTCCTTAGTCTACGGTATTTTAAACTCATTTATAATTGTATAAAATGTTATTAAATTATAAAATAACTATATACATAAATATTATATCATATATGATCCAATCATATTGCTTTGTTAATAATATTTCAGTAGTATCATCGTTTCAGGTGTTAACTAATTCATTTTCCTTTATATTCGTGGTAACATAAGAAATGTTTTTTATGGATAGGATGTATTTTATTCATATATATAATGATATTATGTTCATGAACATTATTTTTAATCATAAAATAAAAATTATTGTGGAATGATTATGATGGAGAATAAATCCCATTGGGTTCGTGGAGATGGTAATCCGTACACCCGCATAAATGACAATATCATTATATTTATGGTGAAATAGTATGTAATTGTATGTTATACAATATATAAAAAATCATAAAAATTTTATATTTATTATTTACATCAGTTGTACATATTATTATACACATCCAAAAAATGAATTTTTTGGATAACAACCTATACCAAGACGTGGTGACGGTATGCCGTACGTACGAACATATGGTGACTTTGTCATTATTATAATGGATAGTATAACTATTATGGTTATTACATATTAATAATAACATCACAGGATGTAAAATCCACTGTATATATTATATTTTTATGAAAACAACAAAGAAATAATAAATGGAAGAAGAAAAGAACATGGAAGAGGGTGGTGAAATTATTACCTCTTCTTCACAGGTTTCCTGTTGATTCGATCAAGAGGGATCCATACGTTGTCCTTATGACCAAATTAAGTCCTATATGTTGATTTGATAGATGTTTTGAAGATATTTGGGTAGGGTTTGGCTGAGGAAAATGGCTTGGGTGGTGTGAAATTAAGGGAAGGTGAATTTCCCTTTTATAAGAGGGGTGTTGGTCACTTTAAGAAAAGATTAAACTATTCTTTTATAATACAATCATATTCAGTTTATAATGGCTCCAAATGAATTTAGCATTATCCATAGGTGGTTATGGGTAAAAATCCTCTCAACCAATAGGTTTTAGACATGTTTATGTTACATTTTTAACCTTATCTTTTAGATTTAACTCTCAGATAAATAGTTTAGTGTTTACCATGTCTTCATGTATTCTTACGCTATATGGTTAATAAACATACAATAAACTTTAAAGGGAAACTCAAGTGGTTCATTAATGACAAATATAATATTATTTAATTACTTTGGGTGATATTTAGTTTTTTAGGAAAATTATATCAGCCAATAATATATTATTTCATTAGAATACTCATTTAGGACAATTTTGACACAATTTTGAATTTGGTTTTTGTGAAAATAATAATAGCCTGATTACATCAAAAAAAATATTCCATCAACACTAACATTTCATTTTAACCTTGGAAATTACTGGAATTCCACAAAATATTAAATTACATTTATTTTATTATTTATAATATCAATTATTTTAATCATTCATTAATAAGGTAATTGTTGCATCATCATTTTATCATAAATAAATTTTACTATTTAATGTCTAAAAATTATAAATAAAATACCATTATTTAGGAAATATTTTTATATTAATAATGAATTTTTATAGTCTAATTTATCTTTTTTATAACCCTATATTAAAAATATTATTGTTATTAAACATTGAATTTATAACTTTTAACTATTCTCTAAATGAAATAATAATAAATTTCTTAATCAAATCCAAGTTTACAAAAAGAATAAAATCTTATTGAACCACATTTTAATTTTTAATTTCATCTGTGTCTGTCAGATGTTTTAAATTCAACTGAATAAAGAGGTAAATTTATGTTTTAGGAAAATTTGCAAACGATACTCGAAGGTGGGTAAAAGACGTTAAAAAATATCAATAAAATTTTATACATATAATTTAATTATTAAATGACTCCAATTATTTACAAATAACTATTATTTGTATTATTTATCAATTTTTACATTATATAAATTTAATAAAAATAAAAAATTATTTAAATAAAAAGTTGATTTAAAAAAATGCAATGTTTTTCACTATTCATCAAAAAATGGATGTTTTTAGAAAAAAACAAACATTTCACCCTAAGATAAATTGAATATTCCAAATAAGAATATAAAGTCTATTTTACCAAATTAGAAACATAGAAGTTTCATTTATTAATTTATAAATAATTCCCATTGTCAAAACAAAAAAGAAGGTCTTTAAAAATTTAAAATATTCAAAAGATTGACATGTGTTTATGTCAAATTTAATTGTAAAATTATTTATAATGACTTAAATTGTATTAAATGTTAAAAATATAATCTAATTATACTTAAAAACTATTAATTTTTATAATTAAATACAATATTGTAATTTGAATAAAGAATTTGTTTTCAATTAAAATTATTCATCTTTCACTATTCCTCAAAATATAAAAGTTATCAGAAAATCACCAAAAATTTATTGAAACTAAATTAATATGTCCAACTTCTAAATGAGATTTTTATTTTGTCAAAATTAATTTAAAAGTGTTAGATATTGCATTTAAAAAATGTTCACCATTAGTAAGGGGTAAAATTACATTTTAGAAAAACACTTCCTTTCTCTGAAAAATTGAATAAGTTATTATTTTATGTCTAAGAATCTCATAAAATGGTTGTTAAAACGGTATAGAGGTTATAAGATTCAAAATTAAATTAATATTATTCATAATCGCTTTTTGAACAGCTAGTTTGGTATGTTGTGGTGCGATTGAACATGGTGTTGTGTGTAGTGAAAGCTATTTAATTAATTTAATGAGATAATGTATCATGAAATCATGGGGTGTTACATTATCTAATACATAAATTAATTGAATCCTCAAAATATTGAATTATATTTAAAAAATAAATTTTTAAAAATAGAGAAATACATTTATGGAAGAACCAAATTCCAATATGATGTCTATTTTACCAAATACAAAACATTGATGTTTCATTTTGTAGTTTAAAAATATTTCCCAATATCAAGACCAAAAAGTATATTTTTGAAAAGAAAAAACGATCAAAATATTGACTTGTTTTTATTTCAAATTTAAATTTAAAATTAAATAAAATATCCTAAATTGTATTAAATAATTAAAATATAATCTAATAATACATCAAAACCATTTAAAATATAATTTAACCCAACAAATTATTTTTATTAAAAATGTTGTTGTTAATTAAAATTTATCATCATTCACCATTAATCAAAAAATTAAAGTTATCAAAAAACACCAATAAACTTATCCAAACTAAATTTTTATTTCCTAATTCTAAATGAGAAGATTATTTTTTCAAATTTGATATAAAAATGGCAGATATTGCCTTTAAAAAATGATCCCCATTAGTAGGCGATAAAATTTCATTTCTTAAAAAATATGTCCTTTATATGACAAATTGAATTGGTTATTATATTATTTTTAAGAAACACATAATATGGGTGTTAAAATTATATAGAGTATATACGATTCAAAATGCAGTTAATAAAATTCATAACTGTTTTTTGAACGGCTAGTTTGATAAGTTGGGGTGCCCTCAAACATGGTGTTGCGTGTAGTACAAGATATTGAATTACTTTAATGAGATAACATTGTTTGAAATATTAGGGTGTTACAAAAAAGATCCTTATTTCCTTACAATATTAACGAACATGTTTTTTTCATCACAATTGT